>QLOH01000534.1:0-734289 GCA_026901365.1 Sesbania bispinosa
AGTTCTGGGCAGCCAGCAGGTACAGGTGCAGGTGCAGTAGGTCTGCGCACACAAAATGCCTTTTGTTGTAGGTGCACAGGCGTTACAGAAAGTCTTTGCAGAGTTTCCTTATTTGTGCAAGACTTTGATCGAGGCATAAAAGCATGTTATCTTTTATGCTGAAATAAGTGTACTCCATTTTGGTAGAGTGTGCTTTATACTTTAGCAACGTCTTCAAGAGATCAATTCTTGATTCTGTTTGTAGACTTCTTCAGATGGTCTTCACGTCTTCAGACGGCTTGCGCACTTCAGACAGCTTCTATGCTTCAGTCGAGTTGCTTACTTCAGACAGCTTCTTTATATTAAATCCTGCATTTGTTCTTCTGATCCTAATCTTCTGATTCTGATTTGTTTATCAAATCTTCTTCTTCTTCTAATAAATATTTCATTCTGAAACACAATCAACAAACCAATACCTTTCTCAATAGAATCTAATTATATAATCTTATTTGTTCTTATTATGTTCTATATAATCTTATTGTTAATATTATGTTCTTATATAATCTTATTTGTTAATCTTTAAAACTAAAGGATATTAAGTCTTTGAGTCAAGTTTGAATGCTCAAACTGATTAATAGACTTCACAATCTCCCCATTTTTACTGATGACAAATAAGATATGTATAACTTACAAAATGTTTTAAGGAAAGATGGTTAAGTATATAGAAGGCTTCCCCTATCTATAATACTCCCCCTGAGAAGAACATTATTCTTTAGTTTGTTAAATGTTGCCAATTGTTATTATTCTAATTGCTAACAAGATTAGATATATTTTGTTAACTTATCCTTTAGAAACTAGATGTTAATCTTTAGATTCCAATTGTTAGTACTTCTTAGAAAACTAGATGTTAATATTTAGATACCAATTATTAATCAGATGTTAATCTTTTTAGATACCAATTATTATTGTTTGTTATTCATTGAAAACTAATATTACCACATATTGTTAATTTATCACAGATACCGATTGTTATAATTACACTGTTATTACATATACCAATTGTTATTTTCTGATATACATCATTTTATTATTATATATTTTTCCCTTATTTCTCCCATTTAACATCATTTTGTGAGTTTTATATTTCTCCCCCTTTTGTCATTAATTAAAAAGGTTCATGGTTTCATATAGTTGAGTTTCATATATATCATCATATTTTAAGTTCATTTAGCCGTATTTCTTTACTGATTATATTTCTCCCCCTTTCTTTATCTTACATTAAAGTTTTTACATATTGTCTGAATTAGTTCTAATTTTGCAGGGACGTTATTACTCAAATTGTTATTATTATTATTCATATACCAAGGATTAAGGAATAAATACCAACTGTTAATAAATAAAACAATTTTTATAAACAAATAAACTGAATAAAAACAAAAATACACAAGTTTAAATTTTCAAAACATTTGATAAAGAAATCTTTAAAAGAAAACAAGTTACATTCCAAAAATAGAATGCACTCTTCATTGCTAACGCTGGAGATTCCTTCGAAGGCCTGAGGCATAGCCTTATAGACTTCATCTCTTTCAAAGCTATCACCACTCCTTCTGTTGCAAAAGCTTTAGGAGTTGCCTCAGAGCCCCAGAATTCATTCCAACTGTGCCTTGCTGCACGCATTTTCCTTCTAGCCGCTGGGACGATGGAGGTGCATCATGTAAGACTGTGTCTCGATCATTAGCCACCACATTAACAAGAACCACTTTGTCAGTAGTTCTTTTAATAAGATTGACTATTCTGGGATCTCCCAGTGATCTTCTAGTCCACCTGTGATGCAGCAAGATCACCATGGTCCAAGTATAGAGAAACGGGTTTTCAGATGAACCCTTTCCCTTACTCTTCATTCCATACATCATCCAAGATGACTTGATCTTTGCCTCAACATGTTCCAGAGGTCCTTCTTCTGTTTTCCTTGCTTCTTCATCATCCTTCTGGGAGCCACTTACTCAGAACCTTAGACAAAGCTATAGAGGAGCTTTGAAGATGTGAGTTTGTGTGAGGGGCTCTTGTGAATTTATAGGACTTTGAAGCAAGGGTAAAATAGAGAGTAAGGAAAATGAATCCATTGGATTGTTGTTCACGCGATGTATAGGGCTCAGATAGCTTTTCATGATGACAGTTTCAAACCTTGAAAGTATGGAAACGTGCATCATTGATTGGTCATAGATGAAGCCCTGTAGGAAACTGAGTCATTAGCATGGATAAAGTAAGTTTTGGGAAACGTTTTGAAAAACAATTAAGAAGAGACATAAATACGTATTAGAAGATATTACTTTTTATAAACACCTTTTTTAGAAATAGAAAAGAAAGAAAAATAGAATAGAATATGTGAGAAAACATTTAAGAAGAAAATTTTTTGAAAACAGATTTTTATGGTATCAGACAAAGGATTTTATGATTATTATTATCTGAGAAGCTTTTAAATTTTGAGGTTTTTTTTTTTAAGTTTTTACTCATTAATTAAAGTTTTATTACTTGATTAAATTCTTTACTAGAGGACAATTTTTCACAGATATTTAAGTTTTAAGGTGAAGTAAGGTTACCATTATTCTCTGGATGGAAGAATGCTTTCTGACATTGCACCTTTCTTTGAAGACTTTCTTCTTCTGAGGTCGCTTGATGTCTGCAAATCCTCCTTTTAGTCTTTTGTCTTTTTGTGCTTCAGAGAATCTTTGAACAATCATCTTAACCTGTCCCTCAAGAATTGAAATAGACTTTAATGACTTGAGTTTCCATTACTTTAACATTACTGACCCACAATTTCAGGAGGTTCACCGAGAGCCTTCTGAACAGGTTCAGAAAGTAGAGATGTTACTAAGTCAAAATTATCTTTTCAAGCGTAGAGGTAGGCTCAGTGCTTTGTGTATGAACCATATTAACATTTCTGACCCAAAATTTCAGTAAGTTCATTGTGAATGTCTGAACAGGTTCAGAAAATGAAGATGATATCACGCTTAGACATCTTTTAGATGATGTTGCCTTGATTCATCTTTTTACACATGGCATTTCCTCCGGTTGATCTTCTTTTAGCTTATTTTCAAAACCTGTTTTTCTGAAACATGAAACTAAAGATGCTTTTCAGAAGTATCTGATATTTTAATCATATTAGTTAATCATTAAAACAAATGTCTTAGATTAATTATTTTAATTTTATCAAATTTCAGCAAGTTAAATTATTAGAGGATTTTTATAGTAGATGAATCTTAATATTGTCTTTATCTTATTAGTTAATTGATTTTATCAAGTAGTTGTACCGAGAAAAAGTTGTGTTGAGTTAAGCATTCATTCGAGCATTCAAAGAAAAAAGACACACTGTTTAAACATACACAGACGAGAAGAGATTTGATAATCATATAAGATATTTATAATATTTAAGATGTAAAACAAAAATAATAACAAAAAGACATGACACTTGAAATGGATTCAATGGTCATCAGATGGGTTCTCAGCGGCGTTGGCAGCCTCTTTCTCAGCTTTGAGCTCTTGCAGCTCTTTCTCAGCCACTCTCAGCCTCTTTGCCAGCCGATTCACCTTGTCATTCACCCTCTTCAGATTGTATGCACCCAACACCATCCTTTTTCTTTTATGAGCACCCAGATGAGTAAAAACCCTTTTTCCTTTGTTGCGTGGAGCAACCAAGGGAGGAATGATCACCTGATTCTCTGGAGCTTCTTCTCTATCAATTAGAGTCCGGTCTAACTGATCATACATTCCCGGAGTAAAGAAGTGAGGAGGCGGTTGGTCAAAGTGACTTTCCACTGGAAAGCCCTTGTGCATCAGTATTTTCATTATCAGGGTGTTGTGAGGATAGAGATCTTCATTGCTCATATCTTGTCTGAAGATCATCTGATACATCAGCACCCAGGGAAGACTGATTCTCTTCTTTGTCAGCAAGTGTCCCAATACGAACCTTTCCAGCTGATTTACTTCTAACCTGTTGCGTCCTTTTGGAAGGATGCTGCAGTTTAGCACAGCAAGAAGTGCTCTGGGAATCTTCAAAAGTTGAGAAGGTCGGTAGGGTGCTAGACGTCTTCCTCCAAAGAGAACTTCATCAAAGATGAAAGTTCCACCATGCAAGGATTCCCACCTCTGAAAGTACTGTTCTCCTCTAGCAGGCACACCAATCACTTCAGCAATCAATTTGTAGTCCACACAAATTGATCTTCCCATTACCTCTGTTTTAATCCCGGTCCAATCATCATTTGACACAATGTTGGAGTTGTTCCAGAATTCTAGCACACTTTCTTCATGCCACGGTGAGGAGATATTGCTGAAGTAAGGAGTCCACCCCACAGCGTCAAAGTACTCTGTGATATTATACCCAGCCTCATCAAAATCAGAGAGTTTTACCATTCTAGAGGATATGATTCTCTCATCAAACACGGGATGGTTTGAGTCATTTGATGATGCAGACATGTTGGCCATTGAGTACTAATGAACTGTTGAACTTTCTGAGAATAGGTGCTTTGAGGAAGCTTTGACCTTTTTAAGAAAATGGTTGAATGAAGTGTAATTTCCATTATGATCATCCAAACTCCTTTTAAATAGGCAGTGATCATTGCTTCATTCAATGAGGAGTGACGGTTACACGCACCAAGCAGTTATTGAGAGTTGTGCATCGTGCCAATTATGAGAAACCGTTTGATGATCCATTATCCCTCAGCGTGCCATTTCATATTAAATGATAAACATACATGACTCTTCATTTACACACATATATACACGCATGCAATACAGATAATTTACACACAAAACAAGTAATATGCATACATATATAGGAGAATTATTATGCAATAATTTATTTTCACACAAGTATACTTATGTAATAATAATTTAATAAAACAAAACATTTAGCAGATAATCAGTTATACTTAAATTTAGATTTAAACAAAGATAGGAAAGGTGTTACCCGGTTGTGATCTAGAGATAGATACACTTTCCTTTTCCAGCTATATCCTTCTGAAAGATGCCTTGTATGAATAATGAGTTTTAAGAAAAATGATTTTCTTTTCTCATTATCATTCTTCAGAGTTGCTTCAGCTTGGTGAGATTTCCATCTTCTGAGGATCTACTCCTTCTGCATTTGTTAGATGCTCAACCCGAAGGTGAGCTCTGATACCAATTGTTAGAACCACAGGAAACACTAGAAGGGGGGTTGAATAGTGTTTTAAGCTTTTTGATTGTTTTTGGAAATCTTTAATTTAAATCATGAAGATGGGCAACGTTCAAAACAAGTCTTAAGATCAGAGATAGTTGAAACGTGCGGAAGATAAGAAAAACAGAGTTTCTTCTAAAGCTTAAGATTGTTTTAAACAGAGGCTTCTCAAAGTATCTTCTGAAGATTATTACAAAGAGTATTTTCAGAACGGTTTCTGAAATACTTCAGACGACTAGAGGTTGTCTGAAGTCTGTTCCTGATTTCTGAACTGATCTCTTTCCAGACTCACTTCAGAGAATTTATTTCAGAAGTTCTTCAAGGAACATTCTTTGTAATGCTTCAAATGATATAAGAGACATCTCATGTTTTGTTCATATGAAAGATCATTTTATTGAAATAGTTGTGTTAAGTTTATTATAAAAAATACTTTTCAAACCCCAACATAAATATGAAAACTGGAAATAAAGAGATTAAGGGAAAGAGAACTTAGGCACAGAATTTATCCTGGTTCACCCACAAACCCGTGAGCTACATCCAGTCCCAGAGGCAAACCACCACTGGATTTTCCACTATCTGAATCCACAGATACAAGTATTATTCACAGCCTCTTCAGGCCAACACAAGTATTACTTTGTTTTCAACTGCCTCTCCAAGCAACTCAATGAGTATTCTTTGCTTATCAACTGCCTCTCCAGGCAACTCAATGAGTATTCTTTGCTTATCAACTGCCTCTCCAGGCAACTAAGTATTTTTGTCAAGCTTCAGGCTACAACAAGTATTCTTTTCTGTCAAGCCTCTTCAGGCTCTACAACAAGTATTCTTTCTGTCAAGCCTCTTCAGGCTCTACAACAAGTATTCTTTCTTGTCAAGCCTCTTCAGGCTCTACAACAAGTATTCTTTCTTCCACCAAGCCTCTCCAGGCTCTCAAACACTTATCCAAGTGTAGAGTATTTTCTTCCACCAAGCCTCTCCAGGCTCTCAGACACATAAAGTGTTTACAAATTAAACTAAGTTTAAGTTTCCACGAAACATAAACTTAATCTTTTTCCTGTACTAGAGGTTAACCAGTATACTCAGGATACAATGAATGAATTTAGTACAAGGTTAAGACAGTGATACAAAGTGTAAAGTTTAAGTACAATCCATGTCTCTGATATGGGAATAATATCCTCGAGAATTGGCTAGGTAGATAATGGACTTTAAGCTCCACCTGGTTTCTCCAGAACCATTGGGTTCATGGGACAGTTCTCACCCAGTATCATTGGAAAAACCAAGGCCATACTTGCAGCTTCAAACCATTTGGTTCATATGAGATTAGCATAGCCGCCTTGGTTGATTGTTCAAACTGACAAACAACTACAATTTTGACAAATCATAGATCAGCAGCATGGTTGATTCAAGTAAGCATGGTCAACAACCAATAATGTTTTTCTGATACATCTTGATCAACTGATGAACCAAGTGAATGAGTTCAACACTCTTCAAATTCTTCCTTGAGGCTATTATATGTTATGTTGGAATATAGCCAGTTTGAAGATGATTCATAATAGCGTTGAGATGTTGATGATGTGGCTCTATAGCGGTTATGTAATAGTGTCTCAAACGGTTGCTCTCGTCTTAAGCAAATAAGTGTTCAGACAGTCCTGTTCTGACACTTCTGTAGATGAGCTATTAGAGAGATTTTCTTGATATTATTTGCATGTTCTCTATTGATATCCTTTTGCTACTCTTCAGCTGTCTTCTGATTTCTTCTGCGTTCCTCAGTTGACTCTCCTGATTTCCTCTTTTTTCTTAGGAGTGTATATGAGGAGGTATCCGTTGGATTTGTCCTTTTGCTTATTTTGTATATGCTCCTTTGTTTGCTTCCTGACACCATTTCTTCTTTCTTCTTTGAGTGAGGTGTCTTGTCAGATAGTTGTTGTTGCAATTTCTTCTTTGAATAAAGATATATGATATTATAGTCGTTGTATCATATAGTCTTAGCTTCTGTATTGATTTCTTCAATGTTGAAATCTGTTCCATGCACTTAGAGAGCTTATATGTTCAGACAATTAATTTCTTCACATATACTCAAATGCTTGCTTTTATCTCATCGTAATTTTATCAGCTTCAACATGTGCTCATCTTATATAATTGTTTCAAGCCTATGTTAATTCTCCATCTTGAGATGCTTTCAATAAGCTCTTTTCTTCAGATAATATATTTCTTCTTTTCTTCAGACGATTGCTTCTCTGTTTCTTTGCATTTTCTTCTTCTGAGATATAGATGAATAAAGATGTTGAATTTAATATGTTTATTCAAACATCTTTCTGGTTGCTTTTACTCAGTCTTCTGATCAGTTTTGGGCAGCCAACAGGTATAGGTGCAGGTGCAGTAGGTCTGCGCACACAAAAATGCCTTTTGTTGCAGGTGCACCAGGCTTTGCAGAAAGTCTTGCAGAGTTTCCTTATTTGTGCAAGACTTTGATTGAGGCATAAAAGCATGTTTATCTTTATGCTGAAATAAGTGTACTCCATTTTGGTAGAGTGTGCTTTATACTTTAGCAACGTCTTCAAGAGATCAATTCTTGATTCTGTTTGTAGACTTCTTCAGATAGTCTTCACGTCTTCAGATGGTCTTCACATCTTCAGATGGTCTTCACGTCTTCAGATGGTCTTCACGTCTTCAGGCGGCGCACTTCAAACAGCTTCAACACTTCAGACGACATGCGCACTTCAGACGGCTTGCGCACTTCAGACAGCTTCTATGCTTCAGACGAGTTGCTTACTTCAGACAGCTTCTTTTATATTAAATCCTGCGTTTGTTCTTCTGATCTGATCTTCGGATTCTGATTTTGTTCATCAAATCTTCTTCTGATAAATATTTCATTCTGAGACACAATCAACAAACCAATACCTTCTCAGTAGAATCTGTTATATAATCTTATTTGTTCTTATTATGTTCTTAATAATCTTATTTGTTAATCATTAAAACTAAAGGATATTAAGTCTTTGAGTCAAGTTTGAATGCTCAAACTGATTAATAGACTTCACAATTGTGCGGTTAAAATCATAAAGGAAAATCATGAGCATTGGGGCTAACTTGTTATGTGATGAAAATGCTTTTCGGATAATCATTTGAATAGTCTTGATTTGTTGCTAATTTAAAATATTCATGGTTATCTCCATTTGGTTTTATTTGATTTGTTGATTATGACTAACATGCAAAAGGATAAAGCAAAAGAGGAACACAAGAGAATTGTCTACGACCCTGGTGATTGGGCTTGGAGACTAAAAAAGAAGGCTTCCTTAATGCATGAGGAAGAAAAGACAAGATCTGAATTTGTACAAGTTGTGTTTGATCCGGGATGATGGATTGGTTTCAATCATGTAATAGGGGGAAACATCAATATAAGTGTTAATTTTGTTGAGTCTAAGAATTAATTTAAGTATTAAAATTAAATTCAAGACTCATTATCCTTGGTTTTAATGATTAACAAATTAGACTAGATGAAAAGAAAACAGGTGCTACTAAGAAAGGTCTTGTTGTTGATTGGTTTTAGGTTGGAATATTCGTCTGAAGTATCAGAAAAAAGAAGAAGAACCAGTAAAGAATCAGAAGAAGAAGAACCAGTGAAGTATCAGAAGAAGAAGAAAAAAATCAGAAGAAGAACCAATGAAGTATCAGAAGAAGAAGAACCAGCAAAAAATCAGAAGAAGAACCAGTGAAGTATCAGAAGAAGAAGAACAAATCAGAAGAAGAACGAAGGAAAATCAGAAGATGAAGCAATACAGAATCCGAAAAGAATAAAAAGATTCAACTATCTGAAGACATGAAAGACTCAGATCGTCTCAAGACTTATCATCATCTGAAGCATATCCTCTGTCTGAAGAATGACTATCATCTGAAGACGTGAAGAAAAACTGAAGACTTATCTATCATCTGAATAAACTATTCATCGTCTCAAGAACAACTATCATCTGAAGAATGGAAGCTGATCAGAAGCACTCTGTATGACTGAAGGCGTCAGAACCAATAAATGTTCTAATGAAGATATTGTCAAAAGCATGAAGAACACTGTATCGAATGGACTACTTTTCTGCACAAAAGTTAGGCATACTTTCTGCCTCGATCACAAGACTTGCACAAATAAGGAAATCCTGCAACGACTGCTGCATCTGCAATCAAAAGGGTACTGTATACGCAGACATACTGCACATGCTACTGTCCTAAAGCAAATCAGAAGTCTGGACAAGAAAATATCGAGAAAGATGTGTGAACTAATATGTAATTCAACATCTATTCAAATATCAGAAGAACTAGAAGAGTCAAAGATGAATAAAGCTAGGATCGTCTTAAGTAAAAGAAGAAGCATTCTGCTGAAGTAAAAGGAAGAATACTTCTGTTAAAAGAAGAAGCATTTTTTTCTCTAACGATCTGAAGAGAAAAATAAGCATTTCATCAAAAGAAGAAATCTTTATTGAAAGCATTTCAATCTGAAGAATTAAAAGAAGTTTGAAGCTATTATCTGAAAGAAGTTATAAATGGCTTAACAGTCTGAAGAAATGAAACTCTCTGAATGCATGGAACAGATTTCAACATAGAAGAAGTCACAACAGAAGCTGAGACCATATGATTCAAACGGCTAATATCATATTCTTTATTCAAATAGGAAACAACAACAATGGCTATTGTCCTTAGGACAAGACACCTCACTCAAAGAAGAAAGAGGAAACCATGTCAGGAGCAAATGAAAAGGAGTATATACAAATAAGCAAAAGGACAAATCCAACGGATACCTCCTCATACATACTCTAAAGGAAAACAGAGGAAAGCAAAGGAAGCTGAAGAAAGCAGAAGAAAATCAAGAGAGAGAGGTAGCATAAAAATATCAAGGAAATCTCTCAGAGAGCTCATCAATAGAAGTGTCAGAACAAGATCGTCTGAACACTTATTTTGCTTAAGAAGAAGGAACTGTTTGAGAAGCTATTACACAACGGCTATATGAGCCACATCATCAACATCTCAACGGTAACCAAACAATCTTCAATGACTATAATACATCAGAACTATAAATAGCCTCAAGAATGAATTTGAAACGGTCGGCTGGCATGCTGGATGGTAAAAAAGGCTTGCTTGCTCATTGAGAACATGTAAACCACCGAGCCAACCGAACAGGGGACTTTGTAGTCCACTTGAAAGAAATGGTTGAAGCACAATTTCATATCTTACTTATCCAATTAGATGAGGGAGATTTACCCTTGTACTCAGATTCATTCATTGTATCCTGAGTAGTACTTAGTTAACCTCTAGTACAGGAAGAGATTAAGTTTTGTTTCGTGGAACTTAAACTTAGTTTAGTTTGTAAACACTTTATGTGTCTGAGAGCCTGAAAAGGCTTGGTGGGAGAAAGAATACTTGCTGAGCCTGGAGAGACTTTGTAAGAAAGAATACTTGTTGAGCCTGGAGAGGCTTGTCTGTAAAAGAATACTGCACTGAGTTTCCTGGAGAGGCAATTGAAAATAAAAGAATACTTGTGATTGAGCCTGGAGAGGCTAGGATAAAAGAATACTGCAATGAGTTGCCTGGAGAGGCAGTTGAAATAAAAGAATACTTGTGGTAGAGCATGAAGAGGCTTGATAGAAAAGAATACATGTATTGTGGTTTCAGATAGTGGAAAATCCAGTGGTGGTTTGCCCTGGGACTGGATGTAGCTCACTAGGATGGTGAGTGAACCAAGATAAATTTTGTGGCTAAGTTTTCTATCCCTTAAACTCCTAATTTACAACTTTATTTCTGAGGGGGATGAAACACTATTTTCATAATAAACTTAACACAACAATTTCAATAAACTAAGTTTTCCAAGATAATAACTCATTCAGTTAATCTTATATCGTTTGGAGTATTACAAAGAATATACTTTGAAGAACGTCTGAAATAACTCTTTGAAGTGAATCTGAAACAGTTTCAGTTCAGAAGTTAGAAGTACACTTCAGACGATGATCAACCATCTGAAGTTACTCAGAAATTGTTCTGAAAGATTCTTTGTAATATCTTTCAGAAGGTATCTTGAGATGCATCTGAATATCTAAATCAATTTAATCAAAAGTCCAAACAAGTTTTTGATCTAGTCACCTTTTCTTAGTCTCTAGGCTTGTCCTTCTTATATTCCGCAATTTAAGTATTAATTATGATAATAAGGTTTTCTCACAAATTTGTTTTAATGAATTAATAACTTATGTTAAAGATTTCCAAAATGGTAAAAATATTCACAACACTATTCAACCCCCCTTCTAGTGTTTCCTGTGGAACTAACAATTGGTATCAGAGCTCACCTTGGGATGAGCATCTAACAAATGCAGAAGGAGTAGATCCTCAGAAGATGGAAATCTCACCAAGCTGAAGCAACTCTGAAGAATGATAATGAGAAAAGGTAATTATTTTTCTGAAACTCATTATTCATGCAATTAAGGCATCTTTTAGAAGGACGTAATGGATAAAGGAAAGTACATCTATCTCAAGATCACATACGGGTAACATATTTCCTATCTTAGTTCAAATTTAAATATAGTTATTTAACTACTATGTGCTTTACACACTTATTGAAATTGCTATTGCATGTGTGTCTATATTTGTGTGAAAATAAATTATTGCATGCTAACTGTATCATATGCATGAATATATTTGTATAATAGTTGAAGAGTCATGTATGTTAATCATTTTGTCATTAAATGTGATACAGCGCAATGTAAGTCGCTGAATCATCAACCAGCTTCTCATAACCGGCACGATGCACTTCTCTTCACACCGGTTCAGTGCACGTAACCGTCTCTCATCAATGCTTGTGTTACCTGTGGAACTAACAAATTTCAATATGTTTGACTTACCCTTTTTGATACAGGTGAGGAACCTTCAGATTTGAGGACAAATCCTTTTCAAGAAGAACTTGGGGAGGACATGACCCACGACAAGACACTTGAAGAACTTGGGAGAACCATTGATGAAGTGTCAGTTGTATTTAATGCAATTACCAGTTGAAGAACCATCAATAACAAGGGGTGGGGCCATGGTGGGCGGCCAACTAAGCCACCAAGTTGCTGAATTATGGTGTTTAATTGCTTTCAATAAGATACTAGTGGTTACAAAACTCGAAAATTAATTTCCTGGTCGTTACAAGACAAGGTTATAATTGCATTAAAATCTTGTCTACCAGCCGTTAGGAAGTGTGTGTTTCTGGTGCATGAACCTGGACCTTTTTCAAGCCACATGGAGACCTTCCAACAAGCAAAATGGGGCGGCCAACATGTGAGTAAATGGCTATATGCCATCAAGTGGGGCAGCCAACATGTGCTTAATTGGGTGAGTTAAGTGCTATCAAACATGAGCCAACAAGTGAGTAAATGGCTGAGTCATATGCCATTACTTGGGCGGCCAGCATGTGCATAAAGTGACTGAATTATGTGTCTTCAAAGAGGGTTTATGGAGTTTGTAATTAGTTGATTCAATTGCCATCAAAGTTGCGGCCACATTCATGAGATGGAGGTTACAAATTGAAGGCAATCTTGATTATTTTGTGTTGTTTTGGGCGGCCACTTCAATGGCTAGTTCAATGGCCATTTTAATCAACGTTGAATGGTTACATTCCATGTTTTATTGCAGCCACATGTGCCAAGAAATCTGGTTGAAGTTTGTGGCCAAATAGGTACCTAGAGTTGCATTTTTACTAGTTAAATTAGTTTCTTTAATTAAATAAATTGTGGTAGTGTTAATGAGGGTTGCATGGGAATTGTGTAAGGGGTATTTTTGGGAGTATTTGGGCATGATTATGCAGCTGAATGCATGGCCCTAATTCACCTTGTAAACTCTATAAATACATGCTTCATGCATGAAAGAAAGGGTAGATGAAATATACAAGTTTTTTGCTTATACTTGAGAGTGATTTTTCTCTAAGTTTCTTGCTAGTCAGAGTGAAGATTATCAAAGGTTCCTTACCTTTGTGTGTGTATCTTCAAGGACTTATCTTTCAAGTCTTGAAAGTGTGACGTCCACCTTCTATCCCTTCTACTTTTCCTACTTCTTCTATTTTGTTCAAAAACCTATTTTCCTATACGTTCTACTTGAATTATATGTGACTTATCTTTCAAGTATTCAAGGTTAAATTTCGTTTTTGTCAAAATTAGAATTTGTTATCTTCTATCTTATTTTAGTTGTTGCTCGAAAACAAAAGAAAGAAAAAGAAAAGAAAATAGAAAAAAACAAAAAAAAGAATTGAAAGAAAATATTGAAAGAAAAGAAAATTGTTTGCCAAGAAAAGTATTGTTCAAGAATTTTTTTTATCATGAGAAGGTGTTATTCCAGTAAGAAATTTCTAAGGTCCAGAAAATTTGAACCTCACACAATTTCTCTGTGGCTAGAACACCTCAGCAAAATGGGGTTGTTGAGAGAAAGAACAGAAGCTTGCAAGAGATGGGAAGAACCATGCTCATTTCAAGCAATATACCTAGATCCTTTTGGGCAGAAGCTGTTCACACAACATGTTACATTCAAAACATAATTTTTGTAAGACCAATTCTCAAAAGAACCCCATATGAATTGTGGAAAGGAAGAAAACCCAACATTTCCTACTTCCATATCTTTGGATGTGAGTGTTTCATACTCAACACAAAAGATGATTTAGGAAAATTTGATGCTAAGTCTGACAAACGTTTCTTTATTGGATATTCTGAATCTTCTAAGGCTTACAGAGTGTATAACTCAAGAACCTTAATAGTAGAAGAATCTATCCATGTAAGATTTAATGATTTTAAAGAGACTGATAGGGAACTATCAGATCTTGAAGATGATTTTGCAGGAATAAAACTGAATCCCGAACTAAAGTCTGAAGGACCTTCTGAAGGTCATTCTGAAGAACCTTCTGAACAAAAGTCTGAACCTGCATCTGAAGCTGAACCTTCTCAGACCAACATTGTTGAGTCTCAGACAAAGTGTGTACCCTCTCACAATCGCGATTGGAGGTCCCGAACTCAATCCAAGAGAGCAAATTATAGATGACACCTCAGAAGGAGTAAAAACAAGATCAAGATTCAGAAGCTTGAATAATCTTGCATGTCTCTCTAAGATTGAACCTAAAAACATTGAAGAGGCTCTGCATGATGAAGGTTGGATCCTAGTCATGCAAGAAGAGCTGAATCAATTTGCTAGGAGTGATGTCTGGACACTTGTACCTAAACCCCATGGGAAAACTATAATAGGAACCAAATGGGTGTTCAGAAACAAGTTATCAGATGAAGGAAAAGTAGTCAGAAACAAAGCAAGACTTGTTGCTCAGGGCTATAATCAGTAAGAAGGTATTGACTTCACTGAAACTTTTCTCCTGTAGCAAGGCTTGAAGCCATTAGAATTTACTAGCTTATGCAGTAAATAATGGCATCACCTTATATCAGATGGATGTTAAGAGTGTCTTTCTCAATGGGTTTATTGAGGAAGAGGTCTATGTTAGACAACCACCAGGTTTTGAAGACACTACTTTTCCAGAACATGTTTTCAAACTGAAAAAGGCTCTTTATGGTCTGAAACAAGCCCCAAGAGCTTGGTATAACAGATTGAGCAACTTTTTACTCAAAAATGGATTTCAAAGAGGAAAAGTAGATACAACTCTTTCAAAAATGTCCAACAAAGAATTCATTCTTGTTCAGATATATGTGGATGACATTATATTTGGTTCTACTAATTCTTCATTATGCAAGGAATTTTCTGAACTTATGCAATCTAAGCTTGAGATGAGCATGATGGGGGAACTTAAGTTCTTCCTAGGACTTCAGATTAAGCAACAATCTGATTGTATATGGATCCATCAAGAAAAATATACAAAAGAAATGCTTAAGAAATTAAATATGAGTGATTGCAAGTCCATGACTACTCCTATGCATCCTTCTGTTGTTTTGAACAAAGATGAAGGGAAGAACCAGTAAATCAAACTTTGTATAGAGGAATGATTGGCTCATTATTGTATCTGACAGCAAGCAGACCTGACATTATGTTCAGTGTATGTCTTTTTTCCAGATTTCAATCTGATCCAAGAATTACTCATTATAAAGCTGTAAAAGAATTTTCAGATATTTAAATGGTACTACTAATCTTGGTCTTTGCTATAGAGAAGTAAGGATTGCAGGTTAGTGGGAGTTTGTGATGTTGAATTTGCTGGAGCTAGAATTGAGAGGAAATCAACAAGTGGAGGTTGTCATTTCATTGGTAACAACATGATCAGCTGGTCCAGCAAAAGGCAAAGCACCAATGCTCTTTCCACAGCAGAAGCTGAATATATTGCTGCAGCCAGTTGTTGTTCACAACTGTTATGGGTAAAATATCAGTTAAAGGATTTTAACATTAATGTATCTTCTATACCTGTAATGTGTGATAACACAAGTGCAATTAATTTATCCAAGAATCTCATTCAACATTCTAGGGCAAAGCATATAGAAATCAAGCATCATTTTATTAGAGACTGTGTTCAAAAAGGAGTTTTTGATATAAAGTTCGTTGATACTAAGCATCAATGGGCAGATATATTCACAAAAGCCCTAACTGAAGATAGATTTAATTTCATAAGAAATAATCTAAATATCTTGGCTTTATCTGAAATATAATTGTTGCATCTAAACATGTATCTGAAGTTGTTGCATCTGAACATGCATGATTGTCTGAATAGCATGTATGTGTGAAGCAACTCAGTCTAATGACGTGGCAAGCTGAAACGTTTGGTCTTCTCTGAGTAACTACTCTAAGCATGTTTGCACGATCTCCGAAACTTCAACTGTCATCATTACTATGTGTGACGGCTATTTATGAGACGTGTTTGCTACTGTTACTAGCTACTGCTCCCTCTCTCTCCAAGTGCAAACTGCTGCCTTCCTTGTGCTCTAAGTTCCTTGAGTCCTTTTTGTATTCTTCGTCTCCTTCTTAGTTCATATCAATGGCTTCCAAGAAATCGGCTGGTGGTCAGATTGTTCCTTCTAGGACTGTAGACCTGGAGATGCTCCGAGCTGGTGGCATTGATCTCACTGACACCTTTGAAGCATGTGGCAGGATTAATTTCTTCTCTGCCATTTACTATGCATGGCATGAACAAAGTGTGGTGGACTTCTGGAAAAATGCTCGAGATACTTCTTCCCGGGATGGAAGGTATCAAATTTTTGAAACTAAGGTGATGGGTATAAAAATCATTGTAGATGCTGACACCATTGCTGTTGTAACTGGTGTTCCCAATACTGGAGATATGTTCATTTCAGAACGGGAGTAAAGAATGCTGGAGTTAAGAGATTTACCCAGAAGTTGTACGGGATTAAAGACCCAGGTGATCTGAGAAGCTCTTACATGCAACATCACTCTTAACTGCTATCTGTCTGTTGATTACCCTTTTCTTATTGATGCCAAAAGGGGGAGTAGTAATATGATGTGATTGGTAGTTATGCAGTATGCAGTATTTACTATGGTACTACTAACAAAATCTGAAAGCAATGCAGCAAGTACTTCAGAAAATGTTTCAGAACTAGAAGGGATGAAAGGATGGTTCAGAAGGAGAACATTTCAGAAGGAATATGATCATCTCAGATGAAATATCTGTTTAAGGGGGAGAATTTTCTCAACTAAAACCTTTTTCAGATTTTATCATATTTTATATTTGTCATCATCAAAAAGGGGGAGATTGTTGAGTCTCAAAGGATTAAATATATGAAATTAAAAATATTTTGAGTCTCACTCTCTTAAGTTTTAATGAACAACAAATATAAAATATAAAAGGAATTTATATGATACTATGCTCTCACAGGATGTTGCACTGTTTCAGATCATATTGTCTGTGTAAAAGATCATCTGAAAGATCAACTTCATCTGAAGAGTGATCATCTAAAGACTTGAAGATCATCTGAAGCACTCCTTGCATCTGAAGGCTGAATGTATCATGTTTAAGGTTTGACCGTGAAGACGTTACTATGTAAGAAGAACGTTCATCCCAATGGTCTAACCCTTTTCAGCATAAGAATCAGAGCTGCTTTCTCTCCTCGTTCAAATGTTTAGCATTTTTAAGGAAAGTCTGCAAAGTTGCTGTACCTGCTCAAAAGCATTGTGTGCACAGACCTACTGCACCTAAGACTGCTCAGAACGTGTTGGACAGAGTGTGTCTCAATGTATCCTGAGGCATTTAATGCTATTTGACAACGGGCAACATTTTTCTCGAAGACTATAAATATGCCCATGCAGATTGAAGAATTAAGTGAAGAAAAGTTATCAAAGAAATCTTACTCTGCAAAACGCTGCAAAAATACTCTGATATTTTCTTTACATCTGCTTTTGCTTATCTTAAGTAAATCTCAGTTACTTGTACACTTCTGATAAGTTCAATCTATCATATGAAGATAGTTGATTGAACTTTATCTGTTTTATCTTAAAACAGTTTGGGTTACAAGCCTGAGAGAATACTTGGGTTACACTTGGATAAGTGTCTGAGAGCCTGGAGAGGCTTGGTGAAAGAAACAATACTTGTGGTAGAGCCTGAGAGGCTTGGTGAAAGAAACCATACTTGTGGTAGAGCCTGGAGAGGCTTGGTGAAAGAAACCATACTTGTGGTAGAGCCTGGAAAGGCTTGGTGAAAGAAACAATACTTGTGGTAGATCCTGGAGAGGCTTGGTGAAAGAAACAATATTGTGGTAGAGCCTGAAGAGGCTTGATAGAAAAGAATACTTGTAATCTTGCAAGATTAGTGGAAATCCAGTGGTGGTTTACCCTGGGACTGGACGTAGCTCACGTGGTAGTGAGTGAATCAGGATAAATTCTTGGCTGAGTTTTCTTTCCCTCAAACTCTTTCAGTTCAGTTTTTAAACTAACAAAGGGGTTTGAAAAGTTTTCAAGAGCAAAAATCTTAACATCAAACAAAACTATTTATCAAAACTATCTTTGTGTCTGAACCAAGGTTCAGAAGTTAGTAACTAACTTCAGATGATCTGTCATCATCTGAAGTTTTTACAAAATTTTTTTAAAGTATTTTCTAAATTCAAAAGTTTTCCATTGAAACAATATTCAACCCCCTTCTAGTGTTTCCCTGTTTTTCTTACAACATGCACACATATTTTCACATAAGACAAATAATCTCAGATATTAAAATTGCAATATTAAACAATGATACCAGCAGGAATACTTAAGGATTTGAGAGATGAAGTGTATTTGCTGAGACTCAACATTGTTTCCTGAGATGCCTTTGTTGCTTCGCCGCTAATGTTAAAGACTCTTGGAATATAAACCTTATTTTCATTAAGAGTTCCTCTCATCCATTCCTCTGCAGTGATTCTGGGTGTTTTCTTTGATTTGTTTAACACATCTACAAGAGAGATGATAAGGAGTTTTGGTACCCATATTTTCTTGGGTCCACCAGGGTCAGTTACAGGTACAGGGTCCTCTTCCTGTTTACATTTAGATTTAAATAATCTATGTTTATTACAGTGAGGACACCCATCAACCTTTTTCTTATCTTTTTTAGGCAATTCAGAATCTAATGATTTGGGTGATAGATTTTCAGAGAAACCTAAGCCTCTTTTATCATTTAACCTTTTCTGAGTTTCCAATAATCTGTTAAGATTATTTGTTCCTTCAAAAAAGCTGGCTAGGTCTTTAGTAAGTTCCATAATCTGTCCTTGAAGTTTTTGTTTTTCTTCAAGTAGACTTTTGGATTTACTGTTCTTTGTTCATGAAACTCTTCTTTATGCATAAGATTTTCTTTTTCAAGATCTTTGTTTTTGTTACATACAACAGTATATGCATTTGAAAGTTTCTATACTTTCTGAAGAGTTCCTTGGTGCTATCAACTAGATCATCATATTCATTTAGAAGAGTTAAGGATGTTAACTTAGGATCAGGATCTTCTGAAGATGATTGATTTGCCATTAAACAGAGATTATCTTCATCAGATGAATCTTCTCTATTTCTGAAGTGGATTCTTCTCAGGTGAAGCCATCATATTTAGTTCTTCATAGATTGATGATGCTTTCTATGAATAGCATCATGTGCTCTCTCCAGTAGAAATAATCTTTTCTATTGAACATGGGAGGTCTGGTCACAGATTCTCTTTCAGAGATGTAAGCATTGTAGGTTGTTAAGGTTTCCATCTAGATTTTCCTCCCTCAGCACTTGTTAAATGCTCAACCCGAGATTGAGCTCTAATACCAACTGTAGAAACCACAGGAAACACTAGAAGGGGGTTGAATAGTGTTTTAATTGTTTAAACATATTTTCTTGGAAACCTTTAAACAAAAAAAGTTTTCACAAAAGTTATCAGCAACTTTCTGAAACTGGAGTATGTACTTGCTGAAAATCTTTTCAACAAGTTCACCAAAACTGATTTGAAATGTATTTTGAAAGCTTATGTTTAAACAATTTAATTCACTAATATCCTAACCCGTCTTGTTAGATAAAACAACAGTTAATAAGAGATAAGGGTTAAGAAGACTTAGCCAAGAATTTATCCTGGTTCACCCAATAACACATGTAACTGGATTTTCCACTAACTGATGAGTTACAAATATTCTTTGACCACGGCCTCTTCAGGCTAAACACCAAGTATTGTTGGACATAGCCTCTCAAGGCTAAACAACCAAGTATTGTTTGGACACAGCCTCTTTAGGCTAAACAACTAAGTATTCTTTGTTCCTCCAAGCCTCTTCAGGCTCCCAGACACTTTACAGTGTTTACAAGGAAATTTGTTTAAGTCCCTGAAGAACTTAAACACAAATAATCTTCTACAAGGAAATAACTGAGCATAACTCAGGATACAAAAGAGATTTACAGTATGCAAAATATCAGAGAGTTGCAGTGAAATTTTCCAACCTGATGGCTTGATATTGTATATTCTTTTTGAGCTTGGTCGACACTTCAAAGTCTTTATTGAAGCAATATATAGAGTCCAAAAATTAATCCATTGAGGATTGCTTAACCATCGTTGAGAGATAGTGTATGTTAGGTATATGCACTAGAGACATGTATGTTTTGAACATCCATCACTCGTATCATGTTATTTTATAAAGGCAATTCATTCTTTTAGAATATAATTAATGTCCTTAGAATAGTAAGCTTAAACTTCATAAGAAATCAAGTAGATGACTTGATCGTGAGATCTTATGAAAAACTATTCTTAAAATAGTCCCTAGTCAAGTATCATCTAAGGACAAAGATGCATTTAGACTAGTATGTGAGTTCAATGATGATCACATCTCACAGATCATGGATATGAGATATCATGTGCTCACATAGGTACACATTAAGAGTAATCGTGTACAGGACAGACCCACCTTAAGAACGTTGCATGGATTGTTACATAAGCATCATGAATGTTTCTTAAATTGATAAATATTATATGAAGTCCTTCGACCTGAAATAACTACGAATCCTACATAAAGAATTATATGTTTTAATTATCATCAAACGTTGCCTGTAACAGGGTAATCATAAAGTTGGTATTTGGACATATAACAAATTATTTGGAGGAATGTGAGTGCCCTAGATGAGATTTGTCCCTCCTATGTAGCAAGAGTTATATATGTAGGCCTCTTGATAAAGTGAGACTGCAAAATGCATGGCCAAGCTCAGGAGGATAAACATGAGATGTTTATTTCTATACAGTCTACTTGGGGATCAAGAAAGCATAAATTGAACTATACAAGGTTGACACAATCCATGCCTTTGTGTTCAATTAGATATTTGGACAAAGGGACAGATCATATAAATTATTATCATAAAATAGGATTCGTCAAAGTTGTTGATAATCTCAATATTTGGATAGTGATGTATTGCTAGATACCGCTCACTATTTATGATATTAAATATAAAAGTGTTTTATTTTAATATCCTAACCAAATATTAAAAGGCTATTGGGTCACACGCATACAACAAGCCGTTAGGAAAAGATAATAATTCTAATTTGATTAGAATTATAACCTAATGGGCCAGGCCCATATGTGTTAGGGATAAGTTAGTGGAAGGGTGAAACCCTAGCCACCACTCTATAAATAGAGCATAAGGTGCATTACCCTACACACATGAAAATATGAGCAGTCGCTCTTACTGTCTAAACGCTACTAGCAGAGTTGAGGAGGGTTTCCTAGTCCGACTGTTGGCGTGGACACCACTAGAGACGTGGTTGTTATTGCCTCGTTCGCAATCCTTAAAAGGTACAACCTTTTGTTTCATAGCTTTTATGCCTTGATTCGTGTTTTTCGCATTAACGATCATAACAAGGGAGGGAATCCTTTTATTCCGCTGCACCCTGACCACATGCTTGATTCCCTTCAATTGGTATCAGAGCGTTGGTTTGCGATAAACACGTTTTAGGCTTTTAATCGTTTGAATATGGTAATATTCTGTTTTTACTGTTTAAAAACGCAGAACGTTTGCTGAACATTGTTATCTGCGCTTCATCTTCGCTGAGTGCAGGTGAAGCGCAGCATACAGGATTTTCAATCTGATACCTGCGCTTCACTCACGCTGAGCGCAACTAAAGCGGAAGTGAAGCGCAATTTACAGAATTTATAACTGGAACCTGCGCTTCACCCACCCTAGGCGCAGGTGCGCGTTTTCAGTATGTTTTGATTCCATCTTGATTATTTTGTGTGCGATGTATATATATATATATATGTTTTGGTGTTAGAGGATCCCATGGAATTAACACCCCCGTGCTAACATTGTGTAGTGTGTTATTTCATTTGTGAATAATCAAACCTCCCTCAATATATACATCTAATTATATCACTTGTTTACAATCAATATGGTTGTTGGTTTGCATGATGATTGGTTATGGCCTTAGTTGTTTTATTTAAATACGACCTGCGTGTCGTGCCTTACCTATTATATTCTACTTGTAATTCTTCTCTCATCTCTATCCCCTCGTATGTCAAACGAGGTTTCTTCTTGTTATGTAATGTAACCGAGAGGACATGGAGCATGGATTCAGTGGGAGATTTAGAGAGCTCAAGATTATAAAAGATTATATAGTTGATGTAATTTTGTATTTGTTTTTAGGAGGCCATAACCATATCATGTTTTTGTATGAGATGCTGTGTGTTTTGTTAAATAGTTTAACAAATGAATAAAGTTAAAGCGATCAATTCCCTTAATGCTTGTGTGCCTTCCAATGAATGACACTCGTCAAGACTAGAATCGATTAAGTGTGGGTTTGCCAAAGCAGGGTACATTTATCTATTCTAGTGAGACACGATAGGATAAAAGTAATATCTGATTGTCAACCGTTGGTCTATGATTGGGTATATTCAATAGGATTGAAAAACCCAAAGGCACTAATATTAAGTCATGTTTTGCCTTCCAATGTATGGCACTCGTCGAAGCTAGAATCAAGTAAGTGTGGGTTCTGCCAAAGCAGGGTGCATTTATCTATTGTAGTGAGACGCGATGGGATTAAAGTAATATCCAATTGTCAATCATTGGGTTTGACTTAACTAGGTATATTCCATAGGATTGAAGAACCTAGAGGCACTAAGTTTGGCATTAAATCATAAGATGAATTAGAATAAGAGTTTACTTCACTAACTATCCAAGATTGTATGAGAATACCATTGGAAAGCGTTTTTGTTCCTACCTAAAAACCTTTTCTTAAGCGATCAGCCAAAATTGACTTAAAATTAGGTGAAATATGGATCTTGGCCGACTAGAAAATCTAGTGTGTGAGATTTTCTGATTCTTTATATTGAGGGTACTTTTTTTGAATCAAACTAGTGGCAGCCATATTTATTTAAAGACCTTATTAAATTTGTTTTCTGATACTTACGTGCATAATTACCTTGGCAACGAACACAACAATTAAATTTTATTGCGATCTGTCCTTGAGAAGGACAAACTGTCTAGAATTAATTTTCTAGACTGGTATAAGACCTAAGGATTGTCCTTAGGAAAGGTTGTATGTCCTGGAAGAGCCTGTTTCTGAAACACCCGCTGCAAATGCTTCGAAAGCTGACAAGGATGCTTTAGAAAGCATCTGGACGATGCTCTCGATGTAGGTTGCCTTATGCTTGCTACCCATCAATGTTAACCAGCATGAGACATGGAGGCTTACGATATGATCGTACATTTAATAGTCCTTATCAAGGCTAAGCTAGGCATGAACGATTTGATGGTCTCAGAGGCACGTTATCAATGTAGACTGGAAGAGGGAAGCCCTGTAGGTTGCTCATGTACTCAACATGATTGGGTACATTGAAAACTTAGAAAGGCTTGGATTCCTATTAGGCCAAGAGTGACCACTGATCTTGTCCTGCAATCGTTGTTGGAGCAGCTATAGTCAATTCGTCATGGAACTATAACATAAATGAATTTGACAAACCACTGCCAGAATTGCTGAGCATGTTAAGAACAGCTGAGCAAAACATTAATAAAGGTAAAGGGAAGGTCATATTGACGATGCAACCCCTGGAAAAAGGCAAGGGCTAGAAGAAATTCTTGAAGCCCATGGGCGGGACAGCTAAGGAAGGAAAATGTTTCCACTGTGGCCAATCAGGACCTTGGGAAAACTGTGTAAAGTACCTAGAGGAGATCAAGAAGGGAAGTGAGACTTCCCCTTTCAGGTATCTATGTTATAGAAGTCAATTTACCTACTTCTACATCTTGGGTATTGGATACCGAATGTGGATCTCATATTTGTGTGAATGTGTAGGATCTAAAAGGAGTAGGTCCATTGGCTAAGGAGAAGTCGAACTACGTGTGGGAATGGAGCAAGGAGTTGTTGCCTTAGTCGTAGGAACCTATTATTTAACTTTGACAAATGGGCTAGTTATTGAACTAAATAATTGTTATTTGTGCCTGCCATTATTGGGAATATTATTTCCGTCTCTTATTTGGACAAGAGTGGCTTTTCATTTCATAATAAGAACAATAGTTGTTAAATTTATTTGAATGATATGTTTTATGGTTGTGCAAAGTCAAACGATGGACGATATGTTCTTGACTGGAAGTTCCTATCTATAACTAAGTGCTAAGAGTGTCAAACAATGATTTGAACCGACTCATCTTGACATTGTCGCTTAGGCCACATAAATGAGAAATGCATAACCAAGCTCCACCAAGATGGTTATTTTGACTCATTTGATTTTGAATCAATTGAGACGTGTGAATCTTGTTATTAGGGAAGATGACCAAAACCCCATTCACTGAAAGGTGAAAGGGCTGGTGATCTTCTTGGTCTCATACATAGTGATGTATGTGGGCCCATGAGCATGATGGCTAGAGGAGGTTTTCAATACTTCACTCGCTTTTCCTGATGATTTCAGTAGAATATGGATTTGTGTATCTGATGAAATGCAAATCTGAGTCCTTTGAAGACTTCAAGGAATTTAAGAATGAAGTATAAAACCTACTTGGCAAGACTATTTAAACACTTTGATAAGATCGAGATAAAGAATATTGAGCCAACAATTTGATGACTATCTCAGAGAGTGTGGGATAACATCTCAACTTACTCCTCCTGGAACACCTTAATGGAATGGAGTTTCAGAAAGGAGAAATCGAACTCTATTAGATATGGTTCGATCTATGATAAGTCATATTGATCTCCCCGACTCCTTTTGGGGTCATGCTTTGTTAACAGCAACTTTCACACTAAATCGTGTTCCACCTAAGGTTGTTATAAAGACACCATATGAGATGGACTGGGAAACGACCCAGTATGTCTTTTATGAAGATTTGTGGTTGTGAAGCTTATGTTAAACACCAAGTTTCACATAAACTAGGACCCAAATCATATAAGTGCTTATTTGTGGGATACCCAAGGGAAACTAAGGGTTATTACTTCTAGAATCCTAGCAAAGGCAAAGTGTTTGTCGCTAGGACTGTTGTATTCTTAGAGAAGGAATTTGTCTCTATGAAAATCAGTGGGAGGAAATTAAAACTTGAAGAAATTCAAGTACCACAGAGTAGCAATGAGCCAATGATGGAATATGAGCAGATACCACAAAGTGTTGTGGAGCCACCTGCTCAAGTAGCACAAGACTTACGTAGGTCAGATAAGATACGTCACCAACTTGAGAGATATGGTTTCCTTATGTCTTAGGAAGGGGATGTATTGCTAATGGATCAAGATGAGCCAGTGACTTACCAAGAAACTTTTGAGTCCAAAATCTGAGAAATGGGTTGATGCCATGAGATCTGAAATGGATTCCATGTACGCTAACAAGGTATGGACCTTGATTGAGCCACCCGAAGGGATAAAACCCATAGGGTGCAAGTGGGTTTTCAAAAGGAAAACTGACATGGATGGTAATGTGAGTACCTTTAAAGCACGATTTGTGGCTAAGGGTTTCAAGAAAATTCATGGTGTAAACTATGATGAAACCTTTTCCCCAGTTGCCATGCTTAAATCTGTTCGGATCTTGCTTGCTATTGCACTTTACCATGATTATGAAGTCTGGCAAATAGATGTCAAGATAGCTTTCCTAAACGGAAGCCTTCTTGAAGAGGTGTGTTTGACACAACCTAAAGGTTTTGTAATACCTGAAAAAGCTAGAAAGGTAGTGTAAGTTGCAACGATCCATTTATGGATTGAAGCGAGCTTCTAGAAGCTTGGAATCTTCGTTTCTATGAAGCTATTAAGCTGTTCGATTTCATTAAAATGAATACGAACCTTGTGTCTACAAATGGTTAGAGACAACATAGTGGTTTTTCTGGTTTTGCATGTAGATGACATACTCCTCATAGGAAATGACATTCCTACCCTTTAGTCTATAAAGACTTGGTTAGGAAATTGTTTTTCTATGAAAGATTTAGGCAACAGCAACCTATGTGATAGGTATTAGTTTGTATAGAGAAGAGATCTAAAAGATTACTTGGCCTATGTCAAAGTACAAGTGTTAAAACATTTTAACATGCAAGAATCCAAAAGGGATTTTGCCTATGTCGCATTGGTATAAGCCTATCTAAGGCTCAATCTCCTTCTAGTAAAGAAGAGAGAAATCGCATGAGTAAGATTCCTTATGCATCATGCTATAGGGTCTATCATGTATGCCCATGTTATGTACTCAACCAAGACATATCATGTGCTTTGAGCAATGACTAGCAGATACCAGTCTGATCCTAGTGAAATCAGTGGACAACAGTCAAGAACATCCTTAATACTTAAGAAGAACTAAGGATTCATTCTTGATATATGGAGGTGAGGAAGAGCTATCTGTAAAGGGTTACATTGATGCTAGCTTCCAACCGACAAAGATGATTCTAGATCGCAATCAGGTTATGTGTTATTTTTGAATGGTAGCATTGTGACCTGAAAGTTCAAAGCAGGAAACAGTCGTTGATTCTACCATAAAACCCCTTGTGCAGCAGAAGCATGAAGGGCACACTAGATCATTAGGCATAAGAGTTATGTTTGAATGTCTCTAGTGCAAGTGGGAGATTGTTAGGTATATGCACTAGAGACATATATGTTTCGAACATCCATTACTCGTATCATGTTATTTTATAAAGGCAATTCATTCTTTTAGAATATAATTAATGTCCTTAGAATAGTAAGCTTAAACTTCATAAGAAATCAAGTAGATGACTTGATCGTGAGATCTTATGAAGAACTATTCTTAAAATAGTCCCTAGTCAAGTATCATCTCAGGACAAAGATGCATTTAGACTAGTATGTGAGTTCAATGATGATCACATCTCACAGATCATGGATATGAGATATCATGTGCTCACATAGGTACACATTAAGAGTAATCGTGTACAGGACAGACCCACCTTAAGAACGTTGCATGGATTGTTACATAAGCGTCATGAATGTTTCTTAAATTGATAAATATTATATGAAGTCCTTCGACCTGAAATCACTACGATTCCTACATAAGGAATTGTATGTTTTAATTATCATCAAACGTTTCCTATAAAAGGTAATCATAAAGTTGGTATTTGGACATATAATAAATTATGTTGAGGAATGTGAGTGCCCTAGATGAGATTTGTCCCTCCTATGTAACATGAGTTATATCTGTAGGCCTCATGATAAAGTGAGACTGCAAAATGCATGTCCATGCTCAGGAGGATAAACATGAGATGTTTATTTTCTGTACAGTCTACTTGGGGATCAAGAAAACATAAATTGAACTATACAAGGTTGACACAATCATGCCTTTGTGTTCAATTAGATATTTGGACAAAGGGACAGATCATATAAATTATTATCATAAAATAGGATTCGTCAAAGTTATTGATAATCTCAATATTTGGATAGTGATGTATTGCTAGATACCGCTCACTATTTATGATATTAAATATAAAAGGGTTTTATTTTAATATCATAATCAAATATTAAAAGCCTATTGGGTCACACGCATACAACAAGCCACTAGGAAAAGATAATAATTCTAATTTGATTTGAATTATAACCTAATGGGCCAGACCCATATGTGTTAGGGATAAGTGAGTGGAAGGGGTGAAACCCTAGCACCACAATATAAATAGAACATAAGATGCCTTTACCCTACACACATGAAAATATAAGCAGTCACTCTTACTCTCTAAACGCTACTAGCAGAGTTGATGAGGGTTTCCTAGTCCGGCTGTTGGCGTAGACACCACTAGAGACGTGGCTGCTATTGCCTCGTTCGCAATCCTTAAAAGGTACGACCTTTTGTTTCATGGCTTTTATGCCTTGATTCGTGTTTTTCACATTAACAATCATAACAAGGGAGGGAATCCATTTATTCCACTGCTCCCTGACCAGATGCTTGATTCCCTTCAGTTGTAACATCCCAAATCTGGGACATAGGAAATTTAATAATAGGCTTAGGTATTGGCTTAACCAGGAATCAGCGTATTGTGGAAGTAATGAGGAGTGGGAGCCTAGAATGTGAGGTTACAAGGAAAAGGATGTTTTAGGGCTAGGAAGTGATTAGAAGGGTAGAAATGGGTTGAGAGGTTGAGAAGGGAGGATGGATTACAAACATGAATAGGGAGATTAGTAAGATTTTATGGATGTTAAGGGGAAAATTAGAAGATATAATTAAGGTAAGAAGGTCTTTAGGCCTAGTAACCCTACTAAGAATGAGGCTTCATAGTTGGGGAATGGAAGAAATTGAGAGAACAATGCTTAGGAAGTGGGAACAAGGAGAAAATAGAGTTTCTGTCCAGGGTGCGCTCAAGCACACCTGAAGTGAGCTCAAGTGCTCAAGGTGCTGAAAGTGAATGGGTCACTGACCCTTGCGCGCTCCAGCACACTTTAAGTGCGCTCCAACACACGTTCCTGATGCGTTTGGGGAGCTCTCTGACTTGAGGCCGCCCCAAGCCTGCTCCAAGTGCGCAACGTTTCTTCCTCTCCTGGAGTCGTGCGCTCAAGCACACTAATTGTGTGCCCCCAGCGCTCCCTGCAATTCGGATTTTTAAGCCTTGCACGCCCTCTTCATCGTCATTTTTTCTTCTTCTTCTTCTTCCTTAGGGTTAGAGAGAGGTGAGGGAATCTAGAGAGAGAGTGTGCTAGGGAGAAGAGAAAGATGAAGATCAAGGGGAAACTCCACCATTTTTGAAGCTTGGGTCTGCCTCCCCCATCCACTTCCCTCTCCATTTCTCCATTCTTTCATCCATTGGAGCTCTATTTCAAGGTGAGCGAAGCTCACACATGCTCACCACATCTTGTGTGTGTTTCTATCATGATCCCTACTATTCTAATCCCTTTCTTTTAGTGTGTGGGTGTTGATTTATTGTTGGATAGTTTATTACCTTGAAATGCTCAAACCCTGGGTTAATCTAAATTGGGAACTTATGATTTCTTAGGAATGGTTGTTAAAGCATGCTTCTCTTGTTGATTCCTTATATTCCTTGATGAGTTAGTGGATTTAGGTGTGATTTTAGTATGATTAGGTATAGGAAAATGAAGTTAGGGGTTTTGGTGCATGAATGAATTAGGGTTCTAATGAGGGTTTATTGTTGGGTTAGGAAATAATTATTACCTTGTTATGTCCAAACCCTAGGTTAGTATAACTTGGGGAGATTGGGATCTCTTGTGATTGGTTGTTATTGGGTGAACTTGTTGATGATTACTTACCTTCATGACGATTCTGTTAAGGTCTATGTGCAAACTTGGCATGGCATTGATACATGAGCATATTTAATCTAAGAATGAGCTTCCATGAAGTTGGTTTACATGTTAAGTATTTAGAAAGCATTCCTTATGCATTTATTCCAGGCATTTCTCAGAAACAATCAGAATTTGGCTTTGGCCCTGAAATCAGAATTTGGCTTCGGCAAGAAATGAGATTTTGGCTCCGTCCCAGAATAATTAATAACAAGCCGACTTTGGCCGTGAGAATAAATAAGCCGGCTTCGGCCGTGAGAAATTGCTTGAAAACTTGACTTCGGTCCAGAATAAGGGTGGATACGTCCCCAGGGAAGACGTTCCCTGTAGTCTGAGCTCAGTACTAACTCCAGAATCAGTGAAAAGAACCTGCCAGCTGGGAGCAGCTGTGAGAAATGCATTCATGTGTTTGTGCATGCGTGTAGTCAATTTCATTGCAACTTCATGCTCTTATTGATTTAATGAATGTTTGATATTTTAAGAAATTTGAATGATCTAAGATGTGCATGTGGCATGTGTTCTATGTTGCATCTCATATGCCTGCTTGCCCCACACTGCTTACTACATGCTTTGCTTACTGAGACCGTAGTCTCACCCCCCGTTCGGGGATATATCTTATTTATGTAGGGTATTCTAGCCTTTGTTCAGAGATGAAGAGGAGCTTTGGAGCAGACCTACACTTCTAGAGACCAGATAGAAATTATGAAGCATTATCCATTGTAATTAATCGTTAATAATGTAATTAAATAGAGATTTCATCACATGGTTAAGTGTAGTCTTTAATTAATTAGTAATTGATGTAGAAACCCTTTTGATTGGCCACGGAGGCCTATTTCTACTTTGGACTAGATTAGTACTCTTGTTATTATGAATTGTACTAGGACTTTGCTGGTTTTCAGGTGATTCTAGAAATTGGGAAATGTCCAGTTTTCAGGGGAAACTTTGCCAGATTTTCGGTAGGAGTTTATGAACTCTCACACTTGTGGGTGCTGGTTTGCCCCACGTTCCGTTTAGAATTTTGTGTTGAGAAGGTGATGTATGAATTATGTGGTAGTCTATGCAAACATTGGATTGCTTAGGCATCTTGTATTATGTGTACCGATATCGAAATGGCACGAAATAATTTCAGAAATTCGGGAATAGTGTTTCCAAAAGACATTATTCTTGGATTTAGAAATTAGGACGTTACATTTTGGTATCAGAGCAGTTCAATCCAATTGGGATTGTGGTTAGGTCAGTTGCCCGTGACTTACTATAATCCTCAGTATTCCATATACAATACAGGGCCTGATCACCCCTCTATTGGATGCGTTGTACACGTGATTATGTTAGTAACGTATGTAAGACGCCTTGCTTGGGGAGTTTGGACACTTCTCTTGCAAGGATAGAGCCACCCACTGGTTAATTAGAGGTAAAGTATCTTAGGCCCATTTCCAAGAGTATAAACTTCACGTTAGAAGCCTTATAAAATATTTCCCCCAAAGTCATAGTGAACATGAGACATCCCTAGGGAAAGCTAATTAGGTTAGACTCCTTACATGCGGAGAACGACTTGTTGTTTGACCCAGAGTCCTGATTGTGCAGTTGCTTGATATAATGTATTGTGTGAATTGTTTGATTTATTGTGATGTTTGATTAGCCTAAGTGGTTGTATGATGTGTTGTGCTAATTTGTGCTTGTTAGATATTAGTGCATAGGGTTAAGATTCATTTTGATCCAAACACTTGGTTTGATGTTATATTAGCAGGATATGGGATTGTAGTCCAGATTAAGATAGAAACCTTACTTAGAGTGAACCAATACGCAATTAGGCATAAAGGGGGATTATGAACCATTAGGAGGTGTATGGAAATTAATAACTTAAGTAGGCCTAAGATTTTACCTAACGTTAGCAACTTAGCAAGGGCATATAGGCATTTAGACCTAAACTTAGAATGTTAGGAATTAAGATTTACTTTAGAATAGGGTAAGAATAGGAGTACTCCCTAGGTCACTGAGAGTAGTCGGGAGAGACTTGCCCGGCAAGTAGAGATTCTTCCCGCCGCCCAATCCTTTTGCCTTATCCATGGGTACATGGGTAAAATCCTTAGGCCCTACCAGACGGCTAGGTTGTCATGATGACAACCACACCCTCACCTTTCATCCCACATCTAGAAAACACTTAGTGACCCTAAAGGTAGTTCCATGTGACTCTGACATCCTAGAAATCCTTAAGTAAGACACCATACCTATGCCTTAGGACTACAACATCAAGTAATAACCCACAAGGAATTGGGGACACATTTAGGAGACGAGTAAGGTAGAGGTCCACAGTAAGGGTAGTAAGAGGAAGCAGACCTTCCCTCGAAGACCAACTAGTAGGAACACCATCCAGATCACCCTAACGTATCTACCAATCCCAATAAAGAGAAACCTTAGCCACAACCTCTTTGAAGGATAAGAACCTTAGTCGGGGAATATTAAGGATTTTAGAGCAAACCACATGATGGTAGCAGAGAAGTACCACCATACCCAAGTAGAGATGGGAAGTCGCCAACAATCCACTTTAGGAGTAGCCTGTAGGGTTTCGGAAAAACCCATTTTGAGTTGTGTAAGTTGAATGGAAGTGGGATACCTCTAGTGGAGGAATATGGACGTAGAACCTTGAGAATCATTAGGGAGAGCCTGAAGCCTTAAGGGGGTAGCCTTATAGAAGAGACATAGGGAGCCACGGAGGGAACTCTGGTACCCTAGCATGTTTAAGTTACACTCAGCCTAAGAGTTAAGTTTCAGGATGGTAGTTAGGCATGTACCGGAGAATCAGAATGCATTAAGAGAATGTTAGGCTCGCTTTTCGAGTTAGAACCCCAAGGTATTTAGAAGTCCTTACTCCTAGGAGAACCGGGGTTGTGGGTGCCTCCAAGTCACTTCCTTTTCCAGTGGAAGCCTAGAACCAAACTATGTACAAGCCCTAACCGGTAGAGTGGGATAGAGAAATATCCCATTTTGGGGATGATAGGAAATTAGGTGAGGTTACCGTGAGCATGCTATGATCAGTAGGTATTTAACCTATGTTCATGGTATGAGGGTTTAATAGAAATTTAAATGCTTTCCTAGAAGAATGTGTGCCTTCTTCACACTTTAGCTCATTTTTATGTTCGTGTTGTGGACTTAATTCCTTGAGCACGATGCGAGTGTTGGACCACCCCCACCAACACAAACCTCGTGGTTCAAGGGGTTAAGTAATTGGTCGCGTAGGATTTAACGTTGTTGGCACCATAGAACTTATAGTATAATCGGTAGGCCACTTAGAATCACCCTAAGCATAACTAGGTCATTCACAACCTAAGATTCATAATAAGTAATGGCGATCGGAGGTTAGTTCCCCTAGTCATTTGGATAATCTGTAAATATTACTAAGGGAAGGTGTAATTCGCCAAGAATTAGGTGTGGAGTTAGTACCCTTACCCGATTGTCGGGTGGATCCTTATATTCCCTTAAGATCCTAACAAATAGATTATTGACCCAAATCAGTTGAGTTAGTGGGGACTGAAATAATTAGTGTGGGACTTCACTAGGGAACTACATTAGGGTCTTAGGGGAAGAAGTGCAGGTGTTGGGACATTTACCCTGAGGGAGAATGAGATGGGAGTGAACCGGTGTTGGATAATGATCGGAGCGAATTTTTAGGACAAAATTCATTTTTAGGGGGGTAGAATTGTAAACATCCCAAATCTGGGACTTAGGAAATTTAATAAGAGGCTTAGGTGTTGGCTTAACCAGGAATCAGAGTATTGTGGAAGTAATGAGGAGTGGGAGCCTAGAATGTGAGGTTACAAGAAAAAGGATGGTTTTAGGGCTAGGAAGTTGATTAGAAGCATAGAAATGGGTTGAGAGGTTGAGAAGGGGAGGATGGATTACAAACACGAATAGGTAGATTGGTAAGAGTTTAAGGATGTTAAGGGGAAAATTAGAAGATACAATTAAGTTTAAGAAGGTCTTTAGGCTTAGCAACCCTACTAAGAATGAGGCTTCATAGTTGGGGAATGGAAGAAATTGAGAGAACAAGCTTAGGAAGTGGGAAAAAGGAGAAAATAGAGTTTCTGTCTAGGGTGCGCTCAAGCACATCTGAAGTGAGCTCAAGCGTGCAAGGTACTGAAAGTGAATGGGTCACTGACCCTTGCACACTCTAGCGTGCGTTCCTGGTGCGTTTCGGGAGCTCTCTGACTTGAGGCCGCCCCAGCGCGCCCCAAGCCTGCTCCAGCGCGCAACATTTCTTCCTCTCTTGGAGTCGTGCGCTCAAGCACACTGATTGTGCGCCCCAGCCCGCCCTGCCAATTCAGCTTTTTAAGCCTTGCACGCCCTTTTCGTCGTCATTTTTTCTTCTTTCTTCTTCTTCCTTAGGGTTAGAGAGAGGGTGAGGGAATCTAGAGAGAGAGTGCGTGCTAGGGAGAAGAGGGACATGAAGATCAAGGGAAACTCCACATTTTTATGCTTGGGTCCGCCTCCACCTTCCACTTCCCTCTCCATTTCTCCATTCTTTCATCCATTGGAGCTCTATTTCAAGGTGAGTGAAGCTCACACACCCTCACCATATCTTGTGGTGTTTCTATCATGATCCCTACTATTCTAATCCCTTTCTTTTAGTGTGTGGGTTGTTGATTATTGTCGGATAGTTTATTAGCTTGAAATGCTCAAACCCTGGGTTAATCTAAATTGGGAACTTTATGATTTCTTAGGAATGGTTGTTAAAGCATGCTTCTCTTGTTGATTCCTTATATTCCTTGATGAGTTAGTGGATTTAGGTGTGATTTTAGTATGATTAGGTATAATGAACATGAAGTTAGGGTTTTTGGTGCATGAATGGAATTAGGGTTTTAATGAGGGTTTATTGTTGGGTTAGGAAATAATTATTACCTTGTTATGTCCAAACCCTAGGTTAGTATAACTTGGGGAGATTAGGATCTCTTGTGATTGGTTGTTATTGGGTGAACTTGTTGATGATTACTTACCTTTCATGACGATTCTATTAAGGTCTATGTGCAAACTTGGCATGGCATGAGATACATGAGCATATTAAAGAATGAGCTTCCATGAAGTTGGTTTTCATGTTAAGAATTTAGAAATCATTCCTTATGCATTTATGGTAGACATTTCTCAGAAACAAATCAGAATTTGGCTTCGGCCCAGAAATCAGAATTTGGCTTCGGCCCAAAATGAGATTGTAGGTTCGGCTCAGAATAATTAATAACCAAGCCGGCTTCGGCCGTTGAGACTAAATAAGTCGTCTTCGGCAGTGAGAAATTGCTTGAGAACTTGACTTCGGTCCAGAATAAGGGTGGGATACGTCCCCCAGGGAAGACGTTCGCTGTAGTTTAAGCTCAAGTACTAACTCCAGAATCAATGAAAGAACCTGTCGGCTGGGAGCAGCTGTGAGAAATGCATTCATGTGTTTGTGCATGCATGTAGAAGTATTATCTTGTAAATTAGGTGACTCATCATAGTCAATTTCATTGCAACTTCATGCTCTTTATGATTTAATGAATGTTTGATATTATAAGAGAAATTTGAATGATCTAAATGTTGCATCTTGATGAGGACATCTTTATTGATTTAATGAATGTTTTATATTATAAGAGAACTCATGTGTTCTATTTTGCATCTTGATAAGGACATCATTCAAGGACTTGAAGCATTCAAAGGCTAGGGGGACCTATGACAAGGGCGCGGGTCTAAGAAGGCAAAGGAGGCTCTGCAACTTGCAATCAATGCTGCACAACTTCAAGTCATCAAGAGCATTAATGGAACTAACCAGTTCATTTATTGCACTCAAGTTGAAGAGGATGAAGCCATTCATGGAGGTTCGTTTCCATTAAAGCAACTGCAAGTTGAAAACCAATCAAGTGCCATGGAGAAATCCATGTGGGCGGCCCAACTCACACCATTGTTGCTGAATTATTATTTTAATTGCTTTCAATAAAGTTAGGGGAGTTACAAAACATTGAGTTGATAATTTGGTGGTTACAAGACAAGGTTGTAATGTGATTTAATTGCATTAAGTGCCTTGTCAAACTAGCCGTTAGGAAGGCTTGCTTTGTGCGCATGAACCTGGACCTTTTTGGAGCTACATGGAGACCTTCACCTAGTCAAAGCTTGCAGCCAACATGAACTTAAATGGTTGAGTTATATATCATCAAAGAGGGTTTTTAACAAGGTTGTAATTGGCTGAATGAATAGCCATCAAAGTTGCGGTCAACACCATGAGAAGGGAGGTTACAAATTGATTGCAAACTTGATGAATTGGGACTGTTTTGTGCGGCCACTTTATGGCTGATTCAATAGCTACTTTACTTCATGTTTGGTGGTTACAATTCAAGGAATAATGCAGCCACATGTGCCCAAAATGCTGGTTAGAATTTGCGGCCAACTAAGCTAGCTTAGGCCGAGTTTTATTAGTTAATTTTGTCTCTTGAATTAATTTAATTTCTAGTAATGTAATTAGGGATGCATGGGACTTGCATGAGGGGTATTTTGGGGAGGATTTTGCGTGCAAACCCTAGCTAGTTGCATGACTCTTGAATTACCATGTAACTCTTATAAAAGCCATGCTTTATGCATGCAAGATTTCAAGAATGATTTATGCAGAAAATTACTTATCTTATTAGAGTGTTTCTCTAAGTTTCTTGCCTAGCCAAGAGTTGAGATTTATCAAAGGTTCATTGCTTTTGTGTGTGTGATCTCAAGGACTTATCTTTCAAGCCTTGAAAGTGCGACGTCCATCTATCTTTACTTCTTGTTCATCTTCTTCTATCTTTGACAATAACCATTTTCTTTTGCGTAAAGCTTGATTGTATGCGTTTATTACTACTCAAGTTTGAAGGCTGAGTGAATTTCTTGTTAAGAAAAGCATTTGTTTTCTTCAATTTCTACGTTTTATCAAATTCAAGAAAGGAAAATAAAAGAAAATAGAAAAAGAAAGGTAAAGAAAAGTGTTGAGGAAAAATATCAGGTTTCAAGAGAATAATTCAATTATTAGCCTATTGTTTCTAAGGTCCAGAAAATTCGAATCTAAGGGTTCATATCACATCTCATATGCATGCTTGCCCCACACTGCTTGCTGCATGCTTTGCTCACTGAGATTGTAGTCTCACCCCACGTTTCGGGGATATATTTTAGTATATCTAGGGTATTCTAGCCTTTGTCTAGAGATGAAGAGGAGCTTTTGGAGTAGGCCTACACTTCTAGAGACCAGATAAGAATTATGAAGTATTATCCATTGTAATTAATCGTTAATAATGTAATTAAATAGAGATTTCATCATATGGTTAAGTGTAGTCTTTATTTAATTAGTAATTGATGTAGAAACCTTAGATTGGCCACAGAGGCCTATTTCTCCTTTGGACTAGATTAGTACTCTTGTATTATGAATTGTACTGGGACTTTGCTGGTTTTCAGGTGATTCTGGAAATTGGGAAATGTCTAGTTTTCAGGGGAAACTTTGTCGGATTTCTGGTAGGAGTTTATGAACTCTCACACTTGTGGGTGTTGGTTTGCCCCATGTTCCAGTTTAGAATTTTGTGTTGAGAAGGTGATGTATGAATTATGTGGTAGTCTAAGAAAACGTTGGATTTCTTAGGCATCTTTGTATTATGTGTACCGATATCGAAAATGGCGCAAAATAATTTTAGAAATTCAGGAATAGTGTTTCCAACGGATATTATTCTTGGATTTAGAAATTAGAACGTTACAGATAGCATTAAATGTTGTTAATGCCGTTGTGAAACAATCTCCTAAAGAGCTTCTGACTTTGTCTTACAGATGTGCAGTCTGTGACAAAGTTCTAACACGTACAGCAGATTTCCCTTTAAGGTAATATGATTTTGACAGACTAAAGGGTCTCTGAAAACTTTCCTTAACTGGATCAAACTTGCAGAAGACATTTGAGAGTGCATTAAAGTCTTTAAGCAAAAGGCCTTCAGACTTTAGTCAAATACTACATTGTAGGTCTTCAGCAGTTCTTCTTTATTTCAGATACTGTAACACTTCAAAAGGTAGAGTGGACTTCAGCAGGTCTTAGCTCTTCAAAGAGTTCCTCATATCAGCATGTTCAGCTTCAGAGAGTTGGATTATATCAGAGGATTGCTTTTCATAGAGATTGCTGAAACAAAAATACCTTCAAGTGAATAAGCTCTAATTCAATAATCTTTTTAACCAAATTTGTTATCCATTAAACTTAGAATTGTGAGACTTAAACATTATTAATTTCCTTAATAATATTTTGAGACTCAACATGTTTAACATCTAGGGATGACATGTCTTGGCTTTGGCATAGGCGCATTGCACATATAAATCTTGAACAATTGAATAGGCTTGCATCTAAGAGACTTGTTAAAGGTCTACCTATTATTATGTTCTCTAAGGAAGGATTATGTGATGCATGTCAAAAGGGAAAGTAGTCTATAGCTTCTTTTAAATCAACAAATTTTGTTTCTATCTCTAGACCTCTTGAGCTTTTGCATATGGATTTATTTGGTGCTTCCAGAACTATAAGTATAGGTTGAAGTATATATGCTTTGGTAATAATTGATGATTATTCTAGATTTACTTGGATTGCATTTTTATCTGCTAAAAACAATGCTTTCAATGCTTTCATCAAAATTGCCAAAAGGATTCAAAATGAAAAGGATTTGAAAATAAAATCATTGAGAAGTGATCATGGAGGAGAATTTAAAATGAAGATTTTGAAAAATTTTGTGATGAGAATGGGATTGATCATAATTTTTCTGCTCCAAGAACTCCTCAACAGAATGGGGTTGTGGAAAGGAAAAATAGATCTCTTATCGAACTAGCTAGATCTATGCTCAATGAAAATGATTTACCTAAATATTTTGGGCTGATGTTGTAGTACCGCATGCTATGTTCTAAATAGAATTCTAATTAATCCTTTTCTAAAATAGACTCCTTATGAACTTTTCAAAGGCAAGAAACTTAATATATCATATATGAAAGTTTTTTATTGTAAATGCTTTATACTAAACAATGGAAAAGTTGACATTGGCAATTTGATACTAAAGTTGATGAAGGTGTGTTTTTAGGATATTCTGCAATAAGTAAAGCATATAGGTTGATGTGAATCCAACCAGGTAAAATTGAAGAATTAAGTTGCTGGGTATTATAAGAAATTCATGGGCATGAGAGTTACAAAATTCCAACAAAATTGTCCTTTGGATCAAGATTGAAGAAGAAGGTGACATGGCTTTAATTAAAGCCCAATTATCTTAATTCCAATTCAAGAAGAAGAATCAAAGTGCTGAGCGGCTAGCAACATAATTTATTTTTCAATAAGTTGGCAAAATTATTTTGTTTCAAATAATGGCATAATTGGCTATTACAACTTGCTACATGGTGGGCGGCCAACTTACTCATATTGGTTGATTTGTGAAGCTTGGACAGTTACAAATGAGAATTGCGGCTGAATGAATACAAGGGACAAAAGGAGTTACAAAATAAAATGCCAATAAGTGTGGACTGTTACAAATTAAAGAGAGGAGACAACAATAAACACTTGGGTTGTTACAAATTGAAGAGGGCAACCAGAATTCATTACTTGGCTGTTATGTTTTTAATTTGGGGCGGCCAACACATGGCAGAATTATTTCCTTTTTATTTCTTGTTGGGTGGTTACAAATTGTTTTAATTGGGGCGGCCACATGTAGGTAATTGTTAGTTAATTGTTTGCTGGTAGTTTTTGCCTAAGTTTATTAGTAGGATTAATTAGGAGTGCATGGAAGCTGAATGGGTGAATTGTGTTGCTGCATAGCTGATTGTAAAAGTCCTTGCAAGGATTGCATGGGCTATAAATGTCATGCCACATGCATGCAAAAGACATGACTAGTTTAATTTAGAATTTTTATTCAATTGAAGAGTGTTTCTCTAATTTTCTTGTAAATTCAAGAATTGAGTTTTATCAAAGGTCCTTTATCCCTTTGTGTGTATAACTCTTAGGCTTATCTTCCATCTTTGGAAGTGTGACGTCTATCATTTTCCATTCCATCTTCTGCCTCTTTCCATTTTTCTCATTTAAACAATAACCCAAATTTCTTACCTATGAACATTCCAACCTAGAAAGATCCGTAAAACGAATCCACCCTCCCTTGTATTCTTGTCATAGGTTCTTTAATAAAAGGTCATTAATTGTTGAAGAGTCTATTCATGTTGTTTTTTATGAAACTAACCCCCATAAAAAGGGAAAGTCTTTTTGTGATGAAGAAGATGCAGGTACATTAGATATGCCGCCAACTAATGATGAAGCAAGCATCAATAATGGGCAAATGAAAGTTCCAAAGAAGTACAATCACTACCCAAAGAATGGAGGAAGCCTAGAGATCTCTCTTTGCACATCATTATTGGTGATATTGAAAAGGGAGTAACCACTATACATTCACTCAATCTCTTTTGTGAACATATGGCATTTGTTTCTCAAATTGAACCATCTTGTGTGGATGATGCTTTGAATGATAAATATTGGATGATGTCCATTCATGATGAATTAAGGGTCTGTTTGGTTTACAGTTGAGTAAAATTTATTCTATAAATGAATGGTTGAGATGGATGATGCACACTTTACGAAGTACGTTGAACGGAAGTGATTTAAAATCAATTCTGCAAAACCATGGTTTTGTACTGTAGGAATTTAAAACAAACGGGCACTAAATCAATGTAAAAGAAATGATGTTTGGGAATTAGTGCCTTATAAGTCTAACATGAATGTCATAGGTACAAAATGTGTATTTAGAAACAAACTTGATGAAACCGGATCAATAACAAGGAATAAGGCTAGATTAGTAGCCAACGACTATAATCAACAAGAGGGTATAGACTTTGGTGAAACATATGCTCCACTTGCTAGATTATAAGTTGTTAGGCTACTTCTTGCATTTGCATGTGTATATGATTTTAAGTTATATCAAATGGATGTGAAAAGTGCCTTTTTAAATGGTTTCATTGATGAAGAAGTTTATGTTTATTAACCTCCTGGTTTTGTTGACCATAATTTTCCTAATCATGTTAATAAGCTAAAGAAAGCCCTTTATGGACTTAAGCAAGCTCCAAGACAATGGTATGAAAGGTTAAGTAAATTTCTATTGTTTCAAAATTTTGAAAGAGGGAAGGTTGACAAAACTCTATTTTTTAAGAAAACTTCAAATGATATACTTCTTGTACAAGTGTATGTGGATGACATAATTTTTTGTTCTACTAACCACTCTCTTTGTGAGGACTTTGTCTAAAAAATGCAGGGGGAGTTTGACATGTCAATGATTGGAGAATTGAGATTCTTTCTTGGTCTGCAAGTTAAGCAAATGGAGAAAGGATTTTTCTTGCATCAATCAAAATACAATAAAGAACTTATAAAGAAATTTGATATGGAAAGCTATAAAAGCTCTAACATACATATGGGAACAAATTGCTACTTGGATGCAGATATTCTAGGAAAATCTGTAGACATTACCAAATATAGAGGGATGATAGGTTCACTCTTATATTTAACTGCAAGTAGACCTGACATCATGTTTAGTGTGTGTTTGTGTGCTAGGTATCAAGCAACACCTAAGGAATCACACATGAATGTTGTCAAAAGAATTTTGAAGTATCTCAAGGGAACTACAAACGTGGGTCTTTGGTATCCTAAAGGTACAAATCCTATACTTGTTGGTTATTCTAACTCTGATTTTGCAGGTTGCAAATTAGACAGGAAAAGTACAAGTGGCACATGTCATCTATTTGGAAACAGTCTAGTATCATGGCATAGTAAGAAACAAGCAAGTATAGCTCTTTCAACTGTAGAAGATGAATACATTGCAGCTGGGAGCTGTTGTGCACAATCAATATGGCTCAAACAACAATTACGTGACTTTGGTCCGAAATTGGATAAGTTACCATTGAGGTGTGATAAAACAAGTGCAATCAACCTAACAAAGAATCCTATCTTGCACTCAAGAACAAAACACGTAGAAATACGCCATCACTTCATAAGAGATCTCATGGAAAAAAGGAGATTGTGACATTCAATTCATTGATACTGAATCACAATTAGCAGATATATTCACTAAACCACTACCAAGAGAAAGGTTCTACAAGCTAAGAAGGGAACTTGGCATACTTATTGAGTATGATCTTAACTAATCTATTTCTCTATGTTTACTAAGTTAAATTGTGTGAAATTGTATGTATATTTGTGCATTTCATTCATTAGTAGCATAACATCATGAAAGTTTTCATCAAAATGCATTAAAATCCATTTTTTCAAGCATATTAGAAAGAAGTTAATCGATTACCAGCATAAGCAATCGATTAAATCAGGAAGTCTGTATTTCAGCAAAAATACAAACTCACTGGTTTAATCGATTACCAATATATGTTAATCGATTACCCTACTGAAGCAATGAATCCTTAAGCATTCATCTCTGTGATAATCGATGACCACCATATGTTAATCGATTATCTTGCTGGGACAATTAAAACTCTTATTTCAGTCACTGGGATAATCGATTACTGTCTTCTCGTAATTGATTACCTGCGACTTACCTCTGTCCCAATTAGTTTCAGAGAAGCCAATGATGATACTTAAACCCTTCAACTTCATTTTAATCCTACTTTCCCAAACCCTAAGTGAAATCTTTCACCAAAAACTCTTCACATTCTCAAAATTTCCTCAAAACAAACACCTTCTTCTCACTTTCCTCATCCATCAATAGTCGATTCAAGCAAAGGCAAGGGGGAATGCATGAAGCATACAACAAGCGGAGTAGAATTTCATCCTCCCAAATTAAACCCAGTACAAAAATCCGGATCTTCAAAAAGACCTGCAGAAGAATCTCCACCTAGACCTCTGAACTAAAACCATCCATGGTTATCTATAGAGGGTCGAGTGCGACACCCTTAGTTATACCGCTAAGAGTATCACATTACGAAACATAACCATCGACTTACTGTTTTTAAACTTAGAAAATACGAAAATATTTTTTTTAAGTATTCATGAAAATGTCCTTATCTTAAGCCTGAAATTCATTTTCTAAAAACATCTAGACGATTCAATCATTCCGCATACATACACAACATACACGCAGATATAAAGGGGATCATGGGAAGAAACGTCATAACGTATATACAGAACCATAGTGTCAAAGTAATCTCGGAGTAAACAATACCACCATACAAAACAAGAGTTCTAATAGTTGACTATAATAATTAAGACCTCAGCCAAAACGAAACAAAACAAGAGGCCACTAAATCAGAGTTGCTACTAACTAGACTTGTAACTACCCCCAGTTACGCTATCCTACTCATCGTCATCCGTCTCAGCAGGAATCCACCCACAACTCCTCCCTCCAGTACCCCCGAGGTTGATCATCCCAAAGTCTTCTGAGGGGTCGTCACTAGAAGAATCCTCTTCCGGCTCCTCATCCTCAGGGTCATCCTTCGGGTCTTCCTCTGGGTCCTCCTCCTCAGATGTAGTGTCATCAATCACAATCATGTCTGGCTTTCTCGGGAGGGAACGACCAAATGCGTCAGGATATGTGGGTTGTGGAGGTGACACCTCTGGACCGGGAGAGTAACGAGGGGAATCTGGCTCGCCCATGGTCGCCATCCGTGAGGACTGTGACGATGTTGATGGAGAGGGGCGATGACGACGGTTGAGAAAAGTAGTGTAGCGACGGAGTCCGGGTGGAGTCTCAAACTCAAGGATCACAGGCACAGTGAAAACGACCTCCGGTACAAGGGGAAGGCAGGGGTGAGAGATGGTGACGCGCACTTCCCCTGTAAACACGCAGCGTCTAGGAACGTCCGTAACTCGCCACTGCCCCTGTGGCTCCCATCTCAGTGCTACCCTCATGGTTGTCATCTTGAAGCTATTCGAACCCAACTGTCGACGTAGCGAAAAAGCACGACGACAGAAAATAGAAGTAGAAAAGGGAGGGTGACAACATCACATAAACTCATATCAAGTAGAACACAGTAACTAGAGCATCCATAAAATATTCACAGACATTCACATAATCTCAATCACAAGTGTGCAGTTGATGCTATCATGATGTACATAACTAATGCATGAGGGCCCGGGAAAACATCACCAAAAGCAGAGCACACAGCAACTGCTCGACCATATATGTACAATATATCAGGAGTATAGTCTGTACTAGCAAATAGTACGAAGAGCATTGCTCAATCTCTGGCCAAGACGATTTTTCGACTTCCAGACAAACTCACTGATTATGAAAACTTGAGAGCGACAGGACAGTCAAGCCTGTACCCCGCTTACACGACAGTAGGGGGCGAGCCTACGTCACTTGTGCCATTTCGGGACCCGACTTATCCTCAGGGCTGGTCTCCTTTATCGGACCGCTGGTGTTCTTTGCAAAACCCAGTGCACCCGTCCCATCCAGTCTCACACTATACTAGAGTGGTATTGCCATATAGGTCGTAAGGCTTTTGAACCTTAATCATTATTGATGCACATGATGTATGTCACACTGCAAACACTTACAATATTACATCCTTACAGACAAGCCCATTAAATCTTTTTACGTCACCACTTTACCGTGGTGCAACCTCGTAGATTCAAGGTCTTTCTTTTGAGGAAAACCAAATCACACTCTCTTGCCAAGCTTCTCAAGTTTTATGCAGAGAGAAAGTGTTGGTTATAATCTTTTAAGGTAGCTTGTGCTAGCTTTATTGATAATCATATTCACTTAAGTCCTACAATTTACTAAGGCTTATGGATTGTCTTATGAAAGGCATTACTAATCCTAATTCTATTTGTATGACTAATTAAGATTAGGCTTAACCTTTAATCATAACTAGTCTTCATTAATCGAATTTCAATTAATCTTATCCTTCTTTAATTAAGTCTTAATCTCTTCCTTAGTTTTGGACTAAGCTTTTAATTACATTTGATTAAGGTTAATCATAGTTAGTTAATTCTTAATCATCATTACTAATTAATTACTTAATACTTTTATTAAGGTTAATTAACTTTAGCCTTAATTAATCATCCGTTACTTAATTAACTTAAGTAGATTATGTTAATTTAACTTAGGTAATTAGATTAGCAAAGTCTACTAATTAATTTCTAAGTTTTAATTTCTTAATAACTTGGATTAGAGTTAAAGTCCAACTCCAATCTAACTTTTAATTTCATAATCTAATCTTGATTGACTTTTAATGAGTCTTTAACTCCTTTTCTTAAAGGTTTTAAACTTAAATTAAAAGCCTAAAGGTTTTATAACTCTTAGGAACTTATTTTTAGTCATGGCAACCTAAAATATTGACCTTTAAGTTGACTTTTACTTGGTTGGAATTGGAAATCCGAATTTGTTTTATTTATTTTTAAAGACTTATTCTTAATTGCACTTTAGTCCTTTTACTTGTAAATTTGCTTCTTAGTCCTTTTGGACCACCAAAGCCCATAAACATGTTTTCAACATACCCTTGACCTTTTTAAAATAAAAAGGTATTCTTGATGAGTTTCATCAAGAACAACTCATGAACATCAAGGACAACTTTGAATGTTCATCAAAACCTCAAATTTTTCACACATCCAATCTTCACCAGAACTTCACACATTCATCAACAAACAATCTAAATGCCAAATATCATACTAATCCACTCAAAACCATCCACATACACATTAAAGTTCATAACTCCATTTTCAAGCTCATAAACACTATTTTTCAAAGATCAATCATCCAAAACAATTGTATACCTTCAACCAACTTCATTCATGTTCATAGATTCATCATACAAACACATTCCAAGCACCAAAAAAATTTTGAAACACATGCAGCCCAAAAATCCCTGAAGGCCGAGAGCTACTAGAGGAAAAAGGGGAAAATTTTTCCAAAATTGTTTCTTGGCTTGCATGCACCAACAATCACAATCCAAGCATCAAAATAAACTTAAAAACATGTAAACAACCCAGCTCCAAGAATCCAAAACATTTGCTCAAAAAAAGCTCAAAAAGTGATTTTTTTCAAGGAGAACAAGAGTAAAACAAGGATTTTAAGGGCAAATCCTTGACTCTAGTTACCAATCCTACTAGAGTTCAAGTTCTCCCCCCCTTTACCTCAAATTTCCAAGAAAATGAGTTCAGAAAACAGCTCCAAGAACAGCCCCAAGATCACTCCTTCAAGTCTCCAACAAGGATCTAAAGGCTAGAAAGCTAGTGTTTCTAAGCTTAGGCTCAAAAATGGAACCTAAGATTGGTGGTGTTATGAAGGGATTGAGGTTTTTGAGAGAGAAAATGGAGAGGAAGCCGCGGCCAAGGAAGAGAGAAGATGAGAGAAAAGGAAAGTTCTCCTTGCTTGCATGCAAAAAATGAAAGAAAAAGGAGAAAAATGCTTTTTATATGACATACTCACCTTTGCAAGCTATTGGTGGAATGGAAGAGATGGGAAGACAAGTGTCTCCCATGCATCAAGGCTGGTTGCAACGGTCTTTAAGGAGAGAAAGGAAGGCTTGTGCAATTTTTCTGGCCCGGATCAAGAGTATTCAGGCCCGGGTCAAGGGACAGGAAGGGCAAAAAGGTCATTTTTCACAGAAAAAACCCCAAAAATTCCCAGAAATTCCCTAAAAATAGGAAATTTAATTCTAAATCCAAAAATATAAATTTTGATGATTAAAAATAATTTTAACCACTCAAAATCCAATAAAACACTTAAAACGGCAAAAACGGCAAAAAATGCAAAAAACGGTAAAACGCGGGTGTTACAACTCTCCCCTTCTAAAAAGAAATTTCGTCCTCGAAATTTGTGCGTACCTTCTTGAAATAAATGAGGATAAGACTTCTTCAATTACTCTTCCAACTCCCAGGTTGCATTCCCTTCATCAGTTGCACTCCAAATAACCTTTACCAACGGAATCTCTTTCCCTCTCAGCTGCTTAGTACTTCGGTCTCCGATTCGCACAGGTGATACTTCATAAGTTAAATTTTCTTTTAATTGTATTACGTCGGGTTCTATGACGTGCGAAGGGTCAGGAATGTATTTTCGGAGTTGTGACACATGGAATACATTATGAAGACTGGAAAGAAAAGGCGGTAAAGCGATTTGGTAAGCAACAAGACCAATTCTTTTCAAAATTTGGTAGGGACCAGTGAATTTAGGTGTTCTACACTTTCTACCATACAGGGCTTCATATGGTGCCATTCCAATACTAGAATGGAAACTATTGTTGTAGGTGAACTCGATCAGTGCCAACAACTGATCCCAACTTCCCTTGTGTTCTAACACACATGCCCTCAGCAAATCCTCTAAGGATTGGATAGTCCGCTCAGACTTACCATCTGTTTGAGGGTGATATGATGAACTAAGCCTCACTTGGTTCCTAAAGCTTGTTGCAGACTACCCCAAAATCTGGATGTAAACCTAGGGTCTCTATCCGACACAATGCTAGACGGAACCCCATGCAATCTTACTACTTCCTTGATGTACAACTGGGTTAACTTCTCTAGAGGAGACTTAATGTTAATGGGCAAGAAATGAGCAGATTTTGTTAACCTATCAACAATTACCCATATAGCATCAAAACCTGTAGAAGTTCTAGGTAAACCTACCACAAAATCCATAGATATGCTATCCCATTTCCACTCAAGGACATCTAAAGGCTGTAACTCTCCTGATGGTCTTTGATGTTCAACCTTAGCTTTCTGACAAACCAAACAAGAAGCTACATACTCAGCTACTTCCTTTTTCATTCCAGACCACCAAAACATCTTCTTCAGATCTTGATATATCTTAGTTGTTCCAGGGTGAATACTCAATCCACTCTTATGAGCCTCTTCTAAGATCAGTTTCCTTATTCACTTATCATCAGGTATACATATCCTATTTTTGAATCTAATAATCCCATCAGTTCCCTTACAAAACTCAGATTCTCATTTCTTAGGGACTAGATCCTTTAAAACTTGCAAAGATTGATCCACTTCCTGTGCTACGCGAACTTGCTCCAAGAAATCACTTGAAATCTTCAAGGTTTCCAATCTTATACTCTTAGGACCAAATCCAACATCTAGGTTTAGGTCTCTAAACTCTTCTATCAGCTCTAGCTCCTTAACCATCATTGCTGACATGTTCAAAGATTTCCTACTCAACGCATCAGCCACTACATTGACTTTCCCAGGGTGGTATTGTAAACTAAAATCATATTCCTTTAAAAACTCCATCCATCTCCTTTGCCTCATATTCAAATCCTTCTGATCAAACAAATATTTCAAGCTCTTATGGTCACTAAAGACTTCAAACCTAGCGCCAAACAGATGATGCCTCCAAATCTTCAGAGCAAAAACTATAGCTGCCAACTCTAGATCATGCGTGGGATAGTTTACTTCGTGTGTTCGCAGTTGCCTAGAGGCATAAGCCACTACTTTTCCTTTTTTTCATCAACACACCACCTAATCCTTGTTTTGAAGCATCACAGTATACTTTAAAACTCTCTTGTGGGTCAGGTAAAACTAACGCAGGCGCAGGAGTTAACCTTTTCTTCAATTCCTGAAAACTATCTTCATACTACTAGCTCCACACAAAAGGTTGGTCTTTCCTAATCAAACGGTTCAACGGAGTTGCTATCCTTGAAAAATTTTCGATAAACTTACGGTAGTAACCAGCTAACCCCAAGAAGCTTCTCACTTCCGTTAAAGTCCCAGGTGCTTCCCACTGCAACACAGTTTCTACCTTAGCTGGGTCTACGCTAACTCGTCCGCTATAGATCACATGACCTAGGAAATTCACTTCCTTTAACCAAAACTCACACTTAGATAGCTTAGCATACAACTTCCTATCTCTCAAGATTATTCCAAAGAATGCTATACTTCTCATTGGATCCTAGAAATAGGAGAGAACATGGCACGAAAGAATGAGGATAAGTTGGCTTAAATGAGGTTAGAAAACTGGGTTCACTAAGGAGGGAAAGGATTACCAATGACAACTAATCCAGATGGAATTACTAGACACATGTAGCATTCATGGTAAAGTCCAAAGCGGATTGTAAGATTACCTATAGTCTCGGTATATAGATAGAAGCAATCTATCTTAGGGAATATTATTATTTTTTTGTTCCTTATGGTTATTATACTTCCAAGGATTGTATTTGTCCCCCAGGGCATCCTTACGCGAAAAATCACCTACTTATCTAGTACTATTCCAATCCAATCTTTAAAATCCTGCCTAGATATTTACTAATTTATATACCTTTCCTTGAGAGTCTAAGTCCATTAAGATTAATGTACAAACTAATCCTGTAAATTGGTATGACCATACTAAATCAACGTGTCATGATTCTTACCAATTCCAATCTTAATTGTTTATGAGATTCCATTCACATACCTTATTCAATCTATAGGAGCATCAATCAAGTATACTCTTAGTCATCAAAATCAACACATACGATAATCGCTCATTATTTGACATATCTATTATTTCTACTAACCTCATGGAAGTGTTATCCTTACTTAGCTCATACCATTGTAGTTCTTGTAGTGCTTACTCGTGCATATAATTCTCCATCACATGATCTCTTTCTTCAATTTCCTGCGTAATCTTGATACTAACAGATCATTTGCTTAGTCATACCCTACCATACGACTAAAATTCCTTAAGAACTACATCTTGTGCTATTGGCCTCAATACTTTGACATCCTTTGTCTTAAATCGAGTTTTTCCACTTGTTTCTATTAATCCTTATTTTATCAATCCGTTAGAGATAGCGATCATACTCTAGTGTATCTATCAAACTTCATCCTTTCCTGAATCATCTTGATCTTTTCCGTGGTTTGCTGAATCATCTCAGGCCCCAACACTAGGCCATCGCCAGACTCAAACCAACACAAAGGTGTCCTACACTTTCTACCATATAAGGCTTCATATGGTGCCATTCCAATACTAGAATGGAAACTATTGTTGTAGGTGAACTCGATCAATGCCAACAACTGATCCCAATTTCCCTTGTGTTCTAACACACATGCCCTTAGCAAATCCTCTAGGGATTGGATAGTTCGTTCAGACTGACCATCGGTTTGAGGGTGATAGGCCGAACTAAGCCTCAATTTGGTTCCTAAAGCTTGTTGCAGACTACCCCAAAATCTAGATGTAAACCTCGGGTCTCTATCTGACACTATGCTAGACGGAACCCCGTGTAACCTTATTACTTCCTTAATGTACAACTGGGTCAACTTTTCTAAAGAAAACTTAATGATGATGGGTAGAAAATGAGCAGATTTTGTTAACCTATCAACAATTACCCATATAGCATCAAAACCTGCAGGAGTTCTAGGTAAACCTACCACGAAATCCATAGATATGCTATCCCATTTCCACTCAGGGACATCTAAAGGATGTAACTCTCCTGATGGTCTTTGATGTTCAATCTTAGCTTTCTGACAAACCAAACAAGATGCTACATACTCAGCTACTTCCTTTTTCATTCCAGACCACCAAAACATCTTCTTTAGATCTTGGTACATCTTAGTTGCTCTAGGGTGAATACTCAACCCACTCTTATGAGCCTCTTCTAGGATCAGTTTCCTTATCTCCTTATCATCAGGTACACATATCCTTCCTTTGAATCTAATAATTCCATCAGTACCTTTACAAAACTCAGATTCTCCTTTCTTAGGAACTAGATCCTTCAAAACTTGCAAAGATTGATCCACTTCCTGTGCTACACGAACTTGCTCCAAGAAATCACTTGAAATCTTCAGGGTTCCCAATCTTATACTCTTAGGACCAAATCCAACATCTAGGTTCAGGTCTCTAAACTTTTCTATCAACTCTAGCTCCTTAACCATCATTGCTGACATATGCAAAGATTTCCTACTCAAAGCATCAGCCACTACATTGGCTTTCCCAGGGTGGTATTGCAGACTAAAATCATAATCCTTTAAAAACTCCATCCATCGCCTTTGCCTCATATTCAACTCCTTCTGATCAAACAGATATTTCAAGCTCTTATGGTCACTAAAGACTTCAAACCTAGCGCCATACAGATGGTGCCTCCAAATCTTCAGAGCAAAGACTATTACTGCCAACTCTAGATCATGCGTAGGGTAATTTACTTCGTGTGTTCACAATTGCCTAGAGGCATACGCCACTACTTTTCCTTTTTGCATCAACACACAACCTAATCCTTGTTTCGAAGCATCAAAATATACTTCAAAACTCTCTTGTGGGTCAGGTAAAACTAGGACAGGCACAGAATTTAACCTCTTTTTCAACTCTTGAAAGTTATCCTCACACTTCTGGCTCCAAACGAAAGGTTGATCTTTCCTAATCAGATGGGTCAACAGAGTTGCTATCCTAGAAAAATTCTCAATAAACTTACGATAGTAACCGACTAACCCCAAAAAGCTTCTTACCTCTGTCACAGTCTTAGGTGCTTCCCACTGTAACACAGTTTCTACCTTAGCTGGGTCTACGCTAACCCCTCCACTAGAGATCATGTGACCTAGGAAGTTTACTTCCTTCAACCAAAACTCACACTTAGATAACTTGGCATACAACTTTCTATCCTTCAGGGTCTGCAAGGCTATCTTAAGATGTTCGGCATGCTCTTCCTCACTCTTGGAGTATATGAGGATGTCGTCTATGAAGACCACAACGAATTTGTCCAAGTAAGGATGGAAAACTCGGTTCATATAATCCATGAAAACTGAGGGTGCATTGGTTACAACCAAACGACATTACTAAATACTCATAATGCCCGTCTGAAATCTGTCTTCGGAATATCCTCAGACTTAACACGTATTTGGTGGTAACCTGACTTAAGGTCAATTTTTGAGAATACGGTTACTCCTCTCAATTGATCCATCAAGTCGTCTATCCTAGGCAAAGGATACCTATTCTTTATCGTCACTTTATTAAGCTGACGATAATCTACACACAGTCTCATGCTACCATCTTTCTTCTTAACCAACAACACTGGTGCTCCCCAAGGGGACACACTAGGCCTAACAAACTGTTTTTCTAACAACTCTTCTAGCTGTTTCTTCAACTCAGCTAACTCTAAAGGGGACATCCTATACGGAGCTATAGAAATAGGTCCGTTTCCAGGCATTAACTCTGTTAAACTCTACTTCTCGCTCTGGCGGAAAACCAGGGTTATCTTCAGGGAATACTTCAGGAAATTCTCTCACCACAGGCAGTTTACTGATGTCAGATTCCCGCTCTTCCTCCAAAGAAGAAAGTATCATGTAGATTTGAGCTCCTTCTCTCAAAGAAGCATTCACTTGGTTGGAGAACAAGAATCTCGTACTTACGGAATCAGGAGTAGAGGGAGAAAAAGAATCAAACACAACAGATTTATTATAACAGTCAAGTTGGACTCGATTGGAAGATAACCAGTCCATTCCCAAAACCATATCGAGCTGAGAAAGGGGTAAACAAATCAAATCAGCAGAGAAGGTTTTATCACCAATGGTGATTGGACAGTTCAAACAAGCTGATGAAGTGATTACAGGCTTAGCAGTAGGAGTAGAAACAACAAGATCATAGGGTAATTTAACAACAGGCAATTTCAATCGTTTCACACACTCCAGAGAAATAAAAGAATGCGTCACACCCGAATCATATAATACAATTAAAGGAATTCCACTTATGACGCACTTACCTTGGATCAGATCCTCGGATTCAGCAGCTTTAGCACCGCTCATGGTGAACACTCTACCTCTGGTTCTGGGCCTTCCAGCTTGTGCATTCAGATTCGACGCAGGTGCACTTGCAACACCACTACCACTTCCTTTCAAAGCTGGGAACTCCCTCTTAAAATGTCCGCTTTGTTTGTAATGGTAGCAAACACTTCCGGTAGATGGGTTGACAGGTTGGTTCTTGTGCGGACTGTCCTTCAGGAGATGGTTCTTCTTACAGCGCGGGAAACTCGCATAGTTGTTGCCGGTACTGCTTGCAGGACTCACTCTGCTAGCGACTACTGATTGTGACCGTGCAGCGCTTCCCGATGACGAGCCATAGTTGTTCCTTGGGACGAAATAAGGTTTTCTTCGGTCTTGTGAAATCTTGGGTTTGTTCCTCTGTGGACCAGAATTCTTCCACTGAGCTTGTCTTGCTTTGGTGTCATCTTCAAAAATACGACACATATTGACCATCTTAGAGAACTCGGTGATCTGCTGATACCCGATAGCTTGTTTGATCTCTGGTCTCAAACCACTCTCAAACTTAGAACACTTGGATCCTTCATCTATTGTGTTCTGGAAGTAAGGGCAGAACTTGGATAACTCCTCAAATCTTGCTGCATACTCCCCAACAGTCATGTTTCCTTGTTCCAGCTTCAGAAATTCTATTTCCTTGCGCTTCCTCAGATTAGTGGGAAAATACTTCTGGAGAAAAGTCTCCTTAAACAGATCCCAGGTAATCAATCTTCCAGTAGCTTCCAACTGACGCCTGGCATACTCCCACCAGTGCTGAGCTTCCCCAACCATCATAAATACAGCAAAAGTTACCTTCTGCTCGTCAGGAAAGCCCATAGCCAAGAAAATTTTTTCCAACTCTTCTAACCAAAGCTGACATCCATCAGGGTCATGACCTCCTTTAAATTGTGGTGGATTGTTTTTCTTGAAGGTAGACAGTCCACGATAAGCATCAGGAACGTTGTTCTGATTGGGAGCTTGGTTCATCTCGTTCATTGTTTGTTGCTGGTTCTCTAGAACATCCGCGATTCTCCCCAGGAGATCGTTCATCACAGAGTTACCTTTTCCTGCCATGGAATCCTACATTCATAGAGTACGTCAGTGTCTTCCGTTTCATGTAGAACCATTCAAGCAAGAACAAATAACTCTACACACAAATCCTCATATTACAAAGGTAGTAATATAAGTGCAAACAGTTCACACAAGGTAATCAATCCATACAAACAAGCAATCAACACAGAGTAACCACAGAGAGAAGGGCATTATAGGCCATACCCGAGGCCAAAAGGAAAGAACAACTCTGATACCACCTAAATGTGACACCCTTAGTTATACCGCTAAGAATATCACATTATAACACGTAACTGTCGAACTCACTGTTTTTTTTAAAAACGACAAAATACAGAAAAAAAATTTCTTATTTTTTGAAAGAGCTTAGCCCTCATCAACCCATTACATTTCTAATTTCGTTTTAAGTATTTATGAAATGTCCTTTCCTTAAGTTCGAAACTCGTTTTCCGAAAACATCTAGACGATTATCACCCCGCATACATACACAGTATACACGCAGTTATAGAATCAGTTAAAAGGAAGGAAACATCATAAATATATACATACATCACAGTATCAGTGTACTTCTTGAGCCAACAAGATAACCATACAAAACATGAGTTCCAGTAGTAAACTAAAATAAATAAGGCCTCAACACAATACAAAACAAGAGGTCGCTAGATCAGAGCTGCTACTACCTAGACTCACAACTACACTAGTCCTACTCATCATCCTCCGACTCAGCAGGAAGCCATCCACAGCTCCTCCTCCCAGCACCTCCGAGAGTGATCATCCCGAAATCCTCTGAGGGATCGTCGCTCGAAGAGTCCTCCTCTAGCTCCTCCTCCTCAGGATCCTCCTCCGGATCCTCCTCCTCTTCCGTGGTGTCATCTATCACGATCAAATCTGGCCCACTCGGGAGAGGGCGGCTATGCGTATTAGTACGCACAGGCTGAGAAGGTGATGCCTCGGGAGAGGGAGAGTATCTGGGGGAGTCTGGCTCATCCATAGTCGTCATTCGTGATGACTGAGATGACGTTGAAGGAGCGGGGCGATGACGAGGGTTACGAAAGTAGTATAGCGTCTGAGTCCTAGTGGCGTCTCGAACTCGAGGGTCATTGGCACCGAGAAGTCCAACTCCGGAATCAAGGGAAGGCTAGGGTGAGAAATGATAAGGCGAACCTCCCCTGTGAACACGCATCCCCTAGGGATGTCGGTCACCCGCCACTGACCTCATGGCATCCACCACATCTGGATCCTCATGGTCGACATACTGAATATCCCCGATGCCAACTGTCGATGTAGCGAAGAAATACAACGACAGGAAATGACAGAAACAGAAAGAAGGGTGAGAACATCGCATGAACTCATAACAAGTAGAATACATCAACTAGAGCATACACAAGATATTCACACTTTTCAATCACAAGAATACAGTTTATATCTTAATGATGCATATGAACTAATGCATGTGGGCCCAGGGAAACATCACCATCCGCAGAGCACAACAGAAACTTCCCGACCATATATGTATAACGTATCAGGAGTTAGAGTCTGTACTAGCGCGGTACTTATAATTTTCTTTTGGCCAATTTTTCCCGACTTCCAGACAATCTCAACTGACCCTGAAAACTTGAGAGCGATAGGATAGTCAAGCCTGTACCCCGTTTGCTCGACAGTAGGGAGCGAGCCTACGTCACCTGAGCCATTTCGGGACCTGACTACCCTCAGGGCTGGCATCCCCACTCGAGGACCCTCTGGCCTTCTTTGCAAAACCCAGTGCCCAATCCCTACCAGTTTCACACTGTACCAAGTGTCACTTCCATATAGGTCGTAAGGTTTTCAACCTCGAACATCAACAATGCTTTATGATGCATGTCATACAACAATGCCTTCAACAATCACATCCCTACAGGCAAAGCCCATTGAACCATTCATCGTCACCACATCCCCGTGGCGCGGCCCGAATTCAATGTCTTTCCATCAAGGGAAACCACACAACGTCTTCAGCAGGCACAATCCTTACAGGCGAAGCCCCTTTGAATCATTCTACGTCACCACATCCCCGTGGTACGACCCGATTCAAAGTCTTCCCTTCACAAGGAAAGCCAAACCGCACTCTTTCGCCAAGCTTCTCAAGTCTTATGTAGAAAGAGTGTGTTGGTTATAACCTTTTAAGGTATATCAAAATCACCAATGCACACATTCAAGTTCAAACCTCATTTTCAAGCTCATAAACACTATTTTTTTCAAAGATCAATCATCCAAAACAATTGTATACATCCAACCAACTTCATGCATGTTCATGGATTCATCATACAAACATATTCCAAGTGCCAAAAAAATTTTAAAACACATGCAGCCCCTCATCTCTCTAGGCCGAGAGCTATAGGAGGAAAAAGGAGAATTTTTTTCAAATTTTTTTTCTTGGCTTGCATGCATCAAAAACCACCAATCAAACACATTTCAAGCATCAAAATAAACATAGAAACATCACAAATAACCCAGTTCACAAAGTCCGAAACATTATACTCAAAAATAGGTTCCAAGAGTTGATTTTTCAAGGAGAAAATGATGAACAAAGACAAGGATTCAAGGGTAAATCCTTGACTCTAGTTACCAATCCTACTAGAGTTCAAGTTCTCCCCCCCTTTACCTCAAATTTTCAAGAAAATGAGTGCAGAATTATGGTCCCAAAACAGCCCCCAAAGATGCTTCCTTTAGTCACCAACAAGGATTTTTCAAGCTTAGAAGGCTTAGAAATGGAAGCTTTGGTTCAAAGATGGAACCTTGACTTGATGTGTTTAAGGGAAGATGAAAAATTTTGAGAGAAATTGATGGAGAGTTCACGGCCAAGAGAGAAAAGGAAGAGAGAAAATGAGAGAGTTTCTAAGCTTTGCATATGTGAAAAAAAGAAGAAATGGTGAGTTATGGTGTAATAAATGCCAAAAACTCATTTTTTTACACATGGCTTTGGAGAAAGAAAGAAATTTACAAGTGTCTCCCATGCACCAAGGCTGCATTATGCACGGTCTTCTAGGAGGAAAAAGGGAAGGTTTGTGCAATTTTTCTGGCCCGGATCAAGAGTATTCGGGCCCGGTTCAAGGGACAGGAGGGGCAAAAAGGTCATTTTCACAGGAAAAACCCCAAAAATTCCCAGAAATTCCCTAAAAATAGGAAATTTAATTCTAAATCCTAAATATAAATTTTGATGATTAAAAATAATTTTAATCACTCAAAATCCAATAAAACACTCAAAACGGCAAAAACGGTAAAATGCGGGTGTTACATATCGCAATATCTTTGATCTGCTGCACATAACTCTTGATTTTAAACTTTGATAAATTGATATTTGAAAATATATTTGAAAAAAAATTTAAAGGTAGTTTTTGAAGGGAATTAATAAAGCAAAAAGTTTTTAGTGAATCTATTCAACCCCCCCTTCTAGATTCCCTCTAGGACCAACAATTTCTGTGTTCAATCTCCTGGACATATCTTCTATCCTTGGAAGTGTGGCATCTTATCATTTTTCCATTCCATTTTCTTTCTCTTACCATACGCAAATTCTGCCCAGATTTTATTACATTTGAGCGCTGAGTTCATTAGCAAATTTTGCACGTTAATTTCTGATTGTCTCATATTTCTGTACGTTAATTATTAGCAAGTTGCTGCACCTTGGGTCCCATCTTGGGCGCTGAGTTATAATAAGCATACTGCTCAAATGTTTCTTCAATTTAATTGGTGCTGAATTTGATCACATAGTCTGCACCATCTTGCTTCTAATAGTGCCACGCTGAACTGTCAATTTATTCTTCAATCTGCACCTTTTTAATTGCACTGAATTCATAGAGTGTTTGCACGCTAATTTTTGGAATTCAATTATGCACCATATGAATCTAATTGGACACTGACTTTGTTCATTCAATCTGCACCTTTTTGCTTCCAATTTTCTTATGCTGAGTTTGTCTCCTTTTATCATAATTCTTGTTTTAAATCCTTGTTTAAAATTCTGAGTATATTGGTGCACACAATCTTCCTTTTCTTTGTCTAATTTACCAAGGCATCAAGTATAATTCTTAGGGTCCTAAACTGAATCCTAACAAAGCAAGAGGGATTTTTATCAGATTTACCCAAGTAGGGAGCTCTTATGGAGGTAGTAAGAGGAAACCATATTTTCTTAGGAAGGGGACCTGAGTTAAAGTACCACATAGGTGCACCCAAAAGGGCCCTACTGATACCTGCGATAGGAAGCCTTTACCTCCAGACCCCATATAGTGCATGAGTTGAAGTCGAGGGAGCTAAGGAAGTAAGCCAAGGTGATGGAGGGAGCAATGACGTGAAATAAATTTGATAGAGGTAGAGAGCTTAGATTAAATCACCCTAAGTGATAACATTAAAGTTAACAGCCAGAAGAAACCATACCCATGTTTTAGAGCCAATGGAGGGTTAGAACATTTTTCCATATAGTGTTTTACCCGTAAGGGGGTAGTGTCGGGCAGAGACTTTTAAGGATAGTTACAACAAGGTTAGAATGGACAACCATGACAGAACCTCCACTAGATTTTTCGCGGTTAAGGACAGGAGTATAAGGTGTCTAGACTTGATAGTTGGTTGTCTCGGGATATAGCTCCAAGATTTAGGTTATCCGCAAATTCAAGTTAGTAATCTAGGATCAGTGATGGTGCAAGTTCAACTAGTGACGCGAGGTAAAATGGGTAAACAAGGGAGCTTGAAGACCAATTAGAATGATTAAGTACCTCACCAAAAATCTTAACAAGAGCTAGAGCATTAAGTTAGTACTTAACTATAAGGGACTAGAGCCTCAAACTTTGGATCTAATGACTAATCAATTATAGTGGGAGGTTAAACAAATTAGGAGTTAGTTGGGGCTTAAAATTCAAAGATCTTGAGGAATCCTATAGGGATGGTGAACCGTTTCGTTAGGTTAGAAATTTTGGTTATAAAAACCCTTTTTAGATCTTTAGGGAGCAATTGATGTTTAATATAGTCAAATGACCTAGGGGTTGGATCAACAGTAAGGACTCTTATTTAGTTGGTAGAAGCAGCGTGCGTGAAGGTAGCAAAACTAGAACTCTTGTTGGGAATAGCATTACCCTATCACGAATCTTAAGATATACCACAAGCCAAACTAGAGTACCTTAAAGATCCTTGGAACTTTCCTTTTGGAAGCTTAGTCCTTCGAAGATCAAACCCCAGGGAGATTTCTTATCCAAGAATGGTTTAGGTAGCTGCATGTTGTCGTCCCGAGTCTTTTACCAAGATACAATGTGTTGTCCTCTGGTGACTTAAGTTATAGTTATAAGTATGAATTTAGGACCTAGAATGCCTTTCGGGCCCGGTCAGATGCCTACCCTCACGTTAGGGTTCTCCCTTACCATCAGACGCCTAAGTATCCCAGGTATAGCCACTCATGATGCACCTTCGAGTGAACAAATTTAGGAGAAGGGGTAAGATGGGTATTATAAATCGTTCGGGACTAAGTATGGTTTAGGGAGTTTATATGAAATCGAAAGATTAGAAGAGAATTTGAGTGGTAGTCTGATCTCCTGGTGGAAAGTTCGCGCAGTGGAAAGTTAGGAATTAATGGGAGCTTCCGATGTTAACCATCGACGTCTAAGAGTGAAAGGAGGAACTTAATTAGGGGAGAAAATTGCTCTGAGTTCTAGAATTGTTACCTTGTAAGATGAAGGTGATGACGGGAATTCTATAAGTCCAAAGCCCTTTTGGTCACAATGGGCAGATTAGCTCTGGGTTAATCTATTCATGGGAACCTTACAATCCTGGTAACCGCTTAGGATTTGGGTTAAAACCGACAAGTTCAATTGGGTAAGACATGATCCCTGACACTTGGAACTGAGTGTTTATCAATCACGGGGGTAACAACTTTCTGGGAGGTATGTAGAGATTATGCTTGAGGACCCATAGCCTAGGGCTAATCAGGGCCACATTTGTAGTGGATCCCTTAATAAGATTGGGTAGTCTTTGGTCGACCAGCTGTTCACCAGTTAGCTTGTGATGCAACAAGATCTCCATGAACCACATATTGTAGGGCAAATCTTCAGCAAGATTCTTTGCCCTTCTTATTTTTCCATACAAGATGATCCATGGTAGATTGATCTTCTCCAAAATATCATTGTTAACAATGGTCTCTTGTTCTATGGCAGATTCTTCCATCTTCTTCATCCTCTTCATCGTCCTTCCGAAAAACACGCACCTTGGCCTCAAGCCATCCAAAGTTAAGAGAAACTTGGAAGGGGCAAATTTATCTTGAGAGCTCTTGAGAATTTAAAGGACTTTGAGGAATGAGACAGCAGAGAGAATCAAGGAGATTATATCTTATGGACAGTCTCATACGAAACATATATAGTCTCAGATAACATTAATGATGATAGCTCAGACATCGGGAGTCGTGTAACGTGCAGCCTTGAGTGGAGAAATGAGGAGCCAATAGTCATAAAGTACCAAGTCATTAAAGTTACTTTCACAGAGTTCAAAGCTTGACTATTCAAATTTCCTTAGATAAAAAAAAATTAAAATGAAATAATTTTCCAGCAAGCGAGCACTAAACATCAGGATCAGAAACTACATGCATATTTGAGAGATATGAGCATATAAATATTCAACTATATTCAACCAATCACAGATATTAAAACGGTAATATTAAATAATGTTACCAGCAGGGATACTTAAGGATCTTTAAGTAGCGGAAGGTATTTTCTGAGACTCAACATTGTTTCAAAAACGCCTTTGTTGCCTCTGATGATCAGCTTCATAAGTTCTCTTCATAGCTTGTTGAGGTTTCCATCTGGATCTTCTTCCCTCTACATGTGTTAGATGCCCAACTCGAGGTTGAGCTCTAATACCAACTGTTAAAACCACAGGAAACACTAGAACGGGGGTTGAATAGTGTTTTATAATTCTTTACAGATTTTTGAAAACTTATTTAACAAGCAAACTGATTTTGAAAATATTTTAGCAACCTTCCGAAACTGGAGGTTCAGCAACTTGCTGATGCAACTCAGAAGGTTGAATAAAAACAATTTTAAAGTATTTTCACGTGAAGAAAAGATTGTTTACTGCGTGGATTTATAAAAACTTTTCTTAAACCCTCCTTGGTTAGTTAAAACATAATATAACGAGTTAAGGGTAGAGAGAACTTAGTCACAGAAATTTATCCTGGTTCACCCACTAACTCAGTGAGCTACGTCCAGTCTCAGGGCAAACACACCGCTGGATTTTCCACTAATCCTGCAAGATTACAAGTATTGTTTGAACCTAGCCTCTTCAGGCTAAACCAAGTATTCTTTGGACACAGTCTCTTCAGGCTAAAACCAAGTATTCTTTGGACAAAGCCTCTCCAGGCTAAAAACAAGTATTCTTTGTTCCTCCAAGCCTCTCCAGGCTCTCAGACACTTTACAGTGTTTACAAATGTGATAAGTTTAAGTTTCTGAAAAACTTAAACTCCGGTTCTCTTGTACAAAGGAATGACTGAGTATAACTCAGGATACAAAGAATAAAATCTAAGTACAAGGAAATTTTTAATGAAATTTCTGCAGAGTGTTTGGCTTGATGAATTTTCTGATAAAACTTGTCCGACTCTCATTCTGGGCTTAACCAGGTCTTCGCCATAGCTTCGCCAATTGTTCCGCCAATGGTTCGCCAATCTTCAAAGTCTTGCAGAAAGCTATTTATAAAGTCTTGAGATTTGATCGTTGAAGATTGCTTTGTTACCATTGAGAAAGAACGATTAATGTTCTTCGAGCCGTTGTGATACAGCTTCTCTTCCGTTGAGGTGCATGCTTCTGATAACGTATTACAGAGACAGGGTAGGGATAGGTGTGCAGTAGAGCTGACTCTAACTCCAACCTCTGTTTGCTTTTCTGCAGCAGGTTTCCTCTTTTGTGTCAGGAAATGAGACTATTCCAGAAAGCCTTTGATTCTCCTTGCAACCGGTTCAGCTGACCAAGAACTTTTCAGAGACTTGAGTCTTTTAATACTTTTATCAGGTTGACTCACTAAGTCTTCGGAAGGCAGCATGACATATCAAACTTCAGAAGGTTCTAATCTTTTAGAGAGTCCAATCACTTCAGAAGGTCGTCACACTTCAGCAAGTCTTGGTTTTTCAACAGCTTTTCAATAGGAAGATGCTTTTAGCAAGTTCCTTCTTCAGTAGGTTGCATTTCTTTTGGCAGGTTCAAGATATCAGTAGATTACTGCAACACAAAGAACAACTGCCTGAGTAAAATCTATTTCTTAATCAGATTATAATGACCAAATTTGTTATTCATTAAAATTTGGGGTTTAGAGACTTAAAACATTATTAGCCTTTTAATAATATTTTGAGACTCAACGGGTTGTTGATAAACAAGTCCTCATAGCCTTATCCATTGGAGCCTACCAAGATGAGATTATTTTTTATGTGGTTCCATTTGATGCTACACATGTTTTGTTGGGAAGACCATGGTTGTAACACCCTCATTCTGTGATGGGTATTACTCGACTAACTCAGTTAAGATTTGTTAATTAATCTTTCAAAGAAGTGAGGAAAAATTAGTGATATTTTTTTTTAAGCATCATCTTTGATTAGTAAATCATAATGGGAATAAAACAAGAAGAAACATATTAGTACTGGAATTATCATTTTGTTACTATTCAAAATTACAACGGAAATAACGTACATCTAAGTTGGGGTTTTAGTATATTACATTACAAAAAGAAAGTGGACTTTCTATCCGGCTATGACCTATCTTTACTGTATACTGCTACTTATATATATCCATAAACACTACGACCTGACTCATCAAGATCCGGCTCAACCTGAACGCCATGTCTATCTTCAGAACAAAGTGCATCCCTCCAGATTCCAACCCCTTTTAGGTGCCAAAAGTGTGACAGACAACGAAAAAGAAAGACAAGGGGGTGAGAAAACTTTACATGAACTCACTTAACGCATGATATAATGACTAAAGTAAACAGATACGGGAATTCACGCAATTCATACAACAATAAACCCAATCATTCACATAGAGGGTCACAACATCATAAAATTACGTGATATGCTCATGCCATGCAAGCAACCATGTCATTTACCAAGGATTTCAAGTGACTACCATGTACCATGCAATGCATGAGGGCCCGGGAAAATCACCACCACAGTGCACACAACAACTGCACGATCTATATGGACAACATATCAGGAGTTAGAATCTGTACTAGCCTGGTACTAAGAGCCTTGCTCATATCTTTTTTTTTTACCAAATTTTCTTTTGTGAACCTTCCAGACAATCTCAACTGATCCCGAAACCTTGAGAGCGACAGGCATAGTCAAGTTTGATCCCCATGAACTTGACAGTAGGGAGCTAGCCTACGTCTCCTGATGTTTAGTCTGGAACTCGACTATCCTCACGGCTGGCGTCCCTTTCAGGACCTGCTGGAGTTCTTCGCAAAACCCAGTGTACCAGTCCCAACAAGTTTCACATTGTACCAAAGTTTCACTGCCATATTAGGTCATAAGGTTCCCAACCTTAGATATCATCAATGCTTTACGATGCATGTCATACATTCAGTGCTTCTCAGCATACACAATTCTTACCGACAAAGCCCATTGAATCTTTCCATGTAACCACTCCCCGCGGCACGATACCGATTCAATGTCTTTCCTTCGCAAGGAAAACCAAACAATGCTTTCTCAGCACACACAATCTGATGTGAATCCAACCAAGCATAAGAAGGCTATACAAGAAGCTACATGTGGGCGGCCAACTTGGAGTTATTTGGCTGACTTATTTTGTCTGGACAATTACAAAAATTGTTACGGCTAAATCAATGCAAGGGGACAAAGAAATTACAACCATCAAGAAGAGAGTTGTTACAAATTGAAGAGCGGAGACAAGCATTGCAATGCAGCGGTTATACATTAAATGGAGCAGCCACAATTCAATATTAGAGTTGTTATGTTTCTCCTAAGGGGCGGCCAATTGATGGCTGAATTATGTAACTTTAATCCTTTGTTGGTTGTTACTAAAAGACTTGTAAATGTTGCGGCCCCATGCAGAATTTTGTAGGCTAATTTTTGTTAGTTTTTCATTTCCAAAATTAATAGATATTAGTAGGAATTAAAGAGGCTGCGTGGAAAATGAATGGGAGAGGCGTTTATGTAAGCTTTGTGGGTGGCTACATAGCTGATTGTAAGGGTCCTTGCATGGGCTATAAATATTCATGTACATGCATGCAAGAAAGTGAAGTTTGAATCAGAATTTTATTTCATATTGGAGAGTGTTTTCTCTAATTTTCTTGTTAATTCAAGAATTGAGTTTTAACAAAGGTCGTTCATCCCTTTGTGGGTATAACTCTTAGGCTTATCTATCATCCTTGGAAGTGTGACGTCTATCATTTTTCCATTTTCTTGTTTAAACAATTTCCCAAATTTCTTAATTATGAGCATTCCAACCTAGATAGATCCGCAAAACGAATCCAACCAAGCATAAGAAGGCTATACAAGAAGCTACATGTGGGCGACCAACTTGGAGTTATTTGACTGACTTATTTTGTCTGGATAGTTACAAAAATTGTTGCGGATAAATCAATGCAAGGGGACAAAGAAATTACAACCATCAAGAAGAGAGTTGTTACAAATTGAAGGGGGGAGATAAGTATTGCAATGCAGTGGTTATACATTAAATGGAGCAACCACAATTCAATATTGGAGCTGTTATGTTTCTCCTAAGGGGCGGCCAATTGATGGCTGAATTATGTAACTTTAATCCTTTGTTGGTTGTTACTAAAAGACTTGTAAATGTTGCGGCCACATGCAGAATTTTGTAGGCTAATTTTTGTTAGTTTTTCATTTCCCAAATTAATAGATATTAGTAGGAATTAAAGAGGCTGCATGGAAACTGAATGGGAGAGTCGTTTATGTAAGCTTTATGGGCAGCTACATAGCTAATTGTAAGGGTCCTTGCATGGTTTGCATGGGCTATAAATATTCGTGTACATGCATGCAAGAAAGTGAAGTTTGAATCAGAATTTTATTTCATATTGGAGAGTGTTTTCTCTAATTTTCTTGTTAATTCAAGAATTGAGTTTTATCAAAGGTCTTTCATCTCTTTGTGCGTATAACTCTTAGGCTTATCTTCCATCCTTGGAAGTGTGACGTCTATCATTTTTCCATTCAATTTTCTGCCTTTTTCCATTTTCTTGTTTAAACAATTTCCAAAATTTCTTAATTATGAGCATTCCAACCTAGATAGATCCGTAAAACGAATCCACCCCCCTTGGATTCTTGTCATTTGGTATCACAACTTTGGCTCTGGGTTTGGAATGGCGATGGAAATTTACTATACAAGGTGTTTAATTGAAGGCCACCCATGTTTAGTTGCATACGATTACGGAAGCAACAACAATGTTGTGAGCTAGAGATTGGTGGAGAAACTCCACCTATCAACGTGCTTTCATCCGAATCAAGCGTGGATCATATTCACTGTGGGGCAGTGTGAGAAAGAAGTATTATGTGATATCTCTCCCAGGGAATCTTGCCATCTTCTTTTGGGATGGTCATGGCTTCATTATAAAACACTCAATCTTTATGAACGCTCGCTTTCTTTGAGGCATGAGGGACGTAAGATTAAGTTGAAATTTCTGACACTAAGCCGAGTCAGTGAGGATCAATGTAAGTTGAAGGAGAAAATAGAAAAAGAAAGGAGAGAAAAAGAAGCAAGAGAGAGTGAAGAAAAAATGAGAGAAAAAGAAAGGAGAGAAAAAGAAAGGAGAGAAAAAGAAAGGAGAGAAAAAGAAGAAAAAGAAAGAGAAGAAAAACGGAGAGAAGAAATAGAAAAAGAACTAGAGAAAAAGAGCGAGGAAATTTTATTTGTTAACGATTGTTCTTCTACTGTTTGTGATGTTAAATTACAGGAACAAGAGGATGGGCAGGTGAATGCAATACACGAACCCCTATGTTTGAAGAGGAAGCTTGTTGATATTGTTCTAAGTGCTCCATTGTACATCCAGCCCGATTTTGAAACACAACCTCTTGAGGATGATGAAAACAACGCATGGAGTTATTTGTTTTTACAAATAGTATCCAACCTGCACATTTTCATAAACATTTTAGGGCTGAATCATATGTGCTTGACAAAGAAATTTTGCATACTTATGGTTCTTTGTGTATGGGTAATCATTATTGCTTGCAGGAAGGTGAGGGAGTGTTGAAAAGAGAGGTGCTCCACGGATTGTAACCATTGGAAAGGAACAAATGTGAATTTATTCAACTGTATTTGATCCAGCAGGAAGCTTTTGAGTTTCTGCAGTAGTTAGTGAATTAAATTAAGCAAATAAATAAAGCTTTAAGATTCAGGACGAATCTTCTCGAAGAAGGAGGGTATGATGTGAATCCAACCAAGCATAAGAGGGCTATACAAGAAGCTACATGTGGGCGGCCAACTTGGAGCGGCCAAAATTCAATATTGGAGTTGTTATGTTTCTCCTAAGGGGCGGCCAATTGATGGCTGAATTATGTAACTTTAATCATTTGTTGGTTGTTACTAAAGACTTGTAAATGTTGCGACCACATGTAGAATTTTGTTGGCTAATTTTTGTTAGTTTTTCATTTCCCAAATTAATAGATATTAGTAGGAATTAAAGAGCCTGCATGGAAACTGAATGGGAGAGGCGTTTATGTAAGCTTTGTGGGCGGATACATAGCTGATTGTAAGGGTCCTTGCATGGTTTGCATGGGCTATAAATATTCATGTACATGCATGCAAGAAAGTGAAGTTTGAATCAGAATTTTATTTCATATTGGAGAGTGTTTTCTCTAATTTTCTTGTTAATTCAAGAATTGAGTTTTATCAAAGGTCCTTCATCCCTTTGTGCGTATAACTCTTAGGCTTATCTTCCATCCTTGGAAGTGTGATGTCTATCATTTTTCCATTCCATTTTCTGCCTTTTTCCATTTTCTTGTTTAAACAATTTCCCAAATTTCTTAATTATGAGCATTCCACCCTAGATAGATCCACAAAACGAATCCAACCCCCCCGGATTCTTGTCACAGTCCTTACTAGAAAAGCCCATTGAACCCTTCCACGTAACCACTCCCCGCGGCACGACACCGATTCAATGTTTTTCCTTCACAAGGAGAATTAAACCCCATATTGGGCCAATCCACACTCTCACACTAGGCTCCTCAAGTCTTATGCGATAAAGGTGTGTTTGTCACAAGCTTTTAGAGTAAGTTATATTCATTCGTCTTTTAAGACTAATGATCACTTTCACATAAGTCCTATAGCTTACTAAGGCTTATGGTTGTGTCTTATGAATAGTGCTACACATATTAGTTCATCTTATGTGTATGATTAGGGTTAAGTTTAATCCTTAATCATGGCTAATATTCCTTAATTAGGCTATAATTAATGTTAATCTTTCGTAATTAAGTCTCAATCTTTCTTTAAGATCCTAATTAGCTCTTAATTATCCCTTAATCTCTTTCGTAATCATGGATTAGACTTTTAATTAAACTTAATTAAGGTTAATCATATTTAATTAGTCCTTAATCATCATTAAGTCTTAATCATATTATTAATACCTCGTTAATGATTAATAATTAAGATTAATCTATGATCTTGGATGATTAGGACTTGATTAGATTAAGCCTTGATTAGGATTAGGATTAGGGTTAACCTTAATTAATTCTTCCTTGATCTATTAACTTAAGTGAATTGGATTAGTGGGCTTACTAAACTTAAATTTGAGTCTTGATCTTTATGGGTAGCATTAGAGTTGAAGCCCAACACTAATCCAAGCCCAATGTCCATTCATTATTTTTGTTTGGCCTTATGGTGAGTTTTATGAGTTTTTTTTAAGGTATTAGGCCTAAACTAAAGGCCCAATAGTTATGTAACTCATAAGGGTCCATTTTATTAAGTTTCTACCAAGTAACATGAGTTTTATGGTGACTTTAACATAGGTTTAGTTTTTTACCCGAATTTGATTTATCATTTTACAATGGAAGTTGTCATCTTTTACCTTTACTTGTTACTTTAAGTTTTTAAACCTTTTTAACCTATTGGGCTACTAAGGCCCATAAACATAACAACACCAATTCCATCAACTTTTCAAGATCAAACATATGCATCTTCAAGAACACCATCAAGAACACCATGAATTTCACCAAAATTCAATAAATTCTCAAAAATTATAAAACTCAAGTATGGTGTTCTACAATCACTCCAAACCAATAATTTCATGTTATTTCATCCAAACATACCAATCTTCATAGAAAAGTTCATATTTTTACACATAACCAAAAGTTCCATTTTCATGATCAAATAAAGCAAACAAATTTCTAACTTCAAATCACAACTTGCATGCATCTAAAATCATAATACTAACACATTTCAATCATCAAACAAATTTTCAAAGCATGCATGCACACTCAAGGGAGCTTGGAAACTATTTTATTGAAATTGTTCGATTAGAGTTTGATATGAAAATTACTTTTCAATCCCCTTAGAAAATATAAAACTGAAAATAAATGAGTTTATGGGAAAGAAAACATAGCAAAGAATTTATCCTGGTTCACCCACCAACCCAGTGAGCTACATCAAGTCCCAGGGCAAACCACCACTGGATTTTCCACTATCTGAACTCAGATACAAGTATTCTTTTGCCACAGCCTCTTCAGGCGTAAACACAAGTATTCCTTTGTTTTCAACTGCCTCTCTAGGCAACTCATGCAGTATTATTTTACAGACAAGCCTCTCCAGGCTCAACAACAAGTATTCCTTTGTTTTGAACTGCCTCTCAAGGCAACATATGCAGTATTATTTTACAGACAAGCCTCTTCAGGCTCAACAACAAGTATTCCTTTGTTTTGAACTGCCTCTCTAGGCAACATATGCAGTATTATTTTATAGACAAGCCTCTCCAGGCTCAACAACAAGTATTCTTTCTTCCACCAAGCCTCTTCAGGCTCTCAAACACATAAAGTGTTTGCAACATAAACTAAGTTTAAGTTTCTGAGAAACATAAACTTAATCTCTTGTTGTACTAATGGTTAACTGAGTACTACTCAGGATACAATGAACAATTCTAAGTACAAGGGTAAGACTGAGATACAAGTGTATGAATTTGGGTACAATCTTGTCTTCTAAGTGAGGTATAACATCCTCAACGAATTGGCTAAGTAAAATATTGAATTGAGCTTCAGCCATATCTCTCTTGGGCTTCTGTATCGCCACCTTCAAAGTCTTTCTTGAGAATATTTATATGTTCTGATAAAATATAGCCGTTTGAAGATTTCTTGGTTACCGTTAAGAAGAAGTGATTTGGCTCAAGTAGCCGTTGTGAAATATCTTCTTAAACGGTTGCTTCTTCTTTAGCAGAATAGATGTACAGATAGCTTAGCTCTGACACATTTAGATGAGCTCTTTTACCTTGAGAGATTTTCCTTTAGCAGGTAGATATTCCTTTTCTCTCTTTTTTGCTTCTTCTTTTCTTTCACCTTTCTTCTCCATGAGCGTGAGGAGGTAACCGTTAGATTTGTCCTTTAGCCCAAATTGTGCTAGCTTCCTTTCTGCTTAGCTTCTGATATTCTATTGTTTTCTCCTTTTTCTCTCTTGACCAAAGTTCCTTCAGATATTTAGACAATATTCTAGCCATTTAACAAGTGGTCTTTGCCTTTGTTGAGACTTCTCGTATTTGAGCTTTGTTCATGTAGTCAGTTTTGAGAGTCTTCATGTCTTCAGACAGATTTAAATATCTCATCAACTTGTTCAGAGAGTATGTGTGTTCAGAAGATTGAATTCTTTAATCTTCACATACTTTCAGATGATTCGTGAGCTTTCAGATGGTTGCATTACCTCATCTTGATTTCATCAGCTTCACCATGTGCTAATCTCAGATGATTGTTTCAAGCATTTCTTAGTTCTTCAGATTAGATATTCTTTCAGCAAGTTTCTTTCTTCAGATGGTTGCAACACTGTTCTTCTTTGTCTCTTCTTATTCTTCTGTGATTCAGATGGATAAAGATGTTGAATTTAACAAACTTAGTTCAAACATCTTTCTCGTCACTTTTGTTCAGACTTCTGATTCGTTTTGGGCAGTAGTAGGTGCAGTAGGTCTGTGCACGCAATGCTTTTTAATTGCAGGTGCGGCAGGCGTTGCAGAGTTTCCTTATTTGTGCAAAACTTTTGATCGAGGTAGAAAAGCATGTCTAACCTTTGTGTTGAAATAAGTGTAGTTCATTGGGTAGAGTGTTCTTCACACTTATCAGCGTCTTCGGTAATTCATTCCTTGATTCAGACACGTTCTTCCTTCAGATGTATAGAGTTCGTCAGATCAGCTTCAAATCTTCAGATGATAGTTACTCTTCAGATGATGAATAGTTTATTCAGATGATAAATAAGTCTTCAGTTTGTATTTACATTTTCAGATCATCTTTAGATCTTCAAATTGTCTTCAGATCTTCAAATTGTTTTCAGATCTTCAGTTCGTCTTCAAGTCTTCAAATTGTCTTCAAATCTTCAGTTCGTCTTCAAGTCTTCAGATGATGAAAGGATGCTTCAGATGATCAAGTTTTTACTTCTCTTGAGATTCAGTGCTTTGCTTCATCTTCTGATTCACATTTGTTCTTCTTCTTCTGATTCTGAATTTGTTCTTCTACTTCTGATTCTGCATTTGTTCTTCTACTTTTGATACTTCAGATTAATACTTCAACCTTAAACACAATCTGCAAAACAATACCTTTCTTTGTAGCACCTGTTTACTTTTAATCTAGTCTAATTTGTTAATCATTAAAACCAAGGATAATGAGTCTTGAATCTAATTTGAATACTTAAATTAATTCTGAGACTCAACATTCTCCCGCTTCTATGACTAACAAATATCATAGAAGATTCAAGTTACAGAATGATTATGTTGTGTTTTAGATGAGTCTTTGTTAATTGTGAAAAATCCCCCTAAACTGGATATCTTTTATCATCTTATATTTCTGAAAACATTTTTACTTTAAGGAATTTGTTTAGTTATATTTCTCCCCCTTTTGTCATTATTAAAAAGAAACAGATTAAGCAAAGGCACAGTAAACTTCAACAAGAGTAAAACTTTACCAAAAGAGATTATATTCTAAGAGTTGTCAACTCCCCATGAGCAAGAGATATGTTTATATTTTAGTAAACGCACTTGTTATGTTCTATAGATTTCACTTGTTATTTTTTGATTGTCTTAACCAGAGATTATCTTTCAGAGTATACCTTTTGTTACCAATTGTTATTGTTTATCATTAATGTTTCCTGAGAAAAATATTAATTCTTTAGAAGCCAAATGTTAGCTTCTCAGATACCAGTTGTTAAGCTTTTAGATACCAGTTGTTATTCTTTTTCATTAATGTTTCCTAAGAAAAACATTAATTCTTTTAGATGCCAAATATTAGTTTTCAGATACCAGTTGTTAATCTTTTAGATACTAGTTGTTAACTGTTTGTTAATCATTAAGATCTAGGGATACCACATGTTATTCTTTATTAAAATTTAAGAATACCACATGTTATGACAATATTTTGATATAGCTTGTTATCTTATGAGTTTCTTTCTTACTTGACTTAAAGCATTTTGTTAGTTATATATTTCTCCCTTATTATTATTTCTCAGATTCTTGATACCAAAAAGTAAAATGTGATTAAATTATATCAACTGATAATATATACCAATCAGCAGTTAATAAGAGATTCTGAAATATACAGAAACATACAGATACATACAGATTCATACAGACACATACAGTGAAACGTATTTCAGAAGAAAGTAAAGAGATACATACAGAGATAACATTTTGAAGGAAAACCAACAGTAATAACAAAAACAAAGAAAGCATTTTATAAAATAACCAAAAGAAGTTTTCAGACACACAATTTGAAAAAGATGTTATTCCTTTCAGACAGATTGGTTAAATTTAGTCTTTTAACAGAAATTCCCCCCCCCCCCAATTTTTTTTAAAGAGTTCAGAATGTTTCAGCAAGTATTCACACATTAGCAGGATGCATTGTTGACATAGACATAGATTTCCAAGTTATAAGTTAGAACGATGTTACCATCAAAGATACTTATTGATCTTGGGTTGAAGAAGCATATCTGCTGAGACTCAATCTTGTCTTCAAATTCAGTCTTGTTATTTTCATCTTCTGAAGTTGTCTGTAGCGCATCAGCAGCATAATCTTGATCTTCATGCTTTATATCCTTTCTGACTACTTCTCGATCATCATGTCCTTTTCATCTTCTGAGTAGCTTGTTGTTGTTGATCTCTGACCTTCTTGCTTTAGGCGTTTCTTCTTCATAAGCAGCAATTATCATTATCTGATCCCCAAGAATTGAGATAGACTTCAATGGCTTGAGTATCAATCACCTCAGCATTCCTGACCCACAATTTCAGTAAGTTCATTGAGAACTTTCTGAACAGGTTCAAAGAATAGGGATGGTATCAAGTCAGAATTTGTTTTCTCAAGAATTGAGGCAGACTTAGTGCATAGAGTATCAACCACCTTAACATTTCCGACCCACAATTTCAGTAAGTTCATTGAGAAATTTCTGAACAGGTTCAAAGAATGAGGATGATATCACACTGGTCATCCTTTCAGACGATGTTGTCTTAATCTACCCTTTCAGACAGTGTTGCTTTTTGATGTTCCATCTTTATCTTAGGATTATCTATAAAATCTGTTTTTCTGAAACATAAACAAACTTAAAAATACCTTTCAGTAGCATCTGAATTTATCTAAACACATTTGTTAATTGTTAAGGAAGTATCTTAAAGTATACATTTTAATCTTATCATATTTTATTAAATTAATAGTTTTTATCTTTAGGGATGTCATCTGTTAACATTTAAAGGAAGTGTATTATATTAAAGATTCAATTAACCATACATAGATATAAAATAACACATATAAGAAGAGACTCAACTTGATTGAAGCAAAGCAAAAAAAAATTAAATATTATTATTATAAAAAAAATTATTAATCAGGGGTAATGACAAGACACAGGAAAATCAAAGATCATCATCAGATAGGTCCTCAGCAGCATTGGCATTCTCTTTCTCTGCTTTCAGCTCTTGAAACTCCTTCTCAGTTACTTTCAGTCGTTTTGCAAGCCTGTTCACCTTCTTGTGCACCCTTTTCAGATGATATACACCCAACACCATCCTTGACCTTCCATGAGCACTAAGATGAACAGAAACTCTTTTCTCTTTGGCATGGGATGCAAAGAGAGAAGGGATAGCCACCTGGTTCTCTGAAGCTTCTTACCGTTCAGATAGGTCTAACTGAGCGTACATTCCCGGAGTGAAGAAGTAAGGAGGCGGTTGGTCAAAGAGATTTTCCAAAGGAAAGCCCTTGTGCTTCAGAATTTTCATAATCAGGGTGTTGTGGGGAAAGAGATTCTCATTGCCCAAAGCTTCTCTGAACATCATCTGATACAGCAGGACGAAGGGAAGATTGATTCTTCTCTTCATCAACAGATGGCCCAGCACAAACCTTTCTAGATGACTGAGCACCAAGTTATTGCTTTCTTTTGGAAGAATGCAGCAGTTTAGCACAACAAGAAGAGTTCTGGGGATATCCAGAAGTTGAGAATGCTTATAAGGAGCAAGGAGACTTCTGCAAAACAATTCTTCATCAAGAATGAACGTTCCACCATTCAGTGATTCCCATCCCTCAAAGAAATTGTCCCCTCTTGCAGGAACACCAATCACTTCAGCCAGCAAATTGGTGTTAATAAATAGCGTTCTTCCCTGCACATTCGTCTTAATTCCAGTACGACCAGGTTCAGACACTACCTTGGAGTTGTTCCAGAATTCTAGAACACTTTCCTCGTGCCATGGGGAGGGGATATTGTTCAAGAAGGGAGTCCAGCCGACTGCGTCAAAGTACTCAAAAATTCTATAACCAGCCTCGTCGAAGTCAGGGAGATTAACCATCTTTGAAGGAATGATTCTCTCGTTGATCAATGAAGAATTTGAGTTACTTGATGCAGACATGTTAGCCAATTGAGCAAGGTTGAACTGAGAGATTGATGGATTTGGAGAAAATAGAATCTATCTCTTGAGGATTGATGAAGTGTAGTTCTCATGATGATCTTCCAATTCTTATAAATAGGCAAAAGGATGTGCTTGATGTATTGATGATGACGGTTACATGCACTAAGCAGGCACGGAGAGTTGTGCAACGTTCCAATTATGAGAAACTAGTTGATGATCTGTTGATTCACGTTGGGTTGTATCATAATTTTTGAGAAAATGATTTAAAATCTAAAGACTCTTCAACTACTTAACACAGGACAAATTTAAATTAAATACAATAAATGGTTTTCACACATATTAAGACAATCATGCATTAACAATTTCAATAACAATTCGTAATTATCAAAGCAGTTTAATAACTACATCTAAACTGAAATAGGAAGGATGTTACCAGTATGTAACTTGGGATGAGTGTACTTTCCTTTTCTCATCATGCTCTTCTGAATGACATTCCAGCAGCTTGAATAATGAGTTTTAAGAGAACATACTCATTTCTCATTTCTTTGTTCCTCAGAGTTGCTTCAGCCTGGTAAGATTTCCATCTTTTGAGGATCTACTCCTTCTACATTTGTTAGATGCTCAACCCGAAGGTGAGCTCTGATACCAATTGTTAGAACCACAGGAAACACTAGAAGGGGGGGTTGAATAGTGTTTTAAACTTTTTAACTAATTTTGGAAATCTTGAAAGTTATGACAAATGTATTAAGACAAATTATTATGAAAAACTTAAAATCAGAGTTAATAAAAATGTGTGGAAGATAAGAAAGATAAGTTTGACAAACTTTCTAACACTACTTAAGAAGGTTTTAAACAAACATTCAATTAACTTAGTTTCTTGTTTCAAACAGAGTTATTTAGAAACATCTCAAAGTACCTTCTGAAGATTATTACAGAGAATCTCTTCAGAACTATTTCTGAACAACTTCAGATGATTGATGATCGTCTGAAGTCTGTTTCTAACTTCTGAACTGAGTTCTTTTCAGACTCACTTCAGAGGGTTATTTCAGAGGTTCTTCAAAGTACATTTTCTGCAATACTTCAAATGATATGAGATAAATTAAAATTAGTTTATCTTTGAAAACTGTTTTATTTAAATTGTTGGATTAGAGTTTGATATGAAAATTACTTTTCAATCCCCTTAGAAAATATAAAGCTGAAAATAAATGAGTTTAAGGGAAAGAAAACTTAGCCAAGAATTTATCCCGGTTCACCTACCAACCCAGTGAGATACATCTAGTCCCAATGCAAACCACCACTGGATTTTCCACTATCTGAACTCAGATACAAGTATTCTTTTGCCACAGCCTCTTCAGGCGTAAACACAAGTATTCCTTTGTTTTCACTTGCCTCTCCAGGAAACTCATGCAGTATTATTTTACAGACAAGCCTCTCCAAGCTCAACAACAAGTATTCCTTTGTTTTCAACTGCAACTCTAGGCAACTCATGCAGTATTATTTTACAGACAAGCCTATCTAGGCTCAACAACAAGTATTCCTTTGTTTTGAACTGCCTCTCCAGGCAACATATGCAGTATTATTTTACAGACAAGCCTCTCCAGGCTCAACAACAAGTATTCTTTCTTCCACCGAGCCTCTTTAGGCTCTCAGACACATAAAGTGTTTACAACATAAACTAAGTTTAAGTTTCTGAGAAACATAAACTTAATCTCTTCTTGTACTAATGGTTAACTGAGTACTACTCAGGATACAATGAATAATTCTAAGTACAAGGGTAAGACTGAGATACAAGTGTATGAATTTGGGTACAATCTCTTCTTCTAAGTGAGGTATAACATCCTCAAAGATTTGGCTAAGTAAAATATTGAATTGAGCTTCAGCCAGATCTCTCTTGGGCTTCTGTATCGCCACCTTCAAAGTCTTTCTTGAGACTATTTATATGTTCTAATAAAATATAGCCGTTTGAAGATTTCTTGGTTACCGTTGAGAAGAAGTGATTTGACTCAAGTAGCCGTTGTGAAATATCTTCTTAAACGGTTGCTTCTTCTTAAGCAGAATAGGTGTGTAGATAGCTTAGCTCTAACACATTTAAATAAGCTCCTTTACCTCGATAGATTTTCCTTTAGCAGGTAGATATTCCTTTTCTCTCTTTTCTGCTTCTTCTTTTCTTTCACCTTTCTTCTCTGTGAGCGTGAGGAGGTATCCGTTAGATTTGTCCTTTAGCCCAAATTGTGCTAGCTTCCTTTCTGCTTAGCTTCTGACATTCTGTTGTTCTCTCCTTTTTCTCTCTTGACCAGAGTTCCTTCAAATATTTAGACAATATTCTAGCCGTTTAACAAGTGGTCTTTGCCTTTGTTGAGACTTCTCGTATTTGAGCTTTGTTCATGTAGTCAGAATTGAGAGTCTTCATGTCTTCAGACAGATTGAAATATCTCATCAACTTGTTCGGAGAGTATGTGTGTTCAGAAGATTGAATTCTTTAATCTTCACATACTTTCAGATGATTCGTGAGCTTTCAGATGGTTGCATTATCTTATCTTGATTTCATCAGCTTCACCATGTGCTTATCTCAGATGATTGTTTCAAGTATTTCTTAGTTCTTCAGATTAGAGATTATTTCAGCAGGTTTCTTTCTTCAGATGGTTGCAACTCTGTTCTTCTTTGTCTCTTCTTATTCTTCTGTGATTCAGATGGATAAAGATGTTGAATTTAACAAACTTAGTTTAAACATCTTTCTCACCACTTTTGTTCAGACTTCTGATTCGTTCTGGGCAGCAGTAGGTGCAGTAGGTCTGCGCACACAATGCTTTTTCGTTGCAGGTGCGGCAGGCGTTGTAGAGTTTCCTTATTTGTGCAAGACTTTTGATCGAGGTAGAAAAGCATGTCTAACCTTTGTGTTGAAATAAGTCTAGTTCATTGGTTAGAGTGCTCTTCAAACTTATCAGCGTCTTCAGTAAATCATTCCTTGATTCAGACACGTTCATCCTTCAGATGTATAGAGTTCGTCAGATCAGCTTCAAATATTCAGATGATAGTTACTCTTTAGATGATGAATAGTTTATTCAGATGATAGATAAGTCTTCAGTTTGTTTTCACGTTTTCAGATCGTCTTTAGATCTTCAAATTGTCTTCAGATCTTCAAATTATTTTCAGATCTTCAGTTCGTCTTCAAGTCTTCAAATTGTCTTCAGATCTTCAGTTCGTCTTCAAGTCTTCAGATGATGAAATGATGCTTCAAATGATCAAGTTTTTACTTCTCTTCAGATTCAGTGCTTCACTTCATCTTCTGATTCGCATTTGTTCTTCTTCTTCTGATTCTGCATTTGTTCTTCTACCTCTGATTCTGCATTTGTTCTTCTACTTCTGATACTTTAGATGAATACTTCAACCTGAAACACAATCTACAAAACAATACCTTTCTTAGTAGCACCTGTTTTCTTTTAATCTAGTCTAATTTGTTAATCATTAAAACCAAGGATAATGAGTCCTGAATATAATTTGAATACTTAAATTAATTCTGAGACTCAACAAAAACTCTCATATCAGTGTTTGGTCTCACAACTCACCGGCTTTTTGGATCAAGCGCTTACCATCAGGTCAAAAGCTATAGCTGATAGCAAGGGCGCAACTTTATTTCCTTAAGGGATAGAGCCGCATTTAGCTTAAGGGGCTGCGCCCGTTAGAGGCGCCTTGGGTTGGGATGTTAAACCCATCGAATCCTAAGGGTGACGCTGACAATTAAAGCCAACAATCTCCCCCCCAGTGTCAGCCGGGGGATTCGAACCCATGACCTTGCTCTGATACCACTTTATGGATCAAGCGCTTACCATCAGGCCAAAAGCTATAGCTGATAGCAAGGGCGCAACTTTATTTCCTTAAGGGATAGAGCCGCATTTAGCTTAAGGGGATGCGCCCGTTAGAGGCACCATAGGTTGGGATGTTATGCCCATCGAATCCTAAGGGTGATACTGACAATTAAAGCCAACAAAATAGGTTCCAACATTCATTTTCAAGGTAAGAAAAAGGAAGAGGGAAAAAGGATCAAGGGTCACCCTTTACTCTAGCCACCAATCCTACTAGAGTTGAAGGTTCTCCCCCCCTTTACCTAATGGAACCAAGCTTTCAACAATGGAGAATGATCTTTGAGAAACTCCACCAACTCCAAAGTTTTTTCCCTCTTTAAGTTCCTCTTGATCTCCCAAGCAACTTTTCTAAAGGATGAAGGCTAAGATTTTTTAGTTAAAGGTTCAAAGATGGAACCTTTAACAAAGTGAAAAGGAAGAAGATGGAGAGGAGAGGAAGAAGAAGTCTCGACTGTCTTGGAGAAAAATGAAGAGAGAAAAGTGGTTTTGCATGTAATGTGAGAAAGCATTGGCCAAGTGTAAGGTGGTGCATGACAAAGTAAGGCTTTTACTCACTTTTTGACTTTAGGAAGTGTGTAAAACAAGCTAAGGTGACTCTCCCACATGCTCACGGTTTTGGGTGGGTTTAAGTGAGTGATTTTTCTAAAATGTTACAGAATTTTCTGATTCAAATCAAGGGCATTTTGGTCATTTTCCAAAAAATGTAGGGATAAAAGGTAATTTCGCACCAAAATTCCCAAAAATTGCCAAAATTTCTAGAAAAATTCCTATAATTTTACTAACCTATTTTAAGCCTAAAAATGTGATTAGAACTCAGTTCAACAAGAGCAAACAGATAGAAAAATTGTGGTGTTACACACAAAAATTCTATAAAGTTATAAATAATTTTTTAATCCACTTTTAAGGTCCAAAGTATATTTTCCATATTATTCCACAAATTTTTATATGTTGGTTAGGGTTACACTGCTAACTAGGGGCATTTTGGTCTTTTTGCCCAAAAGTGCCAGAAAAATTATAAATTAATTTCTAAAATGCATTATTAATTATAATAAGACCATTTTGACTAAAATATAGGTCCCCTTAAGTTTTAGATATTTTTCATAATTAAATTTATATTTTCTTTAACTGTACAATTACTAAGGGTATTTAGGTCATTTTCCCAAACTCCTCTTTAGGAAAAAAATTATTTAAAATTGTGGTTGGATAGTTCCAAAAATCTAAATTTGATTGTTTATCAATAGTCCGTAAATACCTCATAACTTTATTTATAAACTTTCTCTATCTTATATATATACTGGTAAGGGAAATTGTGGGTGTCACAATGGCAATATGATAAGAGGGTAATCCATGATTACTTCTCTAATGAATTCATTTTTAAACACAGGGGGATGAAATTCACCTTAATGCGAATGTCTCCCCATGTAATATGTGAAGATCAACTTCAACTGAAGTTAGGATGTGAGGAAGGAAAACAAAAGAAAGAGGAAAAGAAGGAAGAAAACTCTAGCAAACAACCTAAGAATGATAAGGAAAAATCTAAGCAGATTATGAAGAAGGAAACTATGCTTTTGCTTAGGCTCCTTTTAGACTCTAATGTTGTTTGCTTTGATGGTACACGACGATTGGAGGATTGGACCTTCCTTCGTTCTTGCGTCTCTTCTTTTCCATAAAGCATTAGAAGAGGACGATAATAGTTGGAGAAAGGTGTTGAAGTACCATCCATTGAGTAGATTCCCTTCCACCCTCGTGTAAGAAGAGGAATATAAGAAGGACAAAAGTCAGTGCAACACAATCTATATCTACTAAAGAGGATGATATATTATCCATTAGGCTCAATTTTGGCCCTAAGAAGAACTTTACAGTGAAGGGAAGGATGAAAGCCAATGCAATGGGGACTATTTATGTCACTAGATTAGAGGATTGGACTTTCCTTCGTCCCCGGGTTCCCCTTTTACTTAAAGCATCGAAACAATAATATAATAGTTGGAGGAAGGTGTTGAAGTACCATCTATTGAGTAGGTTCACTTCTACCCTCGTGTATGAATAGGAACATAGGAAGGACAGAAGTCAGTGCAACACGATCTATTTCCACCAAAGAGGATGAGAAAAGTACCATCCCTCTTCCCGATGTTCACTCCTATTCCGTAGCGAGAAAGAGGATGATATATTATCCACTAGACTCAATTTTGGCTCTAAGAAGAACTTTTGAGTGAAGGGAAGGATAAAAGTCAATGCAATGGGGACTATTTCTGTCATTAGATTGGAGGGTTGGACCTTTCTTCGTCCCTGGATTCCCCTTTTACTTAAAGCATTAGAACAATAATATAATAGTTGGAGAAAGGTGTTGAAGTACCGTACATTGAGTAGGTTCCCTTCCACCCTCGTGTAAGAAGAGGAATATAGGAAGTACAGAAGTTAGTGCAACACGATCTATTTCTACCAAAGGGGATGAGAAAATTACCATCCTGCTTCCCGATGTTTGCTCCTATTCCGTAACGAGAAAGAGGATGATATATTATCCAATAGGCTCAATATTGGCCCTAAGAATAACTTTAGAGTGAAGGAAAGGACGAAAGCCAATGCAATGGGGACTATTTCTGAATATATATCCCATAGCGTGGGGTGAGACTAACGTCCTAGTGAGCGTGGTAAAACATGCAATGTAGGAAACCATACACATGTGTGAAGTTGACTGGGTGTCTCTAGAAGGGGGTTGAATAGAGACTTCAAATTCGCTCTTGAAAAATCAAGATCAATCTGAGCTTGGCTTTCAAAACTATTGGCTTAGAAAGTCAGATTAACTTATAAGACAAATTTTATCAAAGCTCAAGTAATACTAAGATAGGGATGAGTAAAGGTGAGACTGGGTACTTAGAAATATTCCTTTTAAGTTAGTTGCTTATAATGTATGAGTTACGTTGAGATTCAGATAGTTATATACATTGTAATAAGTAAGAAAAAGAGATAGGAAAGATGCACACGGATTTATCCTGGTTCACCCACACCTTGGGCTACATCTAGTCCCCACAACCTTGTGAGATTTCCACTATGACAAACTATCAGTTAAAAGTATTCTTTCTTTTACCTCTTTAGGCTCACACTTCAGTATTCTTGTTTTAGTGCCTCTCCAAGCTAACACTTGCTCACACTAAGCCTAGGCACCTCCTAACTTAGCTGAGTCTATGTGAGATTGAATAAGATTGAGTTGGTCTAGCTACTACGTACAAGGTAGGATACATAGTGAGCTTAGCTAGTTACAATCACTCTTTAAGTTACAGAACATAGATTAGATGGAAGAGATGATTGTTTTACAAATAAAGATGGACGTATGAAAAGTGAGATTCACTGAGACTGAGATTCTCTGGATTTTGCAATAGTGTCTCTACCTCTTCAGTGTCAAGGAGTCTTCCTTTTACATGCTACAACAGGTAGTCGTTATTCCATCCGTTGTAGGTGAGAGAGAGTGTGTTGTACTTTGGTTCTGCTATAGTTCAATTGTGTTAGTGTACTTGCGTTGACTTGCTCCTGGTACTTAGTCTGAGTCTGAGTGCATGGATCTGAGGTATGGGTCTAAGTCTCAGTCTTAGCTGATGAGTCGTAGCTTGGTCAGTCTTAGCTTGACTCTAGCTTTGTCTTGTGCTCAACTTTATATTTCAAAGTGCTTCTTTGTCATGCTCAGACTTAACCTTTCCTGATGGTGGTATAGTGAGACGTTATTGTTTGTGCTTTTCCTTAGCTTTCATATTCGTATTGAGACTTCAATGTTCCTTGCATCTTACCTTTGTTTCTTAGATCTCAAGATCTGCAAAATGTAGTCTAAGAGTTGCACAGTGTCAACGCACAGTTAGTATAACAAATGAATCTTAGATATACCGAGAGCGTATTCATATTCTCTTAAGGTTTGATATCATTAAAACACTAGGGAATGAGCTTGTCTCAACAATGTGATGCAACAATCAAACATATTCCACAGTTTTGACATATACACAAATACTATGAAATTATGCAAACATGGTTGTGACGTGTTTTTAGTCGACACCCGGGGTCTTTTCACTCTCTGTGACTTTGATTTAGCGCTCGACCATGTGACCAAGGACTGTCGTCCAGGGCCACCTATGATTAAGTTTTATTATCGATAAATGAACAATGTCTATTTTCATTTTTAGCTTGAGGACCCCCATCTCCCCCTTGGCCGAGAGGTTGATGTGGTTACCTCGTTCTTCTTATAAATGATTGCTCAAAGGCCTGTGATGGTCCGGAGACCCTGTGATGGTCCAAAGACCCTATGATAGTCCGAAGATCCTGTGACATGTACTTCCTTAGCCATTGGCCCATGAAAGCTTAGAGGTATCATTAATACATATATATCTATGGATTTGAATGGCATGGTATGCATTGACAACTATTTCATGGAGATTTGCAAATTAAACCTACATATAACCTAGGGTTTCAAGGCACCAATAAATACAGCTCAAGAAATACTTGCTAGACCTAGAAACAATCACAAACAAAGTAGATAAGCAAGGGGAAAGAGGAATAGGGAGGGGTAGAGGGGTGAATCCAAGCCTTCCTTGATGCCTTGGAGGTTATGTAGTAACTCTTCTTTTTCCTTCTCTCTTTCTATCTCGTTGTTTCTCTCTCTAGAAGGTAAGGAGGAGTAGAAAAAGTAAGGGTTGAAGCCTTAATTAATGCTGCTTAAAATCTGACTTCGTGCATTCTTGCTTAAGCGAGGATTTCTCGCTTGAGCGAGAATACTAAAGGTGTTCAGGTTGGCGTTCTCGCTCAAGCGAGGAGCTCCCCTAGAGAGCATTCCCCCCTTCTGGATGATTCTCACTTGAGCGAGACCCTTCTCGCTCAAGCAAAAATATTTTAGAGAGCAACCTTCCTCTCCCCTACTTCTAGCTTGAGCGAGAGCCTTCTCTCTCAAACGAGAATATCAAAGCCTAATTTTTCCCAATTTCACTAATATTCTCGCACAAGTGAGCCCTTTTCGCTTGAGCGAGAACATCAGGACTTAAAGTTCTGATTCTCACTTTTAAGCCTCTCTTTCTCAATTTTACCTTTTCTTTCTTAATTCCTTTCTTAAAAACCTATTACTTTACTAATTTTCCTTTATAAATTTGTTTTAATTCTTGTGATGTTGCATAATAAGTAAATAAAATCATTATGTCTAAAACTATGACAATTTCCTTTGGGATATAAAAAATTTTCTAAACAATTAATAAACTTCAAATGGAAATATAAAGTTGGTGTCTTAAAGAAATTTCTGAAATGAATAAATTGTAATACTTGATACGGCTGCAAAATCTCAACTCCAAGCATAGATTGTATTTGTTGTAGTTGGCTAAAAACAAACCAGAATGTTACCATAATTTGAAATTTAAAACCATTGAGTACAATCCTAATAATACCAAAGTATTTGGACATATCCATGCAATGACACAATTATAATTGAAAAAACAATTTGCCAATGAAAAGTATATTAGGAAAAAAAACTCACCGCAATGCCACTGGAAGTTTCTAAAATCTCCTTTGTTTTCAAGAGCTCATTTACAAATGGAGCATTTTTCAAATCCGGAAGATTTTCGCTTAAGCGAGAATCATCCAAAAAGGGTGGGTACTCTCTGGAGTATTCTCGTTCAAATGAAAGGCATCTCGCATGAGTGAGAACATGAAAAGAGAACCCCTTTAGCAATCTTGCGGGACATATTGGAATTGCAACCTTATGTTGAGATAGAAGACTTGGTACATCAAGCCATTAAGGTAGAAACCCAACTTAGAAGAAAGGAAAGCTTTAAAAGAAACAACTCTAGTTACTCAACTAGGAACAAGGAAGTCCTAAAAAGGTATGAGGGAAAAATTCAAGAGAAGGAAGAGCCGAAGGGCCATAGGGTTCCTTCGAACCCTACTCCTTACAAGTCTCAAAACACCAACCGTTCAACCTCTACCCGTGATATTAAATATTTTGAATGTATGGGTAAGGGACAACATTGCTTCCCAATGTCCTAACAAAAGGACAATGTGAATTAATGAAAGTGGGGAGTATACTAGTCCAAGTTCTAGGGAGTCAACACCAACAAATAGTGATGAGGAGGATATTAAGAAAATAGAAATGGAACCTAGGTCAGTAACTGCCCATAGGCCTGAAGGAAGGTTGGAGCTTATGATTAAAAGAGTCTTAGGGAACCAAACCATAAAAATGAATGAAAATCGAAAGGAAAACATTTTTCATTATAGGTGCATTGCAGAACGCAAAATATGCTCTTTAATCGTGGATAGTGGGAGTTTTACCAATATTGCTAGTATGAAAATAGTAGAGAAATTACGTCTTAGGACCACCACCCACCCTAAGGCAAACAAATTGTCTTGGATAAGTTAAGATGGGTACGGGGTGGTTGATAATAGAAAGTCCTCATAACCTTATCCATTGGAACCTACCAAGATGAGATCATGTGTGATGTAGTTCCATTTGATGCTACACATGTTTTGTTGGGAAGACCATAGAAAAATGATAAGAGGGCAATCCACGATTACTTCTCTAATGAATTCACTTTTAAACATAAGGGGATAAAAATCACCCTAATTCCAATAGCTCCCCATGAAATATGTGAAGATCAACTTCAACTGAAGTTGGGATGTGAGGAAGAAAAACAAAAGAAAGAGGAAAAGAAGGAAGAAAATGAAGTTGGCTGAAGGTCTCTAGAAGGGGGGGTTGAATAGAGACTTCTCAAATTTGTTCCTGCTATTTCACACTAAAATTGATTGTTGAGATGTGCTCTCAAGTTCGTTGACTTGGAGTCTCTGTAAAGACAAGATATATAAATAAATACAATTTTAGTGATGATTCATATTTCTAGATTAATTCAAAATCTTATCATGAATATTGGTTCAGTTATTGCTTTTGTTACTAAGTTGTTTTAGTTATTTCAAGATATGCTTAGTAAAAACAAGATATGAAATAGGGGGCAGAGATCTTATCCTGGTTCACCCACTCCTTGGGCTACGTCCAGTCCTCACAACACGTGAGATTTTCCACTATTGACAAACCCGCCAATACAAGTATTCTTACAGCCTCTTCAGGACGTCTAACTCACACTAAGCCTAGGCACTCCTATCTTAGCTGATCCACAAGTATTCTTACAGCCTCTTCAAGATGCAAACACCTCACTCTAAGACTAGGAACTTTCCTATCTTAGATGAGACAGGTTACAGTAAATGTTTATGATGAGTCTAGCTTACAAGCATACACAGTATGGATATAGAGATGGGTAAGCTAGGTAATCTTTATACTTAAGATACAATATAATAGTGATGCACACAAGAGAGATGAGAAGAGACAGGTGATCTCAAGATGAGATGTGTTTGTTCACAGACAGCTGAGATGTGCACTTGAGGTGTCAGTTGAGATGTGATAAGATGCTTGATGATCGTACAGTAATGTAGGCAGTCTCTCTCACATCTTTCAGCATTTGATCTCGTCTCTTTTATATCAACAGTTGGAAAACTAGTCGTTATGTGGCCGTTGCAAACTGTTAGAGCACACAGCAGCAGGTACAGCCTTTTCAGTAGGGAGGCAGCAACTTTTCAGGCTAAGTCACCGTGTCAGTGTCCTTTGTCCTTGTTTGACTTTATGCTGACCCCACTTGCTTTCTTCTATCATTGAGCATGCAGTCTTGCTTCTGTCCAGATTCTGTTACAATTTACTTGCATCTTTAATGAGATCCCATCTTGCTTCGTCTGTTCTTGAGACGACGTCTCAAGCTGTCCTTGCATCTCAAGCTGAACTTGCATCTGTTCATGGCTTGCATCTCAAGCAGTGCTTGAGTCTCTTTTGGCTTCATGCTGAGATCTCTTATATTCTTAGGATATCATCTGAACATAGGCTTGCATCTCAGGCTGTGCTGGCATCTTAAATCATTTGAGTGCCTTTTTTACTGACTTAATGATTGAGTCCAATTTTCTTATATTCTGGATCAAGACATGTTGTCTATATCTAACTGATCTTTGAGCTAGCATCTGATCCTTTAAACTAACATGGACTTGTTGCAGATTTCCTTGAATCATGACATCTTGCAGTTTATGCTTCTTGTGTTTCTTTATCCATGACTTGGCTTATCTTAGTGGTCTTTCAGGTTCTTTCTATCCTTTATGAATACCTGCAGTAACTAGATACAGAAAGTCTCTGTCACACTTGAGCACACAGTCAGCAACACAAGATGCATCTCATATGTATATTTAAACTTAGTCAGTTTGTCATATTAAAAACTTCTTGGAGGTGAGCTTGTCTCAACAATCTCCCCCTTTTTTGATGATGGCAAACTATGAGTTTAAATATCTGATGAGATAAAAATGAACATAATGCATATCTAAGGTTAACTCCCCCTGAGTTGAGCAATTGCTTTTGTAATAGAAATACTTGAGGGAAAGAACTCCCCCTGAGTGATAAGCTTATTTTTCTGTTCTGAGATTTAATATTCAATTGTGAGTTAAAATGTCAATTAGATTTCTAAAACAAACCAAACAGAAAATATACTGCAGATATCTGAGAGTCAATTTTCATTAATCATAAATTTTGAGGATTACAAAGCAAAAGATGCCACTGCATCTCAACAAAAAGTTGTGAAAAGATGCCAATTACATCTTTAACTGTCAAACTGATCATATCCTACAAAAACTGTGAAGTTTTCCTACCTAAGACTCTCATTAGATATATCTATCTAACCTACTCTCCCCCTTTTGACATGATCAAAATGAAAGACTAGCATAGCTAGGATGAAAGGGAAGAGGATGAGGCTGAGCTAGGTCTAGATTGTCGCAGCACAGTTGAGGAAACTCAGGCAGAGGAGGCAAATTGGAAAGATGAAAGTTCATCCTCTTGTGAAATTCATTCGATGCATGCATTGCTTGCAGGACTGTGTCAAATCCTGAAAAAATGGCCTCTTGCCTCTTCTTGTGGTGCTTTAGTTTCTTCAAGATCTTCTTCTGATTCTGTTCAATTCTGGCTTGGAGGGTCTGGTGTTGTTGTTGTTGTTCCTCTTGTAATTGGTTCAGAAAAGTATTGATTGAATTGGACAAATGAGTAGGAATGGATGGTTCAGATGAGGGTGCCTTAGCTGGCTCAGGTCTGTCAGTGGGAGGTGCAGACTGATCATATTTGGGTTGTGGTGAGCTGAGCAGGATGGTCTCAATAAAGAATTTTCCAGGAGTGGAAAATGAAGTAGGGATGGAGTAAGTTGGCTTTGGACTTACTGGAGTAGCTTGTTGAGTGGTGGTCACTTCAACAGTCTCAGTCTCAACTTGCTGCGGCTCTTGGTGAGTCTCAAAGCTTGAGATTGTGGTATCTTTTTCTAAGCTCATCAAAGTTTCAGCAACAATCTTACTGATAGGAGAGACTTCCTGTGGAGTTATCTCCGGTGGAGGAGATGGAGGAGGTAATTGAGGAGATGTTTGCTGCAGTGCTGAATGGTGCTCAGTTTCTTGTTCAAACATAGCTCCTTCTTCTTCATTCCTTGCTTCATCTTCTGCTTCTCCTCCTTGCTCATGGAGTTTCTCAAGTGTTGGTTCAGTATGAGCTAGAGCAGTGAGATCAGATTTGGATTTCTTCTTCTTTCTCCTAATCTCAGTTTCTGTAGAGACAGAAGGTTGAGCTTTCCTTTTCTGTTCCTTCACTGGAAACTTAGAACCTGCTTGAGTTTCATCACCAGCTGCCTTTAAGGCCTTCTTTTTATTCTTTTTCTTGTCTGCCTCTAACATTTTGGATGATGGAGAAGCTTGTGTGGTTGTAGGGACAACAAGAGGAGGATCATTTAAAGGAAAAGTAGGAGTGGGGATGTTCTTACCGTTTAAGCTAAGAGATTTCAGGTTTTTGTTTCCAACATAACCTGGTCTTTCTTCAGACTTTTCACAGCCGCTGAAATCAACCTTGAAATGCCTCATGATTCTGGTAGTGAGCATTCCAAAGGGAAGAGATGTGTTGATCTTGGAGTTGTGGAAGGCATGCTCCATATGCCTTAAGATGAGAAATGGGAGGTTCAGAGGTATCCCATGCTTGAGGTGATACATCACCATCAAGTCTTGATGATAAACCTTGTTAAAAGTGCCAGCCCTTGGCATGATGCACTTAACAACTAAATGAAATAGAAATTTACCAAATAGGTTCAGAGATGATGCAGCATCTGTGATGAGACCACCTTTGAAGAGAGAGGTTCCTACATTGGCTGATGGAATTCCAACTTCATTCCACCAGTGTTCTTCATTGTACAGCCAATTCCCATCCACAGGTGCTTGGATGATGGCACCAAGAGTTTCCTTTGTCAGTTCTATGTGGACACCTCTGATGTCAGAGATGATGTGGGGCTGACCCTGGGAGGATCCCTTAGCTTTGTAGCAGGCTGCATAGAATGCACTAGTCATCTTTGGAAAAACTGACTCAGTCATGCCCAAATATTCCTTCCATCCTTGTTTTTCCAGATAGGGACCAATGTCCCATCCTTCATCTCTTAGCTCTTGAAATGAGATCACTCTTCCTATTATGATCTTCTTGTCTACGAATCTTTTAGTAAAATTCTGCTCCACTTCAGCATTGGAAAAGAGATCAGATTGGAACAAAAGCTTCTTCCTTTCTACAACTTTTTCTTTCTCTTTCCTTGAAGCCTTTGGTTGAGTTAGGTCTATGTGAACAGGGGATTTAGGAGATGCAGTTATGGTGACTTGTGAAGCAATCCTTTGGGATTTCATCTAGGAGGCAAAGGGGTTCTCTTTTTGGAAGATGTGGACTTGGAAGATGGAGAATGTTGGGTAGGTTGGGAGGATTGTGAGGTTTCCGTTTCTGTGCTAGGTTGTGGAGATGGAGAACGACTTAGGGTTTCTTGGCTTGAATGGATGCTCTGAGATTTTGATCCTTCTTCTGATCCAGAACACATTTTGCTTCTAGAGATGATGATGATGAGGATTTATCAGAATAAGGGAGTTTGAGAGCAGTGATTTTGATGCGCATTTGTAGAAGAGAGGAAAGTGAGTTATGAGTTAGAGATGAGCTTTAAATAGAGAGATATCTGAGAGAGAGAGGGTAAGAAAAAAGGAGTAAATGCGCTAGTGGGAAGTTATTGAAAATAGTTGAAGAGTGGTTGGCTCTTCTTTTATAGCATAACGGCTAGTTTGCCAAGTGGTGGGCAATTTCTAGCCGTTGACTAACGACTCTTTCTTCCATTCAGTAACGTTCATTAACGTCTCAGTAACCACATGAGACGTGAGTTGAGATGAGTTATGAGACACGTCTGATAGAAGATGAATCTGAGACCTTGTCTCTTCATAGATGACCCCTGAGTCTCATCTCTGACGAGATTCTCAGCATATAACCCAGTACTAAGTTGAGCTTAGTTCATCATTTTTAATCAAGACAGCACACATTTAACAATTTTAAATTTTCAATGAATCTTTCTTCTACCATGGGTTTTATAAAGATTTCAGCTAGCTGACTTTTGGTATCTACAAATATTAATTCAATATTTCCTTTTTGCACATGATCTTTTATAAAGTGATGTTTGATGTCAATGTGCTTAGACCTAGAATGGTGAACAGGATTCTTTACAAAGTTTATGGCACTAGTGTTGTCACAGTAAATAGGAATTTTAGAGTACCTGACTGTATAATCTTGCAAGTGAGATTTGATCCATAGTACTTGAGTACAGCATGCAGCAGCTGAGACATACTCAGCTTCTATAGTGGACAAGGCAATGGTATTTTGCTTTTTGCATGACCAGGAGATAAGGCATTTTCCTAAGAATTGACAGGATCCACTGGTGCTCTTTCTATCCATCTTGTCACCAGCAAAATCAGCATCATTGTATCCTATGACATCAAAACTTTTTCCTTTCTCATACCATAAGCCAAGATTAGTGGTTCCAATCAAATACCTAAATATTCTTTTAACAGCAGTGAGATGAGATTCTTTAGGATCAGATTGGTACCTTGCACATATTCCCACAGCAAACTGAATATCAGGTCTGCTGACTGTTAAATACATAAGGGAACCAATCATACCTCTGTAAAGCTTGTCTGAGACAGCTTTTCCAGATTTATCTTGGTCAATCTGAGTTGAGGGGTGCATAGGAGTCTTCATTGGTCTGGCCTCACTTATTTTGAACTTGTTGAGCAGGTCTCTAGTGTATTTTTCTTGACTATTGAAGATCCCATTATTCAGTTGCCTAATCTGTAGCCCTAAGAAGAATCTCAGCTCACCCATCATACTCATCTCAAATTCTCCCTGCATGAGACTTGAGAATTCTTGGCATAGAGATTTATTAGCTGAACCAAAAATGATATCATCAACATAGATTTGAACAATTAATAAATCTTTGTTGATTTCCTTTTTAAATAAGGTAGTGTCAATCTTACCCCTGGTGAAACCATTTTTAATTAAAAAAGAACTCAACCTGTCATACCAAGCTTTTGGAGCCTGCTTGAGACCATACAGAGCCTTGGAGAGTCTGAGCACATATTCAGGATGGTCAGGATCTTCAAAACTAGGAGGCTGTCTCACATAGACTTCTTCTTCTATGATTCCATTTAGGAAGGCACTTTTTACATCCATCTGGTATAGTTTGAAGTCCTTGAATGCAGCAAATGCCAACAGGATCCTTATAGCTTCAAGTCTTGCCACAGGTGCAAAGGTCTCATCATAATCTATTCCTTCTTGTTGATTGAACCCTTGTGCCACCAGTCTGGCTTTGTTTCTCATGACCTTCCCTTTCTCATTTAGTTTATTTCTGAAGACCCATCTGGTTCCAATTATGGATTGATGAGATGGTGGAGGAACTAAATTCCAGACTTGGCTTCTCTCAAACTGATTTAAACTCTTCCTCCATAGCCTTAACCCAAGATTCATCATGGAGAGCTTCATCAATGTTCTTTGGTTCAGTCTCAGATAATAAGACCATTAAGTTATTGTTTCTGAATGAAGACCTAGTTCTGATTCTGTCTGAGGTTTCTCCAATGATTTGTTCTCTGGGATGAGATCTCACTAATCTCCAACTTCTAGGCAGTTGAGATGCATGCTCATTTTGGATCTCAATATTTTCTTGCCTTGTTTCTTGAGTTTCAGTTTCATCATCTGGCTTGTTTTCTTCTTGGAGGTTATGAGATGTCTCAAGGTGGCCGCTTCTGTGAGACAGTCCTTCAGATTGAATATTTCCTCTTTGCTTAGATTGAGATGATCTCACTAGCTTTTGGTCAGGTGAGGATCTTTCCTCAGCTTCTTGTGTTGAGATCTTTAGTTCTCTCATCATTTCTTCAATCTCTTCATCAACTTCTTTTGGAAGTTTCCCTGTATCTCATTGAACACTACATGCACAGATTCTTCAGTAGTTTTGGTTCTCAGATTATATATTCTATAAGCTTTAGATGTTAGTGAATATCCCAGGAAAATTCCTTTATCAGATTTAGTGTCAAATTTGCCTAATTGATCTTTAGTATTTAAAATATAACAATCACATCAAAAAACATGAAAGTAAGAGACTGAGGGCTTTATGCCTTTCCAAAGCTCATAAGGAGTTTTATTCAAAATCTTCCTTATGGTAACTCTGTTTATAATGTAGCAGGATGTGTTGACAGCTTCTGCCCAAAAGTATTTCTCAATTCCAGAATCACATATTAAAGTTCTTGCCATTTCCTGAAGAGTTCTATTCTTCCTCTCAACTACCCCATTCTGTTTAGGAGTTCTTGGACAAGAGAAATTGTGAGTGATGCCATTTTTGTCAAAGAATTTTTTAAACTTCGCATTCTCAAATTCTCCACCATGGTCACTCCTTACAGATCCAATTCCATATCCTTTTTCAGATTGAATCTTTTTGCAAAAGGTTTTAAAGGAGTCATAAGATTCATCTTTCTGAGATAGGAACAGAACCCAGGTGAACCTTGAGAAGTTATCCACTATAACAAAACCATATTTTTTACCACTAAGACTGGCAGTCTTAGTTGGTCCAAACAAGTCAATGTGGAGAATCTCAAGTGGCCTGGTAGTTGAGACATGAGTCTTGGATTTGAAACTTGATTTGTTGTGCTTGCTTTTTATGCATGACTCATAAATCATATCCTTGTCAAATTTAACTTTAGGTAGTCCTTTGACAAGAGATTGATTTGCAAGCTGACTCATGGTTCTCATGTTGATATGTCCAACTCTTTTGTGCCATAGCCATTTTTCATGGTCATGAGACATGAGACATGTGAGATCAGACAGACTCTCAAGAGAGACTGAGTAAAGATTTTTATTTCTAGTTCCCGAAAAGATCTTGTTTCCAGTTTTTGAGTCTATGATCTAACAGAATTTTGGTTGGAAATTCACATGATAACCATTGTCACACAATTGGCTAATGCTCAGTAAATTGTGTTTCAGACCTTCAACAAAATATACATTTTCAATCTGAGCTGAGTTGGTCTTACCAATCTTACCAATGCCTTTAATTTGGGCCTTACTGTTGTCTCCAAAAGAGACATCCCCAGTAGCCTTCTCTTCAAGTGACAGAAACTTGCTTTTGTCTCCTGTCATGTGTCTTGAACAGCCACTGTCCAGTACCCACACCTTCTTTGACTTGGCTGCTGCCAGGCACATCTGTCACACAATGAGGTTTAATTTTAGGTACCCATTTATACTTGGGTCCTTCATGGTTAGTGACCTTTCTCTTGGATGCTACATGTCTTAGGTAGAATTTAGTGGCCTTATGACCAAATTTACTACAGCAAGAGCATCTTTCTTCTTTCTTCCTTTTTCTTGTAGGAATGAAGAAATCCTTGTACCAGATCTCATTGGAGGACTTCTCATAGCCCAGTCCAGCTTTATCAAAAATTCCTTTTTGAGACCCAATGAGTCTCTCAAGGTTTTTTGTTCCCTTAACAAATTTTTCCAGATCATCTATGAGAGTTCTGTTTTGTTTCTTGAGATTATGGTTTTCTTCTGAAAGATGCTTTAGCCTTTGCTCATCAGGAGGTTGCCTCATACTTTTAGTAAGTTCAGATAGCTTCATGTGAGACAACATGAGACTACTATTTTTATGATTCAAATTCTCATTTTCTTTTTCCAGAAATTTAACCTTTTCAAGAGTTATATCTAGCTCTGATTTTAAATGAGAGCTTTTTGAAACTAGGAGATTTGAATCATAAGAAGATTCTCAAAGGGACACTTGAGTTCAGTTAGAGTCAGTTCAGAGTCTGAGTCACTTACCTCATCATTATCTGATGAGTCACTATTTGCCATAAGACATATGTTGGCTGATTCTTCACTTGGACTGTCATCTCCTTCAGTGTCATCCCAAGTAGCCATCATTGCTTTCTTCTTAGGACTTTTCTTCATCTCTCTTCTGAGCTGAGGGCACTCAGATTTCATGTGTCCAGGTTTTCTGCACTCATAGCAGATGAATTGACCTTTCTTTTCTGATTTGATTTCTCCTCTTCTTGATGGAAACCTTTTCCTTCCACTTCCTCTAGCCCTCCACACACGTCTTATATTTCTTGAGATGTAAGCCAGCTCATCATCCATTTCATTTTCATCATCATCTTCTTCATCTTCTTCAGTTTCTGTGTCATGAGATGAGTTTAGTGAAGTTTGTTAAGATGAGCTTACCTTCTTACCTTTGTAGTTGCTAGAGGTTTCTTTCAGAGCTAGAGTCTTGGGACGTCTTATGTGGTCCTCTTCCATCAGTTCCTGCTCATGAACCTTTAGTGATCCAAGGAGTTCATCCAGTCTGAGGATGCTCAAGTCTTTGGCTTCCTGAATAGCTGTGACCTTAGGTCTCCAGAGTTTGGGTAAGCTTCTCAGGATCTTTCTTACCATGTCTTGGTTAGAGTATGTTCTTCCCAAAGATTTTAGGTCATTTGTTATGACAGTGAATCTTCTCACCATGTCTTCAATGCCTTCATCTTCATTCATCTTGAAGAGCTCATACTGTCTTACTAGTATGTTGATCTTAGCTTCTTTGACTTGATTTGTTCCCTCATGTTCAACCTCAAGAGCATCCCATATTTCTTTGGCTATTGTACATCCTGCTACCTTATCATATTCACTGTGACTAAGAGCACAGGTTAGCAGATATTTAGCTCTTGAGTTTAGAACATACCTTGCCTTTTCAGCATCTGTCCATCTATCTCTAGGCTTATTATTCTTTGTTCAAGCTCATCAGTGATGTAGGGTGTGTAGGGTCCATATTCTATGATTTCCCATAGATCAACATGTTGGGACTCAAATAACAGTCTCATCCTATCTTTCCAGTAATAGTAATCAGTTCCATCAAAGACAGGTGGCCTATTGGTGGAAGCTCCTTCAGGTATGAACAGACATGCAATAGGTCCAGCCATGGATCTTTTTCCTCTTCATACACAGGTGTGCTCAACCCCTTAAGAGGCCGAGCACTGATACCAACTGAAGTTGGCTGAAGGTCTCTAGAAGGGGGGTTGAATAAAGACTTCTCAAATCTGTTCCTGCTATTTCACACTAAAATTGATTGTTGAGATGTGCTCTCAAGTTCGTTGACTTGGAGTCTCTGTAGAGACAGGATATAAAAATAAATACAATTTTAGTGATGATTCATATTTCTAGATTAATTCAGAATCTTATCTTGAATATTGGTTCCGTTATTGCTTTTGTTACTAAGTTGTTTTAGTTATTTCAAGATAAGCTTAGTAAAGACAAGATAAGAAACAGGGGGCAGAGATCTTATCCTGGTTCACCCACTCCTTAAGCTACGTCCAGTCCTCACAACACGTGAGATTTTCCACTATTTACAAACCCGCCAATACAAGTATTCTTACAACCTCTTCAGGACGTCTAACTCACACTAAGCCTAGGCACTCCTATCTTAGCTGAGCCACAAGTATTCTTACAGCCTCTTCAGGACGCAAACACCTCACTCTTCACAGACAGCTGAGATGTGCACTTGAGATGTCAGTTGAGATGTGATAAGATGCTTGATGATCGTACAGTAATGCAGGTAGTCTCTCTCACATCTTTCAGCATTTGATCTTGTCTCTTTTATATCAACAGTTGGAAAACTAGCCGTTATATGGCCGTTGCAAACTGTTAGAGCACACAGCAGCAGGTACAGTCTTTTCAGTAGGGAGGTAGCACCGTTTCAGGCTAAGTCACTGTGTCAGTGTCCTTGTGTCCTTGTTTGACTTTATGCTGACCCCACTTGCTTTCTTCTATCATTGAGCATGCAGTCTTGCTTCTGTCCATATTCTGTTACAATTTACTTGCATCTTTAATGAGATCCCATCTTGCTTCGTCTGTTCTTGAGAGGACGTCTCAAGTTGTCCTTGCATCTCAAGCTGAACTTGCATCTGTTCATGGCTTGCATCTCAAGCAGTGCTTGAGTCTCTTTTGGCTTCATGCTGAGATCTCTTCTATTCTTAGGATATCATCTGAACATAGGCTTGCATCTCAGGCTGTGCTGGCATCTTAAATCATTTGAGTGCCTTTTTTACTGACTTAATGATTGAGTCCAATTTTCTTATATTCTGGATCAAGACATGTTGTCTATATCTAACTGATCTTTGAGCTTGCATCTGATCCTTTAAACTAACATGGACTTGTTTGCAGATTTCCTTGAATCATGACATCTTGCAGTTTATGCTTCTTGTGTTTCTTTATCCATGACTTGGCTTATCTTAGTGGTCTTTCAGGTTCTTTCTATCCTTTATGAATATCTGCAGTAACTAGATACAGAAAGTCTCTGCCACACTTGAACACACAGTCAGCAACACAAGATGCATCTCATAAGTATATTTAAACTTAGTCAGTTTGTCATATTAAAAACTTCTTTGAGGTGAGCTTGTCTCAACAGAAAACTCTAGCAGACAACCTAAGAATGGCAAGGAAAAATCTAAGGGGATTAGGAAGAAGGAAACTATGCTTTTGCTAAAGCTCCCTTTAGACTCTAATGTTGTTTGCTTTGATGGTACAGAAAGACACCAGTGGAAGAGGATGCTATTGACATGCGATATCTACAAAGGGGTCTCTTTTAGCCTATACTCCATCTTCTTTTATATTTGTGCTCCCAAAATTCTTTGCTATGAATCTTATAATGGTAACTTGGGATCTATATTGAAGGGTGTTCTTATTGTTTCAGATACTTACAAATTGGCAAGTGGACGACATGATGGAGCATATCACCTTAAGGGAAGTACCTTCCAACTTAAGTCTACCTTGTCATGCACTTCATCTCTCTACTACTCTTCTTCTTACCCATTTATACTTTCTCCTATGGGCCTCTATACTGATTTGAGGTCAAATCCTTTTCAAGGGGGAGGGGATGATGGCACACTCTTAGAAAATGCCATACTGCTAGAAGAGTACAAGACTACTTGGGCGTGCAAGATCAATACTAAGGAATATGACCCATCTTCAAGCAAGGAAGAAATGAAGAAATTAGTTTCCTACAAATTTAGGGACACTACCCTACAGGAGGACACCCATGACCCTAGATAGGACCCTATTCCTATATACCACCCTTAATTAGGACTCTCTTGTATTTTCTTTTTATTTTGTAATTTTTCCTTTTATTTCCTAAGGTTGGGGTGCTAATCTACATGGGTTTATTGGATAAGACTTAGTTTAGCTAAAAACCTAGTGGGTCATGGGATCAAATCCATTAGGAGTAGGAATTTTAGCTTCTTTTATTTTTCTCTTCAAATAGCCGCCCCCTATGACTATATATAGGAGTCTTCTCCTCAATTGTAAGCTAATCTTCATTTCTAATTAAAAAGCATTGCTTTGTTTTTCTCCCTTTTGAGGTTGAGAGGCTAGATGGCTCTTGCTCAAAACATTGTGATTCTTATCTAGCTCCACGGGCCAGTGGCGAATCTTCACTCATTGCTTATCTGCTGAAGGGGTTGCCTTCATCAGTGGCTCCTAGACCCATCTTCTCTGAACAGTTTAGGAAAGCGCCATCAACCCTTCTTTATTCACAATTTTAGGAGGAAACTCTACAGAGTAACTTCATTGAAAATCAAGTGTAAGAATTACAAGAGGAGTGGCCTCCTATTTGTAACCCAAAGTGGCGGCCAAATGGAGGAAGGAGGAGGAAATTAATAAAAGCCTAAAAACTACTCTACATGGGTGTTGAACCCATGGTCCCTAATCCTAAGTACCACTAATACCCACTAAAGTTAGCGCCTACTTCTAAGGGGTGATTAAGGAAAATACAATCAATCAAAAATACAAAGAAGTCTTAAACTAAGGAGGTGAAAAGGGTCATGTACTCTTGAATAGGTTCTCTTGTGTCCTTTTAATTAGGTGTATGTCCTTAAGGCAAATGACACAAGCTTGGGCATTTCTTCCTTAATTCTTCGGGCCCTTCCTCTAGTCATGGATCCATGATAAGTGCAAATTATATGATAAATTCTTGTATTTTACTGCACTTATCAAGGTAAAAATAGTAATTTATGCCCCAAAATAATCCCTTTTTAGTAATAATTGTAATAATTGTGTTATTTAATTTGAATTTGAATGTGATGCTATTTTAATATAAAATATGTTAATTTTGCAGATTTATGGGGAGATTTAAATTAGAAAAGAAGATAGCATTAATTTTGGAGAGGATCTGCAGATTTGAAGTTTAAATCAGAGCAAATAAAGATAAGATCAGCTGCCATTTAAACAAGGATTCTGCGGATAACTTCCCAATTTAAATTCAAAGACAGAATAAACACAGAATCAGATCAAAAAGAGGGAATCAAGGAGAGCTAAGCAAACAAGGATAAGATCAGGAAGAGATCAAGTTGTTAAAAGAGGAAACAGAGCAATCAGTTACGCATTCCACGCTTCACTCGTGCTTAGCGCAAGTGAAGCGCAGATTCAGAATTGGCTTACTGTTTCCTGTGCTGCAGATGCGCTCAGCGCAGATGAAGCGCAGCTGCGCGGAATTAGTTTTAGATCTGTTTTCAGATGAATTTTCAAATCAGATTTCTTCCAGATTCAAGATAGCTTTCCTTAGTCTATAAATAGAACCCTTTGTAAAGAAGGAAAAAGGAGGCTAGCAAAAGGAGCATTTAGGAAGGAGATTAGAGAGACGACAAGGCAGAGCTAGGATTGGAGCAAGGTGACATCTTCTCCATTGGGTTGTAATGGCTACCATGCGTAGCTAAACATCTCGATAGGATTGAATGTAGTTGATTCAATCCCCAAAATGTATGTGAATTCTTGTATTTATTTATGAATCCCTATTCTATAATATTGGTATTTTTATCCTTGCTTAATGCATAGCTTCCGCCTGTGTGCCGGAGTTATAGGTTAATTTTATGATTCAGGTGACAGATGTTTCTATAAAATTAACAGCGAATTTGGGGGAACCTATACTTAGGAAACTCAAAGTCTGATTGGTAAAAGTACTCATAGTAGTTACTATACGGTTATAGGAGAAAGTGACCATTGAAGAAGAACTAGGCAATCTCTTCATAGGTGACACTATAGGTCTATAGGGCGAATTGATAGTATTAAACAAATGGAAAGATATATCAATGAAGCTGGGGTAGTTTGTCGCCTGGGATAACCCACATGAATTATCTTCGAGTGGTTTACTACATGGTAACTCGGGGTAAAGCAATATAGTTTGGCTAGGATATTATAGAAATATATTCATAAATAATATTGGTATTCACATGCATAAAGGGGTGCGATGATACGAAGTTCAATCCTAATCCAAGTAAAGTATTTTATCTTCTCTCAATCGTCTCTTTCTTTTATGCAAATTTACATTCCTCACCACAGACTCTCAAATACCGTTTTCTACTTAATAATCTAATCACGAGTAAATACGAATTGAATCGTTCCCTATGGATACGATAAACTCATACTTACTATTATACTGCTGAAATTTTGGTACGCTTGCCAGAATCTCATCAGTCCACTTGGCTCTTCCAATGCTAGTTGACTAGGTGACTCCTTGGCTTTGTCATAATAAGGATATTAGTAAATTCCCATATAAAATCAATTTGGAAGAAATCAATAGTTGTGATACATCCAATAATCAATTAAGGTTCAGATGATAATATAATTACCCTATCTCAAATACAAGGATATTAGACGTGATAAGTTAGAGTATAGGATCTGAAGATTACATATTCGTGGGTTCACATTAATCTTTAGGAATATAAGATAGGAAAGTGATGTCCAATCTAAAGTTATATTTAACTCATAGGAAGGGATATTGTGACACCCCAAGTTACCACTAGAAATGTCACAGTGTTACACGTGACCAACAAAATAGAACGTCAAAAATGCGAAAGTTTTATTATTTTTTATTGAAAAGGGTTTTGTCGTCATCAACCTATTACATCTCTAATTTCATTTTAAGTATTTATGAAATATCCTTTCCTTAATCTGAAACTCGTTTTCCGAAAACATCTAAACGATCATTACCTCACGCACATACACAACATACACATAGTTATAAAACCAGCATAAGAAAGGAAACAACATGAATATATACATACAACATAACATCAACAAAATATCTTCGAGTTTGGGGGAACTCGAAGATAAGAATTCTAGTAGTAGACCAAAATAACCAAGACCTCAACAAATACAAATAAGAGGTTACTAAATCAGAGCTGCTACTGCCTAGACTCAAAACCACACTAGTCCTACTCGTCACTAGACGGATCTCCCTCCGGCTCTTCTTCCTCTGGATCCTCCTCTGAATTCTCTCCCGGGGCCTCCTCCTCATCCGAGGTGTCGTCAATCACAATTAGGTCTAACTTACTTGTGAGAGAGCGGCCTTGCGCATCAGGACGCATAGGCTGAGAATCTGACGCCTCAGAAGAAGGTGATAACCTAGGAGAGTCTAGTCCGACCATGTCAGCCATCCGAGATGACCGCGACGACGAAGAAGAAACGGGGTGACGACGTGAAGGATGGAAGGTAGTGTAGCGCACCAAGTTAGGTGGTGTCGGGACTTGAGAGTCACAAGCACATTGAAATCCAACTCTGGTACAAGCAGAAGTCCGGGATGAGAGATGATGACACGGACTTCCCCCGAAAACTCACATCTTCGAGGGATGTCCGTCACCCTCCAAGTGCCCCTCGGCATCCACCTTAGCCGCACTTGCATTGATGTCATGGCTGAAGTCTTCGATGCCGACTATCGACGTGACGAGAAGGGCACAACAAGAAGAGATAGAAAAGAAGGGTGAGAACATCGAATGAGCTCACACAGCATGTAGGATACAGTAAACTAGAGCACACATACACAGACTGTCAACACAGTCCAATGGATAGGCAACACAAAACATGTCATCATAATGTACTCATATGAATGCGACTTTACTATTATAATGCAACATCTAATGCATGCCGGCCTAGGGAAACATCACCATCCACAGCAACTGCCCGACCATATATGCACAACGTATCAGGAGTTAGAGTTTGTACTAGCGCGGTACTTATAATTTTCTTTGGCCAATTTTTCCCAACTTCCAGACAATCTCAACTGACCCTGAAAACTTGAGAGCGACAGGATAGTCAATCTTGTACCCTGTTTGCTCGACAGTAGGGAGCGAGCCTACGTCACCTGAGCCATTTCGGGACCTGACTATCCTCAGGGCTGGCATCCCCACCCAAGGACCCTCTGGCGTTCTTTGCAAAACCCAGTGGCCAGTCCCTACCAGTTTCACACTGTACCGAGTGTCACTACCATATAGGTCGTAAGGTTTCAACCTCGAACATCAACAATGCTTTATGATGCATGTCATACAACAATGCCTTCAACAATCACATCCCTATAGGCAAAGCCCATTGAACAATTCAACGTCACAACATCCCTGTGGCGCGGCCCGAATTCAATGTCTTTCCATCAAGGGAAACCACACATGTTTTTAGCAGGCACAATCCTTACAGGTGAAGCCCCTTTGAATCATTCTACGTCACCACATCCCCGTGGTACGGCCCGATTCAAAGTCTTCCCTTCACAAGGAAAGCCAACCGCACTCTCTCGCCAAGCTTCTCAAGTCTTATGTAGAAAGAGTGTGTTGGTTATAACCTTTTAAGGTAGTTTGTACTAATGTTCTTGATAATCATGTTCACTTAAGCCCTATAATTTACTAAGACTTATGATTGTGTCTTATGAATGGTATTACTTATCCTAATTCTCCTTGTATGACTAATTAAGATTAGGTTTAACTTTTAATCATAACTGGTCTTCATTAACTGGATTACAATTAATTTTAATCCTCTTTAATTAAGTCTTAATCCTTACTTAAGATCCTAATTAATTCCTAATCATCCCCTAATCTTTTCCTTAATCTTGGATTAGGGTTTTAATTATACTTGATTAAGGTTAATCATGATTAATTAGTTCTTAATCAACATTATTGATCAATTACTTAATTAACACTTTCATTAAGGTTAATTAACTTTAGACTTAATTAATCATCCTGTACTTAATTAACTTAAGTGAATTAGGTTAATTAACTTAGGAAATTGAATTAGTTAAGCCCACTAATTAATTCTAAGTTTTAATTTTTATTAACTTGGATTAGAGTTGAAGTCCAACTCTAATCTAAGCCCAAGTTCATAAGTTATTTTTGGTTGACTTTTAAATGAGTCTTTGACTCTCATTTTGAAGGCTTTGGGCCCAAACCAAAGGCCCAAAGGTTTGATGACTCATGGGAGCCCATTCTTACTCATAACAAGTCAAAAAGTTGACTTTTATGTTGACTTTTATTTTGGTGAAAATAGGAATCCGAATTTTAGTCTTTTATTATTTTAAAAAACATTCTTTATTTGCATTTTAACCCTTTTACTTATAAATTTATTTCTTAGTCCCTTTTTAACCATCTAGCCCATAAACATTTTTTTTAACTTACCCTTGACCTTTTCGAGATCGCATTGCCCTACCAACCCCATTCGTTGGTGTAACTCTCAAAAATACGTGATCTCCTTCTTTGAATTCAAGGGGTTTCCTCCTCCGATCATAGTAACTCTTCTGCCTGCTCTGTGATATTTTCATCCTTTCCTGAATCATCTTGATCTTTTCCGTGGTTTGCTGAATCATCTCAGGCCCCAACACTAGGCCATCGCAAGACTCAAACCAACACAAAGGTGTCCTACACTTCTTCCATACAAGGCTTCATATGGTTCCATTCCAATACTAGAATGGAAACTATTGTTGTAGGTGAACTCGATCAGTGCCAACAACTGATCCCGACTTCCCTTGTGTTCTAACACACATGCCCTCAGCAAATCCTCTAGGGATTGGATAGTCCGCTCAGACTGACCATCTGTTTGAGGGTGATATGATGAACTAAGCCTCAACTTGGTTCCTAAAGCTCGTTGCAGACTACCCCAAAATCTGGATGTAAACCTAGGGTCTCTATCTGACACGATGCTAGACGGAACCCCATGTAGTCTTATTACTTCCTTAATATACAACTGGGTCAACTTTTCTAGAGAAAACTTAATGTTGATGGGTAGGAAATGAGCAGAGTTTGTTAACCTATCAACAATTACCCATATAGAATCAAAACCTGTAGGAGTTCTAGGTAAACCTACCACGAAATCCATTGATATGTTATCCCATTTCCACTCAGGGACATCTAAAGGTTGTAACTCTCCTGACGACATCTGATGTTCAATCTTAGCTTTCTGACAAACCAAACAAGATGCTACATATTTAGCTACCCTCCTTTTTCATCCCAGACCACCAGAACATCTTCTTCAGATCTTGGTACATCTTAGTTGCTCCAGGGTGAATACTCAACCCACTCTTATAAGCCTCTTCTAAGATCAATTTCCTTATCTCCTTATCATCAGGTACACATATCCTTCCTTTGAATCTAGTAATTCCATCAGTACCTTTACAAAACTCAGATTCTCCTTTCTTAGGAACTAGATCCTTCAAAACTTGCAAAGATTGATCCACTTCCTGTGCTACACGAACTTGCTCCAAGAAATCACTTGAAATCTTCAGGGTTCCTAATCTTATACTCTTAGGACCAAATCAAACATCTAGGTTCAGGTCTCTAAACTTTTCTATCAACTCTAGATCCTTAACCATCATTGCTGACATATGCAAAAATTTCCTACTCAAAGCATCAGCCACTACATTGGCTTTCCTAGGGTGGTATTCCAGACAAAATCATAATCCTTTAAAAACTCCATCCATCGCCTTTGCCTCATATTCAACTCCTTCTGATCAAACAGATATTTCAAGCTCTTATGGTCACTAATGACTTCAAACTTAGCGCCATACAGATGGTGCCTCCAAATCTTCAGAGCAAAAACTATTGCTGCCAACTCTAGATCATGCATAGGGTAATTTACTTCGTGTGTTCGCAATTGCCTAGAGGCATACGCCACTACTTTTCCTTTTTGCATCAACACACAACCTAATCCTTGTTTGAAGCATCACAATATACTTCAAAACTCTCTTGTGGGTTAGGTAAAACTAGGACAGGCGCAGTAGTTAACCTTTTCTCCAATTCCTAAAAACTATCACCACATTTTGGCTCCACACAAAAAGTTGGTCTTCCCTAATCATACGGGTCAACGGGGTTGCTATCCTAGAAAAATTCTCAATAAACTTATGGTAGTAACCAGCTAACCCTAAAAGCTTCTCTTTTTCGTTACAGTCTTAGGTGCTTCCCATTGTAATATAGTTTCTACCTTAGCTGGGTCTACCCTAACTCCTCCACCAGAGATCTCATGACCTAGGAAGTTCACTTCCTTCAACCAAAATTCGCACTTAGATAGCTTAACATACAACTTTCTATCCCTCAAGGTTATTCCAAAGAATTCTATACTTCCCGTTGGGTCCTAGAAATAGGAGAGAACATTGCACGAAAGAATGAGGATAAGTTGGCTTAAATGAGGCTAGAAAACTGGGTTCACTAAGGAGGGAAAGGAACACCAATGAAAAACCAATCCAGATGGAATTACTAGACACCTGTAGCATCCGTGGTAGAGTCCAAAGCAGATTGTAAGGTTACCTATAGTCTCGGTATATAGATAGAGGCAATCTATCTTTAAAACCTATCTTTGGGAATATTATTATCATTCCTTATGGTTATCCTACTCCCACGGATTGCAATTACCCCTTAGGGCATCCTTACGTGAAACATTACCCACCTAAGCGTAGTATTATTCTAGCCTTCGAAACCTTGCCTAAATACTTACCGATTGAATTTCTCTTCCTTGGGAGTCTAAGTCCATTAAGATTAATGTATAACTAATCATATAAATTGGTATGATCATACTCAATCAAAGCACCATAACTCTTACCAATTCCAATCTTAATCGTTTATGAGATTCCACTCACATACCTCTTTCAATTTATAGAAGCATCAATCAAGCATAACTCTTAATCATGAAGGTCAACACATACCATAACCCCTCATTGTTAGTCATCTCTATTATTTTACTAACCTCATGGAAGTGTTATCCTTACTTTAGCTCCTACAATTGTAGTTCTTGTAGTGCTTATTGGTACACCTAATTCTCCATCACATGATTTCTTTCTTTAACCTCCTGCGTAATCTTGATACTAATAGATCATTTTCTTAGTATATCCTATTATCCAACTAGAATTTGCTTAAGAATTACATCTTATGCTATTGGTCTCAATATTTTGACTTCTTTATATCTCAAATCGAGTTTTCCACTTTTTCTATAAACCCTTATTTTATCAATCCGTTAGAGATAGCGATCATACTCTAGTGTATCTATCAAACTTCAATCATGGCATTCATTCTATAGTCAAACCCTTTTAGACTTCAAGTTCATCAACAGGGTATCCAAATATGCCTTAACTGCTAAGATCAAACCCCAATTCGTGTGTTTGTCATTCTTATCCTAAACTCCATCATTATTTATCCTGAGTATACCCCGAGTCATCGATTATTTCTAACTTGCTTTTCCAAATTATATATATATTTTCAATAACTGAATCTTCAAGAGCTATTAGTACAAATCCCCTAATCTCAAAAACCTTAATAATTAAACCTCAATGATCAATCATCTTAACCGTGAATTTACAACCTCGAATTCATCGTCGATCCCTTAGGTTACTCATCTAAAGGAATGGGGAACCTAACCTTAGTGGGTCATCCTACTCTACTTTTAATGTCTCACTCAGCACTTCAACCACAAGCCCAAATCAACTATTGGCTTACTAATGTAAAATCTCAGGATCTAGAGGTCTTAGCAAACTCGTTTTAGAAGCTTGATTACTTAGTTCATTCATACTACCTTAATTCTAACTAGGGTTGTTAATTTATCCTTTTATGAGGTGTGATATTATGCTACCCCGTCTCCTTCCCAGGAGATCGCCCATCCCAGGGGTTGCCCCTTTCTGCCATGGAATCCTGCATTCGCAGAACAAGTCAGCTTCTTCCGTTTCATGCAGAACCTTCAAGCAAGACTAAGCACGCTACACACAAATCCTCATATTACTAAGATAGTAAGATGAGAGCAACCAATTCACACAAGGCAAACATCAACACAAACAAACACCAACACAGAGTAAACACAAAGAAAAGGGTATCATAGACCATACCCGAGGCAAAAGGAAAGAACAGCTCTGATACCACCTAATATGACACCCCTAGTTACCACTAGAAATTGTCACAGTGTTACACGTGACCAACGAAATAGAACGTCAAAAATGGCGGAAGTTTTTTTTTCTTTTTGAAAAGGGTTTTGTCGTCATCAACCTATTACATCTCTAATTTCATTTTAAGTATTTATGAAATATCCTTTCCTTAATCTGAACATCGTTTTCCGAAAACATCTAAATGATCATTACCTCGCGCACATACACAACATACACATAGTTATAAAACGAGGATAAAAAAAGGAAACAACATGAATATATACATACAACATAACATCAGTGTATCTCTCGAGCCATCCATATATCCATATCAAAATAAGAGTTCTAGTAGTAGACCAAAACAACCAATGACCTCAACAAAATACAAAATAAGAGGTTACTAAATCAGAGCTGCTACTTGCCTAGACTCAAAACCACACTAGTCCTACTTGTCACGAGACGGATCTCCCTCTGGATCCTCTTCCTCTGGATTCTCTCCCGGGGCCTCCTCCTCATCCGAGGTGTCGTCAATCACAATTAGGTCTAACTTACTTGTGAGAGAGTGGCCTTGCGCATCAGGACGCATAGGCTGAGAATCTTGACGCCTCAGAAGAAGGTGAGAACCTAGGATAATCTAGTCCGACCATGTCAGCCATCCGAGATGACCGCGACGACGAAGAAGAAACGGGGTGATGGCGTGAAGTCTTCGATACCGACTATCGACGTGACGAGAAGGGCACAACAAGAAAAGATAGAAAAGAAGGGTGAGAACATCGCATGAGCTCACAGCATGTAGGATACAGTAAACTAGAGCACACATACACAGACAATCAACACAGTCCAATCGATAGGCAACACAAAACATGTCATCATAATGTACTCATATGAATGCGAATTTACTATTAAAATGCAACATCTAATGCATGTGGGCCCAGGGAAACATCACCATCCGCAGTGCACACAACAATTGCCCGACCATATATGCACAACGTATCAGGAGTTAGAGTCTGTACTAGCGAGGTACTTATAATTTTCTTTTGGCCAATTTTTCCCGACTTCCAGACAATCTCAACTGACCCTGAAAACTTGAGAGCGACATGATAGTCAAGCCTGTACCCCGTTTGCTCGACAGTAGGGAGCGAGCCTACGTCACCTGAGCCATTTCGGGACCTGACTATCCTCAGGGCTGACATCCCCACCCGAGGACCCTCTGGCGTTCTTTGCAAAACCCAGTGGCCAGTCCCTACCAGTTTCACACTGTACCGAGTGTCACTGCCATATAGGTCGTAAGGTTTTCAACCTCGAACATCAACAATGCTTTATGATGCATGTCATACAACAATGCCTTCAACAATCATATCCCTACAGGCAAAGCCCATTGAACCATTCAACGTCACCAACATCCCCGTGGCGCGGCCCGAATTCAATGTCTTTCCATCAAGGGAAACCACACAACGTTTTCAGCAGGCACAATCCTTACAGGCGAAGCCCCTTTGAATCATTCTACGTCACCACATCCCCGTGGTATGGCCCGATTCAAAGTCTTCCCTTCACAAGGAAAGCCAACCGCACTCTCTCGCCAAGCTTCACAAGTCTTATGTAGAAAGACTGTGTTGGTTATAACCTTTGAAGGTAGTTTGTACTAATGTTCTTGATAATCATGTTCACTTAAGCCCTATAATTTACTAAGACTTATGATTGTGTCTTATGAATGGTATTACTTATCCTAATTCTCCTTGTATGACTAATTAAGATTAGGTTTAACTTTTAATCATAACTAGTCTTCATTAACTGGATTACAATTAATTTTATCCTCTTTAATTAAGTCTTAATCCTTACTTAAGATCCTAATTAATTCCTAATCATCCCCTAATCTTTTCCTTAATCTTGGATTAGGGTTTAATTATACTTGATTAAGGTTAATCATGATTAATTAGTTCTTAATCAACATTATTGATCAATTACTTAATTAACACTTTCATTAAGGTTAATTAACTTTAGACTTAATTAATCATCCTGTACTTAATTAACTTAAGTGAATTAGGTTAATTAACTTAGGTAATTGAATTAGTTAAGCCCACTAATTAATTCTAAGTTTTAATTTTTATTAACTTGGATTAGAGTTGAAGTCCAACTCTAATCTAAGCCCAACTTCATAAGTTATTTTTTTGGTTGACTTTTTTAATGAGTCTTTGACTCTCTTTTTGAAGGCTTTGGGCCCAAACCAAAGGCCCAAAGGTTTGATGACTCATGGGAACCCATTCTTACTCATAACAAGTCAAAAAGTTGACTTTTATGTTGACTTTTATTTTGGTGAAAATAGGAATCCGAATTTTAGTCTTTTATTATTTTAAAAACTTTCTTTATTTGCATTTTAACCCTTTTACTTATAAATTTATTTCTTAGTCTCTTTTTAACCATCAAGCCCATAAACATTTTTTTAACTTACCCTTGACCTTTTCAAGATCAAAAAGGTATTCTTGATGAGTTTCATCAAGAACAACTCATGAACATCAAGAACAACTTGAATGTTCATCAAAACTTCAAATTTTTCCACAACATCCAATCTTCACCAAACTTTCATACAATCATCGATAACCAATTTAAATATCAATATCATATTAATTCACCCAAAATCATCCACATGCAAATTTTAGTTCATAACTTCATTTCAACCTATAACCACCATTTTTTCAAAGATCAATCATCCAAAACAATTGTATACATCCAACCAACTTCATGCATGTTCATGGATTCATCATACAAACATATTCCAAGCGCCAAAAAATTTTAAAACACATGCAGCCCCTCAAACTCTCTAGGCTGAGAGCTATAGGAGGAAAAAGGAGAATTTTTTTTTCAAAATTTTTTTCTTGGCTTGCATGCATCAAAAACCACCAATCAAACACATTTCAAGCATCAAAATAAACATAGAAACATCACAAACAGCCCAGTTCACAAAGTCCAAAACATTATACTCAAAAATAGGTTCCAAGAGTTGATTTTTCAAGGAGAAAATGATGAACAAAGACAAGGATTCAAGGGCAAATCCTTGACTCTAGTTACCAATCCTACTAGAGTTCAAGTTCTCCCCCCCCCTTTACCTCAAATTTTCAAGAAAATGAGTGCAGAATTCTGGTCCCAAAATAGCCCCCAAAGATGCCTCCTTTAGTCCACCAACAAGGATTTTTCAAGGCTAGAAGGCTTAGAAATTGAAGCTTTGGTTCGAAAGATGGAACCTTGGCTTGGTTGTGTTTAATGGAGGATGAAAGTTTTAGAGAGAAAATGGTGAATGGCTCACGGCCAAGGGAGAAGAAAGGATGAGAGAAATGAGGGAATTCCTTTGCATGTGTGAAAAGAAAGAAGAAATGGTGTAATAAATGTCATCACATCACTTTTTTTTTTTTTACACATGGTTTGAATGAAAGGAATGGAAAGACAAGTGTCTCCCATGCACCAAGGCTGCATTATGCACGGTCTTCTAGGAGGAAAAATGGAAGGTTTGTGCAATTTTTCTGGCCCAGATCAAGAGTATTCGGGCCCGGTTCAAGGGACAGGAGGGGTAAAAAGGTCATTTTTCAGAAAAAACCCCAAAAATTCCCAGAAATTCCCTAAAAATAGGATATTTAATTCTAAATCCAAAAATATAAATTTTGATGATTAAAAATAATTTTAATCACTCAAAATCCAATAAAACACTCAAAACGACAAAAACGGTAAAACGCGGGTGTTACAGATATATACATAAGAAGGTATTAAGAAAAATTTTGAGGAAAAGATTTGTTTAAAAGGGTAACATCTCAAAATTCAAGAATCTAGAATTATAATTAAAAGCCTATAATGTATTCTTATGACAGTAGTTATAAAAATTATTATTTTTATAATAGTAATATAAACTAAAGATTTAATTGTTAATATCCTAATAATATTTAATTGTATTAGATATAATAATTATTACTAATATAATAATATTAGTATTATAATCATATGATAATATAAGTATTAAGAGAGAAATATGATTACTAATATTATAAATAAAACTAATTGTTATAATATAATAATTAGTATATGAATATATCAATATCAAGATTGATAATGACAATCTTTATAGAGATCTATTTTAGTATTTTAATTTAGTATACAATTTTAAAATAGGAATGATGAGATCACAAGTATTTGATATAGGAAAGTAATACAAAAGTTTTAGGATATATAATGTTTAATTATGATATTTGAATTTGAGTATAAATGCGTTAAGGATCTTATAAATAAGAAAAGTAAAATATGAATTGTATATATAAAATATTAATTATAATGAACTAGGGAAATTGAATAATAATAAAAATAATAATATAGTTTAAAACATGTTTTCAGTCCCACAAAAATTAGTGAATTTTGTGTTTAGTTCCTATAAATTTTTTATTTAAATTAGTCCCTCATTAATTTTTCGCATGGTTATCAAAACCGAATTGGACCAGCCGATTCAATCGGTCTGACCAGGAACCGGCCTGGTCTCCTGTCCATACAACCCTGAAAACCGGCTGGTTTCAGAACCGGTAGAAACCGGTCAAGAACCGGTGCCAGAAAACTGGTTGAACTGGCCTATTTCAAAAAAATCAATTTTTTATTTTTTTTAATTTTTATTTAATCTAAAATAACTTTAAGATAAATAAAAATAACTTTTTAAGGATTACACATAAATATTTATTACTTAGTCAATTATTATTAATTTTTATCATATAATACATATAATAAAGTCTTTTATATTAAGTTATAATCTTATATATCTTGATTTCTTATGATTTTATCTTATTTTATTACTTAAAAAATGTTATATATTATTAAAAATATATTTAATTTTTATCGGTTCGACCACGGTTCAACCATGGTTGAACCACTAAACCGTGAACCAGTACCTTCACCGGTTCAATTACCCGTCTAGTTCTAAAAACGTTGATTTTCCGTTTCCGAGCTTAATCCTTGTCGTTAATTGTTGTTGTTACGTGATGACCTAACACTGTTACAGTATGCTGATGTAGTTGTCACGTTGGATTTTTTTGAAATTATTTTGTCCCAATTTTTTTAATTTTTAATTCTAATATTTTTTATTTTAATATTTAAAACAAAAAAAAACAAGTCCCTCTTATTTTTATTACCATATATATCGTGGAGGAAGAATATTTCAGTGAGGAATTGGAGAGTTGTAATGATAGATACTATACTGAAAAATAAGAGAGATTGTTGTATTTTTATTTTAAATATTAAAAAAATTAATATTGGAATTAATAATTAAAAAATTTTGGAGTAAAATAATTTCAATAAAATTCAACGTGCTAACCACGTCAGCCTAATAGACACGTCAGCATACTGTAACAGTGTCAGGTCACCACTTAACAACACCAATTAACGACATGGATTAAACTTGAAAATGGAAAATTAATATATGACTAAATTTAGGTGAAAAAATTTATAAGAACTAAACACAAAATTCACTAATTTTCTACGGACTAAAAACATATTTGAGTCTAATAATAATAATTATTATTATAAATATATTTGGTATAGCTGTATATATCATAAAAGGAAAAGTGTATCATTCATGAATAAGGGGTGGCAAAAAAGGCTGAATAATTGGCATCTTGCACATGGTGATAGTATAGGAAATGCGGAGGGACCATGTGCTTTTTTTGGGATATTGTGTATTTAAATTACTTTTGGGGTATTTTGTCTTCTACTGGTTAAGCTGTAATGGTTGTTTATTTTTGTTTAGTACACTATGTAACATGTGACTCCAGTTGCTTCGAGACACATTTGCTGATAACATTTAGACTTCATGTCATTTGCTTTATGTTATTTCAATGCAATCACCTCTTTCCTTTAAATTTCTGCTTTACAATTTATATGGAAAATTAACCAATAATCAAATTCACAAAATTAACATTCAGTAATTGTTTGTGGTGTTTTTAGTTAAATCAAAGTTAAAGATTCCTATGAACAATCTGGGACTAGAATCAAGTCCTCATGTTGGATTCTAAAATAAAGTGATGCAATTGAGAAGTAAGAAGTAGAAAAAGTAAAGGGCAAGAAACAATGTAAATTAAAAAGTAAAAGAAAGTAAAAGAAAGTTCAAGAAAATGTATTGAAAAGGTTTAAGAACAATGTATTAAAATGTTTGACGAATTCTCAAACTGACATATTTTTCGAGTATTCTCGGATGAGCAAGTAGTCGTGATAATGGTAGACAATATGCTTTTTTCAAGTAAGTCTTAAGTATGTAGAATGGAGAAAGATTCATCCCTAGGACTTATGACTTTGCCCTATTTATAGACTTTTGACCTTAACGGTCAACTAATTTACAATAGACAACGTAAGACAGAATCTCAACTGCCTAATCTATGACCACACAAGTGTCCTGTCTTCATTAGATGTCTTCCACGTGCTTTCTCTTGTTTGAATTCTGACTCGAAGTCTTCATGTGGTTTGTCCAAGTCTTCATTCGAAATCTTCATGGATTTTGTCTTTCCCTTGACTCGAAATCTTCAGGAAATCTTGCAGAGTCTGAACTTGAATTGTTCAGTAAATTTGGTTATGTCTTCACTTTGAAATCTTCAAGCAACTTGACTAAGGTTCTGATTCGAAATCTTCATATAACATGACTAAGTTTCTGATTTGAAATTTTGAGTTAATCTAGTCATGTAGGATTCAAATTCTTCAATGATTCTGATCTTGTAATATTCGAAATCTTTCAGCTAAAAATGACTAAGTCATATTCGAATTTCTTGAGGATTTTGGCTGTCTCAAGTTCGGATTTTAGTAGTTCGACCTTAGAAATTATTCTAAGTATGAGAATTCTTATACTTGGTTGACACAGTGAATTTGAAATCTTACTTCATGAAACGTATATTATATTTTATACGTTTTCTTCATGTGCCACATGTCAAATTATGATTGGCTCTCCTGTTTCACACTTTGATTAGAAACTGATTCATCAGATGAAACTTACTGATAATTTTAGTCAGTTTTCACTGATTTTCATGTTTAAGAATTTATGGTATTGCTTATGAATTTTCCTTATAAATAGTTACCTTCCTTTTCCATTTTCACTCCCTCGGGAGTAAATTTTCTTCCAAATTACCTATTTCCTTTTCTAAGAAAGTTAAACTTTCTTTCTTAATCTTTCAAGATTTCTTTACTCGAATTCTTCCTCCTTTGCTTCTATTTTCGTTCCGAAATCTAGAGAGATTTGTGATATTGGTTATTATGTTCGACCTAAGTTTCGAGTGATTTCATTCGGTTTTAGGTCGACGTAATGACCAATGTTAGAAATGTTTCTAAGTTTGTCTTTTGGTCTTTGGGTCGAACGTTATAACCATAAGTAGGTATTTAATTGGTACTTTTACCTAATAATGCCTTAGATTTCTCCTCTTCTAAGGGAGTGCCTATGTCTTTTGTGGCACTTCCATCTCCCTCCTCATCATAGTTTTATACCCAAATCTTGGAAAGAAAGGGGAGTAAGAAGAGAATCAAAATATGGAGGATGACCTCTTTGTGTAAATTTTTAGGTGGTGATGTTTGTGTCTTCTTTGAATTTTCCTGGAAGATCTCCACCTAGCTTTTACCCTCTATTAGAATTGTAGGGGATGTTTGTCTTTTTTCTTTTTACTTGATTAATTCCCCTATTTGAAATAGAAAAGAGGCATTATGTATGAGAAGGTTAGTGAGAAAGAATGCTCACTCACAAGCTTCGCCCTCCACAAAGTCTTCTTCTTCTTCGAAGATCAAGAGATCCGAAGTAAAGAAAATTTGATGATTCCAGAATTTCACCAAGATGAAGGCTTCTGTTTCGAACTATTTTCCTTGTAATTCACTATCATTTCATTTTTAATTTCCATGTAGTTCGAATTTCCTTCTGTGACTTGTAAGCATTCTATTATATTTTGAATTTTACCTTGTAACTTGTTATATGAATGAAATCCAGTTTCGAATTCAATTCTCTTGTACAAGTTTCTATTTCTTATCTTTATATCAGTAAAATTTGAAATCTTTGTGCCTTTTATTGCCAAGTTTTATTCGAAATTCTCAAGTATATCATCCAAGGATTTTAAATAACAAAGGTATTAACTACTGTGAAGCATTCAAGATACCCTTCAGATATCAATTTCGAATTTTAACTTAACAAGATCTCAAATCAGAATTTTCCGTTGTTATTAAGATTTATTCGAAACTTGTCTTTATAATAGGAATCTTCTATAATTATAACCTAGTGAAATTTCCAGCCCTAATAGATGCCCCCCAAAACATTCTTATTTCGAGATTTAAATTATGAGAAATATAATATTTTTCAAGATTTTAAGTGGGAAATTTCAAATTTCCAAATTTTGAATAAACTTCTCAAAGAAGATAACCCTTATCTTTTCATCTTCTATCAGATTTTATCTTCTCAAACACGCCTCAATACTCGAAGTAACCTTTCAACTTCTACGTTTTTTCAACTTCTAACCTTAGTATAAATACGTAGGTTTTACTCTCATTTTTTCACCACTCCAAGTTTTCACTCTCAGTAAATCCTCTCTCGAGTTTTCGAATTCTCTGAGTTTCGAATTTCTCTTCCATCTTTCGAAAATTCATTCAACTATAGCAACTGCTGATCTTTCGAGCATCCTTACTTCCGGAGAAGTTGTTACTCGAGATCAAGAGGAACTTATCTCCGATCGTCAGGCTAAATCAGAAAGACTTATGATTTGGAAATCTCAGGTACTCATTCCTTATTCTGTTGCTGAGAAAACTTATGCTTTCATGGGTCCTTATGACCCTGGTCATCTAAAAAATTCTTCTTCCTTTTTTCCTGCTCATTCGAATGAGCACATTCCCCTACTCTTTTCAATATAGCAGCCATTACTAGGCTGACTCCTCAAGGTTCTATATACATTTCTGATTTGAAACCTATGTTTCCTCAAATCAAACCAGATATGAAAAAGCCCACTCATAACCAATTCATTCTTGCCAACATGTCTACTTTTGATATTGTTTCTGAAAAGGAATATGTTGCCTTCTTGGTCTTGCGGCTTTCTGCGTTTGTATTTTGTTCGAATCTGTACAGGTTCCTTCTTCTCTAATTCCTTTGGCCCAACTTATTGTTGAGGGAACTAAGATAGATTTTGCAAGACTTCTGTTAGCGAGTTTATATGACTTTGGATGATGGTTAAATGCTATTTTCGAAGGAAAAAAGTAACATTAGACTTCCCAACAGAGTTCCATCTTCTCCTAAAGGTATTAGGCTTTCTCATTTAACTCCTCCAAATTCAAAATCCAATGTTGAAGCCCGTTTCAAGAAATATTTCGAATTCTTTCTCAAGATTTGAAAACATTTGAAATACCTTTCCCCTTTTTCTTCTCGAAAGAATGGACCCCGCTTGGTTTACTCGTCCATTTGTCTGTGAGACTCCAGGTGCTCACCAAGAAAATCTTGATATTTGGCATGAAGTGTTTCGTTGCCAAGCCTTTTGTTCGAGTACCCAGAAGGATATTCGATTTTATGGTTATCAACCAAACTTGGTTTCTCGACAGTTTGGTATTTGTCAAACTCTTCCCTGTCCTATGTATAAGGATTCGAAAGAAATCAGTCTTTCGAATACTTATCCCGAAAAATTCAAAACACTCCTTAAACACTTCAATCGAACAAGGAAACTGGATTTAGTCTTGTTTCCTTTCGAACCAGCTTTCTATGCAAGTGTTGGTTTTCAAGAATGGTGGAGTGCTTATTTTTCGAGTTTTCAAATATCTGTGGAAACATGTGCATCTCGAATGACTCGAAATATTCAATATGTGCAGATAGGAGAATCCAAGAAGAAAACTAAAGGTACGCATATTCGAGAAATTGAAAAGTTTGAGAAATTTTTTAAAGTATGTTATAAACCTCCTCCTCGAACTTCTGAGACTGTTGCTGAAGCAGCTTTAGTCTTGAAGGAAAAAATTATAGAAAGATTGAAGAAGCAACATTTTCGAACTTCCAATCCTCTATGAATCGAATTGACCCTTCGAAATTTTTCCCTAAATTTCCATCTTTTCCATCCAAATGCTCCTTTTGCCTTACCAAAACCTATTCCATCTTCTTCTTGGTTTAAACCCATTTTCCTTTTCGAATTATCCAGGACACCTTTGAAACAGCAAGTCACTTCGACCAAATATAATACCTTGACCTATCCTTTTAATTACCCAAAAGATGTAGTATATGTAGCTAGATGGGATGTAAATTTTCCTCAAGGTAGTCTTTGGTAAAATATTTCGAATTTTTCTTTAAAATCCTCTTTAGTGAATTTAATGTTTCTTTTCTATGTTTTAGCCACTGCTGAAAAAGTTTTCACTAATCCTCATGAAGAAGAAAACTGGGAAAGTGAGCAAGGTTCCCAACCAAAAATCAAGAGACTCAAACTTGTGAATTCTTAATCTACTACTGCTGCTTCTGCTATTTCTGGTTCCAAATCTCCGAAGAAATCTATTGTAAGCCTCTTTATACTTAAGTTTTTTATGATTTACTTCGAAAAAAGTTCGAATAACTTCTAATTTCATTCGAAATCTTTAGGCTTCGAAGAATGTTAATGCTAATTCTTCTTCAGAAGAACCTTCTGCTGCTGCCACACACCCAAAAATTCTCAGGTATATAAGCTTTTCATCTATTATTTTCGAATGAATCTTTACTATCCCTTTTACCTTATTTATTTTTGAATATTTTAGGCTCCTATTGCTCCAAAAAGCAAAAGAAAAGTGATATTGTTAAGAAACAGAAATCAATTGCTAAGGTAAAAGATTTTGTCCTCTAAGATTTCTTTTATTTCTTTACATGACATGTTTCCTTATTAAATTTCTTGAATTTTTCTTTCGTTTCTAGAAAACTTCTTCTGGTTCGAAGGGAAAACAGAGTGAAAAGTCAAAGACCCATTCTGAAACTAAATGGGTTGCTTTTTCGAACTCTGCTGAAGGTTTTGATGAAGGTGCTCAAGACTTATAGAAAATTCTGACTGAAGCTGCTAATCCTGTTCAAGAGCTTCTTCAACCTCTTTCTCCAAAGGATCTTCAAATGACCGAAGCTCTTATTGACACAACTCAACAGGATGTGCAACATGAAGAAAATAAAGAAGATTCTGAGTCAGAAGATTGACAAGAAAAATCTTCGAGCAGCACCTCTTCCTCTCAACCTTCGAACCCACAATCCCACCCAACTTCGAATGTGGAATCTAATCAACTTGTTGCAGCCACTGACTTAGATAAGCTTTTTGATGAAGATCCTTTAGTTGCCATGGATAAACTTTAGTCTGATGAAATCTCTATTTCTTCGAAGTCCCAACGGTCTTCGAACCAAGTTGAAAAGAAAATTCAAGGTCCTTCTATCCTCCGTTATCTTCATGACTTGAAGACCATGGTTTTCTCTGCAGATTATTTTGAAAATTTAAAGAAAGAAGACTTTAGACAAAAGTTGGACAGGTTGGTCACTGCAATTAGTTCTAAATTTAATGAGTTCCCATCTCCTTCATCGAACACTTTTATTCGACTAAATTCCTTTATCACTGAGTCAAAGTCAGCCACTTTGAGGCTTTCGAATGTTGAGCTTAATGAAACCTCATTTACTGAGAAATATAAAAGTGGTTGTGCTGAACTTATGATTTTAAAGGAGACTTATGAGAAAGCTTCGGAGCACATTTCGACTGGGATGACTTGTAGGAACACAGGGAAACACTAGAAGGGGGGTTGAATAGTGTTTCTAAATATTTTAGAAAACTTTTCATAAACAGGTACTAAGAACACGATTTCAGACAGGCTTTTAAGGGGCTGTCTGAAGTTTTCAGACGGCTTGTAAAAACTTAATTTTAAAAGATGTTTTGTGCCTTTATAAAATATCAGATTAATTATTCTGACCCCTTGATTAGTATAAAAGGAATTGATAAGAGATAAGGGTAAGAAAACTTAGCCAAGGAATTTATCCTGGTTCACTCACTACCACTGTGAGCTACGTCCAGTCCCAATGCCAACTAGCAATTGGATTTTCTCTTAATCTTTCAAGATTACAAGTATTCTTTTACAGTCAAGCCTCTTCAGGCTCTACAACCAAGTATTCTTTTACAGACAAGCCTCTTTAGGCTCTACAACCAAGTATTCTTTTATCAACCAAGCCTCTCCAGGCTCTAAACAAAGTTTACAGAGAAAAGAGTTTAAGCTTTTAAACTATACCAGTTTGAAGCTCAAACAAATACAATGTACAATAAAATCTGAGGTATGCTCAGGATATACAAATATGTACAACGAATTTTATCAGAGAGTTTTTACAGAGTAAAAACTTGCAGCGTGATGTTTCTCTTGGCTTTCTTGTATATTAATTTTCTTCTCACTTGATGGTCTTCATGGAGGGGTATTTATACCCAATCTTCAATCCGTTGAAATACCACCGTTTAGAGATAGCATTAAATGCTATTTAATCCGTTGTGAGACATGCTTCTGAGAGCTCTGATATTTCTGACACGGTACAAGGTTGCTTCTTCCATAAGGCTGCTACAAATGTTGCTGCAGAGGCTGCGTAGCAGAGATTTCCTCAGTGGTGTATGAAATTCAAAATCACCAGGAAAGGTCTCTGTGTTCCTTGCTATAAACGTGTTTGAAAAGGTACGTGCAACAGAGGTTCGGAAAAGTCTTCACAAACTTCAGCAGAGGGTGCCACGTCATAAATGAGACTTCAGACGACTTCAATACTTCAGACTAGAGGTGCCACATCATCAAAAGACTTCAGACGACACTGATACCTTAGACGGGTTGAACTACTTCAGACAGCTTCAACTCTTCAGACAGCTTCAACACTTAGTCTTTTTATGTAGGCTCATAGTGACTCTTGTTGAAATCATAGATAAAACATTAAAGCATATGTGTATCTATGATAAGTACTTTAAGTCAAATTTGTCAACCATTAAAACTTGGGAATCTAGTTGTCTTAAAACATCATAAACAACCTTATGATATTTTTGAGACTCAACATTCTCCCCCTTTTTAATGATGACAAATTTGGTTAAAATATACAAATCTGTAATCAATTTTTAAGAATAAGAAAGCTCCCCCTGAGATAGAAATATCCTTTAACAGGTTCTGTTTAAGGTATATTTCACTCATTTGCTCAAATTTCTCAAAAAAACATATGTACTCCCCTTGAGTCCTGTAACCACTTCAGATTCAGATTTTGTTAGTTTAATACTCCCCCTTTTGTCATCAATCAACAGGGAATATCAGAGCAAAACAGTAACAGAGCAATAAATTCAGATAAAACATATATATCATAGCACTAACAATCAACTCAAAAAAAATGAGATAAGCCACTGATTGTATTTAATGAATGTTCAGATAAAGAAAGAGACAATCAGACACTTGTTATAAACATGAAAATAAGCAAAGACAATGGCTAAAGTAGCAGTTTAATCCTTCTTCTTCAGCAAGGCCTCAGTCAGAAAGGAAATCAAGTCTTCCTTGGCCTTGTCTATTGCTGCTTCCACTGAGGTTTTCAAATCATGCTGACCAGATCTGATAAGTTGCTGTTCTTGAAGAATCTGCTCTTGTTTAGCAATTAGATGCCTAGTCTTCTTCTCTTGATCGGCATACTTCTTTTCAAGCTTCTTAACTTTGGTCTTCAGCTTCAGATTTTCCTCAGACAAGTCTTGCTCAGATTCATAGAAGACTAGCTGGATGTGGGGGCAAACAAATCTAAGCACTCCAAAGCCTGGCTCCAAACTGTATTCAGAAGGTTCGAACACAGGGAAAAAGAAGGTGCCAATGGGGTTCAGTACTACCCAGTCTTCATTAAAAGAGTCAACAGGTGGGGGAAAGTGATCTCTCAGATAGTGATAGGTGACATTGGTTGTCTTTCCAAGTCCAATTTCACAATCAGCTTCAGGACCAGTTGTTCCCGAAGAAGATCCAGCATCTTCTCTGATCTTCCAGTAAGAAGACCAAATCCAATCTTGAAGTAGGTGATCCAGGCCTCCTCCTTGGTTACTGATGAACTCTTGTAAAGATTCCCACTCTGAAGGACTCATCATTTCAGACAGGGGTGCAGATGCAGAATAAACTTTAGCTACTTTGAATTTCTCACCCTGACCTTCCTTTAAGGGATACCTAGGAACTATTCTATCAGGTTTTCACCAAGATTTTAGTGGTTGGCCTGATTGAACAAGTTCTAGGAGGCCTGTAGCCTCTCCTCCCAACTCCCTTGTGCAGATCCCTCTAAAACAGCTCATACTCAGTGTTTAGCTGCCTCACAAAACTCCATTCGTCATTATTCAGCCTAAGGGAATCATTTGAGAATGGATTGATGGGAGCCCAAGTATGTGCAGGAGGGATAACACCCTTCCTGATCTTTTCTAATCCTCCCGAAAGAGCACTGTATTAATTTCTAACTTCAGCAGCAGTTTTCCTGATTAAGCCATGATGCAAGGATACAGCAGGTGCTGGTCTGAAATATTGTAGCTCTTCAGACAGGGTGCCAAACTTGGGCAATGAGCAGGGATCCGAAGAAGGAGAGATAACTGTAGAGCATCAGCAAGCACTTGCTCTTCTTCAGCAAGGATCTCTTCTTGTTGTGAAGGTGGAGGAGATAAAGGTGGTGGTGGTAGGTGAGATTGAGGAGGTGAAGGTTCAGAAGGTTGGATTACTTGAGGTGATGGGGGATCAGATGGTTGATTTTCTGAAGGTTGTGATAGAGGTGAAGATGGTTGTTTTACAGGTGATAGGGGTTTTGGTGAAGGTTGTGGTAAAGGTTGAGATGTTGGTTGAGGAGAAGGTTGAGAGGGTTGCTGAGGTGTTTGTTTTTCTGGTGAGGAGGGTGGTGAAGGAGTTACATTATCAAATCTCACCTTAATTCTCTTGAAGGGAGGCTTGGTTACCTCAGATTATTTTGCCTTTGCTTCTTCCTTCTCCCTTTGTGCTTGTTTTTCTTCCCTTTTTCTTTTAAAATACTCATGTGCCTTGACATAATTTTGGTATTTCCCAGCCATATCCTCTGCTTCCAGCTGAGAGGCAATACTTCTAGTCACCCTAGGTTCAGGTGCAGTCTGAAGTAGCTTGCTTTTGGTCTTCCTTCTCTGAGATGCACTTGACCTCTTCCTTTTCTTTGCTCCCTCAGCTATGGTTGCTTGCCTATCATCTTCAGCATAGGCCAATTGTGAAGCGATAGCAAGAGCTCTATCAGTCTTCTCTTGTTCTGCTTTCTTCTCCAGCTCCTCCTGCTCCAAAGCAGTAGCCAATGCTGCCACCTGAATGAGTTCAGGATCAGATGGGCATGCAGCCAATGGCTCAGCTACAACTGCATCAGTTTCATCTGCCTCTTGAGCCTGTCCTTCCATTTCAGAAGTAGGCTATGGAGTCTGTACAGGTTCATACAACTGACCCACAATTTCAGATGGCCTTTGTGATGCCTTCTGAACAGATTCAGACACCTGACTCTGCACAGATGCAGATGCTACCTTAGCAGCATTCCTTACAGGTAGCTTCTTCAATTTTCCTTGAGGAGAGGGTTTTGATGGCTTGAACTCATGCCTCCTTATGTCTCCTCTGAGTTCATTCTCAAGAACCTCCATTGTTGTCTTTCTTCTTGCAGCTTTCTCAAGAAGAAGGCTCTCCTTCATGGACGGAGAGGGAGGTCTTGGAGTCAGCTCCACTCCCATGCTCTTGAGGTTTGATTCACCAAACACAGGTTGTGAAAGGCGATCAAAAAGTCTCTCAATGGGGACTTTGAAATGCAGCAAGATCTTGGTGATGATGGTATTGTGAGGGAAGCTCCCAGCAGAGTCTCTGAGACGCTTCTGCATGTGGTACATTATGATGTTGGGGAGGTTCACCTTTTTCTTCTGCAGTAGATGAATCAGACAAAATCTCTCCAACTCAGAAACATGGTTTCTACTTCCACTCTTAGGGATTACAGAGCACCCTAAGATGGCATGCAAAACCCTAGCCTTGTCTGACATATGCTTTGCATCCGAACTTACTGGTTCAGAGGTGCCATACAGAAACTCTGTGAACTGCTTCTGCCCACCATTTCTTGCTTCCCAGCCAGGAGTGAATATAGCTCCTTCAGTCCTGACCTCACAGATGTGAGCAAGGATATCTTCATCAATAAAGACAGGGACACCTCGTACTGTGGCCTTGATGCTAGTGTAGATACCCTGAGGATTAGGTATTCCTCTGGCAGTAGCCCAGAAATCCAGCCCACTCTGCTCATGCCACTGTGTCAAGTTGTGATTGAAATACGGAGTCCACCCAGCTGCATCGAACTCAACAAATAAGTCCATTCGCAGAGATTGAAGATCCTCCAGGACTACATCCTTAGTCTTCACGATGTTGCTTCCAGCAGATTTCTTAGGAGCCATTGAAGAGTTTTCTGAAGAACTTGAGAGAGAAATAAATTGCTTGTAGAAGAAGGATCTCAAGAGGTGAATACAGAATAGTGAACGGTGAAGTTCTGTGACCCACTAGCTTTTGTATTTATAGATCCATGAAGTAATGATGGCATGTACTGGCTGCGCAGACATAGGAAAACGTGCGAAGTGGAAGAGACAAAATAAATGGAATTAAACCGTCTCAGAAAGCCACATCATTTGTTTACTTCAGACAAGTGACAGATTTCAGACACCCATATAGATTTCAGACAACCCAAAATTTCAGACAAGTCACTTGTTTCAGACAAGCTGAAATTTCAGATACATCATTTTCAACAGATCAAATCACACACACTCAAAATGCATATATGTTCAGATTATTTCTAATGAACTTAAATCTATCTTCAGTCAGAGGTTTTGTGAATATATCAGCCCATTGATGCTCTGTATCAATAAACTGAATATCAAAAACACCTTTCTGAACATAGTCTCTAATGAAATGATGTTTTATTTCTATATGTTTAGCCCTAGAATGTTGAAAGGGATTTTTAGACAAATTAATAGCACTTGTATTATCACACAAAACAGGTATAGCAAATATAGTAATGTTAAAATCTTCTAATTGATACTTCACCCATAACAGTTGTGAGCAACAACTGGCTGCTGAGATGTATTCTGCTTCAGCTGTTGATAAGGCAATTGTGCTTTGCCTTTTGCTTGACCAGCTAATCATATTTTCTCCAAAGAAATGACATCCACCACTAGTGCTTTTTCTTTCAATTCTGTCTCCAGCAAAATCAGCATCACAGTAACCTATTAACCTGCAATCCTTACTTTTCTTATAGCACAGACCAAGATTAGTAGTACCTTTAAGATATCTGAAAATTCTTTTTACAGCTTTGTAGTGAGTACTCCTTGGATCAAATTGAAATCTAGCACACAGACATACACTGAACATTATGTCAGGTCTGCTTGTTGTTAGATATAATAATGATCCAATCATTCCTCTATACAAAGTTTGATTCACTGGTTCTTCCTTCTCATCTTTATTTAAAGATGCAGAGGGATGCATTGGGGTTGACATGGGTTTTCAATCATGTAAGTTAAACTTCTTAAGCATTTCCTTTGTATATTTTTCTTGATGGATCCATATACAGTCAGAATCTTGCTTAATCTGAAGTCCTAAGAAAAATTTTAGTTCACCCATTAAACTCATTTCAAACTCTGATTGCATTAACTCTGAAAACTCCTTGCATAATGAAGAGTTAGTTGAACCAAAGATAATGTCATCAACATATATCTGAACAAGTATAAGATCTTTGTTAGATTGTTTTCTAAAAAGAGTTGTGTCCACTTTTCCTCTTTCAAAACCATTTGAGATTAGAAAACTGCTCAATTTGTCATACCAAACTCTTGGGGCTTGTTTCAGACCATAGAGAGCCTTTTTGAGTTTGAAAACATGTTCAGGAAAAGCAATATCTTCAAAACCAGGGGGTTGTCTAACAAAGACTTCTTCTTCAATGAGACCATTGAGGAAGGCACTTTTAACATCCATTTGATATAGCTTGATGCCATTATTTATAGCATAAGATAAAAGAATTCTAATTGCTTCTAACCTAGCCACTGGGGCAAAGGTTTCAGTGAAATCAATACCTTCTTGCTGGTTGTATCCTTGAGCAACTAATCTTGCCTTGTTTCTGACTACCTTGCCTTCTTCAGACAGCTTGTTTCTGAACACCCATTTGGTTCCAATAATAGTTTTCCCATGGGGTTTAGGAACAAGGGTCCAGACATCACTCCTAGCAAACTGATTCAGCTCTTCTTGCATGGCTAGGATCCACCCTTCATCATGCAGAGCTTCATCAATGTTCCTTGGCTCTATTTTAGACAGGAGAGCAAAAGAATTCAGATTCTGGAATTTTGATCTTGTTTTAACTCCTTTTGAAGTGCTACCAATGATTTGCTCTTTAGGATGATGTGATTTGTATTTCCAATCAGGTTTCTAAGGAGGTATCACATCTGTTTGTTCTGTCTGAGACTCAACATTTGTTTGAAGAGGTTTAGTAACAGTAGGTACTTCAGACAGCTGCTCATCCTTCAAGCTGTTGTGGTCATTCAGCTCCATTCCTGCAAAATCATCCTCTAGATCTGATAGTTCCCTATCAGTCTCTTTGTTATCATTGAATTTAACATGAATAGTTTCTTCAACAGTTAAAGTTCTAGAGTTATACACTCTATAGGCTTTAGATGTTTCAGAATATCCAATGAAAAATCCTTTATCAGACTTTGCATCAAATTTTCCAAGATCATCATTGGTGTTGAGTATAAAACATTCACATCCAAAGGTGTGGAAATATGATATGTTGGGTTTTCTTCCTTTCCACAGTTCATAGGAAGTTTTTTTCAGAATTGGTCTTACCAATATTCTGTTTTGAAGGTAACATGCTGTGCTAACAGCTTCTGCCCAGAAGGATCTTGGTAAGTTGCATGAGTTGAGCATGGTCCTTGCCATCTCTTGCAAACTTCTGTTCTTTCTCTCAACAACCCCATTCTGTTGAGGTGTTCTAGCCACAGAGAAATTGTGTGAGATCCCATTCTCATCACAGAACATTTGAAAGTTTGCATTCTCAAACTCTCCACCATGATCACTTCTGATAACAGAAATACAGAATCCTTTCTCATTTTGTACCTTCTTGCAGAATATTGTGAAATTCCTAAAAGTCTCATCCTTGCTTCTTAGGAATAACACCCAAGTAAATCTAGAATAGTCATCAACAATGACCAAACCATATTTCTTACCATTAAGACTTTCTGTTCGAATAGGACCAAACAAGTCAATGTGTAAAAGTTCTAGTGGTCTGCTAGTTGAAACAACATCCTTACTCTTAAAAGAGTGTCTTGTTTGTTTCCCTTTCAGACAGCTTTCACATAAAATGTCAGATTTGTATGAAAGCTTGGGCAATCCTTTAACAAGATTGTGTTTTGCTAATCTTGAGATTAATCTCAAGCTGGCATGCCCAAGTCTTTGATGCCAAATCTGTTTTTCATCTTCAATAGAAATGAAACATTTTACATTTTGACTTGCTAGATCCTCTAGATCAATTTTGTACACATTGCTGTGTCTCTTAGCAGTAAAGAGGGTTTGCTCAGAGGAGTCTTTGACTATTCATCCTTCCTTAGTAAAGGATACCACATAACCACTGTCACATAATTGGCTTATGCTCAGTAAATTATGCTGTAGTCCCTCCATTAGGAGTACATTTTTAATAAGGGATGAAGGAGATATACCTACAGTCCCTATTCTATTGATCTTCCCTTGCTGATTTCCACCAAAGGTGACCACTCCACCAGCTCTAGGTCTAAGGTTTTGGAACAAAGACCTTTCTCCTGTCATGTGTCGCGAGCACCCACTGTCCAGGTACCATTTGTGGGGTCTCCTTTGTCCTGTTAAACACATCTGCAACAGGAATAATTAAGTTTTTAGGTACCCATATTCTTTTGGGTCCTTTCTTGTTAGCTTTGGGCCTTGTTTTTCTCTTGTGTTTGCACTGAGCCACATTGTGTCCAGGCTTACCACAGTGAGAACACCCAGTAACCTTCTTTTTGCCTTTAGAAAATTTTAAGACAGTAGGAGGTTCAGACTTGTTATGATCACAAAAGCCTAGTCCACTTTTGTCAAGGGAATGCCTTTGATTTCCAAGCATTATATTCAGTTTTTTAGTTCCTTTGACAAATTTGGCCAGATCTTTTGTCAGTTCCACAACCTGCTTCTGAAGTTTCTCATTCTCTTCAGACACAGCTTGTGAACTGCAGTCTTTAGTCTCAAGAATTTTTTCTTTGAGCATAATATGTTCTATCTCAAGTGCCTCATATTTGTTACACATTTCTGTGTGGGCTTTGGATAGATTCTTATACTCTTGGAAAAGTTCTTGAGAACTCAAGTGCCTCATATTTGTTACACATTTCTGTGTGGGCTTTGGATAGATTCTTATACTCTTGGAAAAGTTCTTGAGAACTTTCCACCAGATCATCATACATTTCTTCTAGAGTAAGAGGAAATACCTCAGCTTCAGAGCTGTCTGAAGATGGTAGACTAGCCATGAGACACAAATTTGCCTCTTCTGAAGTGTCTTCCTCTTCTTCTGAGGTTGATTCATCAAGGTCTTCCCATGTTGCCATAAGACCTTTCTTCTTTTTGAAAAAATTCTTCTTCTTGAAGTTGTTTTTCTTCAGTCTTGGGCAATCAGCCTTCATATGCCCTGGTTGCTTAGCTTGCATAGCCTTCATGCTGCCATGCCTAGACTGTTTGGCCTTGGAGTTTAGAGCTAGAGACTTCTTCTTGTTGTCATCTTCTCCAAGCTCAAGTTCATGGACTTTGAGAGATCCCAACAGTTCTTCCATTCTCAGAGAGTTCAAATCTCTTGCCTCTTGAATGGTAGTGACTTTGGGTCTCCAGGACTTAGGTAGACTTCTTAGAATCTTCCTGTTGTTGTCTCCAGATTCATAGGTTCTTCCTAAGGACCTAAGTCCATTGGTTATGGTCTGAAACCTCCCAAATATTTGGTCAATGGTTTCAGTTTCTTCCATCTTAAACATCTCATACTGATGTATAAGCATGCTGATTTTGGATTGCTTGACAGTTTCAGTCCCTTCATGGGCTGCTGCAAGAGTATCCCAAATCTCCTTGGCAGAAGTGCATCCATGGACCTTCTCATATTCTGATTTATTCAAGGAACATATCAGATAGAGTTTCGCTTTAGCATTCATCTGGACTCTAGTCTTCTGCTCCAAGGTCCATTCAGTCTTAGGTATAGGCAGACCATTTTGCATAGGCACATAGTCTCCATTAGTGACCACATCCCAAACATCAATGTTGTTGCTCTCAATGAACAACTTCATACAATCTCTCCAGTAGTGGTAGTCCACTCCATTGAATGCTGGGGGTCTTATGATAGAGGCTCATTCTGTGATGTATTGCCTGTTGCTGTTAGAATCTTCCATTTGGATCTTTCAGTCCTCAAACACTTGTTAGGTGCTTCAACCCTGAGTAGAGCTCTGGTACCAACTGTAGGAACACATGGAAACACTAGAAGGGGGGTTGAATATTGTTTCTAAATATTTTAGAAAGCTTTTCGTAAACAGGTACTAAGAACACGATTTCAGACAGGCTTTTAAGGGGCTGTCTGAAGTTTTCAGACGACTTGTAAAAACTTAATTTTAAAAGATGTTTTGTGCCTTTATAAAATATCAGATTAATTATTCTGACCCCTTGATTAGTATAAAAGGAATTGATAAGAGATAAGGGTAAGAAAACTTAGCCAAGAAATTTATCCTGGTTCACTCACTACCACTGTGAGCTACGTCCAGTCCCAATGCCAACTAGCAATTGGATTTTCTCTTAATCTTTCAAGATTACAAGTATTCTTTTACAGTCAAGCCTCTTCAGGCTCTACAACCAAGTATTCTTTTACAGACAAGCCTCTTCAGGCTCTACAACCAAGCCTCTCCAGGCTCTAAACAAAGTTTACAGAGAAAAGAGTTTAAGCTTTTAAACTATACCAGTTTGAAGCTCAAACAAATACAATGTACAATAAAATCTGAGGTATGCTCAGGATATACAAATGTGTACAAAGAATTTTATCAGAGAGTTTTTACAGAGTAAAAACTTGCAGCGTGATGTTTCTCTTGGCTTTCTTGTATATTAATTTTCTTCTCACTTGATGGTCTTCATGGAGGGGTATTTATACCCAATCTTCAATCCGTTGAAATACCACCGTTTAGAGATAGCATTAAATGCTATTTAATCCGTTGTGAGACATGCTTCTGAGAGCTCTGATATTTCTGACACGGTACAAGGTTGCTCCTGCCATAAGGCTGCTACAAATGTTGCTGTAGATGCTGCGTTGCAGAGATTTCCTCAATGGTGTATGAAATTCAAAATCACCAGGAAAGGTCTCTGTGTTCCTTGCTATAAACGTGTTTGAAAAGGTACGTGCAGCAGAGGTTCAGAAAAGTCTTCACAAACTTCAGCAGAGGGTGCCACGTCATAAATGAGACTTCAGACGGCTTCAATACTTCAAACTAGAGGTGCCACGTCATCAAAAGACTTCAGACGACACTGATACTTCAGACGGGTTGAACTACTTCAGAGAACTTCAACTCTTCAGACGAGTTCTGCTTCTTCAGACAACTTCAACACTTAGTCTTTTATGTAGGCTCATAGTGACTCTTGCTGAAATCATAGATAAAACATTAAAGCATATGTATATCTATGATAAGTACTTTAAGTCAAATTTGTCAACCATTAAAACTTGGGAATCTAGTTGTCTTAAAACATCATAAACAACCTTATGATATTTTTGAGACTCAACATGACTAAGATTTCAGAGTTGCATACTAATATCAAGGCTTTAGAAGCTGATCTTGAGGAATTGAGAAAGAAGAAAACTGATTTCGAGACTAGTGTAAAGAAATGTGCTATCAAGCAAAAGGATACACTTGCTCAAATCAAAACTAAGAATTTCGAAGTGAAAGGAGATTTAAAGCAAGCACAGGATGCAGTTCTCAAAAAGGAATCAACAGCTTCAACACTTCAGCTTCTACAAGGATCCCTTGAATCTTTGAAATCTGATTTGTCTTAGTCTTTATTATATATCTTCTGTTTCGAATCTTTGTTTAAGTTTCAAAATTTTTTGTTGGTTTTTTGTAAGACTTATTTGACAATCCTCTTATAGAGTTCGCACTTCCATCATTATGGGCTTATATTCTTTTAAGTATTTACCGTTGATAGAAATTATTCGAATAGAAATTAATTCTCGAATAACATAAGCATTACTCAAAAGAACGTTTTCAACTTTGAAAGGTCCTTCCCAATTTGGTGACCATTTTCCATAACCAGGACTTTTCTTATCAATAGGTAAAATAACTTTCCAAACTAAGTCACCAACTGTAAAATTTTTTAACTTAGCTTTTCGATTGTAAAACCTCGAAATCCTCTCTTTTTGCCTTACAATATTTTCAAGTGCAATCAACCTATCTTCATCAAGATTATTTAATTCATCATACATCGAGTTCAAATAATCTTCTGAAGGTAATTCTTCTTTTCTTTGAATTCAAATAGATTGAAAATTAATTTCGACTGGAAGAACTACTTCATGACCATATACTAACTTATATAGAATAGTTCCAGTTGCTTCTTTCGGAGAGTTTTGATGAGCCCAAAGTATTTGATTTAAAGTTTCATGCCAACTCCTTGGTTTTTTACCAATGTGTTTCTTTATTAAACCAATAATAATTTTTTTGGGTGCTTCAACTTGACCATTAGCCTGAGCATAATAGGGAGTTGATTTCAATAACTTAATGTTTTTGGATTCTGCAAAGTTCTGCATTTTCCTTCCAGTAAAAACTGAACCTTGATCAGTTGTCAATGTTTCAGGAATTCCAAATCGAAAAATTATGTTTTCTTCAATGAAATTGATAACACCTTCCTAATCAACATTTCTTAATGGAATTGCCTCGACCCATTTCGAAAAATAATCTATAGCTACTAAGATAAATTTGTGAGACTTGGATGAAGGTGGATGTATTTGTCCAATCAAATCCAAAGCCCAACCTCGAAATGGCCAAGGTTTGATAATCGAAAGCAACTCACTTGCTAGAACATGTTGAATGTTAGCTTGTTTTTGGAATTCTTCACAAGACTTAGAATATTTCAAACAGACTTTTATCATTATAGGCCAAAAGGCATGACTACCCATTCATACGTTCCTAAAGCACCAGGACATCGAAATGCAGTTTTCAAAACATCCTCTTCTGCTTTAAAAATATGATTATATCCAGAATACCCACCTAACATACTTAACATTTCATTTCTAGCGGCGGAATCGATTAGAATGTCAGCCATAGGCATTGGATATTCATCTTTTGGTGTTTCATCATTTTGATTTCGAAAATCTATACATACTCTAAGTTTCCCATTTTTCTTTATAACAGGAAATACATTCGAAATCCAATCTACATACCTGGCTGTTCGAATGAATTTAGCTTTCAGTAGCCTCTCAATCTCTTCCTTTATTTTCAAAATTATTTCTAGTGCAAACCTTCGAGGAGGTTACTGTTGAGATCTTGGCAAGCGTACCAATATCGTAGCAATATAATAACGAGTAAAGAGAGTTATAGTATCCACAGGGAACAGTACGAGATAAATCCTTAATGGTCACACTTATCGTGTAAAGATTGGTTTGAATATTTGTTTGCAATAATAAAAGATAAGAAAGAGGAAATATGGATAAGGTTGAGCAAATTAATGAAACCAGGATTGAACTTCATCAATCGTACCCCTCTTGTATTTGGAACCCAATGATATTCATGAATTTATAATTATAATATTGAAGCACAAATAAATGTTATTTCACAAAGGTCTCCACAAATACGAAATACTCAAAAACAATTTACCATGGTCTCCGCAGTCATAAATTGCCCCGGTCTAAAGATCAATTTGTTAAAGCTATCAATTCACCCTGGTCTCCATAGTCGTGAATTGAGTGTTTTCACCAATTAGATTTGGAAAACCGTTTCTCAATGCGTTTAAGAAATTGCATCATAACTCTAGCACAAAGGCGGAAGCTAAGCATTAAGAACAGAATAAAAACACCAATATTATAAAAACGGGGATTCATAAATAACAAAGAAGATCCAACATACAATTGGGGATTGAATCGACTACATTCAATCCTAAAGGAGAGTTTAGCTACTCATGGTAGCCATTACAAACCAATAGAGAGACGGTCACACTTTTCTCTGGCTCCAGATCTGCTCACCGTCTCCGTATCTCTTTGATGCCTAAAACCGACTGCTAACAGTCCTATAAATAGTGTTCTGACGGGCTTTTGAGACTCTGCTTGAGGCCCAATAAAAATTAGGTTCCGTGTTCCTGCGCTCAGCGCAGGTGAAGCACAAGAAACAGTGTTGAAATTCCATTTCTGCGCTCCACTCGCGCTCAGCACAGGTGGAGCGCAGATCTCCGAATCTGCTTTCCTGATATTCCTTTTTTTGAACTTATTTTGTGTTGTTCCTATCCTTATCCGTTGCTATCTCGATGTTGTATTTCAATTTTAGCCTTTTATCTGTAAAAATCAAAAGAATCTTTATCAAAATAGGCATCAAATTCAAATTTGATTTAAATAATTACAAGAATCGCACTTTAAGCCAAAAAGGGATAAATTGGGGTATAAATTCATCATTTTACCCTTAATAAGTGTTGTAATTAAATATGATTTTTACATTAATTTAACACTTATCAAATTCCCCCCAACTTAGCTTCTTGCTTGTCGTCAAGCAAGAAAATCTCCTACAGATAGTTGACTTCAATCCTAATTTATGATCCTGACTAATAAGGAGACAAATTCAAAATCCCTTGCTAGGCAGCTGTCACTTTCCAAATTTCATATTGATAATCAGAACTAAGTGGTGACTCCATTCCTCATTCAGATCAAGATAAAAATGCATTCAGACTTTTCAAAATTAGTAATCAAAGCAATAAGTGATAAATCAAGGAATTTTCTCTCATTCTCACAGGTAAGTGTTTCTCTCAAATTTTTCACTGCAGTTGCACAACTAAAATTGATAGTCGTTTCCAGTTAATAGTCATGCACATGGTCATCAAGGATCAAAAGGTCTTTCTCAGGTTGTAATGAGGTTGGGCTATCAAGAAATCATGGTTTTTCTGGATAATTCAAAATACACATATTTCAGAAAAGAGAGCATATCTATAATCTAAACCAATGTTTTAGGTCACTCTCAAAGAGTTTAGTCTCACAACTCACCAGCTTTTTGGCTAGTTTTCCTTGATAAAGTCACCATTGAAATTAATTAAATACCTTGATACATTCTCCTACACAATATCCTAATCCTAACTGATTATGGATTTAATCACAAAATTCCTTTTTCTTTCCTAGTTCAGTTGGTTAGGCTGCCTAGTTTTAAGATTTGAAATTGAATTCCTTAAATCCCTATTTCCTAAATCCTAACAAAAATCCTAAATTACTACAATAACAAAAAACAACAACAAAAAAAAAATAATCCTAAAAAATCCATACTGCATAGTAATGATGTCTAAGTGGTATGATAGATACAGTACAAATCAAATGCAAAGAAAAGAAATAAAAGAAGAAAAATAAAAGAAAAATAAGAAAAGAGAAAATTAAATGAAAAAAGAAAAAGAAAAGAAAAACACTGAGGTCAATCCTCATCCTCCATGTCTTGGATGTCCTCGTCCTGCCCAAGTCCGGCACCGGCTGCTACTCCTCATCCTCCCGGGATAATAGGCTTGTCCCCAGGCCACTGCAAATAAGTCTGAAACTGGTCCGGTCGCATGCCTGGGTAGGGGTCCGGTCTAGTCCGGTACAAATAATCCTGAAGGTGAACCAATCCTCTATGGATGGTGGAGTTCTGACGAAACAGATGCTCCACCCAAAAGGGATAAGGTCCATCAGCTGGTGGTGGTTGCTGCTGCTATGTTGGCTGCTCTGGCTCGGGCTCTGGCTCCTCATCTGGTATGCAGTTGGCTTCAATGTACCCCTTTGTCATAGGGGTCTTGATCGGCTCAGAGGGGTGTACCTCAACACCCTGAGATTGGCATAAAGCAGTGATAAGGGAAGGGAACCCGAGACTGATCCTGGAGCGTGCGCTGCGACGCCCCACAATAGATGTCGTAAGGAATATCTTATGAGATATCGCCTTGGCAATGTCAACGTCCTGTGCAGTCTGGATACAGTATATAAGATGGGCGGTCTTCATGATGATTTATGATACAAGGTTGGTTGGTTGGATGTTAGCCAACACTAAGACCGTCCACATCTTAGAAATGTCTCGGAGGTCCTTCCCAAAGATTCTGGCTACTGATTGGTAGGCGTTAAGATCATAAGTGTGTCCTGGTAAGCACAAATACTCAGTCGTCCTTGTATCCAGCTCTTCATTACCATAAGTGCCAATATCATTAAGCAGCTGGTGATACTGGCAAACCATCTGGTCCTCATCATTAGGACCAGGTCCTCCCAGAAAATCATTGATCGCATCGCGATCATATCTCACCCAACGACCTCTCACATACGACCATCTCTCCACATCAGCACCGTGATCACCAATGGCATTAGCGTAGAATTCCTGGACCAGCACCGGGTCAAAGTAATTTTCAGGCTCAACAACTCTCCTCTAGTGCCTCTTGGTGATCTCATTGTTGAAATCCGCGAATGCTCCAGGCTGAAGTGATATTGGTCTTTTCTTAACAAAGTTACATTTTGAAAGGGAACTGAACGCCTCTGCAGCTGCGGGACTCTTAAACTTCATGGCATCAAAGTTGGAATCATCTCGAGTCCTCTTGCCTCCTTTACCTCTCCTGGAGGTACTAGTGGTATCAGTGATCTTGGTGTGAGCCATGTGCAAAAATTCAAAATAATCAGAATTAACTCAATGCATGGAAATAAAACTTCTCAACCCAATGATCAATACAATTATTTATCATGCATCGTCAGGCTCAATCTAACAAAATTGTTCAATCAAATTGAATTGTTCAATGATCCATACAGAAAAATTTTAAATTACATGAATTGGTTAATGCAGCCAGCTGACACAAAAAACAAAGCACTAACATTTTCAATAATAACAATGTATGTGAATCAAAGAATATACCAGCAATTTCCAATTTGATTGATCAATCATATCCACCATATTACCCAATGCCAAATCAACAATATTAATTAAAGCATGTCCATTAATGAGACCAATATACTCAAAACAGGGCATTCTATTGGTAAATGGTGTTAAGCTCAATTAACAAATATATTCAACAGGCATCAATGCAAAAATATTTATTCAATGGTTAATACAAAATTATAAACAAAAACAGAGTATCAATATCATTAACCAGAATATCCTGCAAAACTCACTGAGCATCAATAAAATATCACCAATTTCATCACTGAACCATAACTAGCATGTTATCACAAGCTGCATTGACAACTAATCCTAACCACATAGAGTTCTAAGAGCTTAAGTCTTCAATCCTAAAGTTCAACCATTCCAAACAAAAAACAGAGGATTTCAATCGGTAAAATCTTTTCAGAACCATAAAAACATACCTGGAATAGCAAAAGAAAAAGGAAAGGAAGAGGCTTTTGAGTGAAAAAGGGAAGATGAAAGGTAAGGAAGTGTAGGGATTGCTCTGAGCAAACAGGGGAAATGGTTAGAATGACCTTCCCCTACTCCAACTTTTGAATTTAAGTTGGAGCGGGCATCTGCGAGCGCGAGTTTCAATTAGCTCTGGAGCGAAAGGTTGCGCTTCACCCGTGCTCAACGCAGGTAAAGCGCAAAAAACATAATGCAGTTTTAATCACTTCATCAAATTTTCTGCTACTCCCCAGTTCAAAGTGTCCGTATTTCTTTTTCACACCTTTATCAATCCACTTCCTAAGATTTTCTAAACTAAACATGTATATAAAAGAAATAAACTAACTAAAACACACAAATAGAAAAACAAAAACTACAAAAATTAATAAAGAAAAACACCGGGTTGCCTCCCAGGAAGCGCTCGTTTAACGTCATATAGCTTGACGCTTATTTAACTCAAGGAGGTTTTAACTGGAGGATGATGGTAAATTCAGCTGATCCACCTCCTATTGCCTTGATCCATCCTCCATACCATCCTTCTATCCTATCATCAATCTCTTCATACTCTTCTTCTTTAGCTATTGTTGATCGTTTTCTCTTCTTGAAGCGGAATTCCACCATGGATTCCTGCAACTCTTTCTTTCTTCTTGTTGGTTTCCTCAGAATATTGGGAACCTTCTTCTCCCTGTGCTTAAGAACATTTTGACAGGAAGTTTCTTTTCTTCTCACTCTTTGCAGCTATGGTTCAGAATGAGTTATATTGATGGCACCTGTCAGTAGAGTCTGAGCTGACAGCTGATGGCTAGGATCAACTTAGGAGCTGCTTGAAGTGTTTGGGGCTGAACCAAGCATGAGCCTTCCTCATCAAAGTCAACCCTTTGACCATTGACCATGAAGTCAAAGTCAACAACTCAAGACTCAAATTAATTAGGACTTTGTAATTAGGATTTATGATGTAATTAGGACTTGCTTGTAATTTTCCTATTTCTTCCTAGTGTGGGGCGCTAATTTGTGGCTTTATTGGCTTAAGCATTAGCTTAACTAAATAGCCTTGGGGACATGGGTTCAAGACCCACTTAGGATAGCTTTCCTATTATTTTTTATTTTCCCCATTTATTCCCTTAAGTGGTCGCCCCCTTCCCCCTCCACTCCTATATAAAGGAGTCTTCTCTTCTTGTATTTTAACACTTACATGAATTTAGTAAAGGCATTATGCCCAAATTTCTCCTCCCTTGGTGAGTTGAGTTAGGCTTGGTGGTTGTTGCTCAAACCATACTGAGACTTATCTAATTCTCCTGAATTAGTGGCGTCTGGCATTGGACTTATCTGTTGTGGGTGGATTCATGCTTCAGTGGCGTCCCTACCATTTCTTCCTCTCCACTTTTTCTTTCATTTTCTCTCATTTTCTATCATTTTCTTGCGCATTATAGCTGCTGTTCCAACCACTATAATTCACAATTTTGATGCCTTTAATTGATTCTAATCGGTTGGTTTTGCTCAATTCTAGATCCTACAACTATCCTGATATCATATATAGATCCCATCAGTAGGATCTAACTCCAATTGGTCTGGTGGTTCAACTTGGTGGGGAATTCCTCTGTCTAAATGGAAGATTATACTCTCATCTTGAGGGCTAAGTTTGAAATTTCCCCGATCAACATCAATTATCATTTTGGCAGATTTCATGAAAGGTCTTCCCAAAATTAGGGGGACATCAGTATCCTCCTCTATATCCATCACCATAAAATCAAATGGATACTTAAACTTTTCCACCTTTAAAGGAAAATCATCAATAATCCCATAAGGATATGTTGTGGACTTGTTTGCAAGTAGCAGGGCTACATTTGCAGGTTTGACCTTCAAATCACCCAGTCTTTTGAACAATGATAAAGGCATCAGATTGATGCTAGCCCCAAGGTCTAGTAGCGCCTTTTTGACTGGTAAAGTACCAACAGTGACTGGTATAGTGAATCTTTCTAGATCTAATGACTTCTCTGGTTTGTAGACCTCATCTGACTTTTCTACCTTCTCATCAACTTCCTCTTGATTTGTATCTGATTGGACACATCTTGCCACAATATCCTCTTCTAGCAGCTCCTCTTTAGATGTTAAGTTGTCCTCCAAATCACTTCCCTCTGTTGTGTTACTATTTGTAGTAACTGCATTGCATTTCTCTTTGGGATTTGTTTGGGTGTTAGCAGTAAATTGTCCTTTATTGTGATCTGCAATATCCTTTGCTAACTGGCCAACTTGTGTCTTTACAAGCCTGAAGGTTGCATCTATATTCTTCTTATAGGCTTCAAAAGTCTGTATAAGGGCATTAATTTTCTCATCCAGTTTTGACAACCTGTCATTTGTAACATCCCAAAATTAGGGCCTAGAAACTATAGTGAGAGCTTTAGGCTATGGTTTCGACCAAGTAGCAGAGAGATAGAAGTGGTATCAGATATTGGAGATTTGAATGAGAATTTAGATAGGAATTTGGTAATAATCTAAGAGGATTACAATGATTTAAGAATGGGGAAAGGCTTTTAGAGGAAGAAGAACTAAATTGGAAAGATATGATATTAGATGAGAGTTAGGGAATCAATTTAGTTATGAGTTTTAAAGGAACTCGGGTAGAAGACGGTTTTATGGAAGAGAGCAAGGGAACAGAGGAGCATGATCTCATGGGCACTTATAACCCTTAACGTTAGCCTTTTCGGAGTAGATTGATGAGACTCATGTAAAGCTTGCCCCGTTAGGCTTCAACCAAGGTTGTTGCTCAATTTTAGGTTTCAAGCCTAATGACCTTGGTGCACTAATTCGCGAATATCTAGAGCTAAGGATGACCAACTGAGGTGATTCTGCTTGCATTAGAAAGCTTAGATCCGGGGCTTCAGTTTGATATGCTATATGATAGTATTCCGAGCTCGTTTGCACCTCCAAACAGCAAGTTTATGTGCTGCAGCGTGCAGAGTGCACAGATGCGCGCAGGGCAACATAATCAGTATTGGCCCCTGAGTTTAGTGCGCTCAAGCGCGCACGCGGACCTGTTTTCCTTAAAACAGGGCATACAACCCCTTTTCTTTATTCTCACCCTTAGGGTTTTCGAGTGAGAGAGAGAGGGTTTTAGTGAGAGAAAGTGAGAGGAAGAAGAAGATAGTTGATTGGAAGCCTTCCCCACCTCTTGAAGCTTGAAGATCATTCTTCTCTTCTCTTCTCCCTTTTTCCACCAAGTTTCTTCCATTTAAGGTAAGTGAAGCTCACAAACTTCCATCTCATCTTGTATATGTTTCCAATATGACCCCTATCCTTCTATTCCTCTTCCCCTTGGTTTGTGGATGTTGATTTATGGTTGAATTAGAGAATATACATGCTTTGAGGTGACTATTGGTTGTATGTGAAAACCCTAGGTTAGAATAATTTGGGGATTTTGGGATTTCTTGCCATTGGCTGCTATTGGGTAAATTTCTTGATGATTCTTGATGTTCAATGATGATTTTGTTTGGTGTATGTGTAAGTTTACCATGACATGAAGTATATGAGCATAGTCAATTTGAGGATGACTTTTTATGATGTTAGTTTACATGCTATGCTTTTTCAGAAAAACTCTTTATGTATTTATGCAAAAATATCTCTCAGTTAGAATCAGAATTTGGCTTCGGCCCAGAATCAGAATTTGGCTTTGGCCCAGAATAACTAAGCCGACCTCAGCCGTGAGAATATTTAATAACTAAGTCGGCTTCGGCCGTGAGAATAATTAAGCTGGCTTCGGCCGTGAGAAATTGTTTGAAAATTTGACTTCGGTCCATAATAAGGGTGGGATTCGTCCCTAGGGAAGACGTTCCCTGTAGTCTGAGCTCAGTTCTAACTCCAGAATCAGTGAAAAGACCCTACCGGCTGGGAACAGCTGTGAGAACATGTCTGCTGGGCACAACAGTGAGAATTGCATCGTGAGATTGTTTGTGCATTTAGACTTGTAATGTATGATGTATGACTCCTGCTTAGCTAACCTGAGAGTATTTATATGTTCTTTCCTTGAGTTATGAAAAGATTTTATTATGTAAGGAGATTATAATGTTTTATGAATTTCATGTTGTCTTGTATTATATGTTGCATTGCATATGCTTGTTTTCCCCAGACTGCTTGTTGCATGCTTTATTCAGTGAGACCGTAGTCTCACCCCACGTTTCAGGGATAGATTTTAGTTATGCAGGTTATTCCAGATTTATGTTCAATAGGAAGGAAGCTTTTGGGGTGGATCAATACACTCTCAGTGATCAGAGGGAAATTCTTAGTGGAGAATTTTTTGTAATTAAGATGTATTAATATAGAGACTTTAGATTTGCCATGGAGGCTTAATTGTAGTTTAAGATTGCATTGTGTTATTATAAACTATATTGGTGGTTTTTCTAGATTTCAGGTTAAGTTGGAAATTTTGTAAATGTCTAGTTTTTAAGGGAGACTCTGCCGGATTTCTGGTAGAAGTTTTATGAACCATAAAACTCCAAAGTGTAGGTTCGTTCCCTAGGGTTTTATTAAGATATTGTATTGAGAACTATGATATATGAATTTTGTGGAAGCCTAAGCAAACGTTGGATTGCTTAAGTGTTTATGTGAATTGTATGTCGATATCGAAAATGGCGCGAAATAATTTCAGAAATTCGGGAATAGTGTTCCCAACGGACATTATTCTTGAATTAAGAAATTAGGACGTTACATTTTGGTATCAGAGCAGTTCAATCCAATTGGACTATGGTTAGGTTAGTTTCCCGTGACTTACTATGATTGCATCATACTCTGTACTCAACATAGGGACTGATCACCCCTCTACTGAGTGCGTTGTACACGGGATTATGGTTAGTGACGTGAGTAGGGTGCCTTGGTTAGAGAATTTGGACACTTCTCTAACAAGGTTAGAGCCATCCACTTGGTAGATAGAGGGATAGTGAATAGGCCCATTTCCAAGAGTGGGCATGAGGCACCCTTGGAAGGAAAGTAGAAGTTTTTGAGAGAGAGTGCGTAAATGGTTTTGGAAGGTGGAAACAACAGGTAGGTTTAGAGGGAACATGAGGAGTAGGCTCCCTGTAGGGGAAGGAGAGTATTGGTTGTTGGTAGTTTCACCTTGGTGGTGTGGTCTACCTAAGTTGAATGGAGTGTTTGATTTCCCTGACTGAATGTAATGCCTGCTTGCATGGACAATTGTATGCTTTATGTACTTGGTTGTGTTTTGATTGATTTGGTTATGGTGTTTTTTGTCTGGTTAAATGATTGCATGATAGGTATACATGATTGTGATGCTTGAAAGGTCTTGTAAGTAGGGGCAGGGGGTTGGAGGTAAACTTCTAGGGCATGGGTGGAAAGATTTTGAAGTTTAGAATCTCACAGGTTTAGGATTTCATGTTTGGTTGGATTGTAGAAAGCAAGTAGAACTCATGAGAAGTTAGAGGAACCTAATACCACTGGTAAGGGAGAGTAACCCTAGTTCCTTGGTTAAGTTGTTTGACAATAGATGGATGTAACCCTAGATACAACTCAAGGAATTGAATTAGGGTCTTGATCTTACTTGTGGTTGTCTGAGTCATTATAACTCTGGGTAGATGTCTAACTAGGTGATCCGTGAATTAATCTGATGGTGATGAGAGTGTTTAAGTCTTATGTATGGCGATTTGGCTTATTCTTCTTAGGAGCGAGTCTCACCCTGTGTTTCCTAAGATATTAGTCTGACACTTTAGAGCCCTCATTTATCCCTTAGGTCCATGCACTGGTGAATCTGATTATAGTTCTTAAGGGAAAAGTCTAAACCTTTGGTACCTTAAAAAATCAATATGAGAGTTCTTAGAGGTAATTTCAGATCATATATGTATATGTTAACCAATTAGTTACTTAAGTGTATTCTTACTTCTTGGACCATTAGAGGAAATTTAAGTTTGAAGACCATGACTCCATAACCACCCTGTTCTACCTTAGAGCACCCTTCTCACCTTAGGTCCCTTGTGGTATGGAACCGTGCTATCCATGTCTGAGCTATGATTGGGCATTATCGCTTAGTGAAGACCCCATGATTAGTTCGGTTAAGTTAGAAGGTAAAACCCAAGTTGGTAAAGGAAGTGAGCGACATTAGAGACTTGGATGGATAGAGGTACTTAGTAGATCGCAATCATGGTCAGTCCTATCGGTTCTAGGATTACTTGGCTATTAGCACCTGAAGAATAAGGTCCCTTGTTGTTTTGGTCAAAGTGTATAGAGTAGAAGTCCCATAAATATCAAGTTTTGCACTTAGTACATTGTTTTCTGTTTTCCGGGGGTAAGCACTCTGTTACATATGTTTAGGAGTATGTTACCAGCACACGGGTAGTCACCTATTTTTCTAAGTTATAAGTGTTAGAGCTAAGCCTATAGTTTGGGTTTTTCTGTGACACCCCAAGTTACCACTAAGAATGCCACATGTGTTGTACGTGACCAACGATAGTACTATACATGAGTCGTTAAAAATGCCGATTTTTTTTAAATGGGTTTAGTAGTTTTCAACCTTCTACATCTCTAATTCTATTTTAAGCATTTATAAAATATTCTTTCCTTATTGGTTAAACTCGTTTTCGAAAACGCCGAGAATAGTTACCATATCGCGTAAACGTACATCATACATACATTTGCAAGTCAACATATGAAAATAAATTGTGCATGAAATTACATACAGAAATAGTGTACTTCTTGAGTCATACAAAATCAACATCAAAATAAGAGTTCTAGAAGCGAGGTAAAATAAATAAGACCTCAATAAAATACAAAAGAGAGGTCGCCAAATCAGATCTGCCACTAACTAGACTCAAACAACACTATCCTACTCGTCGCTAGAGGGGTCCTCCTCCGGCTCCTCCTCCAACGTATCATCAATGATAATCAACTCTAACTCATCCGAGACAGAGTGGTCTTGCGCATCAGCACGCAAAGGCTGTGAGCCCGATGCCTCAGAAGTGGGTGAGTATCTGGGGGAGTCTGGCCCAACCATGTCTGCCATCCGCGATGACCGAGATGACACCGAAGAAGCAGGACGATGACGAGAGCGACGAAAGGTAGTATAACGCACTAATCCCGGTGGCGTAGGAAACTCAAGAGTCACTGGTACGACGAAATCCATCTCTAATACTAACGGGAGGCTGGGGTGAGTGATGACGATACGAACCTCCCCGGTGAACACGCATCTACTGGGGATGTCCGTCACCCGCCAGGTACCCCTGGGCATCCATCTCAGTTGTACCCTCATCGAAGACATAGTGAGGATCTCTAATGCCGGCTATCAACGTAGTGAAAGAGATACAATAACCAATACAGAAAGGAAGGGTGAGAACACATCACATGAACTCACAACACATAAGATATAGTAGACTAGAGCACACACACAGAAATTCCACACAATTCAACCAATAAGTGAATACAACTCATATCATCATGATACACACAGACTAATGCATACTTGCAACTACAGTGTCATAACTAATGCATGAGGGCCCGGGGAAACATCACCATCCACAGTGCACCCAAAAACTGCCCGACCATATATGTACAACGTATCAGGAGTTAGAGTCTGTACTAGCGCCGATACAAAGAGCATTGCTCATATATTTTGGCCAAATCATTTTATCTGTCTTCTAGACAATCTCAACTGACCCCGAAAATCATGAGAGCGACAAGAATAGCTAAGCTGGGTTCCACGATCTCGACAGTAGGGAGCTAACCTACATCCTCTGAGATCTACCAGGAGCTAGGCTATCCTCAGGGATGGCGTCCCTTTTGAGGACCCGCTGGCATTCTTTGCAAAACCCAGTGCACCCTTCCCAACCGATTTCACACTATACCAAGTGTCACTGCCATATAGGTCGTAAGGTTTTTCACCTTGAACATCATCAATGCTTTATGATGCATGTCATACAACAAAGCTTCGCAGCATACACATCCTTGCAGGCAAAGCCCATTGAATCATTCTACGTCACCACCTTCCCGTGGTACGGCCCGATTCAGTGTCTTTCCTTCACAAGGGAAACCAAACCCCACCTCGGGTTAAGACCGCACTCTCTCACTAAGCTTCTCAAGTTTTATGCAGAAAGAGTGTATTGGCAATAAACTTTTAAGGTAGCTTGTACTAATATTTTTCTTTAAGTTGATGATCACTTTCACTTAAGTCTTATAGCTTACTCAGACTTATGATTGTGTCTTATGAATAGTATTATCTATCTTTAGTCGTCTTGTATGTCTAATTAAGACTAGGTTTAACCCTTAATTATGATTAGCCTTCCTTAGTTAAACTGTAATTAATCTTAATTCTCCTTAATTAAGTCTTAGTCTTTACTTAAGATCCTAATTAATTCCTAATTGTCCCTTAATCTCTTAGATTAAGCTTTTAATTACATTTGATTAAGGTTATGATTGTGTCTTATGAATAGTATTACCTATCTTAATTGGTCTTGTATGTCTAATTAAGACTAGGTTTAACCCTTAATTATGATTAGCCTTCCTTAGTTAAACTGTAATTAATCTTAATTCTCCTTAATTAAGTCTTAATCTTTACTTAAGATCCTAATTAATTCCTAAGTCCCTTAATCTCTTAGATTAAGCTTTTAAATACATTTGATTAAGGTTAATCACAATTAATTAGTTCTTAATCATCATTAACTCTTAATTACTTGGCTAATACTTCATTAGTGATTAATGATTAAGATTAAGGTTAATCTTCATTAGGGTTAATTAACTTTAATCTTAATTAATTATCCTTTACTTGATTAACTTAGGTGGATTGGATTAGTCAACTTAGACAAGTTGGATTAGTTAAGCCTACTAATAAATTTCTAAGTTTTAGTCTTGGTGGGTTGGATTAGAGTTGAAGTCCAACTCTAATCTAAGCCCAAGTCCATAAAATATTTTTGGTTGACTTTTAAAGGGTCTTTGACCTTTTTTTTGAAGGCATTGGGCCTAAACTAAAGGCCCAGTGGTTAGGTAACCCATAAGGATCTAATTTTTCACATTTTCATCCAATATTATGAATTTTAGGGTGACTTTTAATTAGCCTTATTTTTGCATCCGAATTTAGTTTGTAGAATTTAAGAAAATTTTATCTCCATTTACATTAGTTAACACCTTAAATGGTTATATTTTCTTTTGCTTATTGGGCCACTAGGGTCCATAAACACTTAAACATTTTTCTCATGACCAACTCAAGATCAAACCAAGACTTTCAATAGTTTCTCATGAACACACTCAAGAACATGAAGAACAAGGATGAACACCATGAATGTTCATCAAGAACACCAAAATCCAACCATTTCCAAAATTCACCAAATTCAAGCATGATCATCAACATGCATTTAAACCAAGCAATATCATACCAATTCATCAAAATACACCAATTAACATTGTCAAGTTCACATTTTTGTTCATAGGTTCAAAAACACCATTTTCATGATTCAAGCACGCCAATAAATTTAACAATTTCAAACAATCACATGCATGTACTTAGATAAATCATCCAAGCATATTACAACCATCAAATAAATTTTTTTTTCACATGCAGCCCCATTAACAAGTCAAGGCCGAACCCATTCAAGGAGAAAGAGGAAAATTTTTCTAACAAATTTCTAGACTTGCATGCATCCAAAACCACCAAAGTAACACATTTTAAGCATCATAAAAATTTTTAAAACACACATACATCCCACAAGCAAAAAGCCGAACCATTCCCTCAAGGGAATAGGTTCCAAGAATCCATTTTTTTGAGGAAAAAAAGTTTAGGGACAAGGATCAAGGGTAATCCTTAACTCTAGTCACCAATCCTACTAGAGTTCAAGGTTCTCCCCCCTTTACCTAAGGAAATTCTTCATGAAAAATGTGCAGTCACAACTTCAAAACAACCCCTCCTTTGAGCTCCTTTGATCACCAAAGCAAGAATCTACAAGGTTGGAGGCTAGGTTTTTCAAGCTTAAGGTTAAAAAATGGAACGTTGAGCTTAGAAGTGTTTGGGAGAAAATGGAAGATGGAGAGAAAGGGAGAGGGTCTCACGGCTCTTGGAAGGAGAAAATGAGAAGTGAATTGTGTTCTTCCCTTTTTGCATGTAGGAGAAAAGAAGGAATGGACAAGTGTTTAGGTTTTCATGACATTAGGCTTCTTTTATGACACTTGTCTTGAGAAAGGATAAGAAAATAACAAGTGTCCTACATGCACACTCCATGTAAAGCTCGCGTTTTACCGTTTTTGCCATTTTTGCCGTTTTTGCTGTTTTGAGTGTTTTATTGGATTTTGAGTGATTAAAATTATTTTTAATCATCAAAATTCATATTTTTGGATTTAGAATTTAATTTCCTATTTTTAGGAATTTTTTTGGAATTTTTGGGTTTTTCTGTGAAAAATGACCTTTTTGCCCCTCCTGTCTCTTGAACCGGGCCCGAATACTCTTGATCCGGGCCAGAAAAATTGCACAAGCCTTCCTTTCTCTCCTTAAAGACCGTGCAAGCAGCCTTGATGCATGGGAGACACTTGTCTTCCCATCTCTTCCATTCCACCAATAGCTTGAAAAGGTGAATATGTCATATAAAAAGCTTTTTTCTCCTTTTTATTCATTTTGTTGCATGCAAACAAGGAGAACTTTCCTTTTCTCTCATCTTCTTCTCCCTTGGCCGTGGCACTCTCACCCTTTCTCTCCCAAAATCTTCATTCTCTCCATAAACACCAACCAAGTTTAAGTTCCATTTTTGAACCTAAGCTTAAAAATACTTACTTTCTAGCCTTAAAACACTTGTTGGAGACCAAAAGGAGGACCTTTGAGGGCTGTCTTTGGCTGTTCTTGGAGCTGTTTTCTGCACTTTTTCTTGGAGAAATTCTTAGGTAAATGGGGGGGGAGAACTTGAACTCTAGTAGGCCTTGTAACTAGAGTCAAGGATTTGCCCTTAAATCCTTGTCTTTCTCTTGTTTTTCCTTGAAAAGAATCAATTTTTTTCACTTATTTTGAGATTGGATTTTCGGAACTTTGAGCTGGGTTGTTATTGATGATTGCATGTTTATTTTAGTGCTTGAAACTTGTTTGTTTGATGGATTTAGATGCATGCAAGCCAAGCTAAAATTTTTGCAAAATTTCTCCCCTTTTCCTTGATGCTCTCGGCCAAGAGAGTAAAAAAATGGGGCTGCATGTATTCTAAAATTGTTTTGATGATTGTAATGTGTTTAGATGATGATTTGATGAACATGCATGTGGTTGGATGGATTTACACAATTGTTTGATGATTGATCTTGTGAAAGATTGGTGTTTTGAGCTTGAAATTGGAGACTATGAACTCAAAATGCATGTGGATGATCTTGGGTGATTTTTTTGTGATATTTGGCATTTAGATTGTTTATTGATGAATGTGTGAAGTTTTGGTGAAGATTGGATGTTGTGAAAAATTTGAAGTTTTGGATGAACATTCAAGGTTGTTCTTGATGTTCATGAGTGGTCTTGATGAAACTCATCAAGAATGTCCTTTTGATCCTAAAAAGATCAAAAAGATGTTTAAAATATGTTTTTGGGATAAATTAGCCCAAAAGGACTAAAGAATAAATTTGTAACAAAAAGGACTAAATTGCAAATAAGATAAGTTTTTATTTATTTAACTAAAATAAAAATCTATTTAAAAGTCACATTTTTTATTTATTATGAACAAAAATGGGCTCTCATGGGTCCAATAACCTTTAGGCTTTTGTTTAGTCCCAAAGCCTTCAAAAAGAAAGTCAAAACTCAATTTAAAAGACAACTAAAAATAATTCATGGACTTAGGCATAGATTAGGGCTGAACTTCAGCACTAATCTAAGTTGTGAAAATTAAACTTAGGATTAATTAGTAGACTTAACTAATTTAATCACCTAAGTTGATTAGCCTAAATTACTTAAGTTAATTAATAATTAATTAAGTCTAAAGATAATTAATATTAATATAAGTGTTAATAAAGTAATTAATCTCTATCGACAGTCAAAAACTAATTAATTATAATTTAACCTTAATCAAGCATAATTAAAAACCCTAATCCAAGATTAAGGAAGAGATTAAGGGATAATTAGAAATTAATTAAGATCTTAAGTAAGGATTAAGACTTAGTTAAAGAAGGATAAGATTAATTGAAATGCGATTAATGAAGACTAGTTATGATTAAAGGTTAAGCCTAATCTTAATTAGTCATACAAATAAAATTAGGATTAGTAATGCCTTTCATAAGACATATCCATAAGCCTTAGTAAATTGTAGGACTTAAATGAATATGATTATCAATAAAGCTAGCACAAGCTACCTTAAAAGATTATAACCAACACCTTCTCTCTACATAAAACTTGAGAAGCTTGGCAAGAGAGCGTGATTTGTTTTCCTTAAAAGAAAGACCTTGAATCTACGAGGTTGCACCAAGATAAAGTGGTGACGTAACAAGATTCAATGGGCTTGTCTGTAAGGATGTGATATTGTAAGTGTTTGCGGTGTGACATACATCATGTGCATCAATGATGGTTAAGGTTCAAAAGCCTTACGACCTATATGGCAATACCACTCTAGTACAGTGTGAAACTGGATGGGACGGGTGCACTGGGTTTTGCAAAGAACACCAGCGGTCCGGTAAAGGAGACCAGCCCTGAGGATAAGTCGGGTCTCGAAATGGAACAAGTGACGTAGGCTCGCCCCCTACTATCGTGTAAACGGGGTACAGGCTTGACTATCCTGTCGCTCTCAAGTTTTCATAATTAGTGAGTTTGTCTGGAAGTCGGAAAATCGTCTTGGCCAGAGATTGAGCAATGCTCTTCGTACTATTTGCTAGTACAGACTATACTCCTGATATATTGTACATATATGGTCGAGCAGTTGCTGTGTGCTCTGCTTTTGGTGATATTTTCTCGGGCCCTCATGCATTAGTCATATGCATCATGATTATATAAACTGCATTCTTGTGATTGAGGTTGTGTGGATGTTCTATGAATGCTCTAGTTACTGCATTCTACTTGATATGAGTTCATGTGATGTTCTCACCCTTCCTTTTCTGCTTCTGTTATTTCCTGTCGTCGTACTTCTTAGCCACGTCGACAGTTGGTATTGGAGAGATTCAGGATGTCCACTATGAGGATCACGTTGAGGTGGGAGCCACGAGGCCAGTGGCGGATTACCGACGTCCCTAGGCGATGTGTTTTCACGGGGGAGGTGCGCGTCACCATTTCTCATCCCAACCTTCCCCTGGTACCGGAGATAGATTTCACAGTGCCGGTGATCCTTGAGTTTGAGACTCCACCCAGACTCCGTCGCTACACTACTTTTCTCAACCGTCGTCATCGCCCCTCTCCATCAGCATCGTCACAGTCCTCACGGATGGCGACCATGGGCGAGCCAGATTCCCCTCGTTACTCTCCCGGTCCAGAGGTGTCACCTCCACAGCCTGTATATTCTGACGCATTTGGCCGTTCCCGTCCGAGTGAGCCAGACATGATCGTGATCGATGACACTACATCTGAGGAGGAGGACCCAGAGGAAGACCCGAAGGATGACTCTGAGGATGAGGAGCCGGAAGAGGATTCTTCCAGTGACGACCCCTCAGAAGACTTTGGGATGATCAACCTCGGGGGTACTGGAGGGAGGAGTTGTGGATGGATTCCTGCTGAGACGGATGACGACGAGTAGGATAGCGTAACTGGGGGTAGTTACGAGTCTAGTTAGTAGCAGCTCTGATTTAGTGGCCTCTTGTTTTGTTTCGTTTTGGTTGAGGTCTTATTTATTATAGTCTACTACTAGAACTCTTGTTTTGATGGTGGTATTGTTTACTCCGGGATTACTTTGACACTATGGTTCTATATATATGTTATGATGTTTCTTCCCCATGATCCCCTTATATCTGCGTGTATGTTGTGTATGTATGTGGGATGATTGAATCGTCTAGATGTTTTTAGAAAATGAATTTCAGACTTAAGGAAAGGACAATTTCATGAATACTTAAAATGGAATTAGAATGCGATTAGTTGATGATGATTAAACTCTTTTCAAAAAAAAAAAAATTTTCGTATTTTCTAAGTTTTAAAACAGTAAATTCGACGGTTACATTTTGCAATGTAATATTCTTAGCGGTATAACTAAGGGTGTCGCACTCCACACACATGCACGGCTTCTAGGGGAAGGAAAAGGAAGGATGGCGCAAATTTTTCTGGCCCGGATCAAGAGTATTCGGCCCCGGTTCCAAGGAAAGTAGGGGTAAAATGGTAATTTTGCACCAAAATTCCAAAAATTCCCAAAAATTCTAGAAAAATAGGAAATTCATTCTTAACCTCATTAAAATTAATTTTGATGATAAAATAATAATTTTAATCACTCAAAATTCAATAAATCACACAATAAGGCACATAAGCAAAAATGCGGGTGTTACATTTTCAGCCTCTCCTCTTCCTGTATCCTTGGCGGTAAAACTCTGATCTTTATTGTCCATGGAAGAAGAAAAATCTTGCGGAATTCAGAATTGTTACTCAGTGCATAACTCCTGCAAGGGTCAATGACCGATATCTAATTAGTGTTTTGTTAAAGATTAGAGTTAAGCTTAGTGTGTTGAATTCCTTGTTAGGTGTTGAACATTCTCTTTCCATTCCTATTGTTTCTAAAGTTTCCACCATCATCCTAGGTTTGAGTGTGTCCTTTGGCCACCAAGGCAATTGGATGTTCCTTCAATTGTTGCGGATGCCAGCTCTAAGCAGTAGCTATTGATGTCATGGTATAGGGCATGTGTTCGTACTCAGTCTCCTAGATTGAAATGATAGATAATATTTTTTTCTATGCTTGTGCACATGATGGAGTGATAGGTACAAGCATGCATACGTGCTATCATGTTCTGTTAGATGAGGTTGGTTTCTCTCCGGATGAACTACATGAGTTTGTCCGTTCTCTATCATATGTGTATCAGAGGAGCACCACTTGGCTGCAACCATATATTCTTTAATTTGAGACCTGTGTGTTGTTGTTTTAGAAACTAGTGATGAGATGATGTTGTTCATAAGATTATGTTTCAGACCAGCTAGCTTGTAGAAGTCACAACGTAGTTTCATGTGGTAGACTTGAACCTTGAGGGTTGTTAGAGAGGGCTAAGCCCTTAAGGGGCTAGCCTTGTTGAAGAAGACATAAGGACCCATCTTATAACTTAAAGGGATAACTAGAAACACTCAGAGCACAACTAGGTTGTTAGCAACCCAAAGATTAAATCACTTTGTAGATGTCAAAAATTAGGAACGCCAACAACTTAGACAACTTTTAGGTACTCCCCAAGATTTGGTGCGCGGATTAAGTATTGAGTTAGGAAACATAACCAAGAGTTTTGTGAAGCCCTTTTTATGTTTCAGCCCGGTTTGGTAGTTTGATTAACTAAAGTAGTTCAGTCATTTCACAGTAAAGAGACCAAGGTGAGGTCCCTTAGGAATCCAGGTTAGGATTATGGTAAAGGAGGGGTAGGTGCTGGGGTATGTATCCCGAGGAAGAATGAGAGGACTGATTGGAGCCGGTGCGAGTTAGGTATAGAACAGTTAGAAGATAGTGACGTTCGAGGCGTAGCCTATGAGGGTAGGACTAAGAGGACGAGTTTAGGAATGCAATCGAACCCTAATCCCATGTTAGCCACTTTGAGGAATAGAGGTATTAGTGATCGAACGAAAATTTGGGGAGGATTCCAAGTACACAATCATAGATAAGAATAGGATTGTGACCCTGTGTTAGGATAATCGAGCAAATTTTCAGGACAAAATTTATTTAAGGGGGGTAGAATTGTAACATCCCAAAATTAGGGCCTAGAAACTATAGTGAGAGCTTTAGGCTGTGGTTCCAGCCAAGTAGGAGAGAGTTGGAAGTGGTATGAGATATTGGAGATTTGAATGAGAATTTAGATAGGAATTTGGTAATAGTCGAAGAGGATTACAATGATTTAAGAATGGGCAAAGGTTATTAGAGGAAGAAGAACTAAGTTGGAAAGATATGATATTGGATGAGAGTTAGGGAATCGATTCAGAGCTATGAGTTTTAAAGGAACCGAGGTAGAAGACGATTTTAAGGAAGGGAGAAAGGGAATAGAGGAGCACTATCTCATGGGCACTTAGAACCCTTAACGTTAGCCTTTTCGGAGTCAATTGATGAGACTCATGTAAAGCTTGCCCCGTTAGGCTTCAACTAAGGTTGTTGCTTCATTTTGGGTTTCAAGCCTAATGACTTTGGTGCACTAATTCGCGAATATCTATAGCTAAGGGTGTCCAATTAAGGTGATTCTGCTTGCATTAGAAACTTAGATCCGTTGCTTTGGTTTGATATGTTATATGTTAGTATTCCAAGCTCGTTTGTACCTCCAAACAACAAGTTTACACGCTGCAGCGCGCAAAGTGCGCAGATGCACACTGAAGCGCGTAGGGCATCAGAATCAGTACTGGCCCTTGAGTTTAGTGCGCTGGAGCGCACATAGGGTGCGCTCAAGCGCGCATGAGGGTCTGTTTTCCTTAAAATAGGGCGTACAACCCCTTTTCTTCATTCCCACCCTTTCTTAGGGTTTTCTAGTGAGAGAGAGAAAGGGTTTTAGTGAGAGAAAGTGAGAGGAAGAAGGAGATAGTTGATTGGAAGCCTTCCCCACCTCTTGAAGCTTGAAGATCATCCTTCTCTTCTCCCCTTTTCCACCAAGTTTCTTCCATTTAAGGTGAGTGAAGCTCACACACTTCCACCTCATCTTGTGTATGTTTCCAATATGACCCCTATCCTTCTGAATATTCCTTTTCCCTTTGGTTTGTGGATGTTCATTTATGGTTTAATTAGAAAATATACATGCTTTGAGGTGACTATTGGTTGTATGTGAAAACCCTATGTTAGAATAATTTGGGGATTTTGGGATTTCTTGCGATTGGCTGCTATTGGGTAAATTTCTTGATGATTCTTGATGTTCCATGATGATTTTGTTTGGTGTATGTGTAAGTTTGGCATGACATGAAGTATATGAGCATAGTCAATTTGAGCATGAGTTTTTATGATGTTAGTTTACATGCTTAGCTTTTTTAAGAAAAACTCTTTATGTATTTATGCAAAAATATCTCTCAGTTAGAATCAGAATTTGGCTTCGCCCCAGAGTCAGAATTTGGCTTCGGCCCAGAATAACTAAGTTAGACTCGGTCGTGAGAATAATTAACAACTAAGCCGGCTTCGGCCGTGAGAATAATTAAGCTGACTTCGGCCGTGAGAAATTGTTTGAAAACTTGACTTTGGTCTAGAATAAGGGTGGGATTCGTCGCCACGGAAGACGTTCCCCGTAGCCTGAGCTCACTTCTAACTCCAGAATCAGTGAAAAGACCCTGCCGGCTGGGAACAACTGTGACAACATGTTTGCTGGGCACAACAGTGAGAATTGCATCATGAGATTGTTTGTGCATTTAGACTTGTAATGTATGATGTATGACTCATGCTTAGCTAACCTGAGTATATTTATATGTTCTTTCATTGAGTTAAGAAAATATTTCATTATGTAAGGAGATTATAATGCTTTATGAATTTCATGTTTTCTTCTATTCTATGCTGCATCGTATATGCTTGTTTTCTCCACACTGCTTGTTGCATGCTTTACTCACTGAGACCGTAGTCTCACCCCACGTTTTGGGGATATATTTTAGTTATGCAGGTTATTCCAGATTTATGTTCAATGGGAAGGAAGCTCTTTGGGTTGATCCACACACTCCCAATGATCAGAGGGAAATTCGTAGTGGAGTCTTATTTGTAATTAAGATGCATTAATTTAGAGACTTTAGATTTGCCATGTAGGCTTAATTGTAGTTTAAGATTGTATTGTGTTATTATAAACTGTATTGGTGGTTTTTCTGGATTTTAGGTTAAGTTGAAAAATTGGGAAATGTCCAGGTTTTAGGGGAGACTCTACCGGATATCCGGTAGAAGTTTTATGAACCATAACACTCCAAAGTGTAGGTTCGTTCTGCAACATCCCGAGATTAGAACCTAAAAGGGCATAATGAAAGTCTTAAGTTATGGATTCGATCAGGAGAAGAAGGACTAAGTCAGAAGGGAAATTTAGAAGGAGAACTAAGTGGATAAAGAAAGGAGTTTTGGTTGTGAGGGAGTGCGCTTCAGCACGCTCTGGAGGCTTCAGCATGCTCTTGAGGCTTCAACATGCTCTGGAGGCTTCAACATGCTCTGGAGGCTTCAGCACACCCTGGGGGCTGCAGCACGCTTTGGGGGCTGCAACACACTCAGAGGGTGCTTCAGCGCACTTGATTCAGTGTTAATAGGTGGCTTGGCAAGCGCGCTTCAGCACGCCTTGGGGGCTGCAGCACACCCTGAGGGCTTCAGTGCACATTAGGTGCGCTACAACGCATGCTTTTAGGCCCTTTATGAACCATATTCAAGTGCGCTACAACGCACTCTACCTCCCTACCCTGTGCGCTAACACATCGTGAAATTGTGTGGAGTGGGCTACAACGCCAATCAGGGGGCTGCAGCGCACACTTATGGGTCTTATACCCAACTCCGCTCCCTGTCTCATTCAGTTCCATTTCTTTTCACCGTTCTTCCAAGAGCTCGAGAGAGAGGGTTTAGGGTTCGTAAGAGGGATTGAAGGAGAGTTAAAGAGAGGGCTTGATTGAAGAAATCCTCCTCTTCCAAGGCTTGATTCCATCTTCTCCTCCACCTCCATTACTCCATTTCTCCTCCCCCTTTTGGTTCTCCATTTGAAGTGAGTGTGGTTCACTCACTTGCTTATTTGTCATGTAAATTCCCTTGTATGACCCCTATTCTACTTTCCCTTACTTGCATTCACGTTTATTGATGATTAGAGGAAGCAAGGGTTATTGATTTGAATGTATCCTCTTATAATGCAAACCCTATGTTAGAGATTGAAGGTTTGGGGTGATTATGCTTATAATTGTTCATGTTTATGAAATTGAAGGTTTGGGGTGTGATTATGCTTATAATTGTTCATGTTTATGTATTCCATCATGTTTGTGCATAATCTGAATGTTTGTACATGATTTTACCCCATCATGTTCATGGAAAATGTTTTGGGTCATTGACCTCATGAAAATGGTAAAGGAAATGATTTTGGGTGTTTGAACCAAAGAGGGGTCTTCGGACCAATGAGGTACAAGAGAGGCAATCGCTTTTACTCCTAGGCCAAGGGGTAACTGAGATTCCTCAATTAAAAATGAACCATGCACTTTTAATCTTAAAACTTAATGAGGGTGGCTTTGGACGACGGTCCTTGGTTACATGGTCGAGCGCTCAAAAGAGGTAACAGTGAAAAGACCCCGTGGGTGTTCGGGTTATAACACTTGAGGACTGACTCTGCATTGATTGCTCACGTGACTGACTCATGATTTTTGCTCTCATTTTCAAGGTGCATTTACTTGATATTTGGAAGTTATATAATATGTGTTGTGATATCTTTTCATGCATCCATGTACATATATATTGTATATACAATGACATGTCTTTTCCCCCACACTACACACATTGTTATCACACTCACTGGGACGTAGTCTCATCCCACGCTGTGGGAAATATCTTTCAGTGTGCAGGTCTTTGTTCTGGTACTTAGCAAAGGAGCTGAGGACTGACTTGAGGTAGATTATGAAGACTGTCATTGGAGTTTCTTAGTGTAGATACTGGTTTAATGATGTAAATTAATATAATTCTTTAGTAAAGGATTATGTGTAGTTACAGTTAATTGGTAATTGGTGTAGAAATCTGTAGTTGGCCACGGAGGCCCATTTTCCTGGGAAATTGATTAGAAATCATGTTATTATGAACTGTATTGGTGGTTTTGTTGGTTTTCAGGTGAAGTCGAAAATTTGGAAACGTCCAGTTTTCAGGGGAAACTCTGCCGGATTTCCGGTAGGAGTTTTGTGGAACCATGACACTCCGTGTCTAGGTTCATTTCCCTTAGATTTGAACATAAGGTTTCATGTTGTATTGTAGATTGAATTGTAATGATGGCTTAAGTAAGCGTTGGATTACCTAAGCGATTGTATGATTTGTTCACCGATATCGAAAATGGCGCGAAATAATTTCAGAAATTCGGGAATAGTGTTTCCAACGGACATTATTCTTGGATTCATAAATTAGGACATTACATTTTTGTATCAGAGCAGTTCAATCCAATTGAACTGTGGTTAGGTTAGTTGCCCGTAACTTACTATAATTCCACCCTGCCTCGTGCTCAGTTTAGGGACTTATCACCCCTCTACTGGGTGTGTGGTACCCGGAATTGTGGTTAGTAACGTAAGCAGGATTCCTTGTTAGGGAGTTGGGACACTTCTCTAACGAGGTTAAAGCCACCTACTTGCTAGCTGGAGGGAGAATGACATAGTCTCAATTCCTATAGTGAGATCTTGACCCTAGAAACCTCATAGGACATACCCTTATCTCCTAGGAAACTTGAGGCACACTTAGAAGGAGAGGTAAAGTGTAAGTGTTGAAGACAAGTGACTTCGAGGGAATGATAAGTAGACTCCCTGGTAGGCTAGAAGAGTGTCGGCTACTCAGGAGCAAACTTTGGCGATGTAATGTGTTTAAAGAATGATAATTCTTATTTCTGCTTGAATGACTGCTTGAATTGACCGTTGTATGTGTCCCTAAATGATTGAATGTCTTGTGTGTTAGATTGCATGGTTAGAAGGACATGTAGGTGGGAGGTTAATGGCGATCTCATAAGGTCAGGGTGAATGATTTTAGAGCTGGGATTTTGTGAATTTAGGATTTCATGCTTAGTAGACTAGGGAGATGGCAGGTAGAGGTTAGAATGGAAGTGTGGAACTCATGGGAGGTATATGAACTTAATGCCTTTAGTGATGGAGGGTGTAATCCTAGTTTTGGGTAAGTTACCCCCCATGGGCAGGTGTGATCTTAAACACAAATTGAGAAATGAAATTACGGCCTCTAGACCCACATATTTGTTTTCCTTTCTTTAGATCCTTGTTGGTGCATGCTTATGTTGATGGTTAATGTTCCTTCAACCCTAACCTCCTTAGTAGTTGCCTAAGTAATTATGTAACCGGTTGGATTTCTCATTACGCGTTTAATGATTTTGTTATGATGGTAGTGAGATTGTTTAAGCCCTTATGTCCTGTGATTTGTTTTAGTATGCAAGTGGTAAGCCAAATCCTTTGTCTCCTAAGTTACTAGACCAATGCTCCTAGAACCCATCATTAAATATTAGAGGTAACCCTGACCCTTGTAGACACATGTTAAGCCTCTAACCGTTTAGTGCATGAATGTTACGTGGCCGATTGGAAGGTTTCCTAGTTTAGGAACCAAGTGAAAATTTGTGGCACCTTGTAAACCCATGACTCTATAGCTACCTTGTTCCACTTTAGAGCCTTATGGTCTTTTGGCCCTTTTGTGACTATCACCATGTAGTTTACAATTGAGTTCTGATTAGGCGCTATCATCTAGTTAGAACCCCTTGATCAGTTTTGGTTGAGTTGAAGAATAAACACCGGAGTCTAAAGGAAATGAGTGGTAGTAGAAAATTGGATGGTTGAGGGCACCTTATAGGTTACAATAATGATCAGTTCCTTTTAGCTTATGCCTATCTGGTTGTAGATATCTAAGGGTTAAGTTCTTTTGATTATAACCAAAGTGTTCCGGAGTTGTGTTGTTAGTGCACGAATAGTGATCCTTTTCTGAGTTATTGATGGCAAAACTAAGAGAATAAATTAAACCCCTTAGCCTCTTCCTTGTCGTATCCTTAGTGGGAGGAACTTTAGTATTTAGCGTCCTTGGAAAATAAGGATTTTGCAGAATTTGGAATCTGTTACTCAGTGTATATCTCCTGGGAGGATTAATGATTTGTGATTAGATCATGCTTTAGTTAAGGAATGGTGCTAAGTTTGGTGCATCGAGTCCATCACTAGGTATCGAACATTCTCATTCTTTTACCCTTATTTTGAGGACCTACGTTATCCACCTAGATTTGGGTTTGTCCCCTGGCCACCGAGGCAATTGCATGCCTGTCAATTGTTGCAGTTGTCAGCACTAGACAGTAGAGGTTGATGTTGTAATATAGAGCATGTGCTTGTACTCAGTCTCCTAGGTGAATGATAGATATTTTTGTTTTTTTTTATGATTGGGCACATGATGGAGTGATAGGTACAAGCAGGCCTACACACTATCATGTTTTGTTAGAAGAGATGAGTTTCTCTTCGGATGAACTACAAGAGTTTGTCCGTTCTCTATCATATGTGTATCAGAGGAGCACCAAGTGGCTGCAACTCTATATTCTTTTATTTGAGACTTGTGTGTGGTTGTTTTAGAAACCAGTGATGAGATGATGTTGTTCATAAGATTATGTTTCAGACCAGATAGCTTTTAGAAGTCACAACGTAGTTTCGTGTGGTAGACTTGAGCCTTGAAATTTATTAGAGAGGATTGAACCCTTAAGGGGGGTAGCCTTGTAGGAGAAGGCATGGGAACCCATAGTATAACTCAGAAGACCAATTAGGAATATTCAGGACATATCTAGGTTGTTAGCAGCCCAAATTGAGAATCATTATGTAGCTGTTGAAAATTAGGACTCCCTATAACTTAGACAACTTGTAGGTACTCCCAAGGTTTAGTGCGTGGACTCAGTATTGAGTTAGAAATCATAATTAGGAGTTTGGAAGGCCCTAGTTTTACTTCGATTCTGTTATGTAGTCTGATTGCCACTAGTAACTAAGTTATTTTCGAGTGAGGAGACCAAAGTGAGGCCCCCTTAGAAACCCATGTTAGGATTGTGGTAGAGGAAGGGTAGGTGCTAGGGTATGTATCCCTAGAAAGAATGAGAGGATTGTTTGGAGCCGGTGTGAGTCAGGTATAGAACAGTTGGAAGATAGTGACATTCCAGACGTAGCCTATGAGGGTAGGACCAAGAGGATGAGTTTAGAAAGGCAATCCAACCGTAGTTTCCTTTAGCCACCTAGAGTAATAGAGATGTTAATAATCGGAAGACAATTTGGTAGATTTTCCAGCACACGAATATAGTTCGAAAAATGATTGTGACCTGATGTTATGGGGGGTGAACGAAGCAAATTTTGAGGACAAAATTTATTTAAGGGGGGTAGAGTTGTAACATCCCGAGATTAGAACCTAAAAGGGCATAGTGGAAGTCTTAATTTATGGATTCGATCAGGAGAAAAAGGACTAAGTCAGAAGGGAAATTTAGAAGGAGAACTAAGTGGAGAAAGAGAGGAGTTTTGGTTGTGAGGGAGTGCGCTTCAGCACGCTCTGGAGGCTTCAGCATGCTCTGGAGGCTTCAGCATGCTCTGGAGGCTTCAGCATGCCCTGGGGGCTGCAACACACTTTGGGGGCTGCAGCACACTCAGAGGGCGCTTTAGCGCACTTGATTCAGTGTTAATAGGAGGCTTGGCAAGCGCGCTTCAGCACGCCTTGGGGGCTGCAGCACACCATGGGGGCTTCAGCGCACATTAGGTGCACTACAACGCATGCTTTTAGGCCCTTTATGCACCATATTCAAGTGCGCTAAAATATCAACTACCACGTACAACCAAAACTTAATTCCTTCTATGATAAGTTGTTATAAGAAGGCCTCATCATCCATCATCACTTTACGTCCTTTTTACTGTAAAACTACTCATTTTTATAACCACAGATATCCTTTTCCTAAACAATATGTATCTCAAGGATTTTACTTCTATCTAACTAAGGTTTATAATTTGACAGTTCCACTTATAACCTACTCGTTCTTAATAACCCCGAGATTATTCCATGGGATTCTGTACATTCTGTTAGGTCCTAGGAATAGGCAAGGACGTTGCATGTAAGAATGAAGATAAGTTGGCTTGAATGAGGCTAGAATATTGGGTTCACAGAGGAGGGAAACAAACACCAACGACAACCAATCCAGATGTAATTACTAGACACTTATAGCATTCATAGCAAAATCCAAAAGCAGATTGTAGGACCACCTATAGTCTCAATACATAGTTAGAGGTAATCTATCTTTAAATTTATCTTAGAATTTTTTTTTCCTTAAGGTCATTCTACTTCCACGGATTGCATTCGTCTCCTAGGGCATCCTTACGCTAAACATCACCTACTTATGTGTAGTACTATTCCAATCTTCAAAACCCTGTCTAAATATTCACTGATTGAAATACTCTTCTTTGAGAATCTAAGCCCATCAAGATTAATGCATAGACTAATCCTATAAATTAGCAAGATCATACTCAATCAACACACCCGTAACTTTCACCAAATCCAATCTAATCATTTATGATATTTCACTCACATACCTATTTCAAATTACAGAAACGTCAATCGAGTATGTTTCTTAATCATCAAGGTTAACACATATAATAATGCCTCATTGTTTTTCATATCTATTATTTCTACTATCCTCATGGAAGATTTATCCTTACTTATTTCATAAAAATATAGTTCTTGTAGTGCCTACTCATACATCTAATTCCCTATTCCATGATTTCTTTCTTCAATCTCCTCTGCGAAATCTTGATACTAATAGATCATTTGCTTAGTCATGTTCTATTCTCCGACTAAATATTTTTAAGATTCACATCCTATGCTATTGGTCTCAACACTTCGACATCCTTTGATATGAACCCTATGGTTCGAATTAAGGGATCTTTAGAAATATTAGGCTGAAACTTGAACTTTTTCTTTAAGACACGTACTTTCATACATTTTTCTTTTCTTTTCTTTTGTCTATTTTTATTTTCTTTTCTTGAAATTATATAATGTAGTAACTTCACAAACTTGGAATAAGACTTTAATTTTCAATAAGAAAACAAACTCAACCTTCAAGCTTGAAGAGTAATATGCGCATACAAATCAAGCTATTAAGCATAAGATGAAAACTATTGATAACGAAGTAGAACAAGAAGGAAAAGATAGTTGGACGTCATACATTCAAGGCTTGAAAGATAAGTCCTTGAGATCACACACACAAAGGCAATGATCCTTTGATAAACCTCAACTCTTGACTAGGCAAGAAACTTAGAGAAACACTCTCTTAAGATTGATAATTTCTGCATAAACATTCTAAACATCTTGCATGCATAAAGCATGGCTTTTATAATAGTTACATGGTAATTCAAGAGTCATTTAACCAGCTAGGGTTTGCACGCAAAATCCTCCCCAAAATATCCCTCATGCAAGTTCCATGCATCCCTAATTCTATTTCTAGAAATTAAATTAATTCAAGAGACAAATTAAGCTAATAAAACTCGGCCTAATCTAGCTTAGTTGTCCACAAATTCCAGCCAGCATTTTGGGCACATGTGGCTGCATTATTCCTTGAATTCTAACCACCAAACATGGATTAAAGTAGCTAATGAATCAACCAATAAGTGGCCGCACATAACAGCCCCAATTCATCAAGTTTTCATTCAATTTGTAACCTCCCTCTTCATGATGTTGGCCGCCACTTTGATGGCTATTCACTCTCTAATTTACTCCCTTGTTGGCACCTCTTTGATGACTCTTTATTCAGCCAATTGTGCACATGTTGGCCGCAACATTGGACTAAGTCAAGGCCTTCATGTAGCTCTAAAAATGGCTAGGTTCAACTGCACCTATTCACCTTCTTCCAACGGCTAGTAGACAAGAGATTAAATGCATTTACACTACATTATAACCTTGTCTTGTAACCAACAAAGACATTAACAAAATTTGTTTGTAACTGCCCAAACTTTATTGAAAGCAACAAAAACTAATAATTCAGCAACATTTGGAGTGAGTTGGCCTCCCCGATGGCTCTTGATTGTTCTTCAACTTGCAGTTGCTTTAATGGCAACTGAACCTTCACCAATGGCTCCATCTTCTTCCACTTGAATGCAATTAATGAACTGGTCACTTTCATTAATGCTCTTGATGACTTGAAGTTGAGCATCTTTTATGACAAGTTGTAGAGCCTCCTTTGCTTTCCTAGCTTGCGCCCTTGTCATGGGTCCCCCTAGCCTTTTGACTGCTTGACTGATGTCCACATCACGCCCCCCTTCTTGAAAAGGATTTGTCCTCAAATCTGAAGGGTCCTGACCTACATCAAAAAGAGTTAAGTCAGAAACATTAAAGGTATCACTGACATTATACTCACCAGGTAAGTCAATTTTGTAGGCGTTGTCATTTATCCTTTCAAGCACTTGGAAAGGTCCATCTCCCCTAGGTAATAGTTTTGACTTTCTTTGCTCAGGGAACCTCTCTTTCCTCATGTGTTCCGACACCCAATCTCCAGGTTGGAACACCACTTTCTTCCTTCCCTTGTTGGCTTGCTTGGCATAACTTACATTTTTCTTTTCAGTCTAAGCTTTAACTTTTTCATGCAACTTCTTGACAAAATCAACCTTAGCCTGCGCTTCTTTATGCTTAAATACAGAAATGTTAGGCAAAGGTAATATATCAAGAGGAGTTAGAGGGTTAAATCCATAAACTACCTCAAAAGGTGTGCAGTTTGTAGTACTATGGACAACCCTATTATAAGCAAGCTCAACATGAGGTATACAATCCTCCCAAGAATTAATGTTTTTGTTCAAAATTGTCCTAAGCAAGGTACCTAGTGTCCTATTAACTACTTCTGTTTGACCATCAGTTTGGGGATGACAAGTAGTAGAAAACAGTAATTTGGTTCCAAGATTCCCCCACAAGGTCCTCCAAAAATGGCCCAAAAATTTTGAGTCCCTGTCACTCACAATGCTCCTTGGCAGTCCATGCAGCCTCACTATTTCTTTGAAGAACAAATCAGCTACATGGAAAACATCATCCACTTTCTTGCAAGGTATGAAGTGCGCCATTTTTGAAAACCTATCAACCACAACAATAACAGAATCTTTTCCATTCCTTGTTCTTGGAAGTCCCAAGACAAAGTCCATGGAAATATCAGTCCAAGGATATTCAGGAACAGGTAAAGGAGTATACAAACCATGAGGTTTAACTTTAGACTTAGCCTTTTTGCAAACAATACATTGGTCACACAACCTATGAACATCACGTTTCATATTAGGCCAATAAAAATTATCTTGCAAAATTTCTAAGGTCTTTTGGACTCCCAAATGTCCCATTAATCCTCCTTCATGTGACTTGTGATACCCTTCTACCCCGAACTCTTATAAAATTAATAAATCGAATAGTGACCCACAATGGGTAAAAAGGTTCACATTTCTCTTCATATAAAAAAACATCATTTACTTCAAAGTCAACTCAATTATAATAGAAATAAAAGTCAATGGTGTTCAAAGTACTTAAAGCAGCGAAATCTCAATAATGACATCAAAATATTCTACTGGCCATGTAAGGCACTCAAAACAGTTTACAAAATCTCTTCCTAACTAAAAACATAAGGTAAAACCCCAAAGGTATGCCCTGATGTCACAAGTATCAGAGCGACATTCCCTTCAATTACTACTCGACATCAGTCGTGTCATCATCAACACCTGTAAAATTAACCACACTGTAATGGTGAGGAAAAGAATACCAACTCATACATACACATAGGAGGCTAGCCTATCCTCAACCACATATATTCCTCATATCTCATCACAGTTATATGAATCACACTTTAAAAATCATCAAGTACATCCTCAATACTTAATACTCATCTCATCAATAATTCTCCTAACATCATAATATAATTCAACAGCATCATTAATCATATTGCATGTTCATCAATCATCATGCACACCCAAACATAATCAATCATCATCATGAAATACATTGCATGTTCATCTATTATCTTGCACACCAAAACATCATCAGCATCATCATTAAATACATTGCATGTTCATCTATCATCATGCACACCAAAACATCATCAACATCATCATTAAATACACTGCATGTTCATCTATCTTCATGCACACCCAAAACAGTCCACCTCCCCGAGTTGCACTTCACCCCTCTCTAGGCTTGTGCATCTCGAGTACAATCACCTCCCTGAGTTATACTCCACCCCTCACTGGGCCTGTGTATCCCAAGTATAATCACCTCCCTGAGTTACACCCCACCCCTCACTGGGCTAGTGTATCCCAAGTACAACACCACATATGCTCAAGATATAATCAACATCACAATATTAAGTACATCATCATCATCATTATCATCATCATACAATCATAATCAGTCATCCTCATCATAAATCATCATAAACATCAAATTACACCCATCGTAAGGTTATGTACATCATCATCATTCTCATAATAGACACCTATTCATCAAGGGTATAATCATATCATCATAGACATACCAAACTCAAGTATAACAATCATCATCAATCACTAAGATCTCAAAATCCACACCGGTAATCGATTACCAACCTCCAATAATCGATTACCTACAATAAAAGCCCTTGGTAAACGATTACAACCCCTTTGTAATCGATTACCTGCAAACAAACACACTGGTAATCGATTACAGCATCTTTGTAATCGATTATCTGTAAGAAATCACTCTAGTAATCGATTACAGCATCCCTGTAATCAATTACCTGCGAGCTAACCGCACACCAGGCTACCTAGAAAACCCTGGTAATCAATTACACACCCTGGTAATCGATTACCCGCAACACAGATCGCAGTTCTCGCGACCTTTGACCCTTTTAATCCCCTTTATTCATCCTCTAATCAATCCTCTTTGTTATATCATCAATCATATACTATTATATCAACTAAACTCAGCACAAACAACAATCTTTACACAGATTATACGGTTAATCCATCAAAACCCCAAATCATCAAACCCTTATTTACCCATTTTAATTATTCTCAATATCCTCTTCAATTTCACCCAAGAATTCATCAAGATTCATCAATTCAATCATTAATCAACAATTTTTATCATCCATACTCAATATAATATACATCAATACGAATTTAAAGTCTTAAATTACTACCCAAGCACCCCCACATGCACATACAAGCAACACCCTCTCCCCCACCGTACCTTGAAGTGAAGATCGAACAGAAAGGAAGATTCTGTCTTGGTTCTTGATGATCACCCCTCAGCAACCTCCTCTTGAGACTTGTTTTCTCCCCTCCTTAGCGTTTCGCTCTCTGACGATTTGACGAATAAGGATTAGGGTGAACTGATAACCCCTCCTTACTAAAATGCCTATATGGGCTTGGCCCACTCTCAACCCTTATCCTCTTTTTAAATTTGAACTAGCTTTATGGATAAAACTACTCATAATATTAATTCTATTATTATTTATTTATTTCTTCTACTTTATTAATTTAATTTAATTTAATTTTACTTAATAAAATTTAGGATGTTACATGACTCCCTCACAAGCAATTCTCTAATTGAACTTTTAGGCACACATAATTTATTTCCCTTAAACAAAAAATCATTATGCCTAAAAAATCCATTTTTAGATTTTCTTTCACATGCCACATATAAATCAGCAAAATCCACGTCATCATGATACATGATTTTCCAAGACTCAAGTTCATACAATTTAGTTTCAAGCAAAGCAAGTAGGACATGTCTCCTAGAAAGAGCATCAGCCACATTATTTCCTTTTCCCTTTTTATGTTTTATGACGTATGGAAATTGCTCCAAAAATTCAACTCATTTAGCATGCCTTTTATTTAATTTCCCTTGGCCTTTTAAATACTTCAAAGATTCATGATCACTATGAATTACAAATTCTTTAGGAAGTAAATAATGTTGCCAAGTTTTAAGAGACCTCACGAAAGCATATAATTCCTTATCATAAGTAGAATAATTAAGTGCTGGTCCACTTAATTTTTCACTAAAATAAGCAATTGGATGCCACTCTTGTAACGAAACAACACCTATACCAACATTAGAAGCATCACATTCCAACTCAAATGATTTTGCAAAATTTGGCAAGGCTAACATAGGCGCATGAGTGAGCTTATCTTTGAGGGCTGCAAAGGCCGCCTCTTGTTTCTCCCCCCACTTAAATCCCACATTCTTTTTAACAATGTCATTTAGGCGTGCAGCCAAAGTGCTAAAATCCTTAACAAATCTTCTATAGAAACTTGCTAAGCCATGAAAACTTCTCACCTCACTCACATTTTTAGGCGTTGGCCATTCTTGAATGGCCTTAACCTTTTCTTCATCTACTTGTACCCCTTTTGAACTCACAACAAATCCCAAGACAACAACATGATCGGTACGAAAGATGCATTTTTCAAGGTTGGCATACAAATTTTCTTTCCTAAGCACATCCAAAATAGATTTCAAGTGTTCAACATGCATATCAAGATTGGTACTATAGATAAGAATATCATCAAAATACACAACCACAAATTTCCCTATAAATTTCCTTAAAACATGGTTCGTCAATATCATAAAAGTTCTAGGAGCATTAGTTAAACCAAAAGGCATAACCAACCATTCATACAAACCATATTTTGTTTTAAAGGATGTTTTCCATTCATCCCCTTCCCTAATTCTAATCTGATTATAGCCACTTTTTAAATCAATTTTTGTAAACACACATGCACCATACAATTCATCAAGAAGGTCATCTAACTTGGGAATTGGATGTCTATACTTGATGGTGATGTTGTTTATGGCCCTACAATCAGAACACATCCTCCAAGATCCATTTTTTTGTATCAAAATGACTGGTACTGCGCATGGACTCATGTTATCCCTCACCCATCCTTTGCTTATGAGCTCCTTCACTTGCCTCTCAATTTCTTTGGTCTCTTGAGGATTGCTCCTATAAGCTGGCCGATTTGGCAATGAGGCTCCAGGAATGAGGTCTATGTGGTGCTCAATTCCTCTTAAAGGCTGTAAGCCATCATGGACATTTTCTAGAAAAACATTCTCATATTCCTGCAAAAGAGATTTAACTATATAAGGCAACTCAAATTTATCAAATTGGTTAGCAGTTAAAAAAAATTTGTATCAAACAATAAGTAAAGAGGTTGTCTTGTGCATAACACTCTCCTCACTTCTTTTTCTTTTGCTAAACAAAGTTGTTTGCCCTCTTGTGTTTCACTCTTTTTCTTTTGGCTCTCTTCCCTCTCAAGTGTTTCACTCAATCTCTCTTGAGCAATCTTTTCTCTCAATTTATTTTGATCCTTACTAACCTCTCTCGGTGTTAAAGGTCTCAAAATAATTTTTTGTCATGGTACATGAAAGAAATTTTATTTGTAAAGCCATCATGGATAGCTTTAGTATCATACTGCCACGGCCTCCCAAGGAGAATATGGCTTGCCTCCATAGGTACCACATCACAAGTCACCTTGTCTTGATATTTTCCTATTGAAAAAGGAACTTCAGCTTGACTCTTCACGTGCACTTCATCTCCCTCACTAAGCCATTGGAGGTTGTATGGCCTAAGGTGTGGCTTTGTATCCAAGTTCATCTTGTTTACCAATCTGGAACTAACCACGTTAGTGCAGCTATAACACCCTCATCCCATGACGGGTATCACTCGACTAACTCGGTTGAGATTTGTTAAATTCTTTTTTTAAAAGAAGGGAAGAAAATCAGTGATTTTTCTTTTTTTTTAATATTAATAAATTATAATTGGGATGGAACTATAAGAACATGTCAATACAACAATTTTCATTCTACTGTTATTCCAATTTACAACAAAAGTAATACACATTAAATTGGGGTTTTAACATACTACGTTACAAAAGAAGTGAATCCTCCATTTGACTACACTCTATCTATACAAGGTATTGCTACTCATGTACACCCCTAAACACTACCATTTGATTTAAAAAAGATCCGGTTCGACTTGAACACCACGCCTATCTTCAGAACCACGTGCATCCTTCCAGAGTCCATGCCCCTTTAGGTGCCAAAATAATAACGGACAACAAAAGAAAGACAAAGGGGGTGAGAACACTTTACATGAACTCACTTAATGCAGGATATGATAACTAAAGTAGACAAACACGGGAATTCACACAATTCCCATAACAACAAATCTAATTATTCACATAGAAGGTCACAACGTCATAAAATGATGTGATATGCTCATACAATGCAAACAGCCACGTCATTCACTAAGGAATCTCAAGCAACAACTATGTACCATGCAATGCAAGAGGGCCCAGGGAAAATCACCACCACAGTGCACACAGCAACTGCCCGACCATATATGTAAAACGTATCAGGAGTTAGAGTCTGTACTAGCGCCAGTACAAAGAGCATTGCTCATATATTTTGGCCAAATCATTTTATCCGTCTTCCAGACAATCTCAACTGACCCCGAAAATCATGAGAGCGACAGGAATAGCTAAGCTGGGTTCCACGATCTCAATAGTAGGGAGCTAACCTACGTCGTCTGAGATCTTCCAGGAGCTCTGTTATCCTCAGGGTTGGCGTCCCTTTTGATGACCTGCTGGCGTTCTTTGCAAAACCCAGTGCACCCTTCCCAGCCGATTTCACACTGTACCAAGTGTCACTGCCATATAGGTCGTCAGGTTTTCAACCTTGAACATCATCAATGCTTTATGATGCATGTCATATAAACAATGCTTCTCAACATACACATCCTTACAGGCAAAGCCCATTGAATCATTCTACGTCACCACTTCCCGTGGTACGACCCGATTCAATGTCTTTCCTTCACAAGGAAAACCAAACAATGCTTTCTCAGCATACACAATCCTTACAGATAAAGCACATTGAATCATTCTACGTCACCACTTCTCGTGGTACGGCCCGATTCAATGTCTTTCCTTCACAAGGAAAACCAAACCCCATCTCGGGTTAAACCACACTCTCTCACTAAGCTTATCAAGTCTTATGTAGAAAGAGTATATTTGTTGTAGGCTTTTAAGTTAATTTGTACTAATGTTCCTCTTAAAATTAGTGACCACTTTCACTTAAGTCCTATAGCTTACTAAGACTTATGATTGTGTCTTATGGATAGTGTTACCTATCTTAATTCGTCTTGTATGTCTAATTAGGATTAGGTTTATTCTTTAATTAAGACTAATCTTCCTTAATTAGACTATAATTAATCCTAATTCTCCTTAATTAAGTCTTAATTACTTGATTAGTACTCCATTAGTGATTAATGATTTAAGATTAAGATTAAGATTAATCTTCATTAAAGTTAATTAACTTTAGTTTTAATTAATCACTCTTCACTTAATTAACTTAAGTGGGTTGGATTAATTTAACTCAGGCAAATCGAGTTTGCAAGTCCACTAATTAAATTTCTAAGTTTTAGCCTTAATAGGATGGATTGGAGTTGAAGCCCAACTCTAACCTAAGCCCAAATCCATGAAATATTTTTGGTTGACTTTTGATGAGTCTTTTGACCCTCTTTTTTTAAGGCATTGGGCCTAAACTAAAGGCCCAATGGTTAGGTAACTCTTAGGAACTTATTTTTGCACATTACCATCCAATATTAGGTTTTTTTAGAGTGACTTTTTATTAGGTGCATTTTTGTATCCGAATTTGGTTATTAGAGTTTTCCAAAAATTCATTTCCATTTGGTTTAGTTATTAATTTAATCAGTTACACTTTTTAGCTTATTGGGCCACTAGGGCCCATAAACACTAACAATTTCTCTTGACCATCATCAAGATCAAACCAAGTTTTTCATGAATTTCTCGTCAACAAACTCAAGAACATCAAGAACAAGGATGAACACTATGAGTGTTCATCAAAAACACCAAAAAATCCAGCAACCTCAAAATTCACCAAAACCAAGCATGATCATCCACAAGCACATTAACAAGAAAGTTTATCAATAAAACCTCAAATATACAACCACTGTGCAGATCACATATCTCCCAACCCAGACTTTCTAGCAACGATCCGACCGTTCACGATGAAGTATCAGATATTATGAACCAGCTACCAAAATTTCAGCCCGATCAGCTCTATGTAAAAACAGGAAAATTTCTTTCCAACCAATTTCACAACTTGCATGCATCCAAAATCACCAAACAAGCAAATTTCAAGAATCATAAAAATTTCTAAAACACATATATAAATCACATGCAAACAGCCGAAACAATTTTCCAAGAAATAGGTTTCCAAAACTCTTTTTTCAAGGAAAAAGGGGTTTAAAGACAAGGATCAAGGGTAATCCTTGACTCTAGTCACCAATCCTACTAGAGTTCAAGGTTCTCCCCCCTTTACCTAAGGAAATTTCTTCAAGAAAAGGTGCAGCCACAAATCCCAAACAGCTCCTTGTTTGAGTTCCTTTTGATCACCAAAACAAGATTCTATAAGGTTGGAGGCTTGATTTTGAAGATCAAGGTTCAAAGGTCGAACCTTTCTCTTAGAAAGTGATGGAAATTTTTTTTTGGAAGATGGAGAGAATGGGAGAGGAAGCTTCACAGTTCTATTTGGGAGGAATGGAGAGAATGGAACTAAGTTGCATGTTGGGTGGTAGGAAGAAATGGACAAGTGGCTTAAGTTTTTATGAAAATTAAGGATTTATGTCACTTCTTTGACTTAGTCTTTGAGAAAGTGTGTGGGAAAAGCTACCTTCATGCACACACACTCTCACTTACACGACCTTAAGGGAAGGGAAAGGAAGGATGCTGCAAATTTTTCTGGCCCGGATCAAGGGTATTCGGGCCCGGTTCCAAAAGAGTAGGGGTAAAATGGAAATTTCACATCAAAATTTCCCAAAAATTTTAGAAAAATTCCTATAATTGCTCTAACCTATTTTAAGCCTAAAAACGTGCTTAGAACTCACTTCTCACTTAAACTTTCTTATTTCCCAATTTTTTTTCCAGTTTTCGCACACAACGGTTATTTTTTAATAAGAGTAAGCAGATAGAAAATTATGGTTTTACATAAAAAAATTCTATAAAGTTATAAATATCATTTTCAATCCAATTTTAAGGTTCAAAGTATATTTTCCATATTATTCCACAAATTTTCATATGTTGGTTAGGTTTATATTGCTAACCAAGGGCATTTTGGTCTTTTTGTCCAAAAGCGCCAGAAAATGCTAAATAATTTTCTAAAATTCATTATTAATTATATTAAGACTATTTTGACTAAAAATATAGATCCCTTTAAGTTTTTTTTCTATTTTTCATAATTAAATCTCTATTTTCCTTAACTATATAATTACTAAGGGTATCTTAGATTATTTTCTGAAACACCTCTCTAGAAAAATTTATTTATCATTATGGTTGGATAATTTCAAAAATATGAATTTGATTTTTTATTAATAGCTCCCAAATACTTCATAATTAAATTATTATTTTTATTATCATTTTAAAACTTTCTTTATTTTATTTATATACCGGTAGGGGAAATTGTGGGTGTTACATCTCTCCCCTCCTTTAAGAAATTTCGTCCTCGAAATTTAGAGTTCCTATTGCTGGATAGGGCTAAATCTAGTTTCTTAAGCTTTAAGAGTTATTCTCCTAATTGGATCATATAAGACCTTAATGGTTCCCTAAAAGTTGGATAATCATTTTAAACTATTCGTGGATGTAAGGATGATATCTTGAATTAAGATCAACCTAGCTTTCAAAGTCTTACCTTTTTCTCTAACAACCATTAGCGATTTTTGAAACCTTTACCTAACACCTTACAAAAAAAAATTCCGGTATGATCTAATATCCCATAAGATTTGATCAGGAACATCTATTTCCGATGAGCAGATATTATCAAACTTTCCACCATCATTCATACTACCTTAATTCTAACTAGAGTGTTAAGTTAATCCTCTTATGAGGTGTGCTACTATGCTACCCCGTCTCCTTCCTCGAATATTCGGCAAGCAACTAGACGCTCCCTTTCAGCCTATAATCGACATAGAGTTATAATACCTAATGAAACGCACAGTTTCAATCCATAAGTCAAGTCGCTAAATTTTTTCCTATAAAAGTTATCTTAAGAATCACCACAGTATGTTCCTTACAATAACTACTTTCCTTAACATTTTCTTTTGATTCCCAATGACTTCTCACAAAATCTTATTTTCTTACAACGCTAAAATGTTCATTTTCCCTCACTATGTATGGATATCTAATTCCACAATAGTCACAAGTGTTGTTTATTATACCTATGATTACATTAGTTCCCTTGGTCTTAATATCAACACTCTTACTGATCTAGTTAATCTTCCATCTCTTCTCTGTATAAAGATCCTAAGTTCTTTCTCCCCCAAGAATCTTAAATATATCTCTATCCCATTAAGATGAAATCCTCTGACTCACAAATCAGATTGTTTTTGCTTTATTTATCACTGTATATTGTTGTAGGATCCTCCTACCTAAAATATCAATCAACACTTATAACCAAGGCTTAACTTCATAAGCTTTTACTCCCAAGAAGGCCTCACCATCCATCACCACCTTATGTCCTTTTCCTAAACAAAATATGTTTCCAGAATTTTATTTCCATCTAACTAAGACTTATAATTAGACAATTCCACTTCTAACCCACTTCTCCTAATAATTAATCCCGAGATTGTTCTAAGGGATTCTGTACATACTGCTAGGTCCTAGAAATGGGTGAGAACGTTGCATGAAGAGAAATTGGCTTGAATGAGGCTAGAACATTGGGTTCACTGAGGAAGGAAAGGAACATCGATGATAACTAATCCAGATGGAATTACTAGATGCCTATATCATTCACAGTAAAGTCCAAAGCAGTTTGTAAGATCACCTATACTCTCAATATATAGTTAGAGGTAATCTATCTTTAAACTTATCTTAGAGAATATTATTATTTTTATTTTATTCCTTATTGTGATTCTACTTCCACGGATTGCATTTGTCCCCAAGGGCGTCCTTACGCGAAACATCACCTACTATGTGTAGTACTATTCCAATCTTCAAAACCCTGCCTAAATATTTATCGATTGAAGTACTCTTCCTTGAGAATCTAAGTCCATTAAGATTAATGCACAAACTAATCCTATAAATTGCTATGATCATACTATATCAACACCCCCATAACTTTTACCAAATCCGATCTTAATCGTTTATGAGATTTCACTCACATACCTCTTTCAATTTATAGAAGCGTCAATCAAGTATATCTCTTAATCATCAAAGTTAACACATACCACAACTCCTCATGGAAGTATTATCCTTACTTATTTTATAAAAATATAGTTTCTTGTAGTGCTTACTCATACATCTAATTCCCCATCACATGATTTCTTTCTTCAATCTCCTCTGCGTAATCTTGATACTAACAGATCATTTGCTTAGTCATATCCTATTATTCGACTAAAATTTCTTAAGAATCGCATCTTGTGCTATTAGTCTCGACACTTCGACTTCCTTTGTCTTAAATCGTGTTTTCAACTTATTCCTATAAACCCTTATGTTATCAATCCATTAGAGATAGCAATCATACTCTATTGTATCTATTAAACTTCAAGCATGGCACCTATTCCACGGTCAAACCCTTTCAGACTTCAAGTCAACCAACAAGGTATCCAAATATGCCTTAACTTCTAAGATCCAATCTCAAACCGTACATTTGTCATTCCTATTCCTTAACTCTATCATTATTTATCCTGAGTATACCCCAAGTCATCAATCACTTCTAACTCACTTAATCAAAAAAAAAAATTTTTAATCCTCAAGAGCTATTAATATCAATCCCCAATACCAAAACCTTAATGATTAAACCTTAATAATCAATCATCTTAAACCTTGAATTAACAACCTCGAATCCACCATCAATCCCTCAGGTCATTCATCTAAAGGAATGGAAACCTAACCTTAGTGGTCATCCTACCCTAACTTTTGATGTCTCACTCATCACCTCAAATCACAAGTCAAATCAACTATTGGCTACACTAGTGTACAACCTCAGGACCTAGAGGTCTTAGCAAACCCATCTTAGAAGGTTGACTACTTGGTTCATTCTTCAATTCAACTAACTTTTAATGGTAGAAACTCTCATTAGGGAAAGAGGAGAGATCTAAGGATATGGATCAGGGTAATTCAGCTCACAAGGAAGAAACACAGGCATATCTAAGTGCCTTACATACACATAACTATGTATCTAAGATTTTTAAATAATTAATACTCAAATACAACTTCTATCAAACTCAAAACTCAGTTCAATGCCAAACAATAAGCATGTTGCAAACTACTGCATACAAGTAGGAAGTAAAGCTTGACATGCTAAAGTTACACAAAACAACATGAAACAATCACTTACACACTAGTTCGTCAATCCAAACAAAATCATTAAAAGAATATTCTTAATTCAAATACATGGGGTTCTACTCAAGACATTAACAAGAAGACAAAACCCAATAGACGACATGACTCCATCTCTTTAATGACTCATGTTCACCATCCAGATGACCAAGACATTCTTCCTCTTCTCCACCACTACTCGAGCTGAGATTATCAGCCTTGTGTTCTCAACACTCACAACTGCAAGTTGTCACACTTCCTCCTATCCTGAACAGGTCATTGGGGTGGCCAGTCCCGTTGTCCTGTACCAGAGTAGTTAGAAGTACATCAGCCTTGCCGGACTTCAAACACCTAAACTGGATCAAACTAGACTCGATACAACCATCAGACCCAAACTTCACAGTCCGGTTGGACCGAACTGCTCTGATACCACTAAATATAACACCCTCATCCCATGACGGGTATCACTGGACTAACTCGGTTGCGATTTGTTAAATTTTTTTTTTAAAAGAAGTGAAGAAAATAGGTGATTTTTCTCTTTTTTTAATATTAATAAATTATAATTGGGATGGAACTATAAGAACATGTCAATACAACAATTTTCATTCTACTGTTATTCCAATTTACAACAGAAGTAATGCACATTAAATTGGGGTTTTAACATACTACGTTATGTAACGCCCGCGTTTTACCGTTTTTGCCGTTTTTGCTGTTTTGAGTGTTTTATTGGATTTTGAGTGATTAAAATTATTTTTAATCATCAAAATTCATATTTTTGGATTCAGAATTTAATTTCCTATTTTTAGGAATTTTTTTGGAATTTTTGGGTTTTTTTGTGAAAAATGACCTTTTTGCCCCTCTTGTCCCTTGACCCGGGCCCGAATACTCTTGATCCGGGCCAGAAAAATTGCACAAGCCTTCCTTTCTCTCCTTAAAGACCGTGCAACCAGCCTTGATGCATGGGAGACACTTGTCTTCCCATCTCTTCCATTCCACCAATAGCTTGAAAAGGTGAATATGTCATATAAAAAGCTTTTTTCTCCTTTTTTATTCATTTTGTTGCATGCAAACAAGGAGAACTTTCCTTTCTCTCATCTTCTTCTCCCTTGGTCGTGGCACTCTCACCCTTTCTCTCCCAAAATCTTCATTCTCTCCATAAACACCAACCAAGTTTAGGTTCCATTTTTGAACCTAAGCTTAAAAATACTTACTTTCTAGCCTTAAAACACTTGTTGGAGACCAAAAGGAGGACCTTTGAGGGGCTGTCTTTGGCTGTTCTTGGAGCTGTTTTCTGCACTTTTTCTTGGAGAAATTCTTAGGTAAAGGGGGGGAGAACTTGAACTCTAGTAGGCCTTGTAACTAGAGTCAAGGATTTGCCCTTAAATCCTTGTCTTTTCTCTTGTTTTTCCTTGAAAAGAATCAAATTTTTCACTTATTTTGAGATTGGATTTTCGGAACTTTGAGCTAGGTTGTTATTGATGATTGCATGTTTATTTTAGTGCTTGAAACTTGTTTGTTTGATGGATTTAGATGCATGCAAGCCAAGCTAAAATTTTTGCAAAATTTCTCCCTTTTTCCTTGATGCTCTCGGCCAAGAGAGTAAAAATGGGGCTGCATGTATTCTAAAATTGTTTATTGATGAATGTGTGAAGTTTTGGTGAAGATTGGATGTTGTGAAAAATTTGAAGTTTTGGATGAACATTCAAGGTTGTTCTTGATGTTCATGAGTGTTCTTGATGAAACTCATCAAGAATGTCCTTTTGATCCTAAAAAGATCAAAAGGATGTTTAAAATATGTTTTTGGGCTAAATTGGCCCAAAAGGACTAAAGAATAAATTTGTAACAAAAAGGACTAAATTGCAAATAAGATAAGTTTTTAAATTAAGTAATTAAATTCGGATTTTTATTTTAACTAAAATAAAAATCTATTTAAAAGTCACATTTTTATTTATTATGAATAAAAATGGGCTCTCATGGGTCCAATAACCTTTAGGCTTTTGTTTAGTCCCAAAGCCTTCAAAAAGAAAGTCAAAACTCAATTTAAAAGACAACTAAAAATAATTCATGGGCTTAGGCTAAGATTAGGGTTGAACTTCAACACTAATCTAAGTTGTGAAAATTAAACTTAGGATTAATTAGTAGACTTAACTAATTTAATCACCTAAGTTGATTAGCCTAAATTACTTAAGTTAATTAATAATTAATTAAGTCTAAAGATAATTAATATTAATATAAGTGTTAATTAAGTAATTAATCTCTAACGACAGTTAAAAAAACTAATTAATTATAATTTAACCTTAATCAAGCATAATTAAAAAAATCCTAATCCAAGATTAAGGAAGAGATTAAGGGATAATTAGAAATTAATTAGGATCTTAAGTAAGGATTAAGACTTAGTTAAAGAAGGATAAGATTAATTGAAATGCGATTAATGAAGACTAGTTATGATTAAAGGTTAAGCCTAATCTTAATTATTCATACAAATAAAATTAGGATTAGTAATGCCTTTCATAAGACATATCCATAAGTCTTAGTAAATTGTAGGACTTAAATGAATATGATTATCAATAAAGCTAGCACAAGCTACCTTAAAAGATTATAACCAACACCTTCTCTCCACATAAAACTTGAGAAGCTTGGCAAGAGAGCGTGATTTGGTTTTCCTTAAAAGAAAGACCTTGAATCTACGAGGTTGCACCACGGTAAAGTGGTGACGTAACAAGATTCAATGGGCTTGTCTGTAAGGATGTGATATTGTAAGTGTTTGCGGTGTGACATACATCATGTGCATCAATGATGGTTAAGGTTCAAAAGCCTTATGACCTATATGGCAATACCACTCTAGTACAATGTGAAACTGGATGGGACGGGTGCACTGGGTTTTGCAAAGAACACCAGCGGTCCGGTAAAGGAGACCAACCCTGAGGATAAGTCGGGTCCCGAAATGGCACAAGTGACGTAGGCTCGCCCCCTACTGTCGTGTAAACGGGGTACAGGCTTGACTATCCTGTCGCTCTCAATTTTTCATAATCAGTGAGTTTTTCTGGATGTCGGAAAATCGTCTTGGCCAGAGATTGAGCAATGCTCTTCGTACTATTTGCTAGTACAGACTATACTCCTGATATATTGTACATATATGGTCGAGCAGTTGCTGTGTGCTCTGCTTTTGGTGATGTTTTCCCGGGCCCTCATGCATTAGTCATATGCATCATGATTATATAAACTGCATTCTTGTGATTGAGGTTGTGTGGATGTTCTATGAATGCTCTAGTTACTGTATTCTACTTGATATGAGTTCATGTGATGTTCTCACCCTTCCTTTTTTGCTTCTGTTATTTCCTGTCGTCGTACTTCTTCGCCATGTCGACAGTTGGTATTGGAGAGATTCAGGATGTCCACTATGCGGATCACGTTGAGGTGGGAGCCACGAGGCCAGTGGCGGATAGCAGACGTCCCTAGGCGATGTGTTTTCACGGGGGAGGTGCGCGTCACCATTTCTCATCCCAGCCTTCCCCTGGTACCGGAGATAGATTTCACAGTGCCGGTGATCCTTGAGTTTGAGACTCCACCCAGACTCCGTCTCTACACTACTTTTCTCAACCGTCGTCATCACCCCTCTCCATCAGCATCGTCACAGTCCTCACGGATGGCGACCATGGGCGAGCCAGATTCCCCTCGTTACTCTCCCGGTCCAAAGGTGTCACCTCCACAGTCCGTATATCCTGACGCATTTGGCCGTTCCCGTCCGAGTGAGCCAGACATGATCGTGATCGATGACACTACATCTGAGGAGAAGGACCCAGAGGAGGACCCGAAGGATGACTATGAGGATGAGGAGCCGGAAGAGGATTCTTCCAGTGACGACCCCTCAGAAGACTTTGGGATGATCAACCTCGGGGGTACTGGAGGGAGGAGTTGTGGATGGATTCCTGCTGAGACGGATGATGACGAGTAGGATAGCGTAACTGGGGATAGTCACGAGTCTAGTTAGTAGCAGCTCTGATTTAGTGGCCTTTTGTTTTGTTTCGTTTTGGCTAAGGTCTTATTTATTATAGTCTACTACTAGAACTCTTGTTTGTATGGTGGTATTGTTTACTCCGGGATTACTTTGACACTATGGTTCTGTATATATGTTATGATGTTTCCTTCCCATGATCCCCTTTATATCTGCGTGTATGTTGTGTATGTATGCGGAATGATTGAATCGTCTAGATGTTTTTAGAAAATGAATTTCAGACTTAAGGAAAGGACATTTTCATGAATACTTAAAATGGAATTATAATGCGATTAGTTGACGATGATTGAACCCTTTTCAAAAAAAAAAAATATTTTCGTATTTTCTAAGTTTTAAAACAGTAAATTCGACGGTTACGTTTTGCAATGTGATATTCTTAGCGGTATAACTAAGGGTGTCGCACGTTACAGAAGAAGTGAATCCTCCATTTGACTACACTTTATCTATACAAGGTATTACTACTCATGTACACCCCTAAACACTACCATTTGATTTAAACAAGATCTGGTTCGACCTGAACACCACGCCTATCTTTAGAACCATGTGCATCCTTCCAGAGTCCATGCCCCTTTAGGTGCCAAAATAATAACGGACAACAAAAGAAAGATAAGGGGGGAGAGAACACTTTACATGAACTCACTTAACGCAGGATATGATAACTAAAGTAGACAGACACGGGAATTCACACAATTCTCATAACAATAAATCTAATTATTTACATAGAAGGTCACAACGTCATAAAATGATGTGATATGCTCATGCAATGCAAAAAACCACGTCATTCACTAAGGAATCTCAACCAACTACTATGTACCATGCAATGCATGAGGGCCCAGGGAAAATCACCACCACAGTGCACACAGCAACTGCCCGACCATATATGTAAAATGTATCAGGAGTTAGAGTCTGTACTAGCGCCGGTACAACGAGCATTGCTCATATATTTTGACCGTATCATTTTATCCGTCTTCCAGACAAGTTTATCAATAAAACCCCAAATATACAGCCACTGTGCATACCAAATATTTCCCAACACAGACTTCGTATCAACGCTCCGACCGTTCACAGTGAAGAGTAAGATGTTATGAACCAACTACCAAAATTTCAGCCCGATCCAACGGTGAACGAATCTGCAGTCTCTATTTTACGGCCGCAGCTCTATGTAAAAACGGGAAAAATTTCATTCCAACCAATTTCACAACTTGCATGCATCCAAAATCACCAAATAAGCACATTTCAAGAATCATAAAATTTCTAAAACACATATATAAATCAAATGCAAACAGCCGAAATAATTTTTCAAGAAATAGGTTTCCAAAACTTATTTTTTTTCAAGGAAAAAGGGGTTTAAAGACAAGGATCAAGGGTAATCCTTGACTCTAGTCACCAATCCTACTAGAGTTCAAGGTTCTCCCCCCCCCCCCTTTAACTAAGGAAATTTCTTCAAGAAAAGGTGCAGCCACAAATCCCAAACAGTTCCTTCTTTGAGTTCCTTTTGATCACCAAAACAAGATTCTATAAGGGTGGAGGCTTGATTTTGATGATCAAGGTTCAAAGATGGAAAATTATGGTTTTACATACAAAAATTCTATAAAGTTATAAATATCATTTTCAATCCACTTTTAAGGTTCAAAGTATATTTTCCATATTATTCCACAAATTTTCATATGTTGGTTAGGGTTATACTGTTAACCAGGGGCATTTTGGTCTTTTTGCCCAAAAGCGCCAGAAAATTCTAAATAATTTTCTAAAATTCTATATTAATTATATTAAGACTATTTTGACTAAAAATATAGATCCCTTTAAGTTTTTTTCTATTTTTCATAATTAAATCTATATTTTTCTTAACTGTATAATTACTAAGGGTATCTTAGGTTATTTTCTCAAACACCTCTCTAGAAAAATTTTATTTATCATTATGGTTGGATAATTTCAAAATATGAATTTGATTGTTTATTAACAGCTCTCAAATACTTCATAATTAAATTACTATTATTATCATTTTAAAACTTTCTTTATTTTATTTATATACCGGTAGGGGAAATTGTGGGTGTTACAGCAGCTACCACCATCAATAATCACAAAACAAATCTTACCATTGATTGAACATCTAGTGTGAAAAATGTTGGTTTCTTCTTTGGTCGCAGTGTGGCTTCTAAGAAGTCTTCTAATCATGTATACTTCTCCCACATCAGCACCAGTATCTTCATCACTAGGCTCCCTCTCATCCTCTGATTCGCTGGTATATTCACCATTATCTTTAAGAATGATGGTTTTCTTGGTAGGACACTCAAAAGCATAATGTCCTAATCCTTGGCACCTGAAACACTTCACATCTTGTATAGTAAATTCCCATCGCCATTCCAAACCCAAAGTCGAAGCTCTGATACCAAATGATATGAACCCTATGGTTCAAATTAAGGGATCTTTAGAAATATTAGGCTGAAACTTGAACTTTTTCTTTAACACTCATACTTTCATACATTTTTATTTTCTTTTCTTTTGTCTATTTTTATTTTCTTTTCTTGAAATTGATATAACGTAGTAACTTCACAAACTTGGAATAAGACTTTAATTTTCAATAAGAAAACAAACTCAGCCTTCAAACTTGAAGAGTAATATGCGCATACAAATCAAGCTATTAAGCATAAGATGAATACGATTGATAACGAAGTAGAACAAGAAGGAAAAGATAGTTGGACGTCACACTTTCAAGGCTTGAAAGATAAGTCCTTGAGATCACACACACAAAGGCAATGAACCTTTGATAAACCTCAACTCTTGACTAGGCAAGAAACTTAGAGAAACACTCTCTTTGGATTGATAATTTCTGCATATACATTATAAACTTCTTGCATGCATAAAGCATGGCTTTTATAAGAGTTACATGGTAATTCAAGAGTCATGCAACCAGCTAGGGTTTGCACGCAAAATCCTCCCCAAAATATCCCTCATGCAAGTTCCATGCATCCCTAATTATATTTCTAGAAATTAAATTAATTCAAGAGACAAATTAAGCTAATAAAACTCGGCCTAATCTAGCTTAGTTGGCCGCAAATTCCAGCCAGCATTTTGGGCACATGTGGCTGCATTATTCCTTGAATTCTAACCACCAAACATGGATTAAAGTAGCTAATGAATCAGCCAATAAGTGGCCGCACATAACAGCCCCAATTCATCAAGTCTTCATTCAATTTGTAATGTGAGAGCCGGAGGCTGATGAAGGCGGGGAGTGATCGTCGGTGCAAAGAGGCACGGACAAGGAGCGGCTCCTGGCAGGCTTCTTAGCACACATGGATGAACTGAACGCACACCCGAATGAGAGGGATCCAGAGGCTGTGCAGGTATGGGACTGTACAGTTGAGGATAGCTTAGAGGAAATTGTTGTGGAGAACTATACCAACAAGGTGCATCTTCTTTTCGGAAGCCCATAACATAAGAACTCCAAGGTTAAGTGTGCTTGGCTTGGAGCAATTCTGGGATGGGTGACCTTCTGTGAAGTTTCCCGGAAAGTGTGCAAGTGAGGACAACACATACTGGAAAGACACGTGTTGGTTTGTGGGGACCCTCATCACTCCTGCAAGCGGCTCGGGGGCGTTACAAATGGTATCAGAGCTGAGCCTCTCCCAGTATGGTGTGGTTCGGGGACAAACCAGGCGGAAACTGGTGGGCATGTGAGAGCCGGAGGCTGATGAGGGCGGGGAGTGATCGCCGGTGCAAAGAGGCACGGACAAGGAGTGGCTCCTGGCAGGCTTCTAAGCATATTTGGATGAACTGAACCCACACCCGAATGAGAGGGATCCAGAGGCTATGCAGGTATGGGACTGTACAGTTGAGGTTAGCTTAAAGGAAATTGTTGTGGCGAACTATACCAACAAGGTGCATCTTCTTTTCGGAAGCCCATAACATAAGAACTCCAAGGTTAGGCGTGCTTGGCTTGGAGCAATTCTGGGATGGGTGACCTTCTACAAAAGTTTCCCGGAAAGTGTGCAAGTGAGGACAACACATACTGGAAAGACACGTGTTGGTTTGTGGGGACCCTCATCACTCTTGCAAGCGGCTCGGGGGCGTTACATGTAACCTCCCTCTTCATGATGTTTGCCGCCACTTTGATGGCTATTCACTCTCTAATTTACTCCCTTGTTGGCACCTCTTTGATGACTCTTTATACAGCCAATTGTGCACATGTTGGCCACAACATTGGACTAAGTCAAGGCCTTCATGTAGCTCTAAAAATGGCTAGGTTCAGTTGCACCTATCCACCTTCTTCCAACGGCTAGTAGACAAGAGATTTGTTCATCAAATCTTCTTCTTCTTCTGATAAATATTTCATCCTGAAACACAATCAACAAACCAATACCTTTCTCAGTAGAATCTGTTTATATAATCTTATTTGTTAATATTATGTTCTTATATAATCTTATTTGTTAATCATTAAAACTAAAGGATATTAAGTCTTTGAGTCAAGTTTGAGTGCTCAAACTGATTAATAGACTTCACAACCCCTACTCTTTCTGGAACCGGGCCTGAATACCCTTGATCCGAGCTAGAAAAATCTGAAACATCTTTCCTTTTCCTTCTTCCAAGGCCGTGTGTGAGGTGTATGGGTGCATGTAGAAAGCTTGTTCAACACCCTTCCTTAAGCCAAAAGTCAAAAAGAAGTGACATAAAGCCTTAAAGTGTCATAACACCAAAACACTTGTCCATTTCTTCCTTCCACCTTACATGCAAAAATTCATTTCATTTTCTCCATTTCTCTCAAAGAAATTCGTGAGCCTTTCTTCTTCATCCTCCCAAATTCTCTAAATTTTTCTATCACTTTCAAGAGAAAGGTTCCATCTTTGAACCTTGATCTTCAAAATCTAGCCTCCAACCTTGTAGAAGTTTGTTTGGGTGATCAAGAGGAGTGCAAAAGAGGAGTCTTTGTGGATTTTGCTGCACATTTTCAAGAAAAGTTTTCCTTAGGTAAAGGGGGGGAGAACCTTGAACTCTAGTAGGATTGGTGACTAGAGTTAAGGATTACCCTTGATCCTTGTCCCTAAACCTTTCCCTTGTAAAAATGAATTTTTGGAACCTATTTCTTTGAAGAAATGGTTCGGCTGTATGTTTATGGTTTTCATGTTTGTTTTAAAAATTTATATGATGATTGAAATATGCTTATTTGGTGATTTTGGATGCATGCAATCCATGAGCTTGATTGGAAAAATTATCTCCTTTTTCCTTGAAACCATTCGGCCAAAACAATTTTTGGGGATGCATGTGTTTAAAAATTTAATTGATGCTTGTAACAGTTTGTATGATGAATCTAAGTACATGCATGTGATTGTTTTGAATTATAAAATTGATTGGTGTGATTGAATCATGAAAAATGGTGTTTTTGGGCTTATGAACAAAGTATGAGTTTGATGATGTTGTTTGGCATATTTGGATGAATTTGTATGAAATTGTTTGATTTAATTGCTTATGGATGACTATACTTGAGTTTGAGAATTTTTGGAAATTGTTGGATTAGATGATTCTTGATGAACATTCATAGTGTTCATCTTGTGATCTTGAACACATTCATGAGAAATTCATGAAAGGATTTGGTTTGATCTTGATTTGTCCATGAGAAAAATATTAAAGTGTTTATGGGCCCTAGTGGCTCAATAAGCTAAAAAGTATAACCATTTAAAGTGGTAACTAAATTAATTGGAAACAAATTTTTGGTAATTCCTACAAACTAAATTCGGGTACAAAAATAAACCTAATTAAAAGTCACCTTAAAATCCATAATATTGGATGGTAATGTGAAAAATTGGACTCCTATGAGTTACCTAACCATTGGGCCTTTAGTTTAGGCCTAATGCCTTCATAAAAAAAAAAAAAAAAAGTCAAAAGATTCATCATAAAAGTCAACCAAAAATATTTTATGGACTTGGGCATAGGTTAGAGTTGGGCTTCAACTCTAATCCAAGCTATCAAGACTAAAACTTAGAAATTTAAATTGGTAGGCTTGTAAACCCAATTTGTCTAAGTTAATTAATCCAACCCGCTTAAGTTAATTAAGTAAAGAATAATTAATCAAGACTAAAGTTAATTAACCTTAATGAAGATTAACCTTAATCCTAATCATTAATTACTAATGAACTATTAGTCATGTAATTAAGACTTAATGATGATTAAGAACTAATTAATTGTGATTAACCTTAATTAATTATAATTAAAAGCATAATCCAAGATTAAGGAAGAGATTAAGGGATAATTAGGAATTAATTAGGATCTTAAGTAAAGATTAAGACTTAGTTAAGGAGAATTTAGATTAGTTATAGTCTAATTAAGGAAGATTAATCATGATTAAAGGATAAACCTAATCCTAATTAGACATACAAGATGAACCAAGATAGGTAACACTATTTATAAGACACAATCATAAGTCTTAGTAAGCTATAGGACTTAAGTGAAAGTGATTATTGATTCAAAGAAAAACATTAGTACAAACTACCTTAAAAGTTTATAACCAACACACTCTTCTTGCATAAGATTTGAGAAGCTTAGTGAGAGAGTGTGGTTTTAACCCGAGATGGGGTTTGGATTTCCTTGTAAAGGAAAGACATTGAATCGGGTCGTACCACTGGGAGTGGTGACGTGGAATAATTCAATGGGCTTTGCCTGTAAGGATATGTATGCTGAGAAACATTGTTTGTGTGACATGCATCATAAAGCATTGATGATGTTCAAGGTTGAAAACCTTACGACCTAATATGACATTGACACTTGGTACAGTGTGAAATCAGTTGGGAAGGGTGCACTGGGTTTTACAAAGAACTCCAGCGGGTCCTCGAAAGGGACGCCAGCCCTGAGGATAGCCAAGTTCCTAGAAGATCTCAGAGGACATAGGTTAGCTCCCTACTGTCGAGTTCGTGGAACCCAACTTATCTATTCCTGTCGCTCTCATGATTTTCGGGGTCAGTTGATATTGTCTGGAAGACGGATCAAATGATTTGGCCAAAATATATGAGCAATGCTCTTTATACCGGCGCTAGTACAGGCTCTAACTCTGATACGTTGTACATATATGGTCGAGCAGTTGCTGTGTGCACTGTGGATGGTGATTTTTCCCCGGGCCCTCATGCATCAGTTATAGCATTGTAGTTTCAAAATATGCAATAGTTTGTGTGCATCATGATAATGTCATGTGTGATTCCTTGTTTGGATGGACTGTGTGAATTTTCCTGCGTGTGTGATCTAAATCACTATATCCTATGTTTTGTAAGTTTATGTGATGTGTTCTCACCCTTCCTTTCTGCTATCTGGTTGTTGTGTCTCTTTCGTTACGTTGATAGCTAGCATTGGAGATCTTCGATATGACGTCAATGAGGGTGGAGCTACGATGGATGCTCAGGGGTTCCTGGAGGGTGACGGACATCCCTAGAAGATGTGTTTTCACCGGAGAGTTCCGAGTCATCATCATTCACCCTGGCCTCCCGTTAGTACCTAAAGTGGACTTCGTTGTATCGGTGACTCTCGAGTTCCAAACACCACCCGAGCTGGTGCGCTACACTACCTTCCGTCATTCTCGTCGTCGTCCTGCATCTTCGGTGTCATCGCGGTCATCACGGATGGCAGACCTAGTTGGGCCAGACTCCCCTAGATACTCGCCTACTTCTGAGGCATCGGGTTCACAGCCTCTGCGTTCTGATGCGCAAGGCCATTCTCTCTCGGACGAGTTAGAGTTGATCATCATCGAAGACACGTCCGAGGAGGAGGAGCCGGAGGAGGACCCTTCCAAGTCTAGTAGCAATGAGTAGAGTAGTGCTTTTGTTCTTGATGCTTTTCGAAAATGAGTTCCACCTGTAAGGAAAGAATATTTTTATAAATACTTAAAAATAGAATTAGAGATGTAGTAGGTTGATAACTACTAATCCATTTCAAAAAAAAAAATTCCGCATTTTTAACGACTCGTATATAGTACTTTCGTTGGTCACGTGTAACACATGTGACATTCTTAATGGTAACTAGGGGTGTCGCATTAGGTGGTATCAGAGTTGTTCTTTCCTTTTGGCCTCGGGTATGGTCTATGATACCCTTCTCTCTGTGTTTACTCTGTGATTGATTGTTTGTTTGTGTGAATTGGATTGCCTTGTGTGAATTGATTGCTCTTGTATTACTAGCAGTATAAAGGTAGTAATATGAGAATCTGTGTAGTGTTACATATTCTTGCTTGAATGATTCTGCATGAAACGGAAGAAGTTGATTTTTTCTGTGAATGCAGGATTCCATGGCAGGAAGAGGTAACCCTGTGATGAACGATCTTCTGGGGAGGATTGTGAACGTTCTAGAGAACCAGCAGCAAACGTTGGACGAGATCAACCAAGGCCGTAATCAGAACCAGAACAACATCCCTGACGCTTACCGTGGACTATCCACCTTCAAGAAGATCAATCCACCGCAATTCAAAGGAGGTCATGATCCTGATGGATCTCAGCTGTGGTTAGAAGAACTAGAGAAGATTTTCTTGGCTATAGGTTGTCCTGACGAGCAGAAGGTAACATTAGTTATGTTCATGTTGGTTGGGGAAGCTCAGCATTGGTGGGAGTATGCCAGGCGTCAGTTAGAGGCCACTGGAAGGCTAATTACTTGGAATCTGTTCAAGGAGACTTTCCTCCAAAAGTATTTCCCTACTGATCTGAGGAAGCGCAAGGAAGTGGAGTTTCTGAAGTTGGAACAAGGAAGCATGACTGTTGGAGAGTATGCCGCGAAGTTTGAGGAGTTGTCCAAGTTCTGCCCATACTTCCAAAACACTGTAGATGAAGGATCTAAGTGCTCTAAGTTTGAAAGCGGACTGAGGCTAGAGATTAAGCAAGCCATCGGCTACCAGCAGATCACTGAATTCTCTAAGATGGTCAACATGTGTCGTATCTTTGAGGATGACACCAAGGTGAGGCAAGCTCAGTGGAAGAATTCCGGCCCACAGAGGAACAAACCCAAGGTTGCACAAGAATGGAGGAAGCCTTATTTTGTCCCTAGAAACAACTTTGGCTAATCATCTGGGAGCGCCGTGAGACCACAATCAATGGTTACTAGTGAAGGAAGTCCAGCAAGCAGTACCGGAAACAACAAAGCAGATATTTCTACCTTTAGACAAGGGATTGATGAGCCACTTTGTGAAGCTTGGGAAAGATACAAGTCTATGCTACGCAATTGTCCCAACCATGGCTATGAGGATATAGCCCAACTCAACATATTCTGCAAGGGACTTCGTTCAGATTCAAGGTCATTCATAGATGCGGCAGCAGGTGGAACTATCTTATCTACAGAAGTTGATCGAGCGCTAGAAATCATCAACCACTTTGCACAGAACGATCAACAAACTCAAAGTGGAAGACAGCCCGCGCAATTACCAAAGAAAGGGATGCTGGAACTCAATCAAAGTGATGCTATGTTAGTTGAGAACAAGCTCATTAAACGTCAACTAGAGCACTCACTGAGACGTTGAAGGCACTCCCTCAACAACTTAAAGCTGTCCAATCACAACCTATCCAAGCCCAACCATTGATTTGTGATTTCTGTGGAGGTGACCATTTAAATGGTCAATGTTCTAACCAAGGAACACAACCAGAACAAGTCAACTTCATGGGTAACCAAGGAAGGCAAGAAAATTACTCCAACAATAACAACAATCAATATTACCAAGGTTGGAGAAATAACCAAACCAACTCAGGTTGGAGTCAAAATAGAGGAACAAGACAAGCACCTTACCAACAGCAGCCCTCAACATATGATAAACTGAACACTTTGGAAGGTAAGATTGATGACCTTGTGCAAGGATTTAGTGGATTCAAGAAAACTACTGAGGCATCAATCAATACTCTAGAGAGTCAAGTGGGTCAGTTAGCAACTGAAATGGCAGAGCACAGGCAATAACACTTCTCAGTTGTGACCCAAACCAATCCAAAGGAAAAATGCAACTTGATTGCTACTGATGGTAACAAGTCAGAGAAGGAGGAACTTGATGAGGAAGAAGAAATCATCTTTGAAGAACAATTGCTTCAAGAGGAAGTTTTTCAAGATGAAGAAGCAGCACAAAAAGAACATCATGAAGAGAAGGTCTTAGTCACAAGTAAGTCACTTGACCCAGGTAGTTTTACTATACCCATCTCTATTGGTAATCTACCTCCTACTCATGCTTTATTAGATCTTGGAGCGAGCATCAATTTAATGCCGCTATCATATTTTAACAAGTTGAGTAATGTGAAGGTCAATCCTGCAAATGTGAGGTTACTTCTTGCAAATAAATCTGCTCAATGCCTTCATAGGATATTAGAGGATATTCAAATCAAAGTGGATAAATTTGCATATGTTATAGATTTCTACATTGCAGAGACAGAAGAGGAGGATACTGAAGTCCCCCTAATTTTAGGAAGACCCTTCATGAAAGCTGCTAAGATGATCATTGATGTTGATCGAGGAAAATATGAATTGAGCTCAAAAGATGAAAGTATTACGTTTCATAGAGGTACGCCCAAGTTACAACAAACTTATTCTATTTCCAAAAATCCAACAAAGTTGCCAGGCTCCGAATTTCTGAGGAAGCCTAGGATGAGGATAAAGCATCCAGAGTCAATATGGGAATTCAAATTTAATAGGAGAAAGAGATCAACATCTGATACTGAGGAAGACAGTGACAGTGATGGAAGAGTCAAAAATTGGCATGGAGAATGGGAGCTCAAAGGAAGAACTGGTATGGAGTCAAACATCATCCTCCACTTGAGGCCACCATAAAAGGGTTGAGTAACCAGGCGTCGAGCTAAAAGACGTTAAACAAGCGCTTCCTGGGAGGCAACCTAGTCTTTGTAAGTTTTAATTTTCATTTAATTTTCATTTTTTTAATTTTTAGTTTTAGGATTTACCTGTTTAAATAGGAGATTGTTAAAATGAAGGATCTAATTTTAAAGGAATGCATGGAACCAGTTTGGAATAGCAGAAGCAGAAGCATAAAAATATTGCAGATCTGCGCTTCAACCTGCGCTGTAGCGCGGGTGAAGCGCAGAATTAAAATAAAATAAAGTGACTCTCTGACTTTTGCGCCTCACCCTGCGCTGTAGTGCAGGGTGAAGCGCAGCGGAACGCTTCGACTTCTGAGATGGTAAGCGTTCCACTCTGTGCTGTAGCGTAGGAAGCGGATATTTAAATTCTGAATTCCTAACCCTTGCTTTGCTTTGCATTTTCTCTGAGTTCCTAACCCTTGCTTTGCTTTTTTTTCACTCTTATAGCCTTCATTTTCAATTTCTGAGCTTATACCAGGTATGTTTTTATAATTTTCTTTCATTTTCACCGATTGAAATTTTGATTTTTTTATTTGAGCATGACCTTAGGATAGGAAACTTATGATTTTAGGAATCTTTAGGAAAGAAATAATTATCCATAGTGCTTTAAACTAAATTGCATGTTGATAGGATTCTTTGTGAGTAATTCCTGCTTGTTTAGGTGGTAGTTTCTGAGTGCTCAATAGTTTCTGCAAATTATTTTGTTGGTGTATGTATGCTTAATTAATTGCTCTGATATTTTTGCACGCCCATACATAAATGATTGTGCAATGTTGCATGTTACTGATGACATGATTTTTTTAGCATGAGTTTGGTTCTCCCTTTTCCTGTTTAGAATTGTTTAGGACTTGCTTTAATTGATCACTTTAGCATGTCTTAATTAATTAATTGGCATTTATTTGGTAATATTTAAAATCAAAATTTTTATGCACAATTGATTGCTCTAATTATTGAAATTAATTGGCCATTTATTTCATAATTATGAGCAATTAAATATTATGATGCATAAATAATTTTGAGTTGCTTTTGCTTTGCAGATGGTTCGCACAAAGTATGTCAGTGGTGCTAGTTCCTCTAGGAGGGGCACAGGGGGTGCCAAGAGGAAGGCTCCCAGAGGGAACCTGAGTTCGACCCTCATCGCTTCAAGGACCTCAAGTCCTTTGAAGAATACACTGAGATTGATGATTGCAAGTTCGTCCTGGAGCGACCAGTCATCCTCCAGGAGGGGGAGTATGAGGATTTTACGGCTGAGATTCACAGGAGGCGATGGGACCGCCTCAGCCGCCCTGACAACTACTTCGATCCAGACATTGTCAGGGAGTTCAATGCTAACGTCATCGGAGACCACGGTGTTAACTACAGGAGGGAGTCCTATGTTCGAGGACAGATTATCAGATTTGATTGCGATGCAATCAATGCATTTCTAGGGCATCCCATAGAGGAGGATAGAGACCTCGTGGAGTGCCAATACCACGAGAAGATGGATGTTGTGGGGCTTCATGGCAATGATCCCCTTGACACTGAGACTGCTCAGCTGCTATGCTTACCAGGGCGTTCCTTTGAGAGGAATGCATATCAGGAGGCTGCCAGGATTCACAGGCATGATATGACGAGTATCACACGGATGTGGACAGTACTGACGCTGGCCAAGATACATCCTACAGGGCATGTTTCTGATATCATTATGCTTGTAGCCCACCTCATTTACTGTATCCTCACCGGTGCTTCTATCGATATCTCACGGGTTATCACCAGTAGGATATCAGACTTCGCATCTTCTGTGGGGCGTCGGACCCCTAACTCCAAGATCAGGCTTGGCTTCCCTTCTCTTATCACCTCACTCTGCAGATCTAGGGGTGTAGAGGTGAACCCCAGGGTTCGCATCGCACTACCTATGACTAAAGCATATATTGAAGCCAATTTTATCCCAGTTGAGGAGTTACAGGATGATGAGGAGCAGCAGCAGGCACCACCACCACCAGCAGACATGGATGTTCCTGTCTGGACCCAGCGTCTTGAGGCCCAGCACACTCATTTGATTGCTCAGATGTCCATTATCAGGCTCGTGTGGACCCCATGACCCTGCGCAGTTCCATGATTATTTACAGTGGCCTGGGGACAGGCTTATTTTTCCCAGGGGGGATGGAGCAGCTGATGCCGGAACTGAAAATGAAGCTGCTCACATGGATCAGGACCAGGATGATTGATTTTTTTCTTTCCTATTTGGTGCTTTTCCTTCTTTTTCTTATTATTTTCCTTATTTTTCTTTTATTTTCCTTTTGATATGTACTGTATTTATTGACACTGATACATTATCTATATTATGCTGTACTTATTCTGTTATTTTCTGTTTTTCTGCTATATCTTTAAATTTTTAGGACATTTTAGGACCTTAGGAAATTAGGATTTAAGGCAACTTTTTCAAAAATTTCTGTAATTAGGTAGTTTAACTAACCCGACTAGGAAAGATGATAGGGTTTTGTGATTAATTCCATAATCAGTTAGGATCAAGATGCTTCTCAAGAGAACCTATCAGGATAGTTAATTAAAACCATTAAGTGCTTTATCAAGGAAATTTTAGCCAATAACCGGTGAGCTGAGAGCCCAAACACTGAAATTGAGAGCTTTTTACTGCTGCTTGTCAACTGTTATTGCGTGAGTTTCTGAATTTGTCTTGCTAGTAGAAAATATGGAAGTGACAAAAGCATATTTTGTGATTATAATATTTTGCTCAGTGCCAAGTAGCCAACCTTGATTGAATGTTTCCATTTATTGATTGCCCATTTGAGCTTTTAATATTTCTTTTGATGCGCCCTAGCCATACTCAATGATTATATCCTGTCCCTTAACACTTGGGATAGAGAGCAAGGTGCACCACAACAACATGGGACAAGAGGTTGGTGAAATGAAAGGTCAAAGAGATTCAAAGAGCAGACACAAGAAATCACAAAGAAGAATACTCCCCCACAAATAAATTATCTATGTTATTATTTATGCAAAAAAAAAAAATCTTCACAAAATGTGGATACTAAATAAGTTGGGGGGAGTACTTCTTCAAACAGAGAGGCCAAGCTGAAAAAAAGGGTAACAATTCAAGAATGACCAGGTGAATGGAGAGAAGTCCCAAGCACAATCACAAGATGCTCTCTATTCAAAGTGTTCTTTGCATATCTAGAAAAACCATGATTTCTTGATAGCCCAGCCTCATTACAACCAAAGAAAAGACCTTTTGATCCATAATTAACTGTTTGCAGGTTCAGATATTGGAAACGACTATCAATTCTAGTTGTTCAACAGTGGTGAAAAAGATTGAGGGAAACACTTACCCGTGAGAATGAGAGATTTCCTTGGTTTATCACTTACTGCTTTAATTGCTATTTTTGAAGTTTGATTGATGTTGGTGTTCTATTTTGATTGAAGATTGGTAACATCTCTTAATCCTGATTTTTTCTTATGTTTGGAAAGTGACTGTTGCTTAACAAGGAGATGATGGAAAGTTCCTTGAATTTGTTTATGATTACACAGGGAATATAATTGAATTTTTTGATTGCAAAGAGGTCTCTTGCTTGAGGACAAGCAAGAAGTTAAGTTGGGGGGTATTTTGATAAGTGAAAATCATATGATAAATTAGAGCACTTTTTAGTTCACTTATCAAGGATAAAATGGTATTTTTGCCCCAGTTTAATCCCTTTTTATTAAATATTAGATAAATTGTATTTATTAATCTTAGATTTGAATTTGATGCTATTTTTATAGAAATATTGCTGATTTTTGCAGAATATTGCAAGGATTTGATTTGAGGGAAATATAGCATTAAATAAGGGAGATATCTGCAAGATTTGAAGTTTGATTGTAGGCTATTAATGAAGATTGGAAGATTATTTGTGAGCAATAATGAAGATTTGAAGAATATCTGAGAGCCATTAATGAAGATATCTCTGCCAATCAAACAAGGATTCTGCAGACAACCTTCCCAAATAAATCAAAGATTCTCAATAAATACAAAGATTTCATCAAATAAAGGGAAACAAGTAAAGACAAATCAGCCAAAACCAGTCTCGGGGAGAGATAAATTAAAAAGAGAAAGTTTGGAGCTGCAGGACGCATGCTACACTTCAACCTGTGCTACAGCGCAGGATGAAGCGCAAGCTCTCTGGAACCTGCGCTGCATCCTGCGCTGTAGCGCAGGGTGAAGCGCAGATCACGCTGATTCTTGCCCTGTTGCCATTTTTAGATAGATTTCTCCCCAATTTTCTTTGTCTTTCCTTAGCCTATAAATAGGAACCTCTTGCACCAGATCAGGTGTGCACGATTATTGTAATCCAGTTATATTTCAGTGATAATGCACCAGTTCTAATTTTAGAGTAGGAGAGGAGGAGCGCTTCACAAGGATTGAAGATGGTGACAGCATCTTCGGTGGTTTGTATGGCTACCTTGTGTAGTTAACTCTCCATTAGGATTGATTGTAATCGATTCCATTCCCAAGTGTATGTTGAACTCTATCTATTTATTTATGCAGTTCCCTAGCTATAATATTGGTAATCTTGTTCTATGCTTAATTCCTAACTTCCGCGCTTGCGCCGGAGTTATAGGCTAGTTTGTAATTAACGTTACGACTAGGATTGAGTTTGGAGGAGCCAAGACATAGGAAACTCAACCTATGAGTGAATGAGAATACTCGGTTAAACAGTGACTGAAACATGGGTGTTGCTAATGATTGATGGGTAGTGTGAGTATCCTAATGAAGGGCATCTAAAGGATAGGCATGGTCTAATGGATCGATAGCAAAGGATTAGTTGATTGTCAATCCAAGAAGCGAAACATGGATGTATTCTAATGAGTGATGGGTAGTGACAGTACTCTAGCGTAAGTGCATCCAGAGGAGTAGGCCTCGTTTATCAATTATTTCTTTTACAAACGGAATAAAGAAAGCATAATAAGTCGAGGGTAAGTTTGTCGCTTGGGAGAACCCGCATGGATTACCTTTGAGTGTGAGTGACACCTGGTAACTCGGGGTCTTAGCAATATAGTTTGTCTACAGTGTTATAGTTCAAAGCCTATAAATATTAGGTAGTCTCGACATACATGAGGGGTGTGATGAGATGAAGTTCAATCCTAATCCAAGTAAAGTGTCTCTAACTCTTCCTTTCTAAATTCAATTGATTATTAATTTGCTATCTATGTTTTTCGCACAAAAATATTCTCAAAACTCATTTTTTCCCTTGATAATTAGATCATGAGTATACGTGAATTGACTGTTCCTTGTGGATACGATACTTTTCTTACTATTATACTACTGGATTTTTGGTTCGCTTGCCAGAAACCCATCACCCCGTTGACCCATCTGATTAGGAAGGACCAACTTTTTGTGTGGAGCCAGAAGTGTGAGGATAATTTTCAGGAATTGAAGAGGAGGTTAACTTCTGCGCCTGTTTTAGTTTTACCTGACCCACAAGAGAGTTTTGAAGTATGTTGTGATGCTTCAAAACAAGGATTAGGCTGTGTGTTGATGCAAAAAGGAAAAGTAGTGGCTTATGCCTCTAGGCAACTGCGAACACACGAAGTGAATTACCCTACTCATGATCTAGAGTTGGATGCCATAGTTTTTGCTCTGAAGATTTGGAGGCACCATATGTATGGCGCTAGGTTTGAAGTCTTTTGTGACCATAAGAGCTTGAAGTATCTGTTTGATCAGAAGGAGTTGAAAATGAGGCAGAGGCGATGGATGGAATTTTTGAAGGATTATGATTTCAGTCTGCAGTACCACCCAGGGAAAGCCAATGTCGTGGCTGATGCGTTGAGTAGGAAATCTTTGCATGTGTCAGCAATGATGGTTAAAGAGCTAGAATTGATAGAAAAGTTTAGAGACCTGAACCTAGATGTTGAATTTGGTCCTAATAAGAGTGTAAGATTGGGAACTTTGGAGATTTTGAATGATTTCTTGGAAGAAGTTCGTTTAGCACAGGAAGTAGATCAACCTTTGCAAGTTTTGATGGATCTAGTCCCTAAGAAAGGAGAATCTGAGTTTTGTAAGGGCACTGATGGAATTATTAGATTCAAGGGTAGGATATGTGTAGTCTGCAACAAGCTTTAGGAACCAAGTTAAGACTTAGTTCAGCCTATCACCCTCAGACAGATGGTCAGTCTGAGCGGACTATCCAATCTCTAAAAGATTTTTTGAGAGCGTGTGTGTTAGAACATAAGGGAAGTTGGGATCAGTTGTTAGCACTGATCGAGTTCACCTACAACAATAGTTTCCATTCTAGTATTGGAATGGCACCGTACGAAGCCTTGTATGGTAGGAAGTGTAGGACACCCTTCTGTTGGTTTGAATCTGGCGATGGCCTAGTGTTGGGGCCTGAGATGATTCAGCAAACCACGGAAAAGTTCAAGATGATTCAGGAAAGGATGAGAATATCACAGAGCAGGCAGAAAAGCTACTATGATCGGAGGAGGAAACCCCTTGAATTCAAAGAAGGAGACCATGTATTTTTTAGAGTTACACCAACAATTGGGGTTGGTAGGGCAATGCAATCCCGAAAGCTTACACCTAAATTTATTGGTCCCTACCAAATTTTAAAAAGAATTGGTCTTGTTGCTTACCAAATTGCTTTACCACCTTTTCTTTCTAATCTTCATAACGTATTCCATGTGTCACAACTCCGAAAATATATTCCTGACCCTTTGCATGTCATAGAACCCGACGTAATACAATTAAAAGAAAATTTAAGTTAAGAGGTATTACCTGTGCGAATCGGAGACCGAAGGATTAAGCAGTTGAGAGGAAAAGAGATTCTGTTGGTTAAAGTTGTTTGGAGTGCATCTGATGAAGGGAATGCAACCTGGGAGTTGGAGAGAGCAAATGAAGAAGTCCCATACTCATTTATTTCAAGAAGGTACACACAAATTTCGAGGACGAAATTTCTTTTTAGGAGGGGAGAGATGTAACACCCGCATTTTTACCGTTTTGTCGTATTGTGTGATTTATTGAATTTTGAGTGATTAAAATTATTTTTCATCATCAAAATTAATTTTTATGAGTTTAGGAATGAATTTCCTATTTTTCTAGAATTTTTGGGGATTTTTGGAATTTTTCTGTGAAAAATTACCTTTTTGCCCCTACTGTCTCTTGAACCGGGCCCAAATACTCTTGATCCGGGCCAGAAAAATTGCACAACCCTTCCATTCCTTCTCATGCAAGCCGTGCATGTGGGAGTATGTTGCATGGAAGACACTTGTCTCTTTCTTTCTTTCTTGCAAGACATTTGTCAAGCTTAGGCCATTATGGCATTAAAACACCAAAACACTTATTCTTTCTTTTCTTCCTCACATGCTAGCCTTGAGATTTTTCTCTCATTTCTTCCTTTCTCTCCAAGAACAAGCTGTGAATCTCTCTCTCTTTCTCCCAAAAATCTTTCAATTTCCATCAAACACTTTCAAGCCAAGGTTCCATTTTTGAACCAAAGCTTAAACACCTAGCCTTCAAGCATTGTGAACTCTTGTTTGGTGATCAAAGGAGGGATTTTTAGGGCTGTTTTGGGAGTTGTTGGTGCACCTAGTCTTTGAGGGATTTCTTTAGGTAAAGGGGGGGAGAACTTGAACTCTAGTAGGATTGGTGACTAGAGTCAAGGATTACCCTTGATCCTTGTCTTTGATCATCTTTTCTCTTAAAAAAAATGAGTTGTTGGAACCTATCTCTTGAGAGATTTGGTTCGACTATTTGGTGGTGATAATGTGTGGTTGATTTAAAATGTTGTTGTTGGTTAAAATGTGCTTGGATGATGTTTTGGAATACATGCAAACCATGGTTTTGATTGAAATTTTTTTTCCCTTTTTCCTCGCAATGGTTTGGCTATTTTCTTTAATAGGGGTTGCATGTGTTTAAAAAAAAATTGATGGTTGTAATGAGCTTAGATGATTGATCTAAGAGTATGCATGTGGTTGTTTGAAACTATGGAATTGATTAGGTGCTTGATTCTTGAAAAAAATGGTGTTTATGAGTTTATGAATAAAGGTGTGAACTTGAAAATGTTTATGAATGAATTTGGGTGAATTAGTATGATATTGGATGATTAGAATGCTTGTTGATGATTGTGTTAAATTTTGGTGAAGTTTGGAAGTTGTTGGAATTTTGGTGTTTTGATGAACATTCAAAGTGTTCATCTTTGTTTTTGAGTTGTTCATGAGGAAACTCACCAAGAACTTGTTTTGATCTTGAAATGATCAAGAGAAGTTGGAAAAAGGTGTTTTTGGGCCTTAGTGGTCCAAAAGGTCAATAAACTAAAATAACTATAAAGGTTTAAGTTTCAATAGGAATAAATCTTTAAAAATACCAAGAGGGCTAAATTAGGATTCCAAGCTCAACCCAAACAAAAGTCACCATAAAAGTCAAAATTTTGAGTGGTATTGTGTAAGAATGGACTCCTAAGAGTCATCTAACCTTTGGGCCCTTGGTTCAGGCCCAAAACCTTCAAAAAAGAGTCAAAGGACTCATCAGAAGTCAACCAAAAACATTTCATGGATTTGGGCTTAGATTAGAGTTGGGCTTCAACTCTAATCCAACCTATCAAGACTAAAACTTAGAAATTAATTAATGGGATTAGCTAATTCAATTTGTCTAAAATTATTAATTCAATCCACTTAAGTTAATTAAGTGAAGAATAATTAATTAAGGCTAAAGTTAAATAACCTTAATGAAGATTAATCTTAATCTTAATCACTAATCACTAATAAGGTATTAATTAGGTAATTAAGCCTTAATGAAGATTAAGAACTAATTAATTATGATTAACCTTAATCAAATGTAATTAAAAGCTTAATCCAAGATTAAGGAAGAGATTAAGGGATAATTAGGAATTAATTAGAATCTTAAGTAAGAATTAAGATTAATTATAATTTAGTTAATGAAAACTAATCATAGTTAAGGGTTAAACCCAGTCTTAATTAGACATACAAGACATATTAGGGTAGGTAACATTATCCATAAGACACAATCATAAGTCTTAGTAAATTATAGGACTTAAGTGTGAATGATTATTGATTCAAGAAGAACATTAGTACAAACTACCTGAAAAGATTATAACCAACATGCTCTTCTTGCATAAAATTTGAGAAGCTTAGTGAGAGAGTGAGGTTCCAACCCGAGATGGGGTTTGGTTTTCCTTGAAGGGAAGACATTGAATTGGGCCGTACCACGGGTAAGTGGTGACGTAGAATGATTCAATGGGCTTTGCCTGTAAGGATGTGTATGCTGCGAAGCGTTATTGAGTGACATGCATCATAAAGCATTAATGATATTCAAGGTTGAAAACCTTATGACCTATATGGCAGTGCCACTTGGTACAGTGTGAAATCGGTTGGGAAGGGTGCAACTGGGTTTTGCCAAGAACGCCAGTGGGTCCTCAAAAGGGATGCCAGCCCTGAGCCTAGCTCCTAGAAGATCTCAGGTGACGTAGGTTAGCTCCCTACTGTCGAGATCGTGAACCCAGCTTAGCTATTCTTGTCGCTCTCATGATTTTCGAGGTCAGTTGAGATTGTCTGGAAGTCGGATAAATGATTTGGCCAAAATTGAGCAATGCTCTTTGTACCAGCGCTAGTACAGACTCTAACTCCTGATATGTTATACATATATGGTCGGGCAGTTGCTGTGTGCACTGTGGATGGTAATTTTCCCCAGGCCCTCATGCATTAGTCTGTATGCATCATGATTATATAAATTGTATTCATTTGTTGGTTGAATTGTGGGGAAATTCTATGTGTGTGCTCTAGTTCACTATATCCTATGTGTTGTGAGTTCATGCGATGTGTTCTCACCCTTCCTTTCTGTCTTTGGTTGTTGTCTTCCTCTAGTTACGTCGATAGCCGGCATTGGAGACCTTCACTATGACGTCAATGAGAGTACAGCTGCGGTGGATGCCCAGAGGAACCCGGAGGGTGACGGACATTCCTCGTAGATGTTAGTTTACTGGGGAGGTTCGCGTCATCATCACCCATCCCGGCCTGCCGCTCGTACCAGAGATAGATTTTATTGTACCCGTGACCCTTGAGTTTCCGACGTCACCTAACTTGGTGCGCTATACTGTAAGGTCCAAGACCCTTTGAGCAAAGGTTTTAATGACAACACACTTTCACAACAATATTCTAAGTGTTTTGAATATTTTTTTACTAATGCTTTCACTTGAGAATGCTTGAAAGAATAGAGGAAAAGTTACAGAAGGAAGGTGCAAAGATCATAAACATCAATTAATATCAGAATATGTGTCTAGAAGCATGTCACATAGAGCTTCATGTAAAAAGTAATGAAACAAGTTCAAGAAGTAGCTTCTTAGCTTCAAGAAGGTCAAGACAGTTCATCTAAGATCCCATGAATATTAAACTGAGTTGTATCAAGCTTCAGAAGCAAAGTTGAAGCTTTAAAAGGATCATTCAAGACCATTAGAAGCATGAGAAGGAGCATTTCATGAAACATGGCACCTTCTGAATAATGAAGAACACTTAATCAATTCAAGCATATTCATTCCAAGTGTTACTAATACAAACAAAGTAATTGGAGAAGAAGCATTGAACAAGTTCCCACACTTCCAGCAGAAGAAATAGAATTTCTGCATTCTGCAGAAGAAGCAGTTACAACAAAGCTGCAGAAGATGCATTTCTATAGAAGAAACTTGATAGGAAATTAAAGAAGAAATCCAAAGAGCAAGAAAGGGAAGTCTGGACATAAAGATAATTGGAATAAATTCAATTTATCCCTTAGAACCAAAATTCCAGACTCAGATCAAGTTATGACATATTAGAAGGAAGATTCACTTTTGTGAAAAGTGAAGAAGAAGCTCTTTGCTGGAAAATCATGACTTCCTAAACTTCCCAAGAGTTGCAGACAAGTATAAACATACTATGGTGTCCTCTAAAATGATCACATGTTATTGACAAATCTCTGCATAAGAAAAAGGAAAGTTTGCAGAAGATTAGAGTTGTCAGGAATACTCTAGAAGAAGCAGAATGCAGTAAATGCCATTTGTTCTCATTTCTGGGGTTACAGCTGAGGCAAATATAGATGAAACAATTTATATCAATCAATTCAAAGCTCCCAGAATGCTTACAGAAGAAATGGCCACAGAATCCACAAGTTTTTTCAATCTGTAGAAGAACTATGTTGTCAGACTGCTGCAGAAGAAACATAATTCATTAAATTCTGTTTTTATCATTTTTGGAGATACAGCTGGGTCAAATACATTTTAAATAAATTATGCTAAGTAAATCATGGCCCATGGAATGCTCCCAGAAGAAATGGCTGCAGAATTAAGAAGGCTTCATGTCTGCAGAACATAGCACCTCAGAAGATGCAGCCAGTCAAACTTGACAGCTGTATATGTAGAATACAGCTGTTACATGATAGAGACAGGACAAGGAACACAGCTGGAGGTCCAGGGAGTTCTCCAACGGCTAGTTCCTTTCAGCCTTCTATAAAAGGAGACTTCCTCCACACTTTGAAGGCACCTCACTCAGAAGAAACATAAATTCTGCAGTTTCACTTCTCATATCTTCTGGAAACTTTCTCTCTCCTTCATTTCTGTGATTTCTGGTCTGAAAAGCCTTGGAGAGATTCTTGGCTCATCATTTTGCTTCTGCTGTGCAAAGATTGTATTGATTTGAGCCTTGTATGTTCTTATTATTTCTCATTTTCATTGTAAAAGTCTCAAGAGAGGTGTGCAGGTGCATATCCTTCTTCTGAGCAGCAAGGGAAAGAGTTTTCAGTGAGGTTTACTGAGATTTTGTGATCTCAATTGGTTTACAGAATCTGCAGAAGGTACTTGCAGTATTCTGGAGACTGAATCTTCTGCAGAAGGTTATGCAGTAAGTATTCAGTGAAAAATTTGAGTTTGTTAGGTTGTTGTCAGCCTGAAGAGGCAGGTAAAGAATACTAGTGGTAAGGTTACCCAAGAAAATTGTAACTTGATTATAAGAGTGAGGTCTGCTAAGATTTGATGATCTCAGCTGTAAAACAGAATCTGCAGAAGGTACTTGCAGTATTCTGGTTACTGGATCTTCTGCAGAAGGTTCTGCAGTGAGTATCTAGTTTGAGAATTGTGTGAGTGAAGTTGAGTTAAGCCTGAAGAGGCTAGAGAATGAATACTAGTGGTAAGGTTACCCAAGAAAGTTGTAATTTGATTTTTGAGTGAGAAAATCCTACAGGTGTAGGGACTGGACGTAGCCTCAGGTTGGAAGAGGTGAACCAGTATAAAATCCTTGTGTGCAATCTTCTCTTCCCTTCTCTAATTTATTATTGCACATGCATAAAATTATTTTGAAAAACTAATTAATACCTAAGTAAGTGGTACTTATCAAGATTCCATAAAGGGATTTCATCTTTTGCATACTTCATCTGAACTAACATCTATCTTCTGGAAGTTTGTCTTTCAATACTAAGCCAAGACCAATTTAAGCTGACAAAGTATTGAAAGAAACTGCAGAAAATTTTATTCAATCACAATTCAACCCCCCTTCTTGTGATTGAAGCTCCTACTTCAATCGGTACTAGAGCTTGCCTCTAGGGTTGAACTCACTTAACAGTGAGAGAGGAAAAGATCAAGGGAGATGGCAAATCATGGAGCTGCAATGTTCATTCCAGAAGGATCCTCCACAGACAGACCACCAGCATTTGATGGAAAGGACTACTACTATTGGAAGGATAGAATGAAAATATTTCTAGAATCCCAAGACATTGATCTTTGGGATATTGTTGAAAAAGGAAGTTTTATTTCAATGGTCAGAAGAACAAGAATTCCAGTTCAGCCTAAAGAAGGAGAATCAAGAGTTCAAGAAGAAGCTCCTCAACCCAAACTAAGAGAAGGATGGACTTCAGAAGATAAACAGAGATATCTTCTGAACTCCAAAGCGAAATTCTTTCTTCTCTGTGCCCTGAGTAAAGGAGAATATGACAAGGTTGCTGGTTGTTCAACAGTAAAGGAAATATGGAACACACTCAAAATTGCACATGAAGGAACTGATCAAGTCAAAGAATAAAAAATCAATATTTTGATTCATCAATATGAAGTGTTTAACATGGCTGAACATGAATCTATAGATGAAATGTTCAATAGATTTACAATCATCATAAATGATTTAAAATCTCTTGGAAAAGGCTACTCAAATCAAAAACAAGTAAGGAAAATCCTTATAAGCCTTCCAAAAATTTGGAGACCTAAGGTGACAGCAATTCAAGAAGCCAAAGACCTTACTGTTCTAAAGCTGGATGAGTTACTTGGATCACTAAAAGTCCATGAGCAAGAACTCATGGATGAATTGCCAAGGAAAGGGAAGTCAATTGCTCTAAAGGCTAGTGCTTCCAAAAGGAACAGTTTAACCTCAACAGAAGTAGATGCTTCTGAGAAGGATGAGACATCATCTAAAAATGATGATGAGCTTGCCTTTATCTCTAGAAGAATTCAGAAACTGATCAGAAGGAAGGGCAGAGACAGTTCCTCAGAAGAAGATTCTGGAGAAAAAGTAGCAAACTTATGTCTCATGGCTGGAAGTGATGATGAAGATAATGAGGTAATTACTTACAATCCCACTGCATATAGAGAACTAGAAGATGCATTTGAAAACCTATTATCTGATTCTCACACACTAGCTCAAAAATGTGCACTTCTTAAAGAACAACTCATTAAGACTAAAGAAGAAAATGAAAAATTGAAAGAAAACAATAACAGGTTAATAAAAAACAATCAATGTCTTCAACAATCTCATTTTAAACTATTAGAACAAATAAAACTAACCAAAGACAATTCTGCAGAAGATACAAAGACTGCATCACTACAGAAAGAAAACTATCTTCTACATAATAAAATTGATGAATTACAAACAGATTTAAGTAAGTTTGTTAATAGTACACACAACTTGAATAAATTAATTGGAAATCGCAGAGAAACCTCTGATAAAAGAGGAATAGGCTTTAATCAAGATTCATCCTCAAAAATTCACAAAACTGTTTTTTTCCCTGCCAAAAGGCAACCTCCCAATTGTTCTTGGTGTAACAGAATTGGACACATTTTCCACAACTGTTACAGAAGAAAAGGGAGCTTTAGAAGGAAGGTATCTAACCACCCAGGACCCAAGAAGATTTGGGTACCTAAATCTCTACTATCTTCTGATGTAGGAACAAGCAAGACCACTCAAGAGGAAAGAGCTATGGTTCTTGGACAGTGGATGCTCAAGACATATGACTGGGGACAAAAACAAATTCATTCAACTACACAGAATGGAAGGTGGAACAGTAACCTTTGGAGACAACAACAAGACACATATCAAAGGTATTGGAAAGATAGGTATGAACAATTCTACCCAAATTAATAATGTGTATTATGTGAAAAGGGTTAAAACATAATCTTCTTAGCATAAGTCTACTCTGTGACAGTGGCTATGAAGTTATGTTCCAACCAACATTTTGTAAAATTAGAGAAGCATATACTAAGAAGGTTTTGTTCTCTGGAATTAGAAGTAAAAATTTATATAGCAATTTAAGAAGAACTATTTATATGAGAGATACAATGGTATGGGTTGTTAAATCTTTTAAGAATTCAACCACTAACACTCAAGGACCCAAGATGAAATGGGTACCAAAATGTCTCCTTCGTAATTTTGTTATGCAGAAAAAAATCTCAAGAAGATAGGACCATTGGCTAAAGGAAATACTTCCAAGGCTTAAATGAAAATGTTCCCTCCAAAAAGGAACATGTCTCTAGCCAATGCTTCTCAAATGATTAGTGTGAAATCTCCAAGGTTCATGACTTTTAGAATGAATCAATGGGTAAGAAAAAGTACAGTTCAATTGACCAAGAACAAGGTATCAAATATTTCTATCCTTAATGTTCTTAAAAGTCTATGAATTTTATGCACATTCCTAATAAGTTTATGCTAAGGTCTTGCATATTTGGTGATTGAATGATTATCATTGATTGACATTTATATGGACATTCTATTCCAATCACTTAATTAGTCTTGAGCATAAAAAGAAAATGATTAGAAGATCAAAAGTAATGTGCTATAGTACAACTAGTTTAAAATTCTGATATAGCTACCTTTAAATGAGCATAACATGAGCTACAAGAATGATTTTTCAGTGAAACCAATTTTATTTGAAAGCTTATTCATGTTAGTATTAAACTGGAAAGTTTGAGAATTTTATCACTACTACAACAGTCCCAGTAAATTCGTAAATATAGTTGTTCTGCTATAAATTCTGACATAAAGCAGCCCACTTCATCAGATCATAACTTGGGCTACAAAAGTGATTTTTGAATGAAAATAATTTTATTGGAAAACTGATTTATACTATTTTTAGACTGGAAAGTTTTAGAATTTTAGAACATATAAATAATTCCCAGTAAGTCATTAAAGTAGGTTGTTCTGTTATATGATCATGTCTGAGCCAACTATTTTTAGATGTTTATAACTGGAGCTAGGAAAATCCTTTTCAAGTGAAACCAGTTGGATTTGAAAGATAATTCATAATAGTTTAATACTATTAATTATATAATTTTTGGTTGCATGAATTTGTATCAGTGCATAAAAAAAATAGAACTGTCCCATTCTGCACTTTGTGATAAATCAGTCAACTTAAATGCATCATATCTTGGGATAGGAAAATCCAAATTGCATGATCTTTGTCTTGTTAGAAAGCTTGAGATCTCTAGTTTATTATGGTGAAATCTCATACTTATGTGACTTGAAAATAATTAAAAAATGCAGTTTTAAATACATGAGTCAATGAGATTTTCATGATTTAAAGCAGTAACTTGTTGATTAGAACATCCTTGAATATATTATTCTAAATGAGATGAATTCTTATGAAAAATCTGTATGATGTTTCCTGTGATAAAATATCATCTCTTATTTCAAAAGACTTTTCAAGGTGGGACTTTGATAAACCACTCAAGATTCACATTACTTTTGTTCTTAACCACAAAGGATGAGTCGAAGCTTCTGCAAGTAAGTCCAAACTGAGAAATGATCTAATATTGGTTTTGTGAGTTGTGATCGTGAAAGGGAGTTTAAGGACTCCTTATTCAAAGCCTTCATTGATGAGAATGACATTTTTCATAGCCTTTCATGCCTTAGAACTCCATAACAGAATAGAATTCTAAAAAGAAAGAATAGGACACTAGAAGAAGTGGCTAGAACCATTTTAAATGACTCTAGTGTTAAAAATATCTTTGGGCTGAAGTTGTAAGCATTTCATGTTATGCTTTGAATGTAGTCACTACTAGAAGCATGTGAAACAAGACTTTATATAAATTATGGAAATGTAGAAAACTAAACATTTCATTCTTGTGTGCATTTGGATATAAATGGTAAGTTTGATTCAAATAAGGCTATCTTGCATATTCCTCTCCATCAAAAGCCTATAGGGTATACAATATTAAAAATCAAATCATAGAAGAAAGCATGCATGTTATTTTCAATGATTCTAACCTTTCTTCTCAAGGAAAATACAGTAGTAAATCAGATGATGAATCTTATAAGCTCCAGAAGATACCTTCTGAGAATAAAAACTCTCCAGAAGATACAGCAGAACAGGAAAATTTCACAGAAGATTCTGCAGAAGATGTCTGTACACAATGAGAGGATCTTCCAAAGAGCTAGAAACTAATTACAGCTCATCCCCATGAACAAATCATTGGGAATACTACAGAAGGAGTAAAAACCAGATCCAAACTAAGAGGAAATGAAAATAGTGCAGCCTTCTTATCTCAAATTAAACCCAAGAATGTGAATGAAGCTCTAGAAGATGATTCATGGGTAGAATCAATGAAAGAAGAGCTGGAACAATTTGAGAAAAATAAAGTATAGACACTTGTTCCTTCTCCAGATGATCATTCCATCATTGGGACAAAATGAGTGTTCAGAAACAAGATGGATGAAGAAGGAAAAGTGATAAAAAAATGATGAAATCTCCACTCTTCAAGAAAAGTCTACAAAGGATCTTCTTATAAGATTCAAAATGGATGGAGCCAAGCCAATGACAACTCTAATGCATCCATCCACCTTGCTTGATAAAGACAAATGTGGTGAGTTTGTTTCTAAAAAGGAATACAAAGGTATGATTGCTTCCTTATTATTCTTAAAAAACAAGTAGGCAAGCTATTGCATTTTCAATTGAATTATTTGCAAGGTTTCTATCTCCTCCTAAAAGAATTTCATGTCATATCTGTAAAGTGAATATTTAGATTCCTTGTTTGAGCTAATAATCTTGGCCTTTGGTACAAGAAAGGAACAAGCTTTGATCTTGTAGGATTCTATGATGTTGATTTTGCTGGGGTTACGATAGAGAGAAAAGGCACAAATGGTGAATGCCAATTTCTTGGTTAATCCCTCATATCATGGATGTTCAGCAAGCAAAATACTATTGCCTTATCCACAGAAGAAGTAAAATATACATCAGCAAGTAAGTTATTCACAAATGTTGGGGGTTATGCATCAAATGGAGGATTACTCCCTGAGGTACATTGAAATCCTAATTTTTGTGATGATGCAAGTGCTATCGACCTTTCTAATAATCCCATGCATCACTTTAGATCAAAACATATTGACATCAAGTATTATTTTATTAGAGATCATGATCATAAGCATGACATTGAACTGAAATATGTTGAGACAAAGTCTTAACTTGCTGATATCTTTTCTAAACATTTTCTAGAAGAAAGATTAAGCTTCATTAAAGATCAAATGCATATGTGTGTGATTAATTTATTGAAATTATGTGTTCTAAGTTCAACATGAGTCCTCTTTACCTAATCTAGAACACTTAGGAGGTGAATTTCCCCATCCAGAAGCAAAAATCATGCTTTTGAAAAGTTAGAAGAAAAGGTTAGGGTGAAGATGTCTTATTAGAAAGACTAGGATGGCTCAACCTCTTAAAAATTTAGGAGCCTATGTAGCCAAGATTAGTGAAAGCTTCTTTTGCTGCAACTTCTAAGTTTTGGAGTGATGATCAATATCTTACGAAGGATATCAAAGGATACTCAATGTTACTCACCCATGGGTATATTCATGAATTTGTACATGTCTTTCATATGACATGTTTCTTACCAAGCCTTTTAGGTTTCACAAAATATCCACTTGATGATGTAGAAAAGGAATAAGATCATTTCTTCTTTGCATAGAAGAATCTGTAGAAAGTGCTTCTCATAAGGTGATAAAGTGGAAGAAGAAAAAGAAATAGGGTACATTAGAAAAGGATAGAGCCTCCATAGGCAACCTTTGGGACTAATATGGTAAATCAATTCCATGTCTCTCCTATATTTAATTCTTATGTCCCATCATCTTATGATAAAGTCCAAGCCCCTATTCTTGATGATTCAACTCAGTTTGGATAAAGGGATCATATCTTCAACATATTAGTAATAAGATAGTAAGAGAAAGAAGTAAGGATTGTGTAGTATCAATTCTAGTTTAACACATTTGTGTTACTAGCAAGTTCTTCTCATGTTCTACCAATGCCTACTTGATCTTAAGATATATAAAAGACTGCTACTTGATCTTATTTAGATAAATTCATCATATTTTAAGTAGCCTAGGATGAGAACTTATTCTTCCCTATCATTTTCATGCTCATTTTGATGGATGATAAAAGGGGGAGAAGAAAAGATTCAGTCATAACAAATTTCTATCTAAATGGCACAAATTCAGGGGGAGAGATAATGCTTTACTGTTAAATCCCATTTTTGTTATCTGAATGTTATAAATGGCACAAACTCAGGGGGAGATTCAATTCTATATTGTTAAATCACTTTATTATTATTTCCCTTATTCAGAAAACATAAAATTTGTTCATGAAAGTTTGTCATCATCAAAAAGGGGGAGATTGTAAGGTCCAAGACCCTTTGAGCAAAGGTTTTAATGACAACAAACTTTCACAACAATATTCTAAATGTTCTGAATATCGTGTTACTAATGCTTTCACTTGAGAATGCTTAAAAGAATACAGGAAAAGTTACAGAAGGAAGGTGCAAAGATCATAAACATCATTTAATATCAGAATGTGTCTAGAAGCATGTCACATAGAGCTTCATGTCAAAAGTGATGAAACAAGTTCAAGAAGTAGCTTCTTAGCTTCAAGAAGGTCAAGACAGTTCATCTAAGATCCCATGAATATTAAATTGAGTTGTATCAAGCTTCAGAAGCAAAGTTAAAGCTTTAGAAGGATCATTCAAGACCACTAGAAGCATGAGAAGGAGCATTTCATGAAACATGGCACCTTCTGAATAATGAAGAACACTAATGCAAACAAAGTAATTGGAGAAGAAGCATTGAACAAGTTCCCACACTTCCAGAAGAAGAAACAGAATTTCTGCATTCTGCAGAAGAAGCAGTTACAGCAAAGCTTCAGAAGATGCATTTCTATAGAAGAAACTTGATAGGAAATTCAAGAAGAAATCCAAAGAGCAAGAAAGGGAAGTCTGGACATAAAGATAATTGGAGTAAATTCAATTTATCCCTTAGAACCAAAATTCCAGACTCAGATCAAGTTATGACATATTAGAAGGAAGATTCACTTTTGTGAAAAGTGAAGAAGAAGCTCTTTGCTGGAAAATCATGACTTCCTAAGCTTCCCAAGAGTTGCAGTCAATTATAAACATACTATGGAGTCCTCTAAAATGATCACATGTCATTGACAAATCTCTGCATAAGAAAAAGGAAAGTTTGCAGAAGATTAGAGTTGTCAGGAATACTCCAGAAGAAGCAAAATGCAATAAATGCCATTTTTTCTCATTTATGGGGTTACAGCTAAGGCAAAAATAGCTGAAACAATTTATATCAATCAATTCAAAGCTCCCAGAATGCTTACAAAAGAAATGGCCATAGAATCCACAAGTTTTTTCACTCTGCAGAAGAAATATGCTGTCAGACTACTGTAGAAGAAACATAATTCATTAAATTCTGTTTTTATCATTTTTGGAGATGCAGCTGGGTCAAATACATTTTAAATAAATTATGCTAAGTAAATCATGGCCCATGGTATTCTCCCAGAAGAAATGGCTGCAAAATTAACAAGGCTTCATGTCTGTAGAAGATAGCACCTCAGAAGATGCAACCAGTCAAACTTAACAGTTGTATGTGCAGAATACAATTGTTACATGACAGAGACAGGACAAGGAACACAGCTGGAGGTCCAGGGAGTTCTCCAACGGCTAGTTCCTTTCAGCCTTCTATAAAAGGAGACTTTCTCCACACTTTAAAGGCACCTCACTCCAAAAGAAACATAAACTCTGCAGTTTCACGTCTAATATCTTCTAGAAACTTTCCCTCTCCTTCATTTCTGTGATTTCTGGTCTGAAAAGCCTTGGAGAGAGTCTTGACTCATCATTTTGCTTCTTCTTTGCAAAGATTGTATTGATTTGAGCCTTGTGTGTTCTTATTATTTCTCATTTTCATTGTAAAAGTTTCAAGAGAGGTGTGCAGGTGCATATCCTTCTTCTAAGCAGCAAGGGAAAGAGTTTTCAGTGAGGTTTACTGAGATTTGGTGATCTCAGTTGGTTTACAGAATCTGCAGAAGGTACTTGCAATATTCTGGAGTCTGAATCTTCTGCAAAAGGTTCTGCAGTAAGTATTCAGTGAAAAATCTAAGTTTGTTAGGTTGTTGTCAGCCTGAAGAGGCAGGTAAAGAATACTAGTGGTAAGGTTACCCAAGAAAATTGTAACTTGATTATAAGAGTGAGGTCTGCTAAGATTTGGTGATCTCAGCTGTAAAACAGAATCTGCAGAAGGTACTTGCAGTATTCTAGCTAGTGGATCTTCTGCAGAAGGTTCTGCAGTGAGTATCTAGTTTGAGAATTGTGTGAGTGAAGTTGAGTTATGCCTGAAGAGGCTAGAGAAAGAATACTAGTGGTAAGGTTACCCAAGAAAGTTGTAATTTGATTGTTGAGTGAGAAAATCCTGCAGGTGTAGGGACTGGACGTAGCCTCAGGTTGGAAGAGGTGAACTAGTATAAAATCCTTGTGTGGAATCTTCTCTTCCCTTCTCTCCTTTATTATTGCACATGCATAAAATTATTTTGAAAAACTAATTAATACCTAAGTAAGTGGTACTCATCAAGATTCCATAAAGGGATTTCTAGAGACACCTTTGCTGAACTCCTGACAGGGAGCTTCTTCCTTTTCAGATGAGGGGATGACTTGGAAGGCTTGAACTCATCTTTTTTGATATCCCCCTGAAACTCTTTCTCAAGAATCTCAAGAGTGGTTCCTCTTCTTGAGGCCTTCTCCAAAAGAACACTCTCCTTCAGAGTAGGAGATGGAGGTCGTAGAGTGAGCTTGATTCCCATGCTCTTCAAGTTTGACTCACCAAAGAACACAGGAGATTTATGGTTACATAATCTTTCAACAGGTACCTTAAAATGCATAAGTACCTTCATGATGAGAGTGTTGTGGGGAAGATTTCCAACAGAGTCTCGAATCTTCTTCTGCATATGGAACATGATGATGCTTGGGAGACTGACTTTCTGCTTCTGAAGCAGGTGAATCAGACAGAACCTTTCCAATTCTGAGACATGGTTTCTGCTTCCACTCTTAGGGATTATTGCACACCCTAAGATAGCATGAAGAACTCTGACCTTCTCTAGCAAGAACTTGGAATCCAGGCTTTCGGGTTCTTCTGTTCCATACAGCATCTTTGTAAACAGCTTGTGCCCACCATTCTTCATCTCCCACCCAGGAATGAAGGTTGCACCTTCAGCCTTAACATCAGTAACTGTAGAGAAAATGCCTTGATCAACAAAAACAGAAACCCCTAGAATAGAGGCTTTGATGCTTTCATACACTCCCTTAGAATTAGGTATTCCTCGAGCAGAGGACCAGAAATCCACCACGCTTTGTTCATGCCATTGACAGTTAATGTGGTTGAAGAAAGAAGTCCACCCAGCTGCACCAAATTCCTCAACCAAATCCATGACAATGTTGCGAAGCTCGTCAAGATTCACTCTCTTTGATCTAACCACATTTCCACCAGAACCAGCGGTCTTCTTGGGTGCCATTGTTGAGTTGCAGGGAAACTTTGAGAGAAAAAGGTTGCATGAGCAGTGAAGAAGATCAAACGGAATATTGAGGAAAGAGAGTGTAAGGCTTCCTCGACACACTTACTCCTGCATTTATAGACCTATGATGCAATGATGCCCTGTACCGGCTGCGCAGACTTCGGGTAACGTGCGAAGTGGAAAAGACAAAAACTTTAAAAGAAGGAATTCAACCGTCTCAGATAGCCACGTCAGCCAGTTACTTCAGATAGGTGAAAATTTCAGACACAAAAAAAATTCAGACAACCTAAAATTTCAGACATGTCACTATTTCAGACTCACTGAAATTTCAGATGCACTAAAAATTTCAGATAACATAATAATATCAGACACAATTATTTTTAGAGAATGCTTTGCGCTATATGCTTTGATTTCTATATGCTTTGCGCTAGAATGTTGAATGGGATTTTTGGATAAATTAATTACACTGGTATTATCACAAAGAACAAGTATAGCAGAGATAGGAATATTAAAATCCTCAAGCTGATACTTAACCCATAGCAGTTAAGAACAACAATTGGCTGCTGATATATACTCTGCTTTTGTTGTTGATAAAGCAATGGTGCTTTGCCTTTTGCTTGACCAGTTGATCATGTTATTTCCAAAGAAATGACATCCTCCACTGGTGCTCTTTCTTTCTATTCTATCTCCAGCAAAGTCAGCATCACAGTATCCTATTAACCTGCAATCTTTGCTCCTTTTATAGCATAGACCAAGATTAGTAGTATCTTTCAGATATCTAAAAATTCTTTTAACAGCTTTGTAATGAGTAATTCTTGGATCTGATTGAAATCTAGCACAGAGACAAACACTGAACATTATGTCAGGTTTGCTTGCTGTTAGATACAACAAAGAGCCAATCATTCCTCTGTACAAAGTTTGATTCACTGGTTCTTCTTTGTCATCTTTGCTCAAAGATGCAGAGGGATGCATAGGAGTTGACATGGGTTTGCAATCACTCATGTTGAACTTCTTAAGCATTTCTTTTGTATATTTTTCTTGATGGATCCATATACAAAAAAAATCTTGCTTAATTTGAAGTCCCAAGAAAAATTTTAGTTCTCCCATTAAACTCATTTCAATTTCTGATTGCATCAACTCAGAAAACTCCTTGCACAGGGAAGAATCAGTTGAACCAAATATAATGTCATCAACATATATCTGGACAAGTATAAAATCTTTGTTAGACTGTTTTCTGAAAAGGGTGGTATCTACTTTTCCTCTTTCAAAACCATTTTTGATAAGAAAACAGCTCAGTCTGTCATACCATGCTCTTGGAGCTTGTTTCAGACCATAAAGAGCCTTTTTCAATTTGAAAACATGATCAGGAAAAGCAGTGTCTTCAAAACTAGGGGGTTGTCTAACAAAAACTTCTTCTTCAATGAAACCATTGAGGAAGGCACTTTTGACATCCATTTGATATAGTTTAATGCCATTATTTACAGCATAAGAGAGAAGAATCCTAATTGCTTCTAATCTAGCAACAGGGGCAAAGGTTTCAGTGAAGTCAATACCTTCTTGTTGATTGTACCCTTGAGCCACCAATCTTGCTTTGTTTCTGACCACTTTTCCTTCTTCAGACAGCTTGTTTCTGAACACCCATTTGGTTCCAATAATTGTTTTTTCCCATGGGGTTTAGGAACAAGCGTCCAGACATCACTCCTAGCAAATTGGTTTAGCTCCTCTTGCATGGCTAGAATCCACCCTTCATCATGCAGAGCTTCATCAATGTTCTTTGGCTCAATTTCAGACAGGAGAGTAAGAGAATTCAGATTCTTGAATTTTGATCTTGTCTTAACTCCTTCTAAAGTGATGCCAATGATTTGCTCTTTTGGATGATGTGATTTGTATCTCCAGTCAGGTTTCTGAGGTGATATCAAATCAGTCTGAGACTCAACATTGGTCTGAAGAGGTTCAGTGACAGATGGTGCTTCAGACAGCTGTTCATCCTTGATGTTGTCATGATTATTCAGCTCCATTCCTGCAAAGTCATCTTCTAGATCTGATAATTCCCTATCAGTCTCTTTCTTGTCATTAAATTTAACATGGATTGATTCCTCTACAGTTAAAGTTCTAGAGTTATATACTCTATAGGCTTTAGATGTTTCAGAATATCCTATGAAAATTCCATTGTCAGATTTTGCATCAAATTTTCCAAGATCATCCTTGGTGTTGAGTATAAAACACTCACAGCCAAAGGTGTGGAAATATGATATGTTGGGTTTTCTTCCCTTCCACAATTCATAAGGAGTCTTTTTCAGAATTGGTCTTACCAATATTCTGTTTTGAAGGTAGCAAGTTGTGTTAATAGCTTCTACCCAAAAAGATCTTGGTAGATTGCATGAGTTGAGCATGGTTCTTCCCATTTCTTGCAAGCTTCTGTTCTTTCTCTCAACAACCCCATTTTGCTGAGGTGTTCTTGCCACAGAGAAATTGTGTGAGATCCCATTCTCATCACAGAACAGTTGAAAGTTTGCATTCTCAAACTCTCCACCATGATCACTTCTGATAACAGATATAAGAATCCTTTTTCATTCTGTACCTTCTTGCAAAATATTGTGAAATTCCTGAAAGTCTCATCCTTGCTTCTTAGGAATAACACCCATGTGAATCTAGAATAGTCATCAACAATGACCAAACCATATTTCTTACCACTAATGCTTTCTGTTCTAATGGGACCAAACAAGTCAATATGTAACAATTCTAAAGGTCTGCTAGTGGAAACAACATCCTTACTCTGAAAAGAGTGTCTTGTTTGTTTTCCTTTCAGACAGCTTTCACATAAAATGTCAAATTTGTAAGAAAGCTTGGGCAGTCCTTTAACAAGGTTGTGTTTTTCTAACTTTGAGATCAATCTCAAGCTGGCATGCCCAAGTCTTTGGTGCCAAATCTGTTTTTCATCTTCAACAGAGAGAAAACATTTTACATTTTGACTTGCCAAATCCTCTAGATCAATTCTGTACACATTGTTGTGTCTCTTAGCAGTAAAAAGAATTTGATCACGAGAGTCTTTGACTATACATCCTTCTTTAGTAAAGGAAACCACATATCCACTGTCACACAATTGACTTATGCTCAGTAGATTGTGCTGAAGTCCCTCTACTAGAAGAACATTCTTAATAAGGGATAGAGGAGACATACCTACAGTCCATATTCCTGTGATCTTCCCTTGCTGATTTCCACCAAAGGTGACCACACCTCCTGCTCTGGGCCGAAGGTTTTGGAACAAAGACCTTTCTCCTGTCATGTGTCGCGAGCACCCACTGTCCAGGTACCATTTGTGGGGTCTCCTCTGTCCTGTTAAACACATCTGCAACAGGAATGATCAAGTTCTTAGGTACCCATATTCTTTTGGGTCCTGTCTTGTTAGATTTCGGTTTTGCTTTTCCCTTGTGTTTACACTAAGCCACATTGTGTCCAGGCTTGCCACAGTGAGAACACCCAATAGCTTTCTTTTTGCCTTTAGTAAAATTTTTGAAAATATAAGGTTCAGAGGTATCATGATCACAAAAGCCTAATCCACTTTTGTCAAGGGGATCCCTTTGATTGCCAAGCAATCTGTTAAGGTTTTCTGTTCCTTTGACAAATTTAGCTAAGTCTTTTGTCAGTTCCTCAACTTGTTTCTGAAGTTTTTTGTTTTCTTCAGAGACAGTTTGTGAACTGCTGCTTTCAGTCACAAGAATTCTCTCCTTAAGCATAATATTTTCTATCTCAAGAGCCTCATATTTACTGCACATTTCTGTGTGGGCCTTGGACAGATTCTTATACTCTTGGAAGAGTTCCTTAGAACTTTCCATCAGGTCATCATACATCTCTTGAAGAGTTAAGGGAGATACCTCAGATTCTAAGCTATCTGATGAGGGCAGGCTGGTCATGAGACACAGGTTGGCCTCTTCTGAAGTGTCTTCCTCTTCTTCTGAGGTAGACTCATCAAGATCCTCCCATGTTGCCATCAGACCCTTCTTCTTCTTGAAGAATTTCTTCTTTTTGAAGTTGTTCTTCTTCAGTCTTGGACATTCAGCCTTCATATGACCTGGCTGTTTACACTCATAGCATATAATTTTGTCATTTTGAGAATCCTTACCTGACTTACCTGATTTACAGGTTCAGGGTTGGTTCTTTCTAAAACTTTCCTCTGTTCTGCAGCATCCTCTTGATTTTCCTGCTAAGAAGAGCAAGATCATCATCTTCTGAGCTATCTCCAGAGTCTTCATCTGCTTCTGAAGTTTCCTCCGCTTGCATGGCTTTAATGCTGCCATGCCTAGGGTGTTTGGCTTTGGAGTTTAATGCCAGAGATTTCTTCTTGATGTCATCTTCCCCAAGTTCAAGCTCATGAACTTTGAGAGATCCCAACGGTTCTTCCATTCTAAGAGAGTTTAAGTCTCTGGCCTCTTGAATGGCTGTAACTTTGGGTCTCTAGGACTTTGGCAAACTTCTTAGAATCTTTCTATTATTGTCTCCAGATTCAAAAGTTCTACCTAAAGACCTGAGTCCATGAGTTATAGTCTGAAACCTCCCAAACATTTGATCTATGGTTTCAGATTCTTCCATCTTGAACATCTCATATTGATGTATAAGCATGCTGATTTTGGATTGCTTGATAGTCTCAGTCCCTTCATGGGCGGCTGCAAGTGTATCCCAAATCTCCTTGGCAGATGAACATCCATGAACCTTCTCATACTCTGATTTGTTCAGAGAACATATCAAATAAAGTTTGGCTTTAGCATTTAACTGAACTCTAGCCTTCTGCTCTAAGGTCCATTCATCCTTAGGTATTAGCACTCCGTTATGTATAGGCACATAGTCTCCATCAACGACCACATCCCAAACATCAATGTTGTTGCTCTCAATGAACAACTTCATACGATCCCTCCAATAATGGTAGTCCACTCCATTGAATGCTGGGGGTCTTGTGATAGAGGCTCCTTCAGTGGTGTACTGCCTGTTGTTGGAAGCTTCCATCTGGATCTTTAATCCTCAAACACTTGTAAGGTGCTCAACCCTGAGTTGAGCTCTGATACCAACTGTAGAAACACAGGGAAACACTAGAAGGGGGTTGAATAGTGTTTCTTAATAATTTATGGAAGCTTTTCGCAAATGGTTAAGTTTACAACAGTTTCAGACAGGTTTAAGAGGGTGTCTGAAGTTTCTTAAGAAGGCTTCTGAAAAGATCTTTAAAAAGGTTTCTTGCTTTTTAAAATTATCAGAACAGTTTTCAACACACTTGGTTAGTATAAATAAATTGACCAGAGATAAGGGATAGAAAACTTAGCCAAGGAATTTATCCTGGTTCACTCACTACCACTGTGAGCTACGTCCAGTCCAAATGCCAACTAGCACTTGGATTTTCTCTTAATCTTCACCAAGATTACAAGTATTCTTTTACAGTCAAGCTTCTTCAGGCTCTACAAACCAAGTATTCTTTTACAGACAACCCTCTTCAGGCTCTACAACCAAGTATTCTTTTACAGACAAGCCTCTTCAGGCTCTACAACCAAGTATTCTTTTACAGACAAGCCTCTCCAGGCTCTACAACTAAGTATTCTTTTACAGACAAGCCTCTCCAGGCTCAAAGACAATTCTTACAAAGAGATATGTCAAAGCTTTTAAACTACACAAGTTTGAAGCGAGAGACGATGTACAATAAAACTAAGGTATGCTCAGGATATACAAATGATGTACAATGAATATGAAATCAGAGTGTTTTTACAGAGAAAAACTTGCAGCGTGATTTCTCTTAGACTTTTTTGTATATGCAGTCGCTCTCTTGATGGTCTTCGTGAAGGGCTATTTATAACCAATCTTCAATCCGTTGAAATACCACCATTTAGAGATAGCATTAAATGCTATTTAATCCGTTGTGAGACATGCTTCTGAGAGTTCTGATTTTTCTGACACAGAACAAGGTTGCTGCTGCCATAAAGCTGCCACTGTTGTTGCTGCAAAGGCTGCGTTGCAGGGATTTCCTCAGTGGTGTATGAAATTCAAATATACCAGGAAAGGTCTCTGTGTTCCTTGCCATAAATATGTTTGAAAAGGTACATGCAGCAGAGAAAGATTGACTCAGCAGAATTTCAGAGATGTCTTCACATACTTCAGCAAAGAGTGCCACGTCATTAATGAGACTTCAGACGGCTTCAACACTTCAGACGGGTTGAACCTTCAGAAGGCTTTCCACTTTAGACAGGTTGACAGCACTTCAGACAGTCTTTATAAGTTCAGAATGGCTTGCTGAAATCATAGATAAGTCATTAAACATTTATGTGTCTATGATAAGTATTTTAACCAAAATTTGTTAAGCATTAAAACTTGAGAAGTGAGTTGTCTAAAACATCATAATTTACCTTATGATATTTTTGAGACTCAACATAAACCACACTCTCTCACTAAGCTTCTCAAGTCTTATGTAGAAAGAGTATATTTGTTGTAGGCTTTTAAGTTAATTTGTACTAATGTTCTTCTTAAAATTAGTGACCACATTCACTTAAGTCCTATAGCTAACTAAGACTTATGATTGTGTCTTATGGATAGTGTTATCTATCTTAATTCGTCTTGTATGTCTAATTAGGATTAAGTTTATTCTTAATCAAGACTAATCTTCTTTAATTAGACTATAATTAATCCTAATTCTACTTAATTAAGTCTTAAACTTTACTTAAGATCCTAATTAATTCTTAATTATTCCTTAATCTTGGATTAAGCTTTTAATTATAACCGATTAAGGTTAATCGCAATTAATTAGTTCTTAATCATCATTAAGGCTTAATTACTTTATTAATACCTCATTAGTGATTAATGATTAAGATTAAGGTTAATCTTCATTAGAGTTAATTAAATTCAATCTTAATTAATTATCCTTAACTTGATTAACTTAGGTAGATTAGATTAGTTAAGCCCACTAATAAACTTCTAAGTTTTAGTCTTGATGGGTTGGATTAGAGTTGGAGCCCAACTCTAATCTAAGCCCAAGTCCATGAAATATTTTTGGTTGACTTTTGATGAGTCTTTTGACCTTTTTTTGAAGGCATTGGGCCTAAACTAAAGGCCCAATGGTTAGGTAACTCTTAGGAACTTATTTTTGCACATTACCATTTTTGATTTAGTTATTAATTTAATCAGTTACACTTTTTAGCTTATTGGGCCACTAGGGCCCATAAATACTTTAACAATTTCTCTTGACCAACATCAAGATCAAACCAAGTTTTTCATGAGTTTCTCATGAACAAACTCAAGAACATCAAGAACAAGGATGAACACTATGAGTGTTCATCAAAAACACCCAAAAATCTAGCAACCTCAAAATTTACCAAAACCAAGCATGATCATCCACAAGCACTTTAAGAAGCAAGTTTATCAATAAGACCCCAAATATACATCCACTGTGCAGACCACATATCTCCCAACCCAAACTTCTTATCAACGAATCCGACCGTTCCCAATGAAGAATCAGATGTTATGAACAAGCTACCAAATTTTCAGCCCGATCCAACGGGGAACGAATCTGTAGTCACTATTTTACACCTGCAGCTCTATGTAAAAACGGGAAAAATTTCTTTCCAACCAATTTCACAACTTGCATGCATCCAAAATCACCAATCAAGCACATTTCAAGAATCATAAAAATTTCTAAAACACATATATAAATCACATGCAAACTGCCGAAATAATTTTTCAAGAAATAGGTTCCAAAACTTATTTTTTTTAAGGAAAAAGGGGTTTAAAGACAAGGATCAAGGGTAATCCTTGACTCTAGTCACCAATCCTACTAGAGTTCAAGGTTCTCCCCCCCTTTACCTAAGGAAATTCCTCAAGAAATAGGTACAGCCACAACTTCAAAACAGCCCCTCCTTTGAGCTCCTTTGATCACCAAAGCAAGGATTTACAAGGTTGGAGGCTAGATTTTTGAAGATCAAGGTTCAAAGATGGAACCTTGAGCTTGAAAGTGATGAAATGAAAATGGAAGATGTAGAGAAAGAGGGAAGGGAGCTCACGGCTCTCTTGGAAGAGAAAGGAAGAAATGAGAAAAATGAAATGAAGTGTTTTTTGCATGTAAGGAAAAAGGAAAATGGACAAGTGTTTTAGTTTTTCATGACATTAGGCTTTCTTTATGCCATTTGTCTTAAGAAAGAATGTGAAACCAACAAGTGTCTCACATGCACACTCCACACACATGCATGGCTTCTAGGGGAAGGAAAAGGAAGGATGATGCAGATTTTCGGGCCCCGGGTCAAGAGTATTCGGGCCCGGCTCCAGAGGAGTAGGGCGTAAAATGGAAATTTCACATCAAAATTTCCCAAAATTCTAGAAAAATTCCTATAATTGCTCTAACCTATTTTAAGCCTAAAAACATGCTTAGAACTCACTTCTCACTTAAACTTTCTTATTTCCCAATTTTTTTCCAGTTTTCGCACACAACGGTTAATTTTTAATAAGAGTAAGCAGATAGAAAATTATGGTTTTACATACAAAAATTCTATAAAGTTATAAATATCATTTTCAATCCACTTTTAAGGTTCAAAGTATATTTTCCATATTATTTCACAAATTTTCATATGTTGGTTAGGGTTATACTGTAACCAGGGGCATTTTGGTCTTTTTACCCAAAAGCGACAGAAAATTCTAAATAATTTTCTAAAATTCATTATGAATTATATTAAGACTATTTTGACTAAAAATATAGATCCCTTTAAGTTTTTTTTTTTTTGCTATTTTTCATAATTAAATCTATATTTTCCTTAACTGTATAATTACTAAGGGTATCTTAGGTTATTTTCTCAACCACCTCTCTAGAAAAATTTTATTTATCATTATGGTTGGATAATTTCAAAAATATGAATTTGATTGTTTACTAACAGCTCCCAAATACTTCATAATTAAATTATTATTATTATCATTTTAAAACTTTCTTTATTTTATTTATATACCGGTAGGGGAAATTGTGGGTGTTACAGAAGACACGTCCGAGGAGGAGGAGCCGGAGGAGGACCCTTCCCAGTCTAGTAGCGATGAGTAGAGTAGTGCTTTTGTTTGAGTCTAGTTAGTGGCAGCTCTGATTGGCGACCTCTCTTTTTGTATTTTGTTGAGGTCTTATTTATTTTAGCTCACTGCTAGAACTCTTAATTTGATGTTGCTTTTGTAAGGCTCGAGAAGTAGACTGTTTATGTATATAATTTCATGCACTGTTTATTTCCCACATGATGATTTCGTAAATGTATGTATGTTGTATGTGTACACGATGTGGTAACTGTTCTTGACGCTTTTCGAAAATGAGTTCCACCAGTAAGGAAAGAATATTTTATAAATACTTAAAAATAGAATTAGAGATGTAGTAGGTTGATAACTACTAATCCATTTCAAAAAAAAAATTCTGCATTTTTAACAACTCGTATATAGTACTTTCGTTGGTCACGTGTAACACATGTGGCATTCTTAGTGGTAACTAGCGGTGTCGCATTAACTGCTATAATCTGATCTCAAATCGTATATTTGTAACTCCTATCCTTAACTCCATCATCATTTACCCTAAGTATACCTAAAGTCGTCAATCACTTCTAACTCACTTTAACAAATCAATTGTCAATAATTGAATTCTTAAGAGCTATCAAAATAAATCCTAGGTCAATATCAAAACCTTAATGATCAATCATCTTAAACCTTGAATTATAAACCTCAAATCCGTCATTGATCAACTAGGTCATTCATATAAAGGAATGGACACCTATCCTTAGTGGTCATCTTATTCTAACCTTTGACATTTCTTTCATCACCTCAAATCACAATCCTGATCAACTATTGACTACACTCGTGTACAACCTCAAGACCTAGAGGTCTTAGCAAACCCATTTTAGAAGGTTGACTACTTGGTTCGTTCTTTAACTCAACTAACTTTTAATGGTAGAAACTCATGAGGGAAAGAGGAGAGATCTAAGGATAAGGATTAGGATAATTCAACTCACAAGGAAGAAACACAAGCATATATAAGTGTTTTATATATACCTATATATTTAAGATTTTTAAATAATTAATACCCAAATACAACTTCTATATTCTTTCTCAAACTCAAAACTCAATTCAATTCTAAACAATAAGCATGTTGCAAACTACTGCATACTAGTAGGAAGTAAAGTTTAACATACCAAAGTCACATAAAACAACATGAAGCAATCCCTTACACACCAGTTCATCAATCCAAACAAAATCATGAAAAGAATTACTTAATTCAAACACAAGGGGTCTTACTCAAGACATCAACAAGAAGACGAAACTGAATAGACAACATAACTACATCTCTTTATAACCACTCATGTTCATCATACAGATGACCGAAACATCTTTTCTCAACTTCACAACTAATCAAGTTGTGATTATCAGCCTTGTGTTCCCAACACTCACAACTACAGGTTGTCACGCTTCCTTCTAACCTGAACAGGCCATTAGGGTGGCCAGTCCCATTGTCCTATACCAGAGTATTCAGAAGCACATCAACCTTGCAAGACTTCAAAACACCTAAACCGGATCAAACTAGACTCAATATAACCATCAAACCCAAACTCACAATCCTGTTGGACCGAACAGCTCTAATACCACTAATGTAACACCCTCATTCCGTGACGGGTATTACTCGACTAACTCAGTTAAGATTTGTTAATTAATCTTTTAAGGAAGTGAGGAAAAGTTGGTGATATTTTTTTTAAGCATTATCTTTTATTAGTAAATCATAATTGGAATAGAACAAGAAGAAACATATTAGTACTGGAATTATCATTCCGTTACTATTCAAAATTACAACGGAAATAACGTACATCTAAGTTGGGGTTTTAGTATATTACATTACAAAAAGAAAGTGGACTTTCTATCCGGCTACGACCTATCTTTACTGTATACTGCTACTTATATATATCCCTAAACACTACGACCTGACTCATCAAGATCTGGTTCAACCTAAACGCCATGTCTATCTTCATAACAAAGTGCATCCCTCTAGAGTCCATGCCCTTTTAGGTGCCAAAAGAGTGACAGACAACGAAAAAGAAAGACAAAGGGGTTAGAACACTTTACATGAACTCACTTAACGCAAGATATAATGACTAAAGTAAACATATACGGGAATTCACGCAATTCATACAACAATAAACTCAATCATTCACATAGAGGGTCACAACATCATAAATATTACGTGATATGCTCATGCAATGCAAGCAACCATGCCATTTACCAAGGATTTCAAACGGATACCATATACCATGCAATGCATGAGGGCCCGGGAAAATCACCACCACAGTGCACACAGCAACTGCATAACCTACATGGACAACGTATCAGGAGTTAGAGTCTGTACTAGCCCGGTACTTAGAGCCTTGCTCATATATTTTCTTTTGGCCAAATTTTCTTTTGTGAACCTTCCAGACAATGTCAACTGACCCTGAAACCTTGAGAGCGACAGACATAGTCAAGTTTGATCCCCATGAACTCGACAGTATGGAGCTATCCTACATCCCCTGATGTTCAGTCTGGAACTCAACTACCCTCAGGGTTGGCATCCCTTTCAGGACCCGCTAGAGTTCTTTGCAAAACCCAGTGCACTAATCCCAACCAGTTTCACACTGTACCAAAGTGTCACTGCCATATTAGGTCGTAAGGTTCCCAACCTTAGATATCATCAATGCTTTATGATGTATGCCATACATTCAGTGCTTCTCAGCATACACAGTCCTTACCGGCAAAGCCCATTGAATCTTTCCACGTAACCACTCCCCGCGGCATGATACCGATTCAATGTCTTTCCTTCGCAAGGGAAACCAAACAATGCTTTCTCAGCACACACAGTCCTTACTGGCAAAGCTCATTGAACTCTTCCACGTAACCACTCCCCGCGGCATGACACCGTTTCATTGTCTTTCCTTCACAAGGAGAACCAAACCCTATCTCGGGTTAATCCGCACTCTCTCACTAGGCTTCTCAAGTCTTATGCAAGAAGAGTGTGTTCGTTATAAGTTTTTATGGTAAGTTGTATTCATTCGTCTTTAAGACTAATGATCACTTTCACTTAAGTCCTATAGCTTACTGAGGCTTATGGTTGTGTCATATGAATAGTGCTACACATCTTATGTATATGATTAGGGTTAAGTCTAGAAATATCTTTCTTAGGCATTACCTTAACTTAATCACTACGCCAAATTTAGGATATAAGAGCACCAACTTTAAGGCGCTCCCGTGTTGGTTAGCGCTTAAATTGATCGTTTTAAAATCAGGGCGCTTCAAATTTGTGTGGGAGCACACTTACAGTTAAAAGTTAGGGTGCTCCATCTGCGCGCCCTGAATTTGTAATTACTTTCTCTGATCAGGGCGCTCCCAGACGCGCCCTTATAAACCCAATTTTTTTATATGTTGTTGTTGAGAGCGCTTCCTGAAAGCGCCCTCCCAATAAAAACATTTTTTTTAATATGTTGGTGTTCAGGGCGCTTCTTGAAAGCGCCTTCCCATTCTTTTTTTTAAATTTATTTTTCCCATGTGAGCGCCCTCCTCTTCCCCTCATTTTTTTTGTTTTATTTTTCCTTTTTCCCCATCTTTATTCCCCTAAACCCTCTTCCGCTCTCTCCCACCCCTTCCCTCGTGCTTCTTCCTTCTTGTGCGTTCACCGCCGGCCGTCGAAGCTCGCACCACCACCGTCTCTACTGCTGCACCCTCCGCCATCTGAGCTCGCCTCTATCCCGGGAGAGGAAGGTCCCGCCACCACCTCCAATGTTGCAGTCTCCCCCACGCATCGCGCCCTAAACGCAACAGCCACCACCTGTTAGAACCACAGGAAACACTAGAAGGGGGTTGAATAGTGTTTTAAGCTTTTTAATTGGTTTTGGAAATCTTTAATTTAAATCATGAAGATGAACAATGTTCAAAATAAGTCTTAAGATCAGAGATAATTAAAACGTGCGGAAGATAAGAAAAATAGAGTTTCTTCTAAAGCTTAAGATTGTTTTAAACAGAGGCTTCTCAAAGTATCTTCAGAAGATTATTACAAAGAGTATTTTCAGAACGGTTTCTGAAATACTTCAGATGACTAGAGGTTGTCTGAAGTCTATTTCTGATTTCTGAACTGAGCTCTTTCCAAACTCACTTTAGATAATTATTTTAGAAGTTCTTCGAGGTACATTCTTTGTAATGCTTCAAATGATATGAGAGACATTTCATGTTTTGTTCATATGAAAGATCATTTTATTGAAATAGTTGTGTTAAGTTTATTATGAAAAATACTTTTCAATCCCCAACATAAATATGAAAACTGTAAATAAAGAGATTAAGGGAAAGAAAACTTAGGCACAGAATTTATCTTGGTTCACTCACAAACCCGTGAGCTACATCCAGTCCCAGAGGCAAACAACCACTGGATTTTCCACTATCTGAACTCAGATACAAGTATTCTTTTACCACAGCCTCTTCAGGCTAAACAACAAGTATTCCTTTGTTTTCAACTGCCTCTCCAGGCAACTCATGCAGTATTCTTTTACAGACAAGCCTCTCTAGGCTCAACAAGTATTCATTTGTTTTCAACTGCCTCTCCAGGCAACTCAAGCAGTATTCTTTTACAGACAAGCCTCTCCAGGCTCAACCACTAGTATTCTTTCTTCCACCAAGCCTCTCCAGGCTCTCAGACACATAAAGTGTTTACAAATTAAACTAAGTTTAAGTTTCCACGAAACATAAACTTAATCTTTTCCTGTACTAGAGGTTAATTGAGTACTACTTAGGATACAATGAATAAACCTAAGTACAAGGTTAAGACAGTGATACAAGTGTATAATCCTGTCTTCTATGTGAGGTATATTCTCCCTCAACTGATTTGACTAAGAGAAATATGAAATTGATCTTCAGCCATTTTTCAGATGAACTTCTGTGTCCAACTTGGTTGAACCATCAAGTAGTTAACAACATTTCTTGGTTGTCTTTTTGACCAACTTAACAGCGGCCTGGTTGATTGTTTCTTCAAAACCAACTACAACAACAACCAAATTTAATCTTGAGGCTAGTTATATGTTCTGATGAAATATAGCCGTTTGAAGATGTTTGATAATACCGTTGAGATGTTGATGATGTGGCTCATATAGCCGTTATGTAATAGCGTCTCAAACGGTTGCTTCTTCTTAAGCAAATAAGTGTTCAGAAGACCCTGTTCTGACACTTCTATAGATGACCTCTTTTGAGAGATTTTCTCGATATATCTCTGCTAATTCTCTCTCTTAATTTTCTTCTGCTTTCTTCAGCTTTTCTCTGATTTCCTTTGGAGTGTATATGAGGAGATATCCGTTGGATTTGTCCTTTTGCTTATTTTGTATATGCTCCCTTTTTATTTGCTTCCTGACACCATTTCTTCTTACTTCTTTGAATGAGGTGTTTAGTCCAAAAGTTGTTGCTGCAGTTTCTTTTTTGACTATATGATAATATAAACATTTAATCATATAATCTTTGCTTCTATGTTGAGAGTTGTTTCATGCATTCAGAGTGTTGATACGTTCAGATGATTGATCTTTCCAATCTTCACATATACTCTGATGCTTGCTTTTATCATATTGGAATTTTATCAGCTTCAACAAGTGCTCATGGATGCTTCATTCTTCTTCTTCTTCTTATAAAATATTTCTTCTTATGTTCAGATGATTGTAGCTTCATTCTTCTTCTTCTGAGATTTAGATAAAGATGTTGAATTAAATGTATTTTATTCAAACATCTTTCTTGTTGCTTTTACTTAGTCTTCTATCCCGTTCTGGACAACCAGCAGGTGCAGGTGCAGGTGCAGGTGCAGTAGGTCTGCGCACACAAAAATGCCTTTTGTTGCAGGTGCAGCAGTCATTGGAGAAAGTCATTGCAGAGTTTCCTTATTTGTGCAAGACTTTGGTCGAGGTATAAAAGCATGTTTAGCTTTTATACTAAAATGCCTTTTGTTGCAGGTGCACCAGTCATTGGAGAAAGTCATTGCAGAGTTTCCTTATTTGTGCAAGACTTTGATTGAGGCATAAAAGCATGTTTAGCTTTTATACTGAAATAAGTGTACTCCATTTTGGTAGAGTGTGCTTTACACTTTAGCAACGTCTTCAAGAGATTAATTCTTGATTCTGTTTGTAGACTTCTTCAGATAGTCTTCACGTCTTCAGACGGTTTTCACGTCTTCAGACGGGTTGCGCACTTCAGACAGCTTCAGCACTTCAGACGAGTTGCGTTCTTCAGACAGCTTCAACACTTCAGACGAGTTGCTTACTTCAGACAGCTTCAACGCTTCAGACGAGTTGCGTACTTCAGAAGGCTTCAACACTTCAGACAGGTTGCGTACTTCAGAAGGCTTCAATACTTCATACGAGTTGCGTACTTCAGAAGGCTTCAATACTTCAGACAAGTTGCGTACTTCAGACAACTTCAACACTTCAGACAACCTTTATATTAAATCCTGCATTTGTTCTTCTGATCCTGATCTTCTGATTTTGTGCATTTGTTCTTCTAATCCTGATCTTCTGATTTTTATTTTGTTCATCAAGTCTTCTTATGAATATTCCAACCTGAAACACAATCAACAAACCAATACCTTTCTCAGTAGAATATGTTTATATAATCTTATTTGTTCTTATTATGTTCTTATATAATCTTATTTGTTAATCATTAAAACTAAAGGATATTAAGTCTTTGAGTCAGGTTTAAATGCTCAAACTGATTAATAGACTTCACACCACCGTCAACCATATGGGAAGAGGCCTGGAAAAGGAGGGAACATGTTTTGGATGAGTATTGGTTTGGGATTCAAGACTCCGAGAGACACAATTGAAGGTTTGAGTTTCAACATTTTTTATTTTCATTGTGTTCAACCTTTGAGTGAGTTTAGCTACGTTAGTTGTTTAGTTATTTTGCATTCTGTGTTCATAGATTTTTATTGCATTCATTTGGTTACTTATTATGTTGAGTTAAATCCATGTTTTATACACGATTACTGAATTGGATTGTGGTTTAGCTTAGGTGTTGAGTTGTGTTGAATATATAACAATGGTGATAAGTTACTAGATATGTTAGATCGCGTCCTCGCCCTTCTTTCCTCCCACTCTGTGCTTCACTGCTCTATCCTTCCCGATGAACAAAACCTTGGATCCTTTCACAGACTCTACAGCATCACCCTGTCGCTAGATTCTTCGCTCGCGATTCCGATGGTTTCTCATTAGGACCCTTGATGGCCTTCCATCAAGATAACATCTTCCTAGCTAGCTGGTTTCCAATTCCTTTATGTGATGCTTGGTTATTCATGTTTGCTACTACTTTTTCATTTTATAACTTCCATCTCTCGAATTCTTTCTGTTTGTATTTCATGTTTACCGATGGATGCTATAATTTTGTTGATTTTGAAGGAAATTAATGCAATACTAGGGGAGAAGTTATCAACGGAAGACGAGGAGGAGATTTTATCAGAATTTGAGAACTTGGAAACTCGGGTAATATATGTCTTTTCTTTTTCCAAAAAAGTTGTCACTTTCCCCTTTCTGTATTTGTTGCCTGAAAGACAACATATATACCAACCAAGATTGATGGAGTTTTTGGTTTTTGTAGGTTAAATTTGCTTTGGTTTTATTATATGATGAATTAATTTCTAAGATTTATTTTGGTATCTAATATCTATTGATGAACTCACATGTATTAGTTCATCCATTGATGAAGTCACAATGAATCTTCAATAGACCAATAATGAGATATTAGATCCCACCATGTCCAGGTTCAGTAAGCGTTAGACTCATTATTGGTCTATTGAAGATTCATTGCATAGAAGATTGATTCAAATTTAGTATCATTTGTTTTTTAACTAATTAAAAACTATGTTTAGAAAATTTTATAATAACTATTTAAAATAGCAAAAAACCTAAAAACAGCAGCAGTCTTTTTTGTCTTTCTCATAGGCTAAAAATAGTTTATAGAGGGAAACTCTTAAAAAAAATATGAGAAATAATCACATAAACCATACTCAGCAATAAATGTTTTCTGGATCAAAGTAATTTAGTAAGGTAGGAATCACATTAGGCACTCAAATTATATTTGATAGTGTGCATGGTTATGAGGACCATGATAGAAATGAAGCTATCTTTAAAGTGCTTTTACACTCTTTAAATAATGATTTTGTGTACCTCAGAGATGATGTGGTATAGTGGTAGACCATGTGTCTAAAATTTCTCTTCTTGATCAAACAAAGAGGCATGATTGTGAGATAGATGGGGACCATACCCCTAGAAGTTGCTATTGTATTATAACTTATTCATATTATTGTATTCAGCTTACTGTTCAGGACCTTCCTGAAGTTCCTACCTCAGTGTCTGAAGATATCAATGAGAAATTAGACCTTCCTGATGTTCCAATTCAAGCACCGGGTGAAAAAATTGCTGAAGCATCAACAAAAAGAAAAGGTATCTGTCCCTCTCTCCTCTGTCTTCCCAATACCAAAGTGAAGGAATAGTAAAAATTGGCTAACTGCTAAGGAATACCAAAATGACAGCCCCAATTTGCTTGGTTTCAAGAGATAGTTGCCTTAATTACTCTTTGGTTGTTGCAGGACATTATAATGAAGGTGATACCTTCTGTCAACAAGGAGCCCAAGCTATATGCATCATATCTTAGAATGGTGTAATTTCAAATGTTAAACTTTGTGAGCCTGATTCTTCTAAGGATACTTCGACCTATGAGGTGCGGTTGTAAATCATGTCGTTGACCAATGTTTTCAAGCTTTCCTTTTGTCAATGACATCTTGATGCAATTTTAATAAAAAAGTAGGAATCCTCAGTATTTGTTTAAAGCCTAAATTCATTTGAAACTTCTGTTGACAAAACAATACTTTGTTCTGTTTTGTTCTGTTTAAACTACACTTTGCTAAACAAGCATGTATAAGTCACTCTTGCCTATTCCCAAGATGGTTTAATATTGACCTTATCTCTCTTTCATGATGGATGCATTATTGTTTATTTGATATATTATTTCCTTTTAGGCCAAAACTTTTATTTTTTTTTTTTGCAGTTTAAGATTGACACGTGGTTCCTCTGTCTAGGTTATGTTGCTCCTGTTTATATTGCATGAATCATAATGCCCATGATGACTATTGAACATTAAGTCCATCAATTAGAAGGGAATTTCAGTTTTTTAAGTTTTAATTCATTATTGATGTATTCATGATGGTGCAACAATATCAAGAGGTTTGTACAATCTTGACAGTCTTGTGTCACTTCAATTATATGTTACTTACAAGTTTGATAGGAAAGAAAATAAGGTGCTTTTTTGCGTGCTTTTTTGTTGAGAGGATGCCTCAGTATGGAGTTTTGGTGGTTGGCTGGCGATTCTGTTTTGCACAAAAAATATGACAAGGTCGGTGATGACTTATTCCCCTATTATTTTAGTTATCATGCCATGTTGTATAATAATGTCTTTTCTTGTTTTTGTAAACCATGGAAAGGTAGAATGGAATCATATACAGGTTTTAATATGTTTTATGTTTTAGTATGTTGTTTAAATTAAATTAAATAAAATGACCGTCTTGCTTTTCGTTGTTAATTTGAAATTCATTAAGTTACTTTCTTATTAAGTGGTGATTCCTTTCCCTGTAGCGCCTTTATGAAATAAGCATTGCATAATAGAGGATTTGAGACCACAATGGCCAAATGGATGGGATCCTGTGACTGCATCATTATAAAAGTAAGTTTTGCCACTTTGCTCTTTTATGTGCTGAATTATCAAGAGGTATCTAGCGGTGAGTTTTTGCCATTGCTTTATCTAGTGGTTCTTTATGCATAAATATGTAATTTAATTATGTCTACATACATAATGTCTAAATAGTTTTATTATTTTGCTATTATACATTTTGTGCGTTTTAATATAGCATATTGTTAATTAGTAGGTGATCATTTATTAAAGCTTTAGTATCAACTTGTGTATTAAATTCTGTTTTGCTGCAAAGATTAATTGGAATAGATGTATGAATAAAATCCCCCAATTAATTCAGATTGGATGAGATATTTAATTAAGTCAGAAGTAAGTGAAAGCAATGCACGGAAGGGGTCTAGCTTTAATATGGTGATATTTTATTTCACAACATAGGCTCTTTCACAACCTTGCAGAGTAGGTTAAATTTTATTTTATTTTATTTGTGCATATTAGGAGTAAAATTGAAGAATTATGAGTCTACTAGAGCGGAAAATACAAGGACGCACAGAAGTGCCCTTTTAAATAATACGGGAGCGCCCTAATAGGCCTTTTTTAACATAGTGAATTGAGTCTATCTTTCCCTTTATGAAAGCTTAATATGTTTAAAAACCCTTAATTAACCAATTAGGGTTAGGTTTAATCCTTAATTATGGTCAATCTTCCTTAATTAGGCTATAATTAAGGCTAATCTTTCTTAATTAAGTCTTAATCTTTACTTAAGATCCTAATTAACTCTTAATCATCCTCAATCTCTTTTCTAACCATGGATTAGACTTGTGATTAAATTTAATTAAGGTTAATCATAATTAATTAGTCCTTAATCATTATTAAGTCTTAATCATATTATTAACACCTCATTAATGATTAATGATTAAGATTAGGGTTAATCCTCATTAGGATTAATTAAAGTTAACCTTGATTAATCAACTTAAGTGAGTTGGATTAGGGGGCTTACTTAACTTAAATTTGAGTCTTGATCTTTATGGGTAGGATTAGAGCTCAAGCCCAACACTAATCCAAGCTCAATATCCATTTATTATTTTTGTTTGGCCTTATGATGAGTTTTATGAGTGGTTTTGAAGGTATTGGGCCCAAACTAGAGGCTCAATGGTTAGGTAACTCATAAGGGTCCATTTTATTAAGTTACCATCAAGTAACATGGGTTTTATGGTGACTTTAACATAGACTTATTTTTTTACCCGAATTTGATTTATCATTTTACAATGAAAGTTATCATCTTTTACCTTTACTTGTTACTTTAAGTTTTTAAACCTTTTTAACCCATTGAGCTACTAAGGCCCATAAACATGCCAACACCAATTTCATCAACTTTTCAAGATCAAACTCATCCACTTCAAGAACACCATCAAGAACATCAAGAACACTCATGAACATTCAAGAACACCATGAATTCCACCAAATTTCAATAAATTCTCAAAAATTCTAAAACTCAAGTATGATGTTCTACAATCACCATAAACCAATATTTTCATGTTATTTCATCCAAACATACCCATCTTCAAAGAAAAGTTCATACTTTTAAACATAGTCAAAAAGTTTCTTTTTCATGATCCAATCAAGCAAACCAATTTTCTAACTTCAATTAACAACTTGCATGTTCCTAAAATCATCATATCAACACATTTTAACCATCAAACAAATTTTTAAAACATGCATGCACACCCAAGAGAGCTTGGTTGTACCATATTTCAAGGAAAATAGGTTCCAACATCAAAATAATAGCTTGCATGTACTCATAACTATCATATCAACACATTTCAACCATCAAATAAATTTTTTGTAACATGCAACCACATCCAAGTAAGCTTGGCCAAACCATTTCTCAAGGGAAATAGGTTCCAACATTCATTTTCATGGTAAGAAAAAGGGAGAGGGAAAAAGGGTCAAGGGCCACCCTTACTCTAGTCACCAATCCTACTAGAGTTCAAGGTTCTCCCCCATTACCTAAGGAAATCCAAGCTCTTCAACAATGGAGGATGAACTTGAGAAACTCCACCAACTCAAATGGTTTTCCCCTCTTTGTGTTCCTTGTGATCTTCCAAGCAAACTTATCCAAAGGATGAAGGCTAAATTTTTTGAGTTAAAGGTTCAAAAATGGAACCTTTAACAAAGTGCGAAAAGGAAAGAAAATGGAGAGGAGAGGAAGAAGGGTTCACAGATGTTTGGAGAAGAAATGAAGAGAGAAAATGGTCTTTGCATGTAGTAAGGAAGAAATGGCCAAGTGTAAGGTGGTGCATGATGAAATAATGTCATTTCTCACTTTTTTTTACTTTGGAAGTGTGTAAAACAAGTCATGTGCCTTCTCCCTCACATGCACACGGTTTTGAGGTGGTTTTAGGTGAGGGTTTTTGTTGAAATGTTGGAAAAATTCAGATTTGAATCAAGAGCATTTTGGTCATTTTCCAAAAAGTATACGGGTAAAAAGGTAATTTCGAACCAAAATTCCCAAAAATTCTAGAAAAATTCCTATAATTGTTCTAACCTATTTTAACCCTAAAATGTTATTAGAACTCAGTTCTCACGTAAACTCTCTTATTTCCCAATTTTCCCAGTTCACACACACAAACAGTCAAATTTCAACAAGAGCAAGCAGATAGAAAAATTGTGGTGTTACATACGAAAATTCTATAAAGTTATAAATAAAATTTTTAATCCACTTTTAAGGTCCAAAGTATATTTTTCATATTATTCCACGAATTTTCATATGTTGGTTAGGGTTACACTGCTAACCAAGGGCATTTTGGTCTTTTTATCCAAAAGTGCCAGAAAAATTCTAAATTAATTTCTAAAATGCATTATTAATTATAATAAGACCATTTTGACTAAAAATATAGGTCCCCTTAAGTTTTAGATATTTTTCATAATTAAATTTATATTTTCTTTAATTGTACAATTACTAAGGGTATTTAGGTCATTTTCCCAAACTCCTCTTTAGGAAAAATTATTTAAAATTGTGGTTGGATAGTTCCAAAAATCTAAATTTGATTGTTTATCAATAGTTCCTAAATACCTCATAATTTTTATTTCTAAACTTTCTCTATCTTATATATATACTGGTAAGGGAAATTGTGGGTGTCACATGAAACTTACTGATAATTTTAGTCTGTTTTCACTGATTTTCATGTTTAAGCATTTATGGTATTGCTTATAAATTTTTATTATAAATAGTTACCTTCCTTTTCCATTTTCACTCACCTCGGAAGTAAATTTTCTTCCAAATTACCTCTTTCCTTTTCTAAGTTAAACTTTCTTTCTTAATCTTTTAAGTTTTCTTTACTCGAATTCTTCCTCCTTTGATTTTATTTTCGTTCCGAAATCTATAGAGATTTCTGATATTGGTTATTACGTTCGACCTAAGTTTCGAGTGATTTCATTCGATTTTAGGTCGATGTAATGACCAATGTTAGAAATGTTTCTAAGTTTTTCTTTTGGTCTTTGGGTCGAACGTTATAATCAAAAGTAGGCATTTAATTGGTACTTTTACCTAATAATACCTTAGATTTCTCCTCTTCTAAGGGAGTGTCTATATCTTTTGTGGCACTTCCATCTCCCTCCTCATCATAGTTTTATACCCAAATCTTGGAAAGAAAGGGGGAGAAAGAGGAGAATCAAAATATGGATGATGAACTCTTTTGTGTAAATTGTTAGGTGGTGATGTTTGTCTCTTCTTCGAATTTTCTTGGAAGATCTCCACCTAGCTTTTACCCTCTATTCGAATTGTAGGGGATGTTTGTCTTTTTTGCTTTTTACTTAATTAATTCCCCTATTCGAAATAGAAAAGAGGCATTATGTACGAGAAGGTTAATGAGAAATAATGCTCATTCACAAGCTTCGCCCTCCACAAAGTCTTCTTCTTCGAAGATCAAGAGATTCGAAGAAAAGGAAATTTGATGATTCCAGAACTTCCGGAATTTCACCAAAGATGAAGGCTTCTGTTTCGAACTATTTTCCTTGTAATTCACTATCATTTCATTTGTAATTTCTATGTAGTTCGAATTTTCTTCTGTAACTTTTAAGTATTCTATTATATTTCGAATTTTACTTTGTAACTTGTTATATAAATGAAATCCAGTTTCGAATTCAATTCTCTTGTACAAGTTTCTATTTCTTATCTTTATATAAGTAAAATTCGAAATCTTTGTGCCTTTTATTGCCAAGTTTTATTCGAAATTCTAAAGTATATCATCCAAGGATTTTAATTAACAAAGGTATTAACTACTGTGAAGCATTGGAGATATCTTTCAGATATCAATTTCGAATTTTAACTTAACAAGATCTCAAATCAGAATTTTCCTTTGTTACTAAGATTCATTCGGATCTTTTCTTTATAATGGGAATCTTCTATAATTATAACTTAGTGAAATTTCCAGCCCTAATAGTAACATATCAAATTTAACACAAAAGCAATTTGCATTTTCATTAACAACAGAAGACACATTACATCAAGAGATAGAAAATGACATTCTTTAATTCCCTAAACCAAAAACTAAAAATTGTCACCTTTCCCTAATTAAAAACTCCCTCATTCCCCCTAAACACTACAATTACATTTCAGAGCACATAAGCCTAAAACTACAAATGTCACAGCCTAGGCTACCACAACAAAACACATCTTCAATCTCCCAGCTTTCCTCTCAGCCACAAGCTTCAACTTCAACTTAGCATTCTTTAATTTCAGTTCTTCAACTGCATATTCTACCTGCAGATTTTCTTCCTCTCCCACCTCTTCATCTGCCCACTGAAAGTAATTACAGCTACTTTCGGCCTGCAAAACAATATAAAATAGAAAAGCTTATCATGGGTACACCCACAGAAATGGAGCCAACAGTGAAAAATGGTATGGTCATTCAGAAACTAACATTCCAAAATGGACATCTCCAGAAATTCCTGTCTGGGTTCCTCGAGCTTTTCGAAGTCAATAGAAGCAATTTCTCACCACACATGCATCTTCTACCTCGCGGGTTTGAAGAAGAAGAAGACTTGCATCTCACGCTCCTCTTTTGTGAGCATGAGGTTGCTCCTTTCATCGCAAACCTTGGACGCAAATTTCTGCAACGAAGAAAAAGAAGGAGAACAAAAAAAAGAAGAACAAGAGGAAGGAGAGGAAGGAGAAGAAGAAGATCGCCTATGGAGGAGTGATTCGAATTTTTGTCTAATAGGGTTTCAGATTTTTGTCTAACAAGAAGGAGAAGAAGAATAATAGGGTTTCAGATTTTTAAATTACCAGATTTTATTATTTTTTAACAATTAAAATTATATTAGTGATTAATTAACTTAATTAGCCATGTAATTGGACCCTAAATACCGACATGTGGCACCTCCGTTAGACAGCTCAGCAACCTAACAAACTTAACTAACGTCAGGGACGAGTATTGGGGGGTTTTGAAAGTACGGGGACAAAAAACCATGATTTTAAAGTATAGGAACGGGGACCCAAGTTGACCAAAATTACAGGGACATGGAACATATTTTTCTCATAAGTTATTTGTCTCGAAATATATGTGTATTAATTATTATTAGAAAATGATATATGTAGATCAAAATTACCATATATTTCTTTTATAGTGTGCTTATTTGAGAAAGTAAATATAGATTGAATGTGTATTTTTCTTATTTTATTATATATAAAAAAATAGGGTAATAAATTATTACATATTATTTTTTATATATGTATCATTATTAACTACATTCAAACCTACCTAAAATGCTGTGTCCCTTATGAGTACTGCGAGCAATAACTCACTCCATATATCAATAGGACCTGGTAAACACCAGTGAGTGCAATCATTATAACCTCTCATCCATTTGTTGCCCCAGTACTGGCCAGGGTGGCCATCTGGTCTCATTAGCATAGCTTTAGTTACATCCACCACCTCAAACCTGTGCCCTTTCTTGTTGCCATATTTTCTTGCTGTCTCATACTCTTCCATCTGAGCATTCCTCAGTTGCCATTCAAAGCTACCAAAATCAACCTCTCCCTCACTCACAGGACCACTCCTATTACAGTACCCTCCATTGTTCCAAATCCCATTCTCAAAGTGTGCTGGTGCAAACGTCCTCAACACTACCACCAACCTTCTGTTACATTCCTTGTTGATGTAACTGAATGCAGTTCGAAAAGCCATTCTGAAGGGGAAGTCGCTGTTGTAGTTTGTGATGTTGGGTTGATTACAATATACACACCCTACTAGTTTACCTCTTTCATGGAGGTACATCGCTCGGAAAAACCAGTGCCCATCGGAGATTATTGCATAGTCCAAGTTAGGGAGTTCTCTAACCCAATCATCATCTACCTTATCTAGCTGCATGTCAAAAATGCTTGACCCTGAACCGTTTACCATTCTTTCTTCGCCTACTATAAGGAACCTACTCCACAACATCATCAGAGTGAAGTCATGCTTAGGAAAATACCACTTTCGGAACCTATCTTCAGAATCTTTATAAATATTCCTTGGAGTTTCCTCCTACAATTTACAATTAAACATAACCATAAGACCCTACTGAAAACAAACATAATGTAAAAATAAGTCCAAGAAACACGTAATATATATTTTGCAATTCTTTTATGTATATAATCAAACTCATTGAGACTTTGACTAAGAAAATCATACAATGACTTCATTCTGACGGTTTATATAATATATTTATTTCCTAACACATTTTTTTATCTCTTTTTATTAAATCAGTTATCACATTTCACACTTTTTTTTTATTCTATTTTTTTATCTCTTTATTATAAATTTTGTTTGTTTGTACATTTCTCTTTATCAATTGTCCATTATAATGCCAATGATAAGTATTCTTGATAAGGAATTGCTATTAAATGAATTGTTTAGTGACCTACAGTTAAATTAAACATCAATTATGAACATCGATGTGAAATGAAAATAAATAATTGGCAAGAGAATGTGATAGGGTTGAACCCTATTCGCCGCCTTTTTGCAATGTGGTAAATGACTCTAGAGGTCAATCGTGTCTTGAATTGTGAGTGAACCCCTTATCCAAAATTTTATCCACAGGTAAAAATATAATTAAGAACTATATTATACTCTATTAAAAAAGTGTGTCACCACTAATTCCTCTTCATTCTCTTTATCTCTATCAACAACTTAATTATGTAAAAAGTAAATAAATAAAAATAATCCACTCAATTTTAATCGTTATTATTATAAGGGGTGATAAAAAAAATCCACACCCGCGAGTAAAACACATTGTAGGGCGAGTAGTTCTTAAACAAGTAGCATTGGTTGAAGTTAACCGGTTTTTTAACTACCCGCATATTAACAGGGGTAAAGGCAAGTTTTGGAGTATTCATACGCGCTGGTACCCATATACTTGAAGTTATAAAACTACCCTTCATACATATATAAAAAAGTTATTAATATATAAATATTTTTTAATCTTTTAAAATTGAGTTTGCTTCACTTTGCATAAAACTGAAACTGACCCTCTCATTGGCCTTGCGGCTGCGCCGGTGACTTCGTTCTAGCTGCGATTCTATTTGTGTTGTTCTGTCCAATGCTATTTTGTGACTATGTTAATCAGTGTCTTTCAATACCATCATTTGATTGTCATCGTTTTGTGTCGTTGATCCCTGCTTTTGTTGAAGGTATAATTTTGTCTTGTATTTGCTATTCTTGAATTTGTATCTGCTACTATATTTTTCAATATAATTGCTCACAATCATTTGTTTTCAATTTATCCAACAGCTTTAGGCTTCGAGAAGTAGATAGTTGACCATTGGATACTTGTTCCAAATTTTTCATTTTTCTAAGTTCTAATATGACTAACCATGGTTTTAAATTGCGGACCGCATCACCTGATGCAGTTACAAAATTGCGGTTGCGGCAGTGTCTGCAATCGCATCAGACCGCAATTGTGGTGTGATTGAAATTCACAACAAAATCCGCAATGTAGCACCGTAATGCAACGACTATAACGGTCGCATCAGGCTGCAACTCTGATAAAAACTATTTTTTTTTTATTTTTTTATTTTGTAGATTTAGAGGAAATTTTGAAGGGTTAAAGATATTTAAAGATGATAGTAGATTAATGGTAAATGAAAAATGTCATTTGGGAGGGGAATAAGAGAGGTAGGATTATAGACATGATTCATGATATGTCACATTTAGTGCAAAAATAAAATAATTTCACACCGCAATGCACATTGCGAAAGCCGCAATGCCTGCAAGTGCAATGGTCGAAACCGCAATTTAAAACCATGTGACTAACTTTGGGGAAGACATTTTGTTTGTGAGAATTGATATGCTTAGTGTCAATGAGACATTGCAGTTTTATAATTATTCCTTTTCTGGTTTTTTTTCACTCTTTCAATCCACAAGGTTACCTTGGATCTTTAGTAATTATATTTTTAGTAGTATTGCATATATGCTCGAAATGATATAAATCACTTCTAGCTTGTAAGTATGAAACACTTCAAGTTGTCGTTTCTTTTCCTAAGGCTATGGTTGTGCTTAATTTGTAGATCTCAATTTTTTTAAGCAAAGTGTTGTTTTGGTGCTTAGATAATTTCAACAGATAGATTGGGTTTGAGTCTTGGTTTCTCTATGCATGCATTGTATATTGATTTTGAATAGGCTTACCAATCATCATACTTAAATCACATATTAATGGTCATATATATATTTGGTAAGAATACATGTCTGAGTTTCAAAATATGAAAGTTTATTCCATTTGTTTCCTTTTTTCTTGTTCTTTGACTTTTAATGCTAGTTGTCGTTTTTCTTTTCTTTCAAATATTAAGAAGATATTTGATTTTGAGCTCTTGAAGATGTTTGAAGCTTGTTTGAAATTTCAAACTAATTCCAATTTTAATCTCAATTCTAAGATTGCATGTGTATAATGATTTTCAGAATTTAATATCTGCTTTAAACTCTGGTTTGTGATGTCGATCTAGTAGAGTTTTGGTTGCTATATTAGTTTCAAGTTTTACTGCTTATTAGTCACAAATAGGGGTGACAAATTAATCCATCTATCCAGCAACCAACCAATCCATCCAATACAAAATCTATCCAATCCATCGAATGTTTTTAAAAACATTAAATGGACTAGATGGATTGGATTGTGATAATTACCGATGGTTCCATCCCTCATATTTTTTTTTATCCATTGGATTGTCAAATCAATTTTTAAAAAATATTCTTCATATCCCTGTACGAGAGGAGAAGAGTGTTATTAACAAGTGTGGGTACACGTGATTTCGATTCTGAATAAAGAAATTAGTTTTATGTGCTTCGTTCCTAATTAAAACAGTAAGATATATAAAATAACTTTTATTTTTCATCTTCAATTCACCCTCTTCCCTCAATGACGGTCTTTAAGCAAATCTCGTTTAGTTTTTTTTGGAATGAATATTTTCATAAATAGTACGTTATTATTAATTATTTTTAAGTAATTTAATTTTAAGCTAGAAATAATATTAAAATTAAAATTCACTTAAGCACTGCAGTATATTTTCAATACAAATAATAATTATTGGAAGCATTAATTTATTATTCATTTCCTTATATTTTCATGATCCAAAAAAATTATTAAATTACACATATTTTAATTAAATAGAGGAATTGAATCTCTTATTGCGTATAACTGATGTTTTTAATTATTTAATGTATAATGAAAAATTTTTATCTTGATAGAACTATTGGTTAATATTACGTGATTTTAGATCTGCTAATTTAAATTGAAGCGGTAAAAAATAATTTAATTATAATGAACATGTAATATGAAAATATTTTAAGAAAACTGATTTAATTAAAAAATATATATTAAAAATAAATATGAAAAAAATAAAAAAAAATAATTTTAATTTGTTTAATTTAAAAAATTATATAATTTACTTTATAAAAAGTATTGTAATGAAAGAAAATCTATAATTTTTACGTTAGGAGAGAGAAATAGAGAAGAGAGAAACAAAGGGGAGAAGGGAGAGAGAAAAGGAGAGAGAAGCAAAGGAGAGAGGGGAGAGAGAAGCAGAGGAGAGAGAAGAGAAAGGAGAGAGAGAGGAGAAATGAGAGAGAAACAGATGAGAGAGAGATAGAGGAGAGAGAAACAAAGGAGAGAGAGGAGAGAGAAACAAAGGAGAGAGAGTAGAGAGAAATAAAGGAGAGAGAGGAGAGAGAGACGAGAGAGAAACAAAGGAGAGAGAGAGGAGAGAGCATCTTAATAAATGAAATATAGGGAGAGAAATTTTTAGTTAAAAGTTTTTGAATTTCTTTAATTAATAAAAAAATATTTTAAAAGAATAAAAAAAATAATTTTAAAAAAAATATGGATGGATTGGATATCTATCCATAAAATAGTTGTTAATGGATGGATTAGATGGTTTTTATTTAATGGATCATGGATGGATTGAATTTTTATAATATATTTTTAATGGATCATAAATGGATTAATGGATTGTTCAATCCAATCCATTAAAATCCTGATCCAAATCCATCTAATCCATCCATTTTTCACCCTGCTCACAAACCATTATCTTATTAGTCACAAACCATTATCTGATCTGATTCTTCATTCATGCTAGAAGCCTGGAATATTGGTTGATCAGGTTTTGTCTACTACACGTTACATGTAGATATTGGTTCCTAGTCTATTAGACCATTATAAACTTTTAGAAGGCTTAGTCTACTGCACGTACGTTACTAATTTTATATTTGATTTATTTTTAATAACAATCAAATTGTTTGTTTTTACAATATTTAACAATGTCAGTGAAATTTTTTAAGCTTTCGTTTCAAACTTCATAAAAATAGTGGTTGTTTGAATTCTCATTTATTACTTTTGTTTTGTAGGAACCGTGTGGTTAAAGTGGTGTTATGGATGTGATTAATGTTGATGGTTAAACAAATTATCATGTTTAATATTGTCTAAACATATTTAGATTTAAATGTCATGTAATAATTATTATATAGACTGGCATCAAAGTTAAACAAAGGTTTTCTTAATTTTTTTGGAATTTTTTAATAGGTATCCATGGCACTCATGGGTGTTGAGAACTGATTTTCAATACCTCAGAGAAAAGGAAAAGGGGAGCTGAACAAATAGACAGCGAAACAGGGACAAGCGACCAGAGCGCAGTAGAAGGCATGCGTGTGTCAGAAGCAGTTGTGTTGCAGATCGAGCGCAGTAGGCAGCGTAGCGGACAGTGCAACAGCAGAAAGCAGGACTTGCATAAAAGTAGAGGCACCAATATGATCTCACGAAAAGTGGAACAGCAGTAGCTTAAAGAGGAAATATAGCAAGGCAAGCTTGCAAGGCGTACAGAAAGCATAAAGAACAGCAGACAGAAGGCGTACTTTTAGCAGTTACACTTTTGAATCATGGTATCCAATGTAAAATCAAGCTTGGACCCCAAGTCTAGTATGCCTATATAAAAGGCACCAGGGGGCAACCAAAGCAAGGAACCAAGGGACACAAGTCCCCCTACTTGTAATTTCATCAGAATTCAAGAACAACAAAAACATTTTACCCTCATGAAACCTTGCCTCACCACAATAATGAACCCCTTAATCTCAATCCCCTATTTTTCATTTTTGATCTGAAACATTTGGCGACTCCACTGGGGAGGCATGGTCACAACGGGGAAGAAAACAACAATGCATTCGGCCAGGAAGCATGAGTAAAAGGAAGACTACGCCCCCTGCTGGGGGCAAAGCATGAGCAATACGCAAAAGGAAGAAGAGGGGCGTTCCGGGAAACAGATCCGAAGATAACTCAAGAGAAAGAATGAAACTCTAGGAAACGCCTTCGCAGAACAAGCATGGAAGTTCAGAGGAAATATGGAAAGAGTACACCTCGTGCCAACGCAAAAAAAAAATAAATAAAAGGGAGGGCGCAGGTGACGCTGCTTTAAAAAAAAACGCACACGGGGAGCGTAAACGTTCACAAAGGAACAACCGTCTTAAAAAAAAGAAGAGAGAGAAAAGGGGAGAATCTCACAGTCAGCTATAAGTGAGACCATTAAAGGAAGAACGCACCTCCATACAGAGACTAAAGGAATAGCGCACCTCCATTCATGATGGGAGGGCAGTGTGTCGTAAGGGTGTGCAGTGCAACGAATGATGTAAGGAAGGCGAAGTTTTTAAAACGCAGTGGATGAAGGGAAGCTGAGTGAAGTGAAAACGAAGCGCACCTAGCGCATTTCCCAAAAGCGAGACGAGGCCATGATTTTAAAAAAAAAAAAGAAGAGGAGGAGGAACAAAGAAAAGAAGAAGAAAATCTAAAAGACGCCCTATGGATCATGCGAGAAACGCAAGACGTTGCCCAAGGAGACAAGACGCTGATATACCAGTCACGCCGAACGACCCCAGCGTCTTGACATTCCACACGCTCAAAGAAACAGAACGCCCGCGAAAGAAAGGTGTCCACAAAGAGAAGCGACCATCCCAGATAGGAGCAACAAGCCATAATATTCAACATATATACAAAGAAGGCCCCACCAAAGCAGAAGATCTGATGGAATGGCTAAACAAAACACGCAGTGTAGTAGAATACAAGAGGCATAATACCGAGTCAAGGCAAGCTGGACGAGCGAAATACACGCCATGTACAAAGTGCCGCATGCAAGCAAAGGTTGAAAGCGACCATCCCAGGTTAGAAAGCTAAACTCAAAAACTATGATGGATTTATATACGCCTGCTATACAAAACCTTATTACATGATTAGGATAATATTACTTGCTAAGTTGATGGATACACTAAATCATTAAGCGCGTCATTGAAAAAGTCATATCGCATAAAGAGAGAAAATGATAGGCGATTACAAATACAAATACTTTGCATTTCGAAACAAACGAATTGATACATCAAACCCATATATTGACTTGAGTAAAAATGTTACGCATAACCATGCATCCTTGAAAAAAGATTACGCTCAAAGCTTAATGAAAGAAGGGAAAGGCTACACACCTAAACGAACGACAAATCCCAACAATAAAATATATACATATGTGAAAAGTTGAGTATAAATAGTTCGCTCAGGGAACAAAATTCAAGTATAATATAAAAAGAGTTCACTCAAACATTGTGGGTCTAAACGAATAACATAGGAGAGAATTGCTGGCGTACTCTCCTCAAGGACGCTTAGGACCTAGCACACCTAGCTACATTGTGGATTTAAGCGAATAACTTAGGGGAGGTTTGCGGGCGTACTCTCCTCAAGAACGCTTAAAATCTAGTATGCCTAGCCATAATGCGGGTTTAAGTGAATAACTTAGGAGGGGTTAAAGGCGTACCCTCCTCAAGGACACTTAGAACCTAGCACGCCTAAAAAACATATGTATAAACCATAAAAAGCGCACTATGATACCTGTCGCAATTAGCAAGACGCTTAGAAAAGCAAAGATCTGAAAGGCGTTAAAAGACCTTCTACAAATGGAAAGGGCATATACAAAACTACCTGCTATTGGCAGAATACGCCTTAAGAAACTATAAAAAGCGGAAAAAGTATCTTGAAATACCCAAAATCATGCAAAAAACGTGAGGGTCTATGTATGCAAAAGCCTCGTATTTAATAGAGGATTCAAAAAGAAATGTTCAGCGATGTTAGAGCGTGTTCAATATTTTTTCTGGCTAGCGATTGTGACTCATGAAGAGATAGCCTTCTCCTGATCATTTTTTTAGCTTTCTTAGCTTCAGTTATCTTGCTCAGAACTTCAAGAGCAGCGAAAAAATTATAATTGGCATAAACGCCCCAAAAGGCCACAATGCAAGTTAAAAAGCGTATTAGAGCACACAATGAGTTTTATGTATTGGACAAAGAAAGGCATAGCTCCCACAACCAAGATCCTATTATTACATGCAGAAGTATTTTCAAAAACACGCCCAGCGATGATAATCATCAATCTTAAGGTAAAGAATTTCTGAAACAAAACACATTTCTCAAAAGCACTTCGCATCTACTGTAACAAAACTCACTCCATATGGAGGGCGTCTTCTAAAGGCACCTTTAAAAGCCTTGATTATTATAATGCTCTAGCCATTCTCATACTATACGCATGAACAACATAATTCTCCGAACAATCTTCATTAATATATTGATCTTAAAAACTTTGCAAACGAGGGATTTTATTGAAAATGAATGGAAAAAACCAAACACTGGTAAAAAACGATTACAGTGGATGAATGATCGAGAAGCGTGTTTAACTAACATAGGCATACTGATGAATAATGTGAACAAACTTGGGCTCCAAAAAGCACCAAGGAGCAGCCAAGAAATCAGGATCAACATGAATATGAAATCTCATACTGCCGCAACTTGAGATATTTACTATTGTCGCCCCTCGGTGGCTAAATTATCCCAAGCATCAAAGAGATAAAATGATCAACGCCATTCATAGGTAAAAATTCAGGTTTGACTACTAACTCATACTTGAATTATGATGCTTAACATCACTCTGTTGAGAATGATTCAAAAGCAGGTTACAGGTAGTGAAAGCCAACATATTTAGTTGAAAGGAGAAGATGTGATGACAAACATGAAACTTTTGCGCCTTGAGAGAAGCAACCGCCTCCCAAGTGCAAAGGGGGAAAATGCCATGGTCCCAATCTAGAAAAGACGCCTTAGAAGGACGGAATGGGACAAAGATCAAGGGGAACCTCAACGAAAGGAGAGCGAAAATGTGCAGATGGCTAGTCGTCTCAATCAACTAAGATAAGGAAGCTCACACAGGTAGAAAAACTCAAGAGGCGGAATGAAAGACGCCTCCCCACAGAAGATCACAGGCAGTCATAGGGCGTACCTAACAGACACAGGGCGTGCCTAGCAGGCACAGAGCGAACCTGGTGGCACAACATATCCTAGTAAGCGAACATGACATCATACCGTACACTGCAGAGCGAACCGTTGACGCCCAACCAGCGAAGATAAAAATATGACAAGACCAATCCCCAGTTCATATTGCACATTACAGGACTAAATATTGTATGTGCAAGGGGGCAAATGTTGAGAACTGATTTTCAATACCTCAGAGAAAAGGAAAAGGGGAGCTGAACAAATAGACAGCGAAACAGGGACAAGCGACCAGAGTGCAGTAGAAGGCATGAGTGTGTCAAAAGCAGCTGTGCTGCAGAGCGCAGCAGGCAGCGCAATAGACAGTGCAACAGCAGAAAGCAGGACTTGCATAAAAGTAGAGGCACCGATATGATCTCACGAAAAGTGGAACAACAATAGCTTAAAGAGGAAATACAACAAGGCAAGCTTGCAAGGCGTACAGAAAGCATAAAGAACAGCAGACAGAAGGCGTACTTTTAGCAGTTACACTTTTAAATCATGGGTATCCAATGTAAAATCAAGCTTGGACACCAAGTCTTGTATGCCTATATAAAAGGCACCAGGGGGCAACCAAAGCAAGGAACCAAGGGACATAAGTCCCCCCTACTTGTAATTTCGTCAGAATTCAAGAACAATAAAAACATTTTCCCCTCATGAAACCTTGCCTCACCACAATAATGAACCCCTTAATCTCAATCCCCTATTTTTCATTTTGATATGAAACAATGGGTATCCGTGGATACCCTGTTACCCGTTTAAAATCCATTAAACGTGAGGATAACAATTAAGTCCAAGCCCTATGAGTTAAGCCTAAGCCCAATGGGGCGGGCTCGCCAGTATATTTCATGGGGACGGGCGCGGGTACGGGCACTATGATGCCCAACCCGCCCCATACCCCCATTCATGCATAATAAATAACACTATATATAATTATATATAGAGACATATTAATTTTATTTAAATTTCTAATACATTTATAAATATTTTTAAAATTGATATATAATATATTACAAATTAAAAATATTTTTTAAAACTATTTGTTTGTGTTTTTTTAATTTATGACTAATTAGTGTTAATAATCATTTTTATAGATCTTGGAGAATGTTAACACATGATATCCAAAATTATAAAATAGTGTGATGTTAAAGTATATTATAATAATTAATAAAAATTTTGAACATTAGAATAAGTGTTGTGCTTTATAACATTAACTTATTGTGTTTCGATTTAATAAAATTGTTATGTAACTGATATTGAATGATTATATTTGGATAATTTTTAAGTAATTTTTCAATTGAGTTATAATTTTCCTTAATTAATTTTTTTTAATGAGTTATTAATTTTTCACTTAACTAAGTTGCAAGTAGCAGGCTCGCGTATGGGCATATAAGTACCAGTGGATATGGGGACAGGTATTAAAGTTTCTGCCCACGCGAATACGGGCGCTGGTATGGGCTTTTTTTTTAAACGCGGGTATGAAAACAAGCACTATGATACCCTGCAGAAAGGATACCCATTGTCATCCCTAGTTAAACGGGTACCCTTGCGGATATGGAGCAGGTATGTGATATATTTTCACCTATGAATGCGGGTAGCAGGTACTTACTACGTACCCGTGCCCACCCTGCCCTATTGTCATCCCTAATTATGATGAAGGTTGAAATGATTTTATATCATCACGAGGTAAATTAAATCTTTAATGGTATATAAAGCACAATATATTAAATCACTATATCGAACAAACATTTATATGTGTCTTTCTATATGTAATTAAAAAACATGATACTAGATATTGAGTACATATATTTGTTTTAAGAAAATATTTTCTATTTTAATAAGAACTATATAAAAATATTTTGTTTAAAAAATATTTTAATTACAAAAAGTTTCCTATTTTGATTATAAAAATATCACACTTTTTTATTTTGTTTCTTATCTTCAAAGTTTTGAATAGAAAACAGTAAGAATAACTTTGTTCTACCTCCGTTCCTATTTAATTGTCCATTTTGAGAGAAAAATTTGTTCCTAATTAACTGTACATTTACAAACTCAATGCAATAATAATTACATCTTTCTCTATTTTACCCTTATGTTAATAAAGGGCCCACTATTGAAAATTAATTAGACCCAATAGTATTAAGAGAGATAAAGGGTAAAATAGAAAGTTTAAAATTTATTTTCTTGAAAACAAGAGTAATAATTATATTCCTTAATATGTGTGTTTTCTGTCCAAATGGACAGTTAAATAGGAACGAAGGTAGTGTTAGTTCTCTGTTTCCTGTACAAAAATATGATACAAAAAATGAAATGGAAAAAACTAGTTGACAATTTTTGCAATTCAAACTGAAAAATAGGAAACGAAACCTTAAAGCTTAATTGCAATTTTAGTCCCCTAGTTTGAATTGTAAGCAATTTTGGTCCCTTAAACATTTTTCGAGAAAACAAAGTCCCTATAATATTAAAAATTAAACAAATCTAATTCCCCTAACAATTATCATAAATTCACATTTTCAATCCCTAAATTTTGGGAGTTTATGATAGGTTTGAGATATAAAATTCTTTTGTACTTAGGGTAAAAAGTAAATAATTTATTAAAAATTAGATAAAATTTGAAGAATTTTATAGGATGCGAAATTAGGGTTTAAAAAGGACAAAATTTGGGATTTTTTATTTTAGGTTAAATTTGATATTTCGATTGATGATTTTTTAGATTAAGAAGATTTAGAATAATTAAATGAATTCAATATGTAAAGATTGAAAGTGAGAATTTGAGGGTCTCAAGTAAAAGACAATTGATAGATGGACCAAACTTGGTTAATTGATTTTGAAATTATGAGCACTAAATTTGCTATAAAAATATTGGGAGACCAAAATTAAATATAGTCCAAACTAAATGCACCAAAAATGCAATTAACCCAAACAAAAAATATTTTCTCAAAGTAAACTTCTCTTTAACTTTTATGCTTAATTATAACTTTTTTCAATTTCTTTTTTAAATAATTGTATAGGAAACAATAAAAAAATTGATTTTTTCATTGTTCTTAAAAAATTATTTAAAAATAAGAATTAAAGTAAAATTATGGTGATATATTTTATAAATGAGAAGTACAAATAGGATATGAAAACAAAACATTTTTTAAACAAAAGAAGCCCTAAACCTTTTTTTCTCTTTTAGAAAGAAGAGGGAATAGAATAAAATCACTTAGTTCAGCCTTGAATTAGATTGATATTTTGTTAACAATAACTTTTTATCTAATAAAATATCTAAATAAATTTTTTATCTTTATTTTAAATATAAATGAGATTTACAATGTTGTACGTACTTAATTAATTTAATTATGTTGCCCAAGCTCATTGCACAATTTGTTTTGTTATCCAATTACATTCTAAGAAGGCTTTAATATGTTTTTCTTGTCCATTAAATTAATGTACCTCTCTATTTGGTTTAATCCTTTATATATATATATATATATATATATATATATATATATCACGGATTCAAATTTGCTGTCTCATAATCATGTACCATCTTCCTGTCCCACCAATAACAAATTGACAACTCAATTAAAAGGTTCAAATCAGCGTTTCCATTCAACCTAACGGCGTTAACGACGTCTTCTCCTCACAAGACCTGTGCAGACTCTGCATGAACCCCTCACTTCACAACAAGTCAACATTCCTCTCAGTTTCTTTTCTTTCCACAAGCTCTGCCTTCCTTCCTTCCAATTTATTTTCTCATTGCCATTGTTCTATCTCCGACCACAAGTCTTCTCGTGAGTATGAGTGTGATAGTGAGCAACCAGGTTTCCTCATTCACATTCCCGTCAATATCTCCACATACAGAGATGCATTATCAAATTGCATGCTACCAAACAGCCAAGCACCACCTTGCAGAAATAATCTACGTGGATGGGTCTAAAGCTGTGTGGGATGCATTGCGGCTGGATACAGATGTGGACGATGAGTTAGATGCTGCCTCATAAAGAAGTCGAAGGGAATTGGGAAAGGAAAAGTGTAGACACTTCTGTGTTGAGGATAAGATGCTCGAGGAAATGCAACAGCCAACACTCCCTTGGGAAGATTAATAAATCAGTGAAATTATTAGAATAGTCCCTCTTGGTTGGGATTGATTGAGGCGGTGCGAAGAAATTGATCATTAATGTAGACACTGCACAGCTGCACTCATTGCTCTACTGGGATATCATAATAATTAAATAAACAAAAGTTTTGCTGGAGTTCTTTTTCTTTGCCTGAGCTGGAAACAATAGTGACTAGAAGATTTGCAGGCCAATATGCTTGTTGCTGGCAGCAGTACTGCCTTAGATTTTCAGCTTGAAACTGCACTCTTCTTGATCTATTATTAGCTAGTTTAATGCATCTAACACAATCGAGTTATACCTACTAACAAGTAACAACAGCCTATGAGTCTAAAGCAGATGCCGCATATGACATCAATCTATAAAGATTGACTTTCAGTCTGAAGCACGTTGAGAAAGTCATAAAAATTATTGACAAAAAGTTAATAAGTAGTTATTGATAGTATTGAGAACATTACTAAGCTAGAAAGTCATAAGTCTGAGCACTTCCACTTATAAAGCAGCAGAGCTCTTGTGCTGGTTACCTTTAAGACTCCATTATCATTAAGAACATTACTAAGCTAGATTTTAAGAGCAGTAGAAGATACAAAGCTTGTCAAGCATGGTAATAACATTTAACAGCATGTTATTTTTGCAAAAATAACAACAGGAATACTAACAATTCTATCACCCTCATGTTACTACTTGATTCTTTGGAGGTATGGCATGAAACATAGGAGGAACCTAATTGACATAAATTTAATCACACTGAATTTTATATTTATGTACTTAAAAGATAATTATGTAATGATAAATGAAACATATAATTACCAATAACAGTAAAAAAAAATTAATATTTTATAACACTAAATTTTATATTTCAAAATATTGTTCTGGCTTAATATGTATATTTATTTATAATAACTAAAAAAGATGAAACTAATTTCAATGATTTTATATGATGAAAATACTTAAAACTCTCAAATATGAAATTTAAAACCCAGAACAGAACCTGAGTTTAAGAATTAACAACAATGTAAGGAAGAGTCTCCTGAAAAAGAATGCCTGCAACAAAAATTCGTTTACAAAAATTCGTCCAATAAAATTATAAAAAGACAAAGATCAGAAGGAATATGGTGAAATTTCAACACGCATTACGAGACTTGTTTGCCTGAGTGTTTGATTCTTTGGGCTTGATGTGAGAGAAACCCTTGAGCAGGAAATATGATTTAAGAGAATATAACCCAACAGCGTTAAAGCGACGTTAACGGAATGTGAGATAAAGGAGTAATCCACGTGGATATTTTAAATGATTTGGCAAGATATAATTGGTGCGACAGGAATTGAGACAGATTGTTGGGACAGGTAATTTCAATCCATATATCACATATCGCGTTCCATATCAGTACCTTCACCCCATGTCTTACGTAGGAATCTCAACAGCACGGGATAAGTAATACACTACTTGTAGCCGTATATGCTAAAATTAGCAAATAAATATTAATATTTAAAAATAAAAAATTTATAAAAAAAATAGAGAAAATATAATATAATATATTATAATATATCATATTATATTAATATATATAATATAAATTAACATTATGTGTTAATATATTAAAAATATCATTACAAAGTAATAAAAATAATATTTATCTAATCATAAAATAATAAAAATTTTAATATTATAATATATTTAATAAAAAATATATTTTAATAAGTAAGTTGATATCTATGAACGGATAATATAATATTCATCCCGAATCATTTAATAAATATGCGGGATAAGTACAATTACATCCACATGTATATACATATGGGTACGGTTTTTTTAGCTATACATATCGTCCACTCTTTTTCCTTTCCCCTTCTACACCCCTTCCAACCCCCACTTACCCTCTAAACTAATTGTTATTTTGGTATATATTTTTACTATAGATCTAATTCAAAGATTTTGAAACTTCTGACATGTCATCCTCTCCTCTCACTTTAAACTTCTAACATGCCAACCCAATAACCAAACAAAGTAAACCTTTAGTCTTGATAATCTTCTTTCTAGTCAAAAGGAACTGTGAAGAAATTTTACAGAGCTTCAATATAATTGACCATGACATCATTCCTTAACTTCAAGCTCTTATCTTCCCCATTTGAATGGTAATGTCCCCTTCTGCTATTGACATCAAAATTGGCCTCGAACAAATTGAGAACTACGGAACGAATGCTGGTTTGAGCGACTATAATGATAGTAAGGACAATTTCCATGGATAATAACTAATGAGGAAACAAGGGATCTACGTCACATTTTCCCTAATGTGCTCCTTAGGAACAAGAGGGTTATACATGGTGAAGACAAAATTACCGATGGAAACAAGCACACTAAAGTGTGCATTGAAGAGAACCAAAATAAAGGTAGGGACAATGAGATTTTTAAGGAGGAAACAAATTAACAATAACCCGTACTTATTAGAAGCTATGTTGATGAGAGCATTGGCAATGGCAGCTTGAGCATTAGGGGAAGAAAATTCCATAAGTAACTTGAGGAGTGACAACACCCCCACCTTCCTTAATAATGATGACCATATTACAGTTGTTGTTCTTGGCAGGGGAACCTAGTTCCATCGTGGCTTCAACACAATCTTTAGCAATTTTATTAAACTCGAATCGGTTACTGACTCGATCATGGTACTGAGTTAATGGGTCACTAGTTGAACCAGTGAGTCAATGGTTGAACCGGTTAAACCGAAAATATAATTATATTAATAAAATTATATATATTAATATGTATAAAATAAGTATATTTACATTAAATATTGATAATGGCATTATGGTTTTATTTTAACTTTTGTATTGAGTCAAAATCTCATTAAAAGTGTTCAACATTCACTACAAGAAAACCAGTCATTTTAAAAAGAAATACAAAATAGTAATCTTACTTGCGTTTGTCTTACAAACTATTTTAATATTATCTTTTTAGGGTTATGGCATGGTTTAAACTTATGATTAGATATATGCTATGCAAACCTCTAACTCTTACTCCACTACCTCTCCATTGTCCACCAACAACATATCGTCACATATGATTTCTCACAAAAAAAAAAAACTGAATATGCATATGCCCTCCGAACCTTATAAGCTAGGGTGAACGATCTGAGGTCACCAAAACTCGGTAGCAGGAGGGAGCACTCTCTATATTTGTCAATTACTTTGTGTTCTTTTATACCTTAAAAGCCTAAAGAAAAGAGAGAAAACTCTGACTTTGTTTTAAAACTCTCAATTGAATTTGATGCCTCAACACATTACTAGGTATCTTATTTATAGGAGGTAAAGATAGTAGGTGTGCACAGAAAGGGTAAGGCATTGCTACATATTTGTAGTCCATACGTTTTGACAATTAATGGCATTCTTTGTTTTATTAGGCACCGTTTCATAATCTTTTTTTGTTAGGCATGTGTTGTATGTATCTTCAATGGCATGCTCTGTTTTACGCCCTATTTCATCCTCCCCGGGTTGGAAAGGACTCATCCTCGAGTCAAGCACTGCTTCATCGTCAAAGTATGGTGACAAGTGCGACGTTAAAAGTGGTAGAAATCCCATAGGAACCTGGTAGCTATACTTTCTAAGCACTTCGTTGATCTTCTACACAACTTTGAATGGACCATCAACTCTAGGAGTCAACTTGCCATTTGGTTGATTCAGAAATCGTTCCTTCCGCAAGTGAATCCACACTAAGTCTCCGACTTTAAAAGTTTGCATTCTTCAGTGCTTATCACGTTGAGATATGTACCTTGAGTTTTACTTCTGAATCCTTTCACAAACCTATTCATGCAGCTTCTTAATTTCCTTCACTCTTTGTTTTGTATCTGCACTGTACTGACGACCATCGGATAAAGGTGTCAAGCCTAGTGGACTGAGTGTTTGGTTGCCATAGACTACCTCAAATGGGCATTTCCCAGTAGCTTGATTGGTAGAGTTTTTGTAGGCGAATTCAACCTGTCCAAGGATGAGATCCCACTGCTTTAAATTCTTCCGAACAAAGCTCCGAAGTAAATTTCCCAGAAGCCTGTTAATTGCCTCGGTTTTCCCATCTGTCTGGGGATGACTACCACTACTAAATTGTAGCTTAGTTCCCATCTTCTTCTATAGAGTTATCCAGAAAGGAATCAGAAACTTAACATTTCAGTCAGAAGTAATGGTATTTGGAATCCCATAAAGAAAAACAATCTCCTTAAAGTATAGGTCTGCAACCTGAACAACATCATTGGTCTTTTGGCAGGGAATGAAATGAGCCATCTTCGAGAATCTATCTACGACTACCATTATAGAATCTTTCTGTAGGTGAGTTCGCAGTAGTCCAACGACAAAGTCCATGCTAACATCTACCCAAGGTGCTTCTGGAATTGGCAGAGGTAAGTATAAACCAGTATTTTGGCTTTTGGTTTTGGCCAAGTGGCAAATTATGCATCTTTGAATATGCTTATTAACATCTCTTTCAAGTTTTGGCCAATAAAAATTTTCTTTGAGTAAAGCCATAGTTTTATCTCGCCCAAAATGACCTGCTAATCCCCCATCGTGAACTTTCCAAATAATTGCTTCTCTCAATGAACATTGGAGAATGCACCGTACTTTGCCTCTGAATAAGAATCCTTCATGACCGTGGTATTGCTGGAAAGGTAGAACATCCGTAGAACTCCAGATGTTATGAAAATCAGGATAATTCTAATACAACTCTTTAATAACTTCAAATCCAATAACTTTGGTTTGAAGAGTTGAAAGTTGGGCATGACGACGACTCAAGGCATCAACTATACTGCATTTTGAACTCCCGTCTTATGTTCGAACACTTGGTCAAAGTTTGGAAGAGCTAGAACAGGTGCTTCAGTCAAACGTTTCTTCAGCTCCTCAAAACCTTTTTGAGCTTGCTCTATCCATTGGAACTTGTCTCCTTTCATGCAATTTGTGAGCGAGGCAGCAATGGAGCTAAAATTCCTGATGAACCTCCTGTAGAAGGAAGCTAATCCATGCAAACTCCTCACATCATGGATAGATCTTGGAATAAGCCAACTGTTAATAGCTTCAATTTTGCTTGGGTCAACTCGAATGCCTTCAGCAGTAATGATGTATCCAAGAAAAATAACTTCATTGGTAAAGAAAGAGCATTTCTTCAGGTTGGCATAGAGTTTTTGTTCACGAAGAGTCTGTAACACTTGTTGGAGGTGCTCTAAGTGTTCTTCTTTGCCTTTGTTGTAGATTAAGATTTCATCAAAGTAAACAACAACAAATTTACCAATGAAGGGTCGAAGTACCTGATTCATCAGGCGCATAAATGTACTAGGGGTATTTGATAACGCGAAGGGCATCACAGTCCACTCGTATGGGCCATCTCTCGTTTTGAAAGTGGTCCTCCATTCATCTCCTGATGATATCCGCTACGAAGATTAATCTTGGAAAAGTTTGTAGCTCCATTTAACTGACCAAGCAGATTATCGAGTCTTGGGATCGAAAACCGATACTAGATGGTGATCTTGTTAACAACTCGACTATCGACGCACATTCGCCAACTTCCATCCTTCTTCGGTACCAAAATAGCATGAACAACACAAGGGCTAATACTTTCTTGGATCAACCCTTTCTTCAACAACTCTTCAACTTGACGTTGGATCTCAACATGCTGTTGTGGACTCATCCTATAAACTGGTCTATTAGGTATTACAACTCCAGGAATGAAGTCGATGGCATGTTGAATGTCTCGCATTGGAGGAAGTCCATGCGGAATCTCTTCTAGTATCACGTCTGGATATTTAGCTAGCAGCTGTTCAATCTCTGGTGGAAGGATAATACCCTCATTTGATTCAAGTAGTAGTATAAGGCTCATGGCTTGTGCTTCCTCTTTCGTCACCTTGAATTTTTCCTGGGAAACTAAAGATACCAATGGCTTTGTTTCCTTCTTGCCTTGGTTGAATTCACGGGGTGACAGAGGTGCTAACCTGAACTTCACTACATCTTTCATAAAGGAGTAAGTATTTACATGACCATCATACAAGGCACGATGATCATATTTTCAGGGTCTCCATAGAAGATGACATGCATCCATATGAATAACATCACACCATACTTCATCTTGGTATTTCTTTCCTGTTGAAAAAGACACAAGGCAACGTTTAGAAACTTTTACCTTGCTCCCCTTGTTGAGCCACTGTAACTTATAGGGGTGTGGATGACTTTGTGTTGGTAGCTTCAACATCTCCACCATGTAGTTTTATACTACATTCGCACAACTTCCACCATTTATGATAACATCACAGACTTTTCCTTGAGTAGTGCAACGTGTATGGAGGATATTGTGCCTCAGCCAAGGTTTTTCTTTTGTTGGTGCAATATGTAAGCTTCATCTAATCACCAATGATTCACCATGATCATCAGTGGTGAAATCTTCATCATATATTGGCCCCTTTTCATCAAACACCAACTCTTCATCTTCTTCAGATGCTTCATGGACTACTCCTTTAATAACAATGTCAATTTTGCGATTTGGACAATCTGAAGTTATATGGCCAAATCCTTGACATTTGAAACACTTGGTTGTTTTTTTGGTTGGTTTCTTTGGTGGGCTTAGGAGGGGTTTTGTTGGATGAGATAGGTTGTTGGGTTTGTGGCTTAAATGTGTTTGTAGGGTTCCAGGAGGAGGAAGGTTGGTATGAGGATTTCTTTGTTAATTGTTTTTCAATTCGGATGGTCAGACGAATAACATCATCTATAGTTCAATATTGATGAAGTTGGACTTGGTGGGCAATGTTTGTGTTCAATTTGCCAAGGTAACGAGCTATTGTTTGCTCTTCCTTTTCTTGGATGTCACACTTCATCATGAGATTTTCAAATTCTCTGGTATACTCTTCTACGCACTGGGTCTTTTTCCGCAAGTTCTGCATTTGAATAAAATTATCTTGATAATAATGCTCAAGTAAGAACTTACGTGTAAGCTCGCGATGCATTTTCTCCCATGTCTTGATTTTTACTCTTCCATTCACGCTCACGCTTCTTGAAATTTTCCCATCATATGGAAGCATGATTTTTCATCTTGATTGCAACAATCTTGACTTTTTGATCCTCAGGGACGTCCTTAAACTCGAACACTCATTCAACAGTTTGAAGCCAATCAACAAACTCATCAGGTTGGAGCCTGCCTTCAAAATCTAGAATCTCCACTTTAATATCACTACTCTGGAATTATTGTTTCCGAGAGTTATGGTTTTCAATGTATGAGGAATCACTTTCATCTTATTCTCCTTCTGAACGCCTTCTTTGTTCTTCAATTTGGGCTTGTTGAATTTCAACAGTGGCTTGAAGTTGTTGAAGTTGACGACTCAATTCCTCCATCTCAATTTCAAAGAGTTTGGATGACGTGGCAAGATGTGATAGGGATGACATGTCAAAATTGATACCTCACTGCTGATGTGGCAGCTGAAGTGGTCGTCTTCAACAACTGATTTTCCGGCGATCGAAAAATAGTTTTCTGGCGACAGTACAATGGTTTTCCGGTGAGGACACGGTGGTTTCCGGCGAAGGCAAAACTCACTAGTCTAAGGTTTTTCGACCTTCTAAACACAATAGCGTATCGGTTTTTTCCAGAAAAGGACCGAAAACTGAACTTTTAAGGGTGACAACCGTGATTACCTCTTAAAAACTCCAAACTCTCACCAATTCCGAACATTATTTCTCACTTAAACTCAACACCGAAATTTGGAACCTTGCTCTGATTACCAAAATGGCTCAAAAGCCTAAAGAAAAGAGAGAAAACTCTCACTTTGTAAATATTAAAACTCTCATTTGAATTTGATGCCTCAACACATTAACTGGGTATCTTATTTAGAGGAGGTAAAGCTAGTAGGTGTACACCAAAAAGCTAAAACATTGCTACATATTTGTAGCCCATATATTTTGACAATTAATGACATTCTTTGTTTTATTAGGCACCATTTCATAATATTTTTTTATTAGGCATATGTTGTATGTATCTTCATTGGCATGCTCTGTTCTCACGCCCTATTTCATTTTAGAAATATACTAATTAGTTTGTACAATATCAATATCTATCTAAAGCTTTTAGGAATAAGATGTGCAGAAAATGTGGTGAATCTTACAATTAATGCTTATAATTTGTCTTTAATTGATGCATGAATCATTGTGTGCCACATCATTCATGCACTATTAGTAGAAGCCATTTTTATAGCATATGATAAGACTCATTCAGTTTTACTTTGTGGACGTGAGATCTTATCTCGGTGACATTACTATTTCTGCATTTTAATTCTCATGTATCTTCATAATTGAGGAGAGTGATTTTAATGCTTTAATTTTTCTTTTATAAAATAGATGTCATGAACATTTTATATGTGGAATGACATCAAAGTATCATCCTTTCCATTCCTTTCAATTTTGGGTTAGACTTGAGACAAACAAATACCTATTTAGAGAAATGCAAGTCAAGAACATGGTTCAGATATAAAATGAAAGAATAAAAAGCGAAAGTTATGTCTATTTATTAGAAAATCTTATTTAGATCCAAATTATGTAATAATTAATTAAAATTATATGTTCATGCAATATATATAATGACAATCTCAACTCAATGACTATAACTTATTGCCTTTTATTTTATAGTGAATTCTGATCACTAAACTGTCGAAATCAAAATTTTCAATCCCATAGAAGCTAAAACTCCCACTTGTGTAGAACATGTAAAATGAATGACACAACTGAAATAAAGTAGTGTTTAGAGTAAGAAAACAATAAAGGAAATTTGTGAGGTGGCACTAACCTGCGACAAGAGACATAGGAGGGAATCCATGTGGTTCCGAGCCACAGAGTCCCCAATGAATGCCATTTTCTTACCTCTCACCAATTGAAGTAACATTTTAGGGTCAAATTCTGGGAGATCACATTGCTTAGGCTTCCATTTCCAATTAAGGAAATGACTATCCTTTCTTCCCTGCTTGAAACAGTTTTTGCTATCTGGAATTGAGGTACAACTTGAATTAGTGTAATAGGATGACCCTCTTAATGCTTGAACCCACTGACCCTTAAACAGGTCACAATATTTCTTTTCTGCAAAGAAAATATACATAATAATTAAAATTATTAATACAGGTAGTAATTAATATGCTTTGTAGGAATCAAAAATCAATATATTATATATATATACTTTAATTTGTAGACAATTGTAATATTAATATATATTAGAGGTTTGATCCTCTACCAGATCACATTTCCCCTGCTCGTGCTTACATTTCCCATAAAAAAAGGAAATTAATGTAGATAGATAGACTTGAACTGATCATTGGGGAACTTACGCTTTTGTGGTTTGGATGGAATTTTTCTTGTCTGAACATGCACTTGTTGACTTTTAACGTTTTCAGATCCTTGATTTGGCATCATGGTCAATCGGTTTGGGGAATACGGAAGGAAGAAAGTGTAAAGGAAGGCCATGAACAGAGAGGTCAAAATAAGAGGAAGAACTCTCCCTACATTCATGCACCTCTCTCTATTGCCATAGCTATGAAACCTGTCCTGAAAAACCGTACTAGAAGACCTCATGGTCTTCTCCAAAACATAAAATTGCCACAAAGTGAGACAAAAAGGGAGGGGTGGGGTTTAAAGTGAGGAATACAAATAATTGGTAATCAGAGAATGAAACACGATTGATTCTATATCTGTTACTTCCATCAGTCTTTAATGACCACAATAATTACCACATTTTTTATTACATTTTAAAATTAATCAAATGTTGTATCCATCTTAAATATATTTGGTGAATACCGGCCAGCATATATCATTGGACAATTTACACCTATGTACATTTAGAGAGAGATAATGAGTTTTAGATATATAGTTATATAAAATTTTTGGGTTTTCAAATATCATTGTTAATACCAATCTAACATTAAATATTTTTTGAATTCATTTTCCAACACCTTTACCCCTTTTCCTTTTGCATTTTCTGTCTCCCGGACCCTTATAAGCTTACCAAGGACGTGTGAGAGTATTATTGTTCTACTTTAGTTAACTTGATAATTATTAAAGATTTATTTTTTATTTCACCATAAAAAGTTCTAGTAATACGGTAAAATGCGATTTAATATAACAAATTGTGCAAGACGCGCTTTAGAGGAAAGAGGAAAGATAATGTTAAACGAAAAATCAATTCATTGTGGTAGTAATATAAATACATGCATTTATATAATAAATTATAAAATTGTTAAAGTGTTGACCATTAATTTTAAATTAATGATTATATATTATATATATAAACTCACTTCTATAATATCACTATTATTAGAGATTAATAAGTATATACTGACACCTAGTCATATTTTAGCATATTGCCACGTCGTAAGAGTAATCTCTTAATTCCCTCTTAGCCAACTCTTTCGCCATTTAATTTCCTCCAATCACAAAGTTGTCGTTGTGTTTTCTCATAATCGTCCAGTCGTAGTTCACGCTAGCTCTGCCACCAAAAGGACCAACCTCTATGTCGGAGACCAACCTTGTTCAATGTTTCTTTGTCACCTCCCACATTTGAAACAACCTAGGGAGTCCTATATGTCTAGGCACGTCGCCCTCCTCGTCGATGAACCATGTTGTTGTTACCCCAAAAGATGATGGTTCCTCTATTTGCTCATTGATTCTTTCATCGCTCGCTTTGGTTAGTTGTTTATGTAAATTTGAGTTCCTTTTTCTTATTCAGGGCAAGACAAGAGGTAGGAGCTTATATATATCAAACATTGGCAACGATAAAGCATGCATGTAAACACTAAAAGGAATTGATGTTCCAATTGGTGGCATGGGGAAGAAGGATATTATTAAAAAACCAATAAATCATAGGAACTAGAATTAATCTTTTGATTCTGTTTAATTTATTTCAATTATGCTATTTAAAACATATTTTTATATATGACGTGGAAATTTACTGAAATGTGATTGGATGTCACTCTAAAATCTCTTTACATGACAATATCTACTAATTAGTCTCTTTTTAATATAAGTTTTTATCATTATCATCATAAATAAAATCACACCTTAGAATTATCACTACAAGAATTTTATCCTTTTGCTACCAAATTTAGCTACCCATGTCTTTTTTAGCTATAACAAGAAGTTAATAAACTAATTTACTACCTGTTATGGTCTCAAAATCTAGAAGACTAAACTAGTTACATATGACATTTGTGTGTGTTTGTTTATGGTGACTTTTTCCCTTTCCCCTCTCTTTTATATATAAATATATATATATATATATATGAGTCAGGATCTGTTGACACCAGGTGTCAAACTTCAAGACTTACACCAATTAATAACTTTTTGTAGAATGTGAAATTGACGAATCCAACCATTGAATTGAAAGTTCTTATAAAGTAGATCAAGCTTATGAAATTTCATAAAAATCGAAAAGTAATTGATACTTCATCAAACTAATTTATTTTAACGTATAATATATTTTTAAAATATAAGTAAAAGTCCACTATTAGATAACATACCTACGAATGTCCAAATTATCTGAAATTTGATATACATGATCATGAAGGTAATATAATATGATTCAACAGTTAGATTGGTCAATTTTACATTTTACAAAAAATTATTAATTGGTGTAAGTCTTGAAGTTTGACACCTGGTGTCAACGGATCTGTCTCTCTCTCTCTCTATATATATATATATGCTATTGTCATTAATATTATTGAATATATGTAACTGATAACTTAATATAGAAACGATTTTACATATAAAGGGTATTGAGTGACGTTACTATTTATAATTAAAGGACCATTATTATTATGATTAGTCGGTTATAACTTCCATAATGATACACAACCCCCCAACTTATAAAGTCGGTAAGACCGAGTTACCGTGTTTATTTTTTCATATATAGGCTAACTTCATAAATTTGGTAAAATCGTTTTAAGTCATATTTTCCACTTTCTTGTCCCATTAGCTTCAACGTTGGTGTTCTTTTCCGTTTCGATTACCTTTCATGTCTATGTGTTAGAATCGCAACTTGCATTAGAAATCGTAATTTTTATCCACTGTTGGATAGCTTTTTAGTATAGTCTAAATTCACTTGGTCGCTCGAATCTTAAGCATTGAGTTAACAAGATATAATTTACTGTTCGAGTTAATATGGTCGGCCACATTTTAACTTTTTGACTTAGCATGGTTGTTTTTGGACTAAATGATTCATTATTCGGCCATATACTATTTGTTAAAGTAATCCAACTTAGCATGATTTTCAAATCAATATATTTTGTGGGTGATACGTGCTAAAATAATGATAAATTTTTATATAATTACAACACTTATTAAGGGTAAAATGTTAGATTTATACCCCAATTTATCTCTTTTTAGTTAAAAATGCAGATCTTGTGATTATTTGATTCAAATTTGAATTTGATGCTATTTTGATAAGAAATCTGTTGATTTTGCAGATAAAAAGGAAAGTTTTAAATGGAGTAACAAGATAGCAGCAAATAAAGATAAGATCAGCAAGGGAGCAAGCTAAAAGAGAGGGAAATCAGGAAAACGCAGCAAATAAGGATAAGATCAACAAGAGATCAAGCTAAAAAAGAGGAAATCAGGAAAGCAGAAAACAGAGATCTGCGCTCCACCTGCGCTGAGCGCAAGTGAAGCGAAGGAATAAAAATCAATTCTGTTTCCTGCGCTTCATCTGCGCTGAGCGCAGGAACACAGAACCCTAATTTCCAATGGGCCAAAGCAAGGTTTTAACGGGCTTTCCAAAGTTCTATTTAAAGGACCTTTTGCAAAGATCGAAGGGAGGAGACGACAAAGCATATTTGGAGCTAGAGAAAAGTGTGACAGTCTCTCTATTGGTTTGTAATGGCTACCATGAGTAGTTAAAATCTCCTATAGGATTGAATGTATTCGATTCATTCCCCAATTGTATTTTGGATCCTCTTTGTTATTTATGAATCCCTATTTTTAATAATGTTGGTGTTTTTATTCTGTTCTTAATGCTTAGCTTTCGCCTTTGTGCCGAAATTATGATATGATTTTATGGGGCGCACTGGAAAGTGGTTTTATGAAATCAAGAGCGAGTTTTTGGGAGCCTAGGAATAGGGATCTTGAACACTGATTGGTGAAAACACTCAAGTTGTCACTGTGGGAACCAGGATGACTTGATAGCTTTTACAACTGTTCTTCAACCGGGGCAATTTGTGATAGTGGGAACCTGCATGAATTGTTTCTGAGTATTTCATATCTGTGGGAACCTTTTATGAAATAATATTTATTTGTGCTTCGATATTATAATTACATATTCATAAATTACATTGGGTTCTAAATACAAGAGGGGTGCGATAGATGAACTTCAATCCTAGTTCCAGTAATTTGCTCAACCTTATCCCAGTTTCTTATTCTTTCTTTTACTATTGCAATCCATTCAACAAACATATTCCCTCACTTGATAAGTGTGACCACTAGGATTTACATTGAACCGTTCCCTGTGGATACGACAACCCCTTTTTACTTACTATTATACTGCTGTGATTTTGGTACGCTTGCCAAAATTTTAACAAGTATTTTGGCGCCGTTGTCGGGGAACGGTGTCTCAATTTAAATTCTTGGGAAGTCTATCTTATCAAGTTGTATATATTTTTAAGTTTTAGGAATTTTAATTTTAATTTTTTTAGGACTTTTAGGAAAAATAATTTATTTTTATTTTTATTATTCCTCTCTAACCTTTGTGAAAGCTTCTTGATTTATGCTCTTGCGAGGACAGGTGTCTCGAAATCAACTGATATTTGATCCAGAAATAGAAAGGACATCTAGAAGGAACAGGAGTAGAAACAGGAGGAGAAGACAAGGAAGAAATCAAGTAGAAAACAAAAAGATGGCTGAATAAGTACCACCAATTCCACAAAGAAGAGTCTTAGGAGACTATGTTATGCAACAAGGTCCTCGATATTTTTCAAGCATAACTGTACCTGTTACTGCAAAATCTTTGGAGATGAAGGCCGCATATTTGAGTCTCATTAGTGCCCATCAATTCACAGGAATTGATCATGAAGATCCACGTACTCATCTCTCTACTTTTTATGAATTGATTGGTACCATGGGTTTTGAGGAAGGTGATCTGGAATCTGTTTACTTACGTTTATTTCCTTTCTCTTTAATAGGTAAAGCTAAGGAATGACTGAAATCACATCCCAACCAAAGTCTGACAAGTTGGAGTGTCGTGGAAGATAAATTCTTGAAAACATTTTTTCCTCCATCTCGCTATATTCAAGCAAAATCAGATATCTCCACATTTAAGCAAGGAGCAGATGAACCATTATGTGAAGCCTGGGAGAGATTCAAAACCTTGCTAAGAAAGTGTCCCAACCATGGTTTCGAGGATATTGCACAACTGAATATCTTTTGCAACGGACTCAGACCCGACACAAAGATGCTTATAGATGCTGCAACAGGAGGCACAATTATGATGGTGGATGTAGAACGTGGCATTACAATAATTGACAATTGTGACACCCACAATTTCCCCTACCAGTATATATATAAGATAGAGAAAGTTTAGAAATAAAAATTATGAGGTATTTAGGAACTATTGATAAACAATCAAATTTAGATTTTTGGAACTATCCAACCACAATTTTAAATAATTTTTCCTAAAGAGGAGTTTGGGAAAATGACCTAAATACCCTTAATAATTGTACAATTAAAGAAAATATAAATTTAATTATGAAAAATATCTAAAACTTAAGGGGACCTATATTTTAGTCAAAATGGTCTTATTATAATTAATAATGCATTTTAGAAATTAATTTAGAATTTTTTGGCACTTTTGGGCTAAAAGACCAAAATGCCCCTAGTTAGCAGTGTAACCCTAACCAACATATGAAAATTCGTGAAATAATATGGAAAATATACTTTGGACCTTAAAAGTGGATTAAAAATTTTATTTATAACTTTATAGAAATTTTGTGTGTAACACCACAATTTTTCTATCTGCTTGCTCTTGTTAAAATTTGACTGTTTTTGTGTGTGAACTGGGAAATTTGGGAAATAAGAGAGTTTAAGTGAGAACTGAGTTCTAATCACATTTTTAAGCTTAAAATAGGTTAGGACAATTATATGAATTTTTCTAGAATTATTGGGATTTTTTTGGGAATTTTGGTGTGAAATTACCTTTTTACCCCTACACTTTTTGGAAAATGACCAAAATGCCCTTGATTTGAATCAGAAAATTCTGCAACATTTTAGCAAAATCCCTTACTTAAACCCACCCAAAACCGTGAGCATGTGGGAGAGTCACCTTAGCTTGTTTTACACACTTCCTAAAGTCAAAAAGTGAGTAAAAGCCTTACTTTGTCATGCACCACCTTACACTTGGCCAATTCTTTCTCACATTACATGCAAAACCACTTTTCTCTCTTCATTTTTCTCCAAGACAGCCGAGACTTCTTCTTCCTCTCCTCTCCATCTTCTTCCTTTTCACTTTGTTAAAGGTTCCATCTTTGAACCTTTAACTCAAAAATCTTAGCCTTCATCCTTTAGAAAAGTTGCTTGGGAGATCAAGAGGAACTTAAAGAGGGAAAAATATTTGGAGTTGGTGGAGTTTCTCAAAGATCATTCTCCATTGTTGAAAGCTTGGTTCCATTAAGTAAAGGGGGGAGAACCTTGAACTCTAGTAGGATTGGTGGCTAGAGTAAAGGGTGACCCTTGATCCTTTTTCCCTTTTCCTTTTTCTTACCTTGAAAATGAATGTTGGAACCTATTTCCCTTGAGAAATGGTCCGGCCAAGCTTGCTTGGATGTGGTTGCATGTCGCTAAAAATTATTTGATGGTTGAAATGTGTTGATGTTTTGATTCTAAGTGCATGCAAGCTATCATTTTGATGTTGGAACCTATTTTTCTTGAAATAGGGTTCGACCAAGCTCCCTTGAGTGTGCATGCATGTTTTGAAAATTTGTTTGATGATTGAAATGTGTTAGTATGATGATTTTAGATGCATGCAAGTTGTGATTTGAAGTTAGAAAATTGTTTGCTTGATTTGATCATGAAAATGGAACTTTTGGCTATGTGTAAAAATATGAACTTTTCTATGAAGATTGGTATGTTTGGATGAAATAACATGAAATTATTGGTTTGGAGTGATTGTAGAACATCATACTTGAGTTTTATAATTTTAGAATTTATTGAATTTTGGCGAAATTCATGGTGTTCTTGATGTTCTTGATGGTGTTCTTGATGTTCTTGATGGTGTTCTTGAAGATGAATATGTTTGATCTTGAAAAGTTGATGGAATTGGCGTTGTTATGTTTATGGGCCTTAGTAGCCCAATAGGTTAAAAAGGTTTAAAAACTTAAAGTAACAAGTAAAGGTAAAAGATGACAACTTCCATTGTAAAATGATAAATCAAATTTGGGTAAAAAAATAAACCTATGTTACAGTTACCATAAAACTCATGTTACTTGGTAGAAACTTAATAAAATGGACCCTTATGAGTTGCCTAACCATTGGGCCTTTAGTTTAGGCCCAATACCTGTTAGGACCACAGGAAACACTAGAAGGGGGGGTTGAATAGTGTTTTAAAGACTTGGGAAAATTTTGGAAACCATTTTTAAAACTTCAAATGAATTAAGATAAATTGTTATGAAAAACTTAATTGAAATATAATTAATGTTATCAGAGATTTGTAGAAGATAAGAAATCAGAGATTTGTAGAAGATAAGAAAATAAGTTTTTCAGTGATATGATAAGGATGATAAAGCTGTTACAAATTCTAAGATCAGTTCAGAGGATAAAAAGATGTTTATCAGAACTTTGTTTAGAATGGATTTTATTAACCACCAAGGATACAACTAGAAGTTCGAATTTAATTGATATTGACATACAAGTAATTTTATCTTCTGATTTACAAACTGAGTTATTTGAGAAAAACCTGAAACACTTCAGAAGATTACTTCAGAGGATCTTTAAGGATCAGTTTCTGAAATACTTAAGACGATAGGGATCATCTCAAGTTCATCTTTTCCTTCTGAATTGATTTCAGACGCAAGTACAATTTTATTAAAAATACGTTGGTTTAAAGATAAGTTTTGATATTTAAAACAACTTTCAAAATAACTGATAAACTGAATTAACAGAGATTAAGGGAAAGAAGACTTAGCCACGAATTTATCCTGGTTCACTCACCAACCCAGTGCGCTACATCCAGTCCCAGGGCAAACCACCACTGGATTTTCCACTATCTGAACACTGATACAAGTATTCTTTTACCACAGCCTCTTCAGGCGTAACAACAAGTATTCCTTTGTTTTCAACTGCCTCTCCAGGCAACATATGCAGTATTATTTTACAGACAAGCCTCTCCAGGCTCAACAACAAGCATTCTTTCTTGCACCAAGCCTCTCCAGGCTAAAAAACAAGTATTCTTTCTTTCACCAAGCCTCTCCAGGCTCAACAATAAGTATTCTTTCTTCCACCGAGCCTCTCCAGGCTCTCAAACACATATAGTGTTTACTAAGTTTAGGTTTTTAAGAAACATAAACTCAGATTTTTTCCTGTACTAAGAGTTAACTGAGTACTACTCAGGATACAATGGACAATTCTAAGTACAAGGATGTTACAGAGAGATAAGTGTATGAATTTCTAATTGGGTTCTTCTCAGTATATTTATTCTTCAGAGAGTTGGCTTTATAAGATATGGTTTGAGCTTTAGCAGGTTCTCTCTTGGGATTGACCATTGGCAGTCCTAGATTACATTCTCACCACTTAACCGTGGGTTTGTCAATTTAGATTATAGGATCTTGGCTGACTGATCATATATCATAATAAGTTCAACCCATAGGCAGATCAACATCTTCAAAGACTTTCTTAGGACTATTTATAAGTTCTCGAAAGAGAAGAAGTGATTTGGCTCAGTATAGCCGTTGTGAAATAACTCCTTAAACGGTTGCTTCTTCTTAAGCAGAGTAGGTGTGCAGATAACTTAGCTCTGGCACACTTTTAGATGAGTTCTTTAACCTTGAGAGACTTTCCTTTAATAAATAGATACTTCTTTTCTCTCTCTGCATCTTCTTGTTCTTTCACCTTTCTTTTCTGTGAGTGTGAGGAGATATCCGTTGAATTTGTCCTTTTGCTCAATTTGTGCTATCTTTATTTTTGCTTAGCTTCTGAGCTTCTGACGTTTTCTCCTTCTTCTTTCTTAAGAATATTTGAATAATATTCTAGCTGTTGAACATATGGTCTTTGCCTTTGTTGAGACTTCCCGTAGTTTGAGATTTGTCCACGTAGTCAGATTTGAAAGTCTTCATGTCTTCAGATAGTCTGATATATCTCATCATCTTGTTCAGAGAGTATGTGTTCGAAAGGTTTTAATCTTCACATACTTTCAGATGATTAATGAGCTTTCAAATGGTTGCATTGTTTAAACTTGATGTCATCAGCTTCAACATATACTTATCTTAGATGATTGTTTCAAGCATTTCTTAGTTCTTCTCACTAAGGATACTTTCACAGAGTTCCTTTTCTTCTAGAAAAAATTACTTCTTCTTTTCTTCAGATGATCACATCTCTGATCTTCTTTGTCTCTTCCTATTGGAGATGATTACTTGAAATGAGTATACTTGGTCCAGATATCTTTTGTCAATTTCTTGTTCAGTCTTCTGATACGTTCTGGGCAGCAGTGGATGCAGTAGGTCAGCACATGCAGTGTTTTTCATTGCAGGTGCAGCAGTAGTTGCAGAGTTTCCTTATTTGTGCAAACCTTTTGAACTAGGCAAGAAAGTAGTTCTGATTTTTGTGCTGAAATGAGTGATTCAATGGGTAGAGTGTTCTTCACACTTAGCAACGTCTTCAAGAGGTCAACTCTTGATTCTGACACATTCAACCTTCAGATATACAGAATTCTTTAGACGATAGTCATTCTTCAGACGGAGTCAGGTCTTCAGTTTGTCTTCAAGTCTTCAGATGATAGTCACTCTTCAGACGGAGTCAAGTCATCGGTTTGTCTTCAAGTCTTCAGATGATAGTCACTCTTCAGACGGAGTCAAGTCTTCAGTTTGTCTTCAAGTCTTCAGATGATAGTCACTCTTCAGACGGAGTCAAGTCTTCAGATAGTTGAGATTCTTCTTCTCATCACTTTCTGTGCTTTTCTACAGATAATCTACTATAGCTTTTTCGTTAAATGCTTAAATTAATTCTGAGACTCAACAATACCTTCAAAAACACTCATAAAACTCACCATAAGGCCAAACAAAAATAATGAATGGACATTGGGCTTGGATTAGTGTTGGTCTTCAACTCTAATCCTACCCATAAAGATCAAGACTCAAATTTAAGTTTAGTAAGCCCACTAATCCAATTCACTTAAGTTAATAGATCAAGGAAGAATTAATTAAGGTTAACCCTAATCCTAATCCTAATCAAGGCTTAACCTAATCAAATCCTAATCATCCAAGATCATAGATTAATCTTAATTATTAATCATTAACGAGGTGTTAATAATATGATTAAGACTTAATGATGATTAAGGACTAATTAAATATTATTAACCTTAATTAAGTTTAATTAAAAGTCTAATCCATGATTAGGAAAGAGATTAAGGGATAATTAAGAGCTAATTAGGATCTTAAAGAAAGATTGAGACTTAATAAGGGAAGATTAACATTAATTATAGCCTAATTAAGGAAGATTAGCCATGATTAAGGATTAGACTTAACCCTAATCATACACATAATATGAACTAAGATGTGTAGCACTATTCATAAGACACAACCATAAGCCTTAGTAAGCTATATGACTTATGTGAAAGTGATCATTAGTCTTAAAAGACGAATGAAAATAAGTTACTCTAAAAGCTTGTGACAAACACACCCTTCTCGCATAAGACTTAAGGAGCCTAGTGAGAGAGTGTGGATTGGCCCAATATGGGGTTTGGTTCTCCTTGTGAAGGAAAGACATTAAATCGGTGCCATGCCGTGGGGAGTGGTTACACGGAAGGATTCAATGGGCTTTGCCAGTAAGGACTGTGTGTGCTGAGAAAGCATTGTTTGGTTTTCCTTGCGAAGGAAAGACATTGAATCGGTATCGTGCCGAGGGAGTGGTTACGTGGAAAGATTCAATGGGCTTTGCCGGTAAGGACTGTGTATGCTGAGAAGCACTAATGTATGACATGCATCATAAAGCATTGATGATATCTAAGGTTGGGAACCTTATGACCTAATATGGCAGTGACACTTTGGTACAGTGTGAAACTGCTTGGGACTAGTGCACTGGGTTTTGCAAAGAACTCCAGCGGGTCCTGAAAGGGATGCCAGCCCTGAGGATAGTTGAGTTCCAGACTGAACATCCGGGGACGTAGGCTAGCTCCCTACTGTCGAGTTCATGGGGATCAAACTTGATTATGCCTGTCGCACTCAAGGTTTCGGGGTCAGTTGAGATTGTCTGGAAGGTTCACAAAAGAAAATTTGGCCAAAAGAAAATATATGAGCAAGGCTCTTAGAATCGGGCTAGTACAGACTCTAACTCCGGATACATTGTCCATATAGGTCGTGCAGTTGCTGTGTGCACTGTGGTGGTGATTTTCCCGAGCCCTCATGCATTGCATGGTACATGCTAGTTGCGACACCCTTAGTTTTACCACTAAGAACATCACATATATGACACGTGACCAACAGAATTATTGTTTTCAGAAACGTCAAAATTGGGATTTTTTTTTGAAAAGGGTTTTGTCGTCATCAACCTATTACATCTCTAGTTTCATTTTAAGTATTTATGAAATATCCTTTCCTTAATCTGAAACTCATTTTCCGAAAACATCTAAACGGTTATTACCTCACGCACATACACAACATACACATAGTTATAAAACCAGTATAAGAAAAGGAAACAACATGAATATATACATGCAACATAACATCAGTGTATCTCTCGAGCTATCCAGATATCCATATCAAAATAAGAGTTCTAGTAGTAGACCAAAATAAACAAGACCTCAACAAAATACAAAATAAGAGGTTACTAAATCAGAGCTGCTACTACCTAGACTCAAAACCACACTAGTCCTACTCGTCACTAGACGGATCTCCCTTCGGCTCCTCCTCCTCTGAATTCTCTCCCGGGGCCTCCTCCTCATACGAGGTGTCGTCAATCACAATCAGGTCTAACTTACTTGTGAGAGAGTGGCCTTGTGCATCAGGACGCATAGGCTGAGAATCTGACGCCTTAGAAGAAGGTGAGTACCTAGGAGAGTCTAGTCCGACCATGTCAGCCATCCGAGATGACCGCGACGACGAAGAAGAAGCGGGGCGACGACGTGAAGGACGGAAGGTAGTGTAGCGCACCAAGTTAGGTGGCGTCGGGAACTCGAGAGTCACAGGCACAATGAAATCCAACTCTGGTACAAGCGGAAGTCCGTGATGAGAGATGATGGCACGGACTTCCCCCGAAAACTCACATCTGCGAGGGATGTCCGTCACCCTCCAGGTGCCCCTCGGCATCCACTGTAGTTGCACTTGCATTGACGTCATGGCTGAAGTCTTCGATACCGGCTATCGACGTAACGAGAAGAACACAACAACAAGAGATAGAAAAGAAGGGTGAGAACATCGCATGAACTCACAACATGTAGGATACAGTAAACTAGAGCACACATACACAGACAGTCAACATAGTCCAATCGATAGGCAACACAAAACATGTCATCATAATGTACTCATATGAATGCGACTTTACTATTATAATGCAACATCTAATGCATGCGGGCCCAGGGAAACATCACCATCCGCAGTGCACACAGCAACTGCCCGACCATATATGCACAACGTATCAGGAGTTAGAGTCTGTACTGGCGCGGTACTTGTATTTTTCTTTTGGCCAATTTTATCCGACTTCCAGACAATCTCAACTGACCCCGAAACCTTGAGAGCGACAGGATAGTCAAGCCTGATCCCCTTTGCAACTCAACAGTAGGGAGCGAGCCTACATCACCTGAGCCTTTCTGGAACCTGACTATCCTCAGGGCTGGCATCCCCCCTCGAGGACCCGCTGGCGTTCTTTGCAAAACCCAGTGCACCCGTCCCAACCAGTTTCCCACTGTACCGAGTGTCACTGCCATATAGGTCGCAAGGTTTTCAACCTTGATCATCAACAATGCTTTATGATGCATGTCACACAACAATGCCTATAGTACTCACATCCTTACAGGAAAAGCCCATTGAATCATTCAACGTCACCACTTACCCGTGGTACGGCCCGATTCAATGTCTTTCCTTCAAGGAAAACCAGACAGTGCTTTCTCAGCATACACAGTCCTTACAGGCAAAGCCCATCGAATCATTCAACGTCACCACTTACCCGTGGTACGACCCGATTCAATGTCTTTCCTTCAAGGAAAATCGAACCCTATCTTGGGTTGGAACCGCACTCTCTCACTAAGCTTCTCAAGTCTTATGTAGAAAGAGTGTGCTGGTTATAATCTTTTAAGGTAGTTTGTACTAATGTTCTTCTTTGAATCAATAATCATTTCCACTTGAGTCCTATAATTTACTAAGATTTATGATTGTGTCTTATGGATAGCATTACTTATCCTAATTCCTCTTGTATAACTAATTAAGATTAAGTTTAACCTTTAATTATAATTAGTCTTCATTAACTGAACTATAATTAGTCTTAATCTTCTTTAATTCAGTCTTAATCCTTACTTAAGATCCTAATTAATTCCTAATTATTCCTTAATCTCTTCCTTAATCTTGGATTAAGCTTTTAATTATATTTGATTAAGGTTAATTAATTTTAGCCTTAATTAATTATTCTTTACTTAATTAACTTAAGTAGATTAGGTTAATTAACTTAGATAATTAAATTAGCCAACTCCACTAATTAATTCTTGAGTTTTAATTTTAAAAACTTGGATTAGAGTTGAAGTCCAACTCTAATCTAAGCCCAATTTCATAAATTATTTTTGGTTGACTTTCAATGAGTCCTTGACTCACCTTTTTGAAGGTTTTGGGCCTAAACCAAAGGCCCAAAGGCTTGATAACTCTTAGAAATTTCCTCAAGAATGAGGTGCAGAAACAACTCACAAAACAACCCAAAAATCCCTCCTTTGAGTCACCAACAAGAGCTTTACAAGGCTAGAAGGCTTAGTGTTTAAGCTTAGGGTTCAAAGATGGAACCTTAGGCTTGAAAGTGTTTGGAGAAAAATGGAGGATCTGAGAGAAAAGAGAGAGAGTTCACGGCTTCAAGAGGAAGAGAAAGAGAGAAATGAGAGAATGAAATGGAGACCTTGCATGTTAGGAAAGGAAAATGAATAAATGTTTTAATGTTTAATACCATAATTTTCCTAAGCTAGACACTTGTCTTGGAAGGAAGGAAGAGACAAGTGTCTCCCATGCAACACACACACACATGCACGGTTTCTAGAAGGAGGAAAGGAAGAGTTGTGCAAATTTTCTGGCCCGGATCAAGAGTATTCGGGCCCGGTTCAAGAGACAGGAGGGGCAAAAGGGTCTTTTTTCACAGAAAAATCCCAAAAATTCCCAAAAATTCTAGAAAAATAGGAAATTCATTCATAAACTCGAAAATATAAATTTTGATGACTAAAAATAATTTTAATCACTCAAAATTCAATAAAACACAAAATACGGCAAAACGGTAAAAACGCGGGTGTTACAGTAGTCGTTTGAAATCCTTGGTAAATGACATGGTTGCTTGCATTGCATGAGCATATCACGTAATTTTATGATGTTTTGACCCTCTATGTGAATGATTGGGTTTATTGTTGTATGAATTGCGTGAATTCCCATATCTGTTTACTTTAGTCATTATATCCTGCGTTAAGTGAGTTCATGTAAAGTGTTCTCACCCCCTTGTCTTTCTTTTACGTTGTCTGTCACTCTTTTGGAACCTAAAAGGGCATGGACTCTGGAGGGATGCACTTTGTTCTAAAGATAGACATGGCATTCAGGTTGAACCAGATCTTGATGAGTTAGGTCGTAGTGTTTAGGGATATATATAAGTAGCAGTATACAGTAAAGATAGGTCGTAGCCGGATAGAAAGTCCACTTTCTTTTTGAAATGTAATATACTAAAACCCCTACTAAGATGTACGTTATTTCCGTTGTAATTTTGAATAGTAATGAAATGATAATTCCAGTACTAATATGTTTCTTCTTGTTTTATTCCAATTATGATTTACTAATCAAAGATGATGCTTAAAAAAAATATATCACCAATTTTTCCTCACTTCCTTAAAAGATTAATTAACAAATCTTAACTGAGTTAGTCGAGTAATACTCGTCACGGAATGAGGGTGTTACATTAGTGGTATCAGAGTAGTTCGGTCCAACCGGACTGTGAGTTTGGGTTTGATGGTTATATTGAGTCTAGTGTGATCCGGTTTAGGTGTTTTGAAGTCTTGCAAGGTTGATGTGCTTCTGACTACTCTGGTACAGGACAATGGGACTGGCCACCCCAATGGCCTGTTCAGGTTAAAAGGAAGCGTGACAACCTGCAGTTGTGAGTTTTGGGAACACAAGGTTAATAATCATAACTTGATTAGTTGTGAAGTTGAGAAAAGATGTTTTGGTCATCTGTATGATGAACATGAGTGGTTATAAAGAGATGTAGTTATGTTGTCTATTGAGCTTTGTCTTCTTGTTGATGTCTTGAGTAAGACCCCATGTGTTTGAATTAAGTAATTCTTTTTATGATTTTGTTTGGATTGATGAACTGGTGTGTAAAGGATTGCTTCATGTTGTTTTATGTGACTTTGGCATGTTAAACTTTACTTCCTACTAGTATACAATAGTTTGCAACATGCTTATTGTTTAGAATTGAATTGAGTTTTGAGTTTGAGAAAGAATATAAAAGTTGTATTTAGGTATTAATTATTTAAAAATCTTAAATATATAGGTATATATAAAACACTTAGATATGCCTGTGTTTCTTCCTTGTGAGTTGAATTATCCTAATCCTTATCCTTAGATCTCTCCTCTTTCCCTCATGAGTTTCTACCATTAAAAGTTAGTTGAGTTAAAGAACGAACCAAGTAGTCAACCTTCAAAAATGGGTTTGCTAAGACCTCTAGGTCTTGAGGTTGTACACGAGTGTAGTTAATAGTTGATCAGGATTGTGATTTGAGGTTATGAACGAAATGTCAAAGGTTAGAATAGGATGACCATTAAGGATAGGTGTCCATTCCTTTATATGAATGACCTAGTTGATCAATGATGGATTCAAGGTTTTTAATTCAAGGTTTAACATGATTGATCGTTAAGGTTTTGATATTGACCTAGGATTTATATTGATATCTCTTGAGAATTCAATTATTGACAATTGACTTGTTAAAGTGAGTTAGAAGTGATTGATGACTTGGGGTATACTTAGGGTAAATGATGATGGAGTTAAGGATAGGAGTTACAAATATACGATTTGAGATCAGATTATAGTAGTTAAGGCATATTTGGTTACCTTATTGTTTGACTTGAAGTCTGAAATGGTTTGACTGTAGGATAGGTGCCATGCTTGAAGTTTAATAGATACAATAGAGTATGATTGCTATCTCTAATAGATTGATAAGCAAATGATCTGTTAGTATCAAGATTGCGCAGAGCAGATTAAAAAAAGAAATCATGGAATAGGGAATTAGATGTATGAGTAGGCACTACAAGAACTATATTTTTATGAAATAAGTAAGGATAACACTTCCATGAGGATAGTAGAAATAATATATATGAAAAACAATGAGGCCTTATTGTATGTGTTAACCTTGATGATTAAGAGATATACTCGATTGACGCTTCTGTAATTTGAAATAGGTATGTGAGTGAAATATCATAAATGATTAGATTGGATTTGGTAAAAATTATGGGTGTGTTGATTGAGTATGATCTTGCTAATTTATAGGATTAGTCTATGCATTGATCTTGATGGGCTTAGATTCTCAAAGAAGAGTATTTCAATCAGTGAATATTTAGACAGGGTTTTGAAGATTGGAATAGTACTACATATAAGTAGGTGATGTTTTGCGTAAGGATGCCCTAGGGGACGAATGCAATCCATGGAAGTAGAATGACCTTAAATTTTTTTTTCTTACATAAGTTTAAAAGATAGATTACCTCTAACTATGTATCGAGACTATAGGTGGTCCTACAATCTGCTTTTGGATTTTGCTATGAATGCTATAGGTGTCTAGTAATTACATTTGGATTGGTTGTCGTTTGTGTTCGTTTCCCTCCTCTGTGAACCCAATATTCTAGCCTCATTCAAGCCAACTTATCTTCATTCTTACATGCAACGTCCTCGCCTATTCCTAGGACCTAACAGAATGTACAGAATCCCTTGGAATAATCTCGGGGTTATTAAGGACGAGTAGGTTATAAGTGGAACTGTCAAATTATAAACCTTAGTTAGATAAAAGTAAAATCATTGAGATACATTTTGTTTAGGAAAAATGATATGTGTGGTTATAAAAAGGAGTAGTTTTACAGTAAAAAGGACGTAAGGTGATGATGGATGATGAGGCCTTCTTGGGTGTAACAACTTATCATAGAAGGAATTAAGCTTTGGTTGTACATGGTAGTTGATATTTTAAGTGGGAAGATCCTGCAACAATATACAGTGATAGATAAAGCAAAAACAAACTGATACATGAGTCGAAGGACTTAGAAATTTAAGATTCTTGAGAGAAAAAGGACTTAGAAATTTTATATAGGGAAGTGATGGAGGGTGAACAAGATCAGTAAAAGTGTTGATATTAGTTCCAATGGAACTATTGTAATCATTGGTATAATAAACAATACTTGTGACTATTGTAGTATATGGAATTAGGTATTCAGACATGGTGAAGAAAGAGAAAGAGAACGACATTGAGACAAAAGAGAAAAAGAGGGAGAAGGAAGACATACAAGTACCTCAAGTTAGGGAATTACCATATCCATAGAATCCCTCTAAGAAAGATATAGACAGACAATTTGAAAGATTCATGGATATTATCAAAAGATTGCAAATGCCTACATATGCCAAATTCATGAAGGAACTCCTCACCAAGAAGAGGAAGTTTAGAGATAAAACAATAGAGCTTGAAGATGGATGTAGTGCAATAATTCAAAAAACATTACCTCAAAAAACTAAAGATCCTGGGAGTTTCACAATACCAGTCACAATTGGAGCACTACCAGTGGGAAAGGCATTACTCGACCTAGGTGCAAGCATAAATTTAATGCCTTTATCCATGCTAAAAAGGATTGGAGATCTAGAAGTGAAGCCTACAAGGGTGACATTATAATTGGTTGATAGATCAATGAAATATCCATATGGGATAACTGAAGATGTATTAGTCAAGGTAGAAAAATTCATGTTTCCAGTTGACTTTGTAATAATGGATATTGAAGAAGATACTGAAGTTCCCCTTATCATTGGGAGACCCTTTATGAAAACCGCTAAAGTCATCATCGATGTTGATGATGGAAAATTAAAAGTAAGAGTACAAGATGATGAGGTAAATTTCAATGTTTTTGAAGCAATGCAATATGCCAAAGAAAAGCAGCAGTGACTCCAATTAGATGGGATAGAGGAAACATCTTTAGCTGTTTAGGAACTATTAACAAAGGCGGACCGTTTAGAAAAAGCTCTAACAGGTATTGATACTGACCTTGGTGAAGAAGAAAGGATTGAAGTTGAAGAATACTCAAGGCAATTGGATTTGGCTAAGACAGTGTCACCCAATGAAGAAGATGAAGAATTACAACAAGAAAAGAAAACTGAAAGTCAGAAGCTGGAACTAAAGGTATTACCTTCTCATCTTAAATATGCTTTCCTTTCTGATGATGAAAATAAACTTGTTCTTATAAGTAACACTTTAACACCCTCCGAGGAAGAAAAGTTGTTATATGTTTTGAAGGCAAATGAAGGAGCAATAGGATGGACTCTATCTGATCTCAAAGGCATCAGTCTGTCATATTGTATGCACAAAAAACATATGGAGGAAGATTACAAACCTGTTACACAACCACAAAGGAGATTAAATCCCACCATGAAAGAAGTGGTAAAGAAAGAAGTACTGAAACTTCTTGATGCAGGTATGATCTACCCTATTTCTGATAGTGCTTGGGTAAGTCCAGTCCAGGTTGTTCCTAAAAAGGGAGGTATGACTGTCATGAAAAATGATAAAAATGAATTGATTCCTACTAGGACAGTCACAGGATGGAGAATGTGCATAGACTATAGGAAACTGAATCAGGACACAAGGAAAGATCATTTTCCTTTACCATTCATGGACCAAATGTTAGAAAGAATGGAAGGACAAGCATTTTACTATTTTCTAGATGGGTACTATGGATATAACCAAATAGCAATGAATCCAGAGGACCAAGAAAAAACTGCTTTCACTTGTCCTTTTGGTTTCTTTGCTTACAGGAAAATGTCGTTTGGTTTTATGCAATGCACCAGCCATTTTCCAAAGATGTATGCTTGCTATTTTTGCAGATTTGGTGGAAAAATGCATTGAAGTCTTCATGGATGATTTCTCAGTCTTTAGATCTTTCTTTGATGATTGCTTGAAGAACTTGGACACCGTACTGAAGCGGTGTGTTGAAACAAATCTTGTGTTAAATTGGGAGAAATGTCATTTCATGGTGACTGAAGATGTAGTCTTGGGACACAAAATTTCTGCAAAAGGAATTAAGGTGGATAAAGCGAAAGTAGAAATCATCGAAAAGTTACCACCACCAGTAAATGTGAAAGGCATCAGGAGTTTCCTAGGTCATGCCGGCTTCTACAGGCGTTTCATCATGGATTTCTCAAAAATAGCCAAGCCACTCAACAACTTACTCAATAAGGACACTCTATTTAAATTTGATGCTTATTGTCTAAATGCTTTTAACTTGTTGAAACAAATATTAATTTCTGCTCCTGTCATTATTGGTCCTGATTGGACACTAGGTTTTGAACTCATGTGTGATGCTAGTGATAATGCCATAGGGGCAGTTCTAGGGCAAAGAAAATCTAAAATTTTTCATACCATACACTATGCTAGTAAAGTTTTGAATGAGGCAAAAATTAATTATGCTACCGTAGAAAAAGAACTATTAGAAATAGTGTGTATATTGATAGGATCAACTGTCATTGTGTATACTGATCATGCTGCAATAAAATAGTTTTTGACCAAACTTGATTCTAAACCTAGACTGATCAGGTGGATTTTATTATTGCAGGAATTTGATTTGGTGATTAAAGATAGAAAGGTGAGTGAGAATGTTGTAGCAAATCATTTATCAAGATTGGTAAATGAAGAAGTAACAAATTGATAGCGGGGAAGTTGTAGGATCTAGAATTGAGCAAAAACAACCGGTTAGAATCAATTAAAGGCACTAAAATTGTGAATTATAGGTGCAGGGCAACAGCTATAAATGCGCAAGAAAATGCAAGAAAATGAGAGAAAATGAAAGAAAAAGTGGAAGAGAAAGAGATGGTTGGGACACCACTGAAGTAGGAATCCACCCACAGCAAATAAGTCCAATCGATAAACGCCATGGATTCAGGGGAACCAGATAAGTCTTGGGTTGGTTTAAGCAAGAACCACCAAGCCTACTCTCAACTCACACTTGAGGAGAAAAATGGGCATAATGCCTTTACTAATTTATCAAAGTTGTAAAATACAAGAGAGGAGCCTCCTATATATAGGAGTGGGAGGGGGCGGCCAAGTGGGAGAAAAATGGGGAAAAATAAAGATGAGTGAAAAAGCTATCCTAGTGGGTCTTGAACCCATGTACCCAAGGCTATTTAGCCAAGCTAATGCTTAAACCAATAAAGCCACAAATTAGCGCCCCAAGCTAGGAAGAAATAGGAAAATTACAAGCAAGTCCTAATTACATCTTAGTTCCTAAAATTAAGTTCCAAATTATTTATTTAATCCTTCCTAATTAAGATGAAGTCTTCTTGTTGACTTGGTCAAGGGTGGTCAAAGGTTGACCATGGGAGGGTTGACCAAGGCTTGGTCCAGCTCCATGCGCCCAAGTCAGGCCCAGCTCCCCTTCAGCTCCGCTGTCAGCTCAGAGTTCCACTGGCAGTTGCCATCATTCCCTCCCCTTTAGAAAGGATTTGACGTCAAATCTGAAAGATTAGAAAGAAGCCATAAGAAGAAGAGGAATGGGGATAGAAAGAAGGAGATGGATGACTAAAGTAGCAAGTAAGAAGATACTTCCCTTAGCCTTTGGGGAGTATAGCTGGACGACCACAAGTTGAACATCTTCCTTGAGCCTAGACAACAAAAGGAAGACCCATAAGTATTATTCCAAAGCAAGCAAAGTGAAGGCTCATAACAAAAATACTTGGGGATCATAACGATCAGCAAAAGAAAAACATAGGAGATGAACAAGAGGTATTTGAGATAAGGGTTAGAAAACTCCCTCAATGAAGATTGAACCATCTTGTCCATGTACTTTGTGGATTTATATCCTGTATCAAAGACTAATCTTTTGAAGCCCTTTTTTTCAAGTAAAGGGGTAAGTTGGTTAAAATGAAATTTAAACAAGTGATATGCATGTTTCAAACCAACAAAATAATCCACAATATATTGCCAAATGAATGCACAATTAAAACTATGTGGTATGAATGTCCTATTTTTTGGAAGTGAGATCCCATCATGCTCATTGAACATAAGACACGTATTTTGAGTATTATTGAAAAATCATAGTGCATATGTTTATGCCATGAAGTATTCATGCAAGTTTGTTCAAGAGCCATATCCATGCTAAAGCACTCACTCAAGTAGGACAACACCTTTTGCATGTTATTATATGTGTTCATGAAAGATGAAATACCAAAAGAATCACATTGAGTATGCATATCAAGAAGCATATCATCATTTGAATTAGATGTCAAACAAGTTTTCCTACATGTGATAGCTTCATCCAAATTTTTATCCTTTTTTCTAACTAGTTCAAGAGCATAATACACATCTTTGTATGAAACAATTATTTTAGGTCCAAAATGTGTATGCACTTTATATATACAAACCAAAGGCACATGCATATTCAATCCAACTTTGTTTTCAATCCTATCATGCAATTTATATTGAGCAAAGGAATTGACTAAACATGCATCTTTAGTAAGTTTCATGGTACTCTTAAACTTAGTTTGCTTTTCTAAACATGCAATAGGTTTTAAAGCATTATCAACATTGTTTATTTCTTTTAAACATGTAATGCTTGGATGCATATAATTGTGCATAGAAAGAGGCATTTCATGCATAAAGAAAGTTAGTTTAGGGAACTCCCTCTCAATAGCTTGAGTTGTCCTCTTTGCAACACTAGAAGTATTTTCCATCAACCTATTCATGCTTTCACTAGAAGAATTAGCATTCAATTGATCACAAGAAAAACATACTTTCTCTTCTTGCACTCTTAATTTTTTTCCTCACTTTCTCTTTTAACTTTTTCTTCTTTCTCTTTTTCTGTTTGTTCTCTTTTCTCTTGTTCAGTTAACCTCTTGAGTGTAGTTTGATATTCTTTTATTTCCTTTGAGGTCATAGGCATGAGTGTGAATTTTATTCCTTGGTGGCGGAACCTATAGGTATTGGCAAACCCATCATATTTTACCCTTCTCTCATATTGCCATGGTCTTCCTAAAAGGATGTGAGAGGCCTCTATGGGTATAACATCAAAGGTTATTTTATCTTGGTAATCCCAAATTTTGAACCTTAAGCTCACTTGCCTATCCACCATAAATTCTTCCTCATCACTCACCCATTGAAGTGTATAAGGTTCTGGATGTGGGGTAGTAGGTAAGTTTAGCTTGTTAACTAACCTAAGGCTAGCTAAGTTGCTACTACTTCCTCCATCTATGATCACCAAACATACCATATCTTCAATGTGGCACCCAGTGTGGAATAGGTTTTCTCTTTGGCTCTCTTCTTCACCTAAAGGTGTTTCTAAGGCTTTTCTAAACAACATGGTTGCCCTTTCCCCTTGCCTTCTTCCTTCCATTCTCCTAGATTGATTTTAGTCTTAAAGTTTTATGGACCTCTCCACTCAAACTAAGTGTTTACACTCAATGGAATGTAACACTCGTGTATCTCACTCTTTTTGGCTTTTTCTATAATGAAAACTCTCTTGCCTCTTCTACTCCGTTGAGGATGGTTTGATCTTGTAAAGTCCAACAGTGAGACTAAGTCTTAACCTTCCCAAATAGAAGCGCACTAACAAAAGAAAATACCTACTGAAAGAGGATTTTGAATTTCCTAAGACAAAACAAAGAGTTGATATAGACAAACAAGAAAAGCAAGCACTCAAGAAGGCTTATACACAAGAGTAGAAAGCAAACAAGACAAGACGAAAGAAATTGCAAAGAGAATTGTTTTTGGTGATTTTTTGAAAAGAGTTGCCGAAATTGTCGTTTTAGAAAAACAACAAATTACAACTCAATTTACAGTATACAGAGAAATGAAATGAAAAATTACAGTTAACTGTCAACTATGTTGTTGGGTTACATTCTTTTGTTTTTCATTAATTTTTCTGATTTTTTTTAATTTTTTTTGACTTTTTGGGTGTCTTTTGACTTTTTCTCCTTGTAGTTGACTTTTGCACCCTTTTTGCTTTTTACACCTCTTTTTGTATTTTTGGCAATATAATTTTTTTTTGTATTTTCCTTTGCCTCTTTTCTTTCTTTTTGGCTTTTTCCCCAACAGAAAATGACAGAAATTTGTACAAAATTACAAAAATCTAAACTACAACTACTGTAATTTTTTTGAGATTTTTGACACTAAACTGGTCCAAACGGTACCAGAAAAACAAAATGGACAAGATGAATTCTAAAAACTGTAAAATAAAATGGTATGGCAACCTGATTTCAAAAAATTCCAAAAAAAATTCTTATCACTTCCTTGTTGATTATACAAACACAGTACGGTCACAGAAACGCGCTTGGTTCAATTTTAAGATTGGAATTAAATTTTGAAGGAAAATCAATAATTGGAAATTGTTGATCTTCTTCCAACTCTATGAACCAAAAATCAGCCTAATGGTGAGCGTTTTGCACAATCAAACAGGGAAAGTCCAAGGTAGAGATAGCAGAAAATTCAATTTTGCAATCAGAATGCCAAACTGACAAACAGAACAGGAGTAGAAAATTGAACAAAACAGAGCCCAAGAAAAGCGCAAAAGTGGCAAAAACATAAGAAGAAAATGCGCAAGAATGAAAAAAATGGGGGAAACTGAAATTAAAAGGATGGGGATGACATAAATGTAAATGGCAGAATGTAAATGGCAGAAAGTAGAGGGGATGACAAAAATTAAAAGGATGGGGAGAGCAGAAATGTAAATGACAGAATGTAGAGGGGATGGCGGATGCTCCAAAATTGCTCAATTCAACAAAGCTCTGATGACCAATTGATAGCAAGGAAGTTGTAGGATCTAGAATTGAGCAAAACAAACCGGTTAGAATCAATTAAAGGCACTAAAATTACGAATTATAGTTGCAGGGCAGCAGCTATAATTGTGCAGGATAATGAGAGAAAATGAAAGAAAAAGTGGAAGGGAAAGAGATGGTTGGGACGCCACTGAAGCAGGAATCCACCCACAGCAGATAAGTCCAATCGATAGACGCCACCGATTCAGGGAACCAATTAAGTCTCAGGTCGGTTTAAGCAAGAACCACCAAGCCTACTCTCAACTCACACTTGAGGATAAAAATGGGCATAATGCCTTTACTAATTCATCAAAGTTGTAAAATACAAGAGAAGAGCCTCCTATATATAGGAGTGGGAGGGGGCGGCCAAGTGGGATAAAAATGAGGAAAAATAAAGATGAGTGAAAAAGCTATCCTAGTGGGTCTTGAACCCATGTCCCCAAGGCTATTTAGCTAAGCTAATGCTTAAGCCAATAAAGCCACAAATTAGCGCCCCAAGCTAGGAAGAAATAAGAAAATTACAAGCAAGTCCTAATTACATCTTAATTCCTAAAATTAAGTTCCTAATTATTTATTTAATCCTTCCTAATTAAGATGGAGTCTTCTTGTTGACTTTGTCAAGGGTGGTCAAAGGTTGACCATGGGAGGGTTGACCAAAACATGGTTGACCAAGGCTTGGTCCAGCTCTATGCGCTCAAGTCAGGCCCAGCTCCCCTTCAGCTCCGCTGTCAGCTCAGAGTTCCACTGGCAGTTGCCATCACAACTGCACAGGCTGAATTAGATGAGGAATTTCCCGATAAGAAGCTCATGATGATTCAAGAAAGGCCATGGTTTGCTGACATGGCCAACTTTAAGGCAGCGAGAGTATTACCAGATGATCTCACATGGCAGCAAAAGAAGAAGTTCTTAAGGGACGCAAAAAGATAAATGTGGGATGATCCTTATCTTTTCAAAATGGGAGCTGACAATCTGTTAAGAAGATGCATTTCAAAAAAAGAAGCTCAAAGCATCTTATAGCACTATCATAGTTCACCTTATGGAGGGCATTTCTACAAGGACAAAACCGCTGCATAGGTTCTTTAATCTGGATTCTTTTGGCCAACTTTGTTCAAGGATGTCCATCTGTAACGCCCTAATTTCTCAACTCAGAAATAATGCCCGTTGGAGACACTATTCCTGAATTTCTGAAATCATTACGTCAATTTCCGATATCGTCATACATTTGCTTAAAACTTTCCAACGATTAGCTTATGTCATAACAAGACATACGTCAAAGAACTTAAATGAGTATGGAATCTACTAAACCTTAGGGAAGAATCCACACTTAGAGGAGTGTGATTCAATGAACTCATACCGGAAATTCGGCAGAGTCTCCCCTAAAAATCGGATAATTACCAATTCTAGCTTAACCTGAAAAACATCAAAAACCAATACAATTCAAAATCATACATATCATAACATCAGAACTAGGCCTCAGTGGCCAATTCAAAAATAATTATACTTATACCATATACATCAGTGACTAATCATTTATTAATTACAATCAAATCTACTTCTAATACTTAAAACTCCAAATTCGAAAATGACTTAGTTCCTCAATTCCTCCTTCTTGCTTAACCAGCTCCTAAGGTTTACTGCACAACTAAAGAAGATCCCCGAAACGTGGGGTGAGACTACAGTCTCAGCAAGTACAACCAAGCATATATATAGTGTGGGAAATCAAACTACATTTATCAAACATTACATGTGACATATTCACAAACTAAATACATAAAACATATTTACTAATAGTTAGTGATAGCCGGATAGGTGTAGGATCTAGAATTGAGCAAAACCAACCGATTAGAATCACAATTAAGCAAATAATTGCGAAATATAGGTGCTAGAACAGCAGCTATATTCACGCAAGAAAGTGAAGGAAAATGAGAGAAAATGAAAGAAAAAGTGGAGAGGAAGAAATGGGAAGGACGCCACTGAAGCAAGAGTCCACTTGCAGCAGATAAGTCCAATTCCAGACGCCACTAATTCAGGAGAATTAGATAAGTCTCAGTATGGTTTGAGCAACAACCACCAAGCCTCACTCAACTCACAAAGGGAGGAGAAAATTTGGCATAATGCCTTTACTTCCAAATTCAATGTGTCAATACAAGAGAGGAGGCCCCTTTATATAGGAGAGGGGGAGTGAGGGGGCGGCCACTTACATGAGGGAAGGGGAAGAAAAATAAAAGATGAGTGAAATCCCATCCTAAGTGGGATTTGAACCCATGTCCCTAATGGCTTATGGCTAAGCTAAGCCTTAAGCCAATAAACCCAAAAATAACGCCCCTTTTAACAAGGAAAAGAAAGATGAGGTAATTTTCTATCTTAGGTGGGATTAGATCCCATGACCTCCTAAACCTTGTAGCAAGGTATCCTACTAACCAATAAAACCCATACAATTAGCACCCAAGTGGAATGAAATAAAAAGGAAAATACAAAAATAAAAAGAAAATACAAGAGAGTCCTAATTAAGGGTGGTCCATAGGACAAGGGTCCTATCTAGGGTCAAGGTGTCCTTCTGTAGGGTAGTAACCTTTATTTTGTAGGGTAGTGTCCCTTTATTTGTAGGACACTAATTTCTCCAACTCTTCCTTGCTTGAAGCTCAGGTTTGAAGTTGGTGCATATCCTCTAGTGTAGGTCTTGCAGGTCCAAGCTTCTAGTAGAGTGCTATCAGTTAGTAACATACTCAAAGCAATATGTGACTTAATTAATATTAACTGATGTATGGTGCAAATTATGATGCTCATGATGCCCTCACTGCTGTGCCCAGCAGACATGATCTTATCACTTTCTGGAGTTAGACCAGAGCTCAGACTACGGGAACCGGCTTTCCCGGGGACGAATCACACCCATACTAGACCGAAGTTGTGTTTTACTTAATTCCTTAATTTTTAACTCACGGAGCGAGGGCCGGCTTGAATTACTCATGGTCGAAACCGGCTTAAGATGTTATAATGCTGAATATGCTCCATGTGAACTAATTAACTAAGTACTTATATTCGATACACATGAAACTATATTAACAAGATATTAGTTCCATAATCACATGTATTCTTTAACAACTCAACATGACAATATCCTACACATAGCCTTGAAAGAAACTTTAAGTAAATATATCCACATAATTCCCTATATTCATGCTCCTAATCATATTAGTTAACAAACTTAACCATTAATACAAGAATTAAACCCTAACTTCCCTAAATTACATAACCTAAATTCTATAAGAAAGCATACATTTTCCATCCATGGATTACAAGTCATACCTAGTCTCTAATAAACACAATCTACAATCATAGGAAAGGGAATTAGGGAGTAGGGATCATGCTTAAGCATATGAACATAGAAAGTGGAAGTGGGTGAGTTGCACTCACCTCAAACATACTTAAGGAGAAGGAAATTGGAGTTGAAGGAAGGCTTGAAATGGAGATCCAAGGTTCCCTTTCATGCATTCAAGCTCCAAAACACCTCTACCTAGCAAGAACCCTCCTCCCTCTCTCTAAAAGGCTCTAACCTCTCTCTAAAGTTAAGAAAAGAAGAAAGGAGAAGTGAAGAAATCGTGAGCTAAATGGAGGGTTTTGAGCCTATAAGTGGATTTTCGATCATGCGAAATATTTTCGCTTGAGCGAGTAAGACATTTGCATGCAAAAATATGAATTTTCGCTCAAGCGAATCAAATCCGCTTGAGCGAAATTGACCCTAGAAAAGTACCCTATCTGGTCAAAATTCGCTTGAGCGAATTTTCTTTCGCTTGAGCGAATTTTCTTTCGCTTGAGCAAATTTTACAGCAACTGCACTTCAAAATTTCTCTGCATAATTCGCTCAAGCGAATCTATTTCGCTGGAGCGAAAATGAGTCTGTTTGAAGGTGCAATTTTGATCGAAACCCTATCATATAACATATCAAACTGACGCCTTGGACCTTAGCTTTCTATCCCAAGTGGAATCACCTTAATTTGACACCTTCAACTCTAGATATTCTCAATTTAGTGAGCAAAGGTCAAAGGGCTTAAAACTCAAAATTGCTTTTGTAGTCTAAGTCTTGTTTCCTCACTTCCTAAACCATTTTCCTTACTTGTTTTACACATAATTACTTACCTAAATCTTCCCCTAATTAAGAAAATCCCTAAATACTCTTTTCTTGGCTATTACTCATTCATATCCTTATTCCAATCTCTTCTAACTCATCCTAAATCTTAACTACCGGATTGTTACTTGAACAAGGACTCTAACACCTTTATATCATAATTTGGCTCCTCCTAATTCTCACCTACTCCGTCATTCCTAGTTTCCTTTGCTAAAACACATTCCTATCTTAGTTGCTCTCTTAAATATACCCTTTAATGCCTATAAATTCTCATTATCCTCATAATCTTACTCAAAATCCTTCCTCTTTCCCCAACTTCTCACTCCCTTTCTAACTTACCTATAGTTGATCTTGGGTTCTATTTTTCCGGGATGTTAAATTTCTACCCCCTAAAAGGAATTTTGTCCCCAAAATTCGTTCCTGCTATATTTCAACACCAATTCACCTCCTATCTCCTAATTCCTCGGAATACAAGTTCCGAAACTTATACTTCTCCCCGAATTCCATAATGTGGTTTCTCTAATAGGTTCTCACACTCTCTACTCTATTTGAGTCTACTCAACTGGTCTGGTTAGACAACACACTTGATAAAATCTAATGATAGGAAAAGATTTCACGCAACAACTAAGTAAGGATCCTAATTCAATACCCAAACCCATCAACCACTGGTTGGTTTTAAGTCTTATGTTCTTAATGATCTAGCTAGGTTTAAGAAAATTCCAAGTGATTTACAGGTTTATATTCTAAGTTCTATTTATTATATTACTAACAATAAGTCATGCACACATAATTACTCAACCCCCCGAATCACTAAGTTTGTGTTGGCGAAATAATCCAACACTCACGTCATGTTCGAGGAATTAAGTTCACATAATCACATAGACAAACACCGCACCCAAGTGAGAGGAAAGTCACTCATCCTTCTAAGAAAATAACGGAATCCTAACAACATTCATGCCATAAACGTAGGTATAATACCTACCGATTACAGTATGAACACGGTAAACTCTCCTAATCTCCTATCTTCCCGTAATGGGATCTTTCTCTATCCCACCCCACTAGTCAGGGCTTGTACTTAATTTGGTTCTAAGTTTCACTGAAAAGGAAAGTAACATAATGTCGTCCACACCCTAGTCCTCCTATAAGTAAGGACTTCCAAATGCTTTAAAGTTCTAACCTAGTGAGTGAGCCTAACAACCTCTCAATCCTTCCTAACACTCTGGCCAGGCCTAACTATACACAGTCAAATCTAACTTTCAGGTTGGGTGCAACTTAGTTGTGCTCAAATACCGAGTGCCTTCTATGGCTTCTCATGCCCTGCCTAAAAGACTACCCCCTTTAATGCTTCAGACTCTTTCTAATATTTCTCAGTGTTTAAAATCTTGATTTCTCTATTGGAGACATCAAGCCTACATCCAGATACCTAACTAATTTGTTTTCCCCTTCTCATAAACTCTCGGGTTATTACTATTATGGTGTGAAAAGGAAGAGTGAAGGTATGGTTTTCTCGTGACAACCTATTCACTCGGTAGGGTGCAAGGATGTTACTAATTGTAACTCCTGAGAGGGTGATAATATTAGATAACTGAAAACTCACTATCTTTACTAGGGACCTCTACCTTATTCATCTCCTAAACATGCCCCCACCTCCTTGTGGGTTGCCAATTGATGTTGTAGTCCTAAGGTATAGGTATAGTGTCCTCACCTAAGGTTTCTAGGATGTTAGGGTCACAAGACACTGCCTCTAGAGCCACTAAGTGTTCTCTAAATGTGGGATGAAAAGGTGAGGAGATAGTGGTCTCCATGACCACCTACCCGTCTGGTGGGGCCTAGGGGTCTTATCCATGCAATCCCTGGATAAGGCGAAGGGTTGGTAGTTAGAAGAATCATTGCTCGCCCGACATGTCTCCTGACTACCCTCAAAGTGGCCTAGGGAATACCCCCTTAAGTTTAGATCTAAATGTCTATATGTCCCTGCTAAGTTTGTTGACTTAAGGCGAGATCTTAGGCCTACTTAGATTATAATTCTCTACACACTTCCCCGATGGTTTGGAATCCTTATGGGTGCCTCCGCGACTTCTAGTTTACCCTGAGTGAAGTTTCTATCTCAATCTGGACTACAACCCCCATATTCCCTCTAGTATGACCTAAACAAGGGTTTAAATTAAAAGAACTTTAACCTTGTGAGTTAATACCCAACAAGCACACATACCCTAACATAATATGTCATATAATCACTCATACAACCAATGTCATAAACAGACAGCAATTCACCAAACACATTCAAATTATACACATTACACAATTAGAATCACATCATAAGTCAAGCAACAACCATCCTTAAAATATTGAATCAATCTCCACTAACTGCCTCAAGGGTGTCTGACTTTTATTAGGTTTTCAGGGTCACATTCTATAAGGCTCCTAAGGTAAGGGTTCCATTAACAAAAAAATTAATCTAAGTTACCCTCTTTCTCACACAAGAATGGGTGGCTTTAACTTTGTTAGGGAAGTATCCTAACTTCCGGACCAAAGTATCCTACTCACATAACTGACCATGATCTCTATATACATCACACATCATAGGAGTGATAAGTTCCTATAATGAGTACACGTACTAGAAGATCATAGTAAGTCACGTGAAACTAACCTAACCACAGTCCAATAGGATTTAACTGCTCTGATACCAAAATGTAACACCCTAATTTCTCAACTCAAAAATAATGCCCGTTGGAGACACTATTCCTGAATTTCTGAAATCATTACGTCAATTTCCGATATCGTCATACATTTGCTTAAAACTTTCCAATGATTAGCTCAAGCCATAACAAGACATACGTCAAAGACCTTAAATGAGTATGAAATCTACTTAAGCTTAGGGAAGAATCCACACTTAGAGGAGTGTGATTCAATGAACTCATACCGGAAATTCGGCAGAGTCTCCCCTAAAAGCCGGATAATTACCAATTCCAGCTTAACCTGAAAATCAGCAAAAACCAGTACAATTCAAAATCATACATATCATAACATCAGAACTAGGCCTCAGTGGCCAATTCAAAAATAATTATACTTATACCATATACATCAGTGACTAATCATTTATTAATTACAATCGAATCTACTTCTAATACTTAAAACTCCAAATTCGAAAATGACTCAGTTCCTTAATTCCTCCTTCTTGCTTAACCAGCTCCTAAGGTTTCCTGCATAACTAAAGAAGATCCCCGAAACGTGGGGTGAGACTACAGTCTCAGCAAGTACAACCAAGCATATATATATAGTGTGGGAAATCAAACTACATTTATCAAACATTACATGTGACATATTCACAAATTAAATACATAAAACATATTTACTAATAGTTAGTAACATACTCAAAGCAATATGTGACTTAATTAATATGAACTGATGTACGGTGCTAATTATGATGCTCATGATGCACTCACTGCTATGCCCAGCAGACATGATCTTATCACTTTCTGGAGTTAGACCTGAGCTCAGACTACGGGAACTGGCTTTCCCGGGGACGAATCCCACCCATACTGGACCGAAGTCGTATTTTACTTAATTCCTTAAATTTTAACTCACGGCGCGAGGGTCGGCTTGAATTACTCACGGTCGAAACCGGCTTAAGATGTTAGAATGCTGAATATGCTCCATGTGAACTAATTAACTAAATACTTGTATTCGATACACATGAAACTATATTAACAAGATATTAATTCCATAATCACATGTATTCTTTAATAACTCAACATGACAATATCCTACACATAGCCTTGAAAGAAACTTTAAGTAAATATATCCACATAATTCCCTATTTTCATGCTCCTAATCATATTAGTTAACAAACTTAACCAATAATACAAGAATTAAACCCTAACTTCCCTAAATTACATAACCTAAATTCTATAAGAAAGCATACATTTTCCATCCATGGATTACAAGTCATACCTAGTCTCTAATAAACACAATCTACAATCATAGGAAAGGGAATTAGGGAGTAAGGATCATGCTTAAGCATATGAACATAGAATGCGGAAGTGGGTGAGTTGCACTCACCTCAAAGATACTTAAGGAGAAGGAAATTGGAGTTGAAGGAAGGCCTGAAATGGAGATCCAAGGTTCCCTTTCATGCATTCAAGCTCCAAAACACCTCTACCTAGCAAGAACCCTCCTCCCTCTCTCTTAAAAGCTCTAACCTCTCGCTAAAGTTAAGAAAAGAAGGAGAAGTGAAGAAATCGCGAGCTAAATGAAGGGTTTTGAGCCTATAAGTGGATTCTCGCTCAAGCGAAATATTTTCGCTTGAGCGAGTAAGACATTTGCATGCAAAAATACGAATTTTCGCTCAAGCGAATCAAATTCGCTTGAGCGAAAATGAACCTAGAAAAGTACCTTCTCTGGTCAAAATTCGCTTGAGCGAATTTTCTTTCGCTTGAGCGAATTTTACAGCAACTGAACTTCAAAATTTCTCTGCATAATTCGCTCAAGCGAATCTATTTCGCTGGAGCAAAAATGTGTCTGCTTAAAGGTGCACTTTTGATCGAAACCCTATCATATAACCTATCAAACTGAAGCCCCGGACCTTAGCTTTCTATCCCAAGTGGAATCACCTTAATTGGACACCTTTAACTCTAGATATTCTCAATTTAGTGAGCAAAGGTCAAAGAGCTTAAAACTCAAAATTGCTTTTATAGTCTAAGTCTTGTTTCCTCACTTCCTAAACCATCTTCCTTATTTGTTTTACACGTACTTACTTCCCTAAATCTTCCCCTAATTAAGAAAATCCGTAAATACTCTTTTCTTGGCTATTACTCATTCATATCCTTATTCCAATCTCTTCTAACTTATCCTAAATCTTAACTACCGGATTGTTACTTGAACAAGGACTCTAACACCTTTATATCATAATTTGGCTCCTCCTAATTCTCACCTACTCCGTCATTCCTAGTTTCCTTTGCTAAAACACATTCCTATCTTAGTTACTCTCTTTAATATACCCTTTAATGCCTGTAAATTCTCATTATCCTCTTAATCTTACTCAAAATCTGCCTTCTAATGGAAAAGAATATATTTTAGTGGCTGTTGAATATGTCTCAAAGTGGGTAGAAGCTGCTGCAACAATAAAGCCTGACGCAAAAACAATTGTGCAATTCTTAAAGAAAAATATCTTTTCTAGGTTTGGTTCACCAAGAGTTCTAATTAGCGATGGGGGATCTCACTTCTGTAATTCACAATTACAGAAGGTTTTGGAGCATTATGGAGTAAGGCACGAAGTAGCATCACCTTACCACCCCCAAACAAATGAACAAGCTGAAGTCTCAAACAGAGAAATCAAGAGAATTCTTGAGAAAATAGTGAGTTCGTCCAGAAAGGATTGGTATAGCAAACTTGATGATGCACTCTGGGCATACAGGACAACTTACAAATCCACCACAGGTCTTTCACCTTTTCAGCTAATTTATGGAAAAGCTTGCCACTTGCCAGTGGAATTAGAACACAAGGCATACTGGGCTCTAAAGGTTTTGAACATGGATACAAAAGTAGCGGGACAGACGATAATTCTGCAGTTGCATGAGCTAGAAGAAACACAGCTAATTGCTTATGAATCCTCCAGGATTTATAAGGAAAGGACCAAGGTATATCATGATAAGAAGCTCATCAAGCGAAAGTTCTATCCAGGCTAATCAGTCCTTCTATTCAACTCTAGGATGGAGTTTTTCCCTGGAAAGTTAAAATCTAGATGGTCGGGGCCTTTCATTGTTAAGGAAGTTAGAACATATGGAGCTGTGGAAATAGAAGATCCTGATTCCAGAAGATGTTGGGCGGTGAATGGACAGAGATTGAAACCATACCTAGGAGGTGAAATTGACAGAACTTATTCTGTCATTCTTCTTCAAGAACCATAAAGAAACAGGCGTCAAGCTATATGACGTTAAACGAGCGCTTTCTGGGAGGCAACCCAGCATTTAGTTAGTAATTTTCATAGTTAAATTTAAACTTTTATGTGTAATAGTCAGGTTTTTATGTTTTAGTTTAGGAAAGGCCAAGAAATGGTTAAGTCCTGTGTGGAAAAAGAAATAACAGACATTTTAAAGTGGCAGAAAATCTAAGTGTTGACAAAATTGTACTTTGTTTAAGGTGAAGCGCAGAAATGCAATTTTTCCTCTGTTTTCTGAGCTTCACTTGCGCTGAGCGCAGGTGAAGCGCAGATTTACAATTATGCTTCTGTTTTTTGCGCTTCACTTGCGCTGAGTGCAAGTGAAGCGCAGGCGCTTGCTACAGTTATAACTGTATGCGCACACAGGCATAAAAACAAACCAGAATCAGGAAATAGCCATTTTTGGCACTTTTCCCTGAATTCTTGGGCTGTTTTCTGCGATTTTCTTGGTCTCTTTGCCAAATCAAAGCTTCATATTTTGCATTCTTCTTCAAGGTATGCCTCTAAATTTACATATGTTTACCTTTTTGGGAGTACTAGAACACTAGGATAGAGAACATGGTTTGACTGCTATGAAGTTCAATATTCTTGATATTTGGCACATTTTTGTGATATGATTGATATCTAGTTGCATGAATACTACTGAATACTCCTTGTTTCTGAATATCACTGCTGAGCTATCTTTGTAAAATCTTGCTAAACCAATACTTGGATTTTGAACTTTTCTTGCTAATCTTTTATTGTTGAACTTTCTTGCTGAACATTGATATTTTAATTGATATTCTGGCTAAAAACCATGATCAGTTCCATCCTAGTATACAGATTGATTATCATTGGTCTGAATTGTTCAGTTAAATTTGTGGCCATGCACATTATTCTGATTAATAAAAGGCTGTTATTTATGCAGATGGTACGCACAATGATAACCACAGTTGCTAGTTCGTCAGGCTCCTGAAAAAGAAAGAGGAGAGATGTTAGTCCTTCATTGGACTATGGCAAATTTAAGGATATAAGTGTTGCAGTCCATTACAGTTATATTCAACACTATAATTGTAACATCCCGATAATTAATATTAATTATGTATAGGGGACTTTAGAATAATGGTTATGAGCATAATAATGTGAAAAAGGTAAGGAAAACATAGGAGGAAAGATTAGGAGTAAAAAAACTAAGCAAAACCAAGTTTAAGCATTTCGCTCAAGTGAGACTCACTCGTTTGAGCAAATTATGCAGCAAAAATGTGAAAAATGAGATTCTACATATCTCGCTTAAGCGAGAACCGGCTCGCTCAAGCGAGATGCAGGGCAGTTTTTGGGGCTCTCTGGACGTTTTTCGCTTGAGCGAAAAGGGCTCACCTAAGCGAGAAACTTCTAAAGAGGGGGTAATTTCTGGTCCATTCTCGCCCGAGCGAAAATGTCTCGCTCAAGCGAGAATGTGAAAAGAAAGTTTCCCCCGACCCTCTCGCTCAAGCGGGAATATCTCGCTTGAGCGAAAACCCACTTACAGATTTAAAAGTCTTAATTAGGGCACTGTATTTAGTACTCTTCTTCTTCTTCCTTTTCAATCTTAAAGAGAGATAGAGAGATTCTAGAGAGAAGGTGATGTGAATCCAACCTTGAGGAAAGGGGGCGGCCAAGTGTGGCGGCCAAGGAGATGGAGTTGCTGAATTTTTGTTTCTTGTTTAAATTAAAATTAAATAAATGGCTGAACAATTTTCATCACATGGGGCGGCCACTTAAAAAAAATGAAGGCTGAATTATGACTCAAGAAGACAAGGGAGGTTACAAAATAAATTGGCATTCCAGAGTTGATTACAAGACTTAAAAGGGGCGTCCAACATTCATCACATGGAGGTTACAAATTGATGGAGCAACAAAAAATTAATCTTTGGGTTGTTTTGTCTCCCATATGGAGCGGCTACTTCAAGACTAAATCAAGAGTCAATATTTTCCACATGTGGCCGCACATTTACATGATTTTCATAACAACCAACAAGGAATAAATTGGCTCTTGATTTAGTCTTGAAGTAGCCGCTCCATATAGAAGACAAAACAACCCAAAGATTAATTGCTTGTTGCTCCATCAATTTGTAACCTCCATGTGATAAATGTTGGCTGCCCCTTTTAAGTCTTGTAATCAACTCTTGAATGCCAATTTATTTTATAACCTCCCTTGTCTTCTTGAGTCATAATTCAGCCTTCATTTCTTTTAAGTGGACGCCCCATGTGATGAAAATTGTTCAGCCATTTATTTAATTTTAATTTAAACAAGAAATAAAAATTCAGCAACTCCTTCTCCTTGGCCGCTACACCTTGGCCGCCCCCTTTCCTCAAGGTTGGATTCACATCATACCCTCCTTCTTTGAGAAGATTCGTCCCGAATCTTAAGGCTTTATTTATTTGCTTATTTATTTAATTCACTAACTACTGCAGGAACTCAGATGCTTCCTCCTGGGTCGAAGACTTCTTGCGTGTAACCATCTTTAGCTTCACCTGTTGGTAAGCTATTAATCATTAACAGAACAAATAAAACCTCTTCAAACTCATATCCACTAACATTCTCAATGAATAGGAATTGAATCAAATTCAAGTGGTAACTCTGGAAAATAGTAACTTCAAACAACAAATCAACCCGAATCTCTAGGTGTTGGGTCTCTTGAATTTGATTTTGAAAGGTGGGGTGAATGTATAAAGGTACTTTAGGAATGATGTCGACTTGCTTCTTCAAACAAGAAAACTTTTCCTCCTGTTCCTGTAAATTTGAAACATCAAAAGAAAGAAATGTAACGTTAGAGTTGTCATCTTCCTCACGATGTTCTTTGCTCTCTTCATTTTTTTCTTTTTCTTCTCTCATGTTCTTTTCTTTTTCACACTCTGCTTCTTTTTCTCTTCTTTCTCTCTCAGTCTCTTCTTTTTCTTTTTCTATTCTTTCTTTTTCAATCTTTTCTTCTTTTACTTTTCTTTCTCTTTCTATTTTTATATTCAGTGTCAGCTGATTAGCACGTACAGCATCGGATGATAGACATATCAACTTAATCCTTCGTCCACCATGCACAAAAGAAATAGAAGGCCTCTCATGATTTATACTTTTTTTATTCAACCATGGCCTCCCTAATAGCATATGGCATGTCTCCATGGGTGCAATATCACAAAGAACTTCGTCTTCATATTTCCCAATAGAGAATTTAATCGTTGCTTGTCCATTTGCAGTTGGCAGGTGTAACTTCTCAACCACCCTGCTGCTCACAACAATTCTAAAGTTGAATTGATCTACTGCAACCAAAAACAAATGACCTTTGAAGGAACACCTGGTATAGTAAATTTCCATCGCCATTCCAAACCCAGAGTCGAAGCTCTGATACCAAATGACGAGAATCCGAGGGGGGGTGGTGGATTCGTTTTACGGATCTATCTAGGTTGGAATGCTCATAAGTAAGAAAATTTGGGAAATTGTTAAAACAAGAAAAATGCGTGAATGGAGAAGGCAGAAGATGGAATAGGAAATGATAGACGTCACACTTCCAAGGATGGAAGATAAGCCTATGAGTTATACACACAAAGGGATGAAGGACCTTTGATAAAACTCAATTCTTGAATTAACAAGAAAATTAGAGAAACACTCTCCAATATGAAATAAAAGTTCTGATTCAAACTTCCAATTTCTTGCATGCATGTACATGGCTATTTATAGTCCTTACAAACCAGGTCAAATAGGGCATGTATTCAGCCATGCAATCCACGCCTATTTCTTCCTAAATTGACCTCCATGTAACTTTCATGCAATCCTATTTAATCCTACCAAAAATCATTAAACTTAGACAATTATACTACTAGAAAATTTAATCCAATATTTTCCACATGTGGCCGCACATTTACATGATTTTCATAACAACCAACAAGGAATAAATTGGCTCTTGATTTAGTCTTGAAGTAGCTTCTCCATATGGAAGAAAAAACAGCCCAAAGATTAATTGCTTGTTGCTACATCAATTTGTAACCTCCATGTGATGAATGTCGGCCGCTCCTTTTAAGTCTTGTAATCAACTCTTGAGTGCCAATTTATTTTGTAACCTCCCTTGTCTTCTTGAGTCATAATTCAACCTTCATTTCTTTTAAGTGGCCGCCCCATGTGATGAAAATTGTTCAGCCATTTATTTAATTTTAATTTAAACAAGAAACAAAAATTCAACAACTCCTTCTCCTTGGTTGCCCCCTTTCCTCAAGGTTGGATTCACATCAGAAGGAGAACCTTTGGAGCTTGGAGCAAGAACTTCAAGGCCTAGGATTATTTATCCAACCCCTCCGCAACCTTCTTTCATCTCTTTAGAGTTCCTTGGAGGTGAGTATAACCCACACACTCACATTACTTTGGATGATTTTCTCTTGTATGTTCCCTTTTCTTCCCGTTCCTCTTATTAACTTTTATGTTTGAGGATTAAATGATATTTTACTTGTTGTTGTCACAAGAGTTTGTGGTTTATGGTATGAGAACATGTGTAGAAGGGATTTTCCCAATTTAGGGTTTACTTTTAATTTTGTTATTGGATGTTATTGCATATATTCTTGTACTTTTGGTGTTGAAGTTTCACAATTTTGGCTGTGGCCCAGTTAAATCTAATAAAGATGAGAATATAATTCAGTTGATGTTTTAAGACTTGGGGGATTAGTACCCAAATTGATAACGGTTTGATGTTTTAAGACTTGGGGGATTAGTACCCAAATTGATAACGGTGATTAGTACCCTGGGTGATTAGTGCCCAGTGGTGGTGATTAGTGCCCAAGGGAGACGTTGCTTGTAGTCTGAGCTCAGGTCTAGCCACGCAGTTATTTAAGTGATAAGAACCCGCCGGCTGGGTTATGCCGGTCATGTGCATTCATATTTATTGAGATTATGTTGAGATATTAATTGTTACAGTACTTGTATTTCTTGACGCATCATTTGTGTATATCCATACACTGCATACTGCATGGTTATGTTCACTGAGACAATTGTCTCACCACACGTTTCGTGGACCACAATCTAGATGCGCAGGTACCCTCACGCACCAGCCTATGATCTAGGAGCTTGGTGTGACTGCCATATTTTGCTGTGGGTTTCAGGAATTCTATTGGGATTTGTTAGGCCCTGACTATTGTATTTCGATGTATAGACTGACTATTTTGTGAGGATACAACTGTAGATGTGTGTTTCCTCTGTCCCTTTTGCCAAAACACATGTATGGGGGTATCCTCAGCCCTATTACTATGTATCGAACAGTTGTAGCCTTGATGGCCTTATGGAGTTTATGTATTTAATACTTTCTTTCATATATCATTTAAGTGAGCGTTGGTAACTTGAATTATATATGGATATGTTTTCCGATATCTAAATGACGCGTAATAATTTCAGAAAAATTCGGGATTTGGTTTCCAACGGACCAAATCCTCAGATTAGAAATTAGGACGTTACATTTTAGTATCAGAGCAGTTCAATCCAATTGGACTGTGGAAATTGTTTATCTTCTGAAGTTAGCTGTATCTTTATGCATTATTATAAAATTGAGAGACTGGTCACCTCAACGTTTTATTAATGATGTGTAGAGAATCATGGATGCTCGAGGAAGGGGTAGACCCAGGACCAATCCTCAGACCTCCACACCTCAGAGTTCGACCATGGACCCTATAGCTGCGACACTTCAGATGATGTCTCAGATGATGGGGCAGCAAGCTGCAGCGACAAGGGAGCAGGCGGTGGCTAATACCGCCATGCTCTAAGAGTTAGCTCGATGACCGGCGGAGACAACACCTCCACCCCCTGTAGTGGTGATGGATCCTTTTGTCCAGGGCTTGGCTAAGTTCAGAAAACACCACCCTCTAGCCTTTCTCGTAGCCTATGATCCTGAGGCATCAAACTCCTGGTTGAATGCCATGAACTAGATTTTTGAGGTCATGGTATGTTCGGACGACTGTTGGAAATCCGACAAGCGTACCGAAATCCCAACAGTATAATAGTAAGTAGAGTATCGTATCCACATGGAACAGTTCAATTTGTAGAGATCAATGATCACAACTATCCAGTAGAAATGTATGATTGTTTGTTTGAGAGTTGCGGAATTAAATAAAAACAGAAAGTAGAATGAGGTTGTAATGCCCCCGAGCCGCTTGCAAGAGTGATGAGGGTCCCCACAAACCAACACGTGTCTTTCCAGTATGCGTTGTCCTCACCTGCACACTTTCCGGGAAACTTCCCAGAAGGTCACCCATCCCAGAATTGCTCCAAGCCAAGCACGCTTAACCTTAGAGTTCTTATGTTATGGGCTTCCGAAAAGAAGATGCACCTTGTTGGTATAGTTCTCCACAATAATTTCCTTTAAGCTATCCTCAACTGTACAGTCCCATACCTGCAGTACCTCTGGATCCCTCTCATTCGGGTGTGGGTTCGGTTCATCCATGTGTGCTTAGAAGCCTGCCAGGAGCCGCTCCTTGTCCGTGCCTCTTTGCACCGGCGATCACTCCCGCCCTCATCAGCCTCCGGCTCTCACATGCCCACCAACTTCCGCCTGGTTCGTCCTCGAACTACACCGTACTGGGAGAGGCTCAGCTCTGATACCATTTGTAATGCCCCCGAGCCGCTTGCAGGAGTGATGAGGGTCCCCACAAACCAACACGTGTCTTTACAGTATGCGTTGTCCTCACCTGCACACTTTCCGGGAAACTTCCCAGAAGGTCACCAATCCCAGAATTGCTCCAAGCCAAGCACACTTAACCTTGGAGTTCTTATGTTATGGGCTTCCGAAAAGAATATGCACCTTGTTGGTATTGTTCTCCACAATAATTTCCTTTAAGCTATCCTCAACTGTACAGTCCCATACCTGCACAGCCTCTGGATCCCTCTCATTCGGGTGTGGGTTCGGTTCATCCATGTGTGCTTAGAAGCCTGCCAGGAGCCGCTCCTTGTCCGTGCCTCTTTGCACCGGTGATCACTCCCCGCCCTCATCAGCCTCCGGCTCTCACAGAGGTAGGTAGAGATAGCAAGTTACTTGGACTAGGATTGAACTTCATTTCATCGCACCCCTTTTGTATGTGAACCCCAATAATATTTATGAATATATAATTATGATACCTTAGCCAAACTAGGTTATCCCATGTCGGTTCCCCATATCACGAGATACTCAGAAATAATTCATGCGGATTTTCACATGCAACAAATTACCCCGGCTTTAAAGATATGTTTTTCCGTTTGTTAACACTACCAATTCGCCCTATATTCCTATAGCGACTACTATGAGTACTTTTACCAATCAGAGTTCAAGTTCCCTATTCCTAGGTTCCCCCAAACACGCTATTGATTTCACAAAACCATTTACCAATGCATCTTATAAAATCAACCTATAACTCCGGCACACAGGCGGAAGCTACGCATTAAGCACATAATAAAAATATAAATATCATAAAAATAGGGATTCATAAATATTAAAGAGAATTCACAAACAATTGAGGATTGAATCGACTACATTCAATCCTATCGGAGAGCTTAGCTACGCATGGTAGCCATTACAAACCAATGAAGAAACTGTCACACTTTTCTTTAGCCCTAGCTTTGCCGTCTCTGCCGTCCTTAAAAGCTCTTGCAAAAGGTTCTTTAAATAGAAGTTGGAAAGCCATCTGAAATCTGGAAGGAATCTGATTTGAAATCTTTTGAAAAACTGATCCCGTATTCCTGCGCTTCAACCTGCGCTCAACGCAGATGAAGCGCATGATCCAAAGAGTAATTTAATTGCTGCGCTCCACCTACGCTCAGCGCAGGTGAGCATGATTCACGTTCTAGCTTTCCCTGATTTCCTCTTTTTCAGCTTGTTCTCTTCCTGATCTTATCCTTGTTTGCTTTGCTTTCCTTATTTCCCTCTTTTTAACTTGATTTTGTGCTGATTTGATCTTCAAATTTAAATTGAGAAAGTTATCTTCAGAATCCTTGTTTAAATGGCTGTTGATTTTATCTTGATTTGCTGCCATTTAAAATCTCAACTGCAGATTCTCTCTTCAAATAAATGCTATCTTGTTTCTCCATTTAAAACTTGACCTTTTATCTGCAAAATCAACAGATTTTCTATTAAAATAGCATCAAATTCAAATTTGAATTAAATAATCACAAAATATGCAATTATTAGTAAAAAGAAAACCTTTTGCAATCAAAATGGATTCAATCCCCTTGTCAAAATTCTCAGAAATAAGGAAAAATTTTCATCATCTCTTCACTAGGCAGCAGTCACATTCCAAATATCAGAAAAAATCAGAATTAAGTGATATTTCCAAAATTCAATCAGAACAGGATACAAAAAATCAGTCAAACTTTTTCAGAAATAGCAATTAAAACAATAAGTGATAAATCAAGGAATTCTCTCATTCTCACGGGTAAGTGTTTCCCTCGCTTTTTCACAGTAGTTGAACAACTAAAATTGATAGTCGTTTCTAATTTCTAGACATGAACATGGAAGATTATGGATCAAAAGGTCTTTTCTTGGTTGTAATGAGGCTGGGCTATCAAGAAATCATGGTTTTTTTGGATATGCAAAGAAAACACTGGAATAGAGAGCATCTTTGAATTTTCCTTGGACTTGAAATTTCTCTCCATTCTCCATTTCATTCGTGATTTGTATCATTCAGCTAGCCTCTTTCTTTATTTGATGATTCACTCCCCCTTTTTATTCACTTTGATTCACTTTTTCTTTTAATTGTTGAGGGAGTGATTCTTCTTTTGCTTTCTTGTGCCTGCTTTTTTGTATTTCTTCACTTTCAAGTAACCAACCGATTCTCCCATTTTTATCCAATTTCACCTTTGCTCTCTATCCCATGTGTGTAAGGGATAGGATATAGACATTAAATTTGGTTGGGGTGCATAAGAAAGAAACATTTAAAGCTCAAATGGGTTACCAAAAAAATTGGAATTTTTTTTTCAAAGGTTGGCTTTTTGGCACTGAGCAAATAAATTATAAACAAAAAATTGCCTTTATCACTTCCATATTTTTCATGTGCAGAATAAAATAAAATAACTCAATCAATAGCAGTTGACAAGCAGCGGTGAATGAAACTCTCATATCAGTGTTTGGTCTCACAACTCATCGACTTTTTGGCTAATTTCCTTCATAAAGCACATACTGAAATTAATTAACTACCCTGATATGGTCTCCTATAAAATATCCTAATCCTAACTGATTATAGATTTAATCACAAAATCCTTCTTTCTAAATTTGGTTAGTTAAACTGCCTAATTTTGAGATTTTAAAAATTAATTCCTTAAGTCCCTAATTCCTAAAATCCTAAAAATTAATTAAAAATTCAAATATCCTAAAAAAATGAAAAAAAAAATTGACCCTGAAAATGCACTACATAAAAAATGATGTGCCAGTAGAGTTATATGTAAAGTACAGATCCAACAGGTAATAAAAGAAAAGAAAATGAAAAGAAAATAAAAGAAAAAGAAAGGAAAAACACCAAATAAATCCTCAGTCCTCGTCCTCCATATCATCATGCTCAACATCAACTGCTCCTCCCTCTCCCGGTGGAATAGACCTGTCCCCAGGCCACTGTAAATACTCTCTGAACTGATCAGGGTGCATGCTTGGGTAATGACCTGGCCTGGTCTGGTAGTGGTAGTCCTGAAGATGGATTACAACTCGATGAAGGGAAGAGTTCTGGGTGTGCTGAGCCCAGAATGGGATAGAAGTATCTGTTGGTGGTGGCTGCTGCTGCTGTGGTGGTGGTGTTGCCTGTGGTGCTGGTGGCTGCTCATCCTTCTCATCATTTTCAGGGATACAGTTAGCTTCTATGTATTCCCTAGTAATAGGGGTCTTGATGCGCTCAGTGGCAGACACATCAATTCCCCTAGACCTGCAAAGTGCAGTGATAAGGGCAGGGAAGCCCAAACTGATCCTGGACTGGGCGCTCTCTCGCCCTACTGAAGATGCAAACATGGACATCTTATGAGATATCACGCTTGCAATGTCTATGTCGAGCTCGGTCAGAATGCTATAGATGAAGTGGGTACTGGCATGATAACATCTGAGACATGGTTGGTGAGTTGGATGTTAGCCAACACCAACACTGTCCACATCCTCGCAATTTCGCTCATTTCGCGTCGATAAATCCTGGAAGCCTGTCCATAGGCGTTTCTCTCGAAGGTCCGCCCTCGCAAGCATAAGCACTCTGCAGTCCTAGTATCCAGTGGGTCATTGCCATTAATGCCAACCTCGTTTACCAGCTCATGATACTGGAAAACTATCTATCTGTGGTCCTCTGGTCCTGGGTATCCCAAAAATATGTTGATCGCATCGCGATCATAAGATATCCACTGGCCCCTCACATATGAGTGTCTGCGTTCATCAATGCCATGGTCTCCAATGGCGTTGGCATAGAACTCTCTGACCAACTCGGGGTCAAAGTATTTGTCTAGATCAGTTACTCGTCTCCAGTCCCTCCTGATTATCTCTCTCCTTAACTCCTCAAATTCGTGAGGCTGTAGAGTGACTGGCCTCTCCCTAATGAAATTACAGTTCAATAGTGAACTGTAAGCCTCACATGCTTGGAGACTCCTGAATCTGAATGGGTCGAACTCGGGGTCCTCTCTGGGCCTCTTATCCTGACCCCTCCTAGAAGTGGAGCCAGCACGGACCACTTTAGAGCGAGCCATCTGCAAAATAAAACTAAACCAAGATTATTTCCATGAAAGTAAAATATCAACTCATGATTAATGAAATAAGTGGCCAATTTAATTCAAAAATCAGAGCAATCATTTAATAAGCACTTTTGCATAAAAATCTTGATTATTAGATTACCCAATGCCAATTTATAAATTTATTAAGAACATGCTAAAGTTATCAGTTAAAGCAAGTCCTAATTAATTTCTAAACAGGGCATTAAAGAGTAAACAAAATTATGATAAAAAATCATGCCTCTCAAACATGCAATTGTGCAAAATTATTCATGTAATGGCCATGAAAATTTTTTAAACCAAATTAAGCATCCATATTACCAAACAGAATAATTTGCAAAAATTTACTGAGCACTTTAAAAACTACCACCAAACATATCAAAACATACCACCATGCATACAATCATAATCAGCATACTAAACTAAGACTCTATTGACAAATAATCCTAACTTATGGGGTCCTAAGAGCCTAAGTCTTCTATCCTAAGGTTTTGCTCAATAAAATAGAGAACTAAAAATTTTAATCGGTGAAAAACTAATAAAATAGTAAAAACTTACCTGGGATAGTGCAAAAGGTTGAAAGGAAGAGGTTTTGAAGGTGAAAGGGTAAAGGAAAGGTAAGAATCTCAGAGAAAAACACTTTAGGAAGTGAGGGGAAGGTAAAAATGACCTTCCCCCGCTTCAAATTTCAAATTTAAACTGAAGCGGGGACGCGCGCTCCACATGCGCTCAACGTAGGTGGAGCGCGTGTCTCAAAAGAATATGAAGCGTGACACTGCACTTCACCCGCGCTATAGTGTAGATGAAGCGCAGAAAACAGAATCAAAAGTGTAATTCTGCGCTTCACCTGCGCTAAGCGCAAGTGAAGCGCAGAAAACAACATGTAAATTTCAGTTCTATTTTCTGCAGCTTCCTAATTCTAAGTGTTTCTAATTCCTTTCCTTATTTTAATTGATCCTTTTCCTAACAATTTTTCACACTAAACAAGTATTGACTCTGACTCAAACACAAAAATTCAAAACTTCAAACAAAATGAAAAACAAAAACAGAAAACAAAAACACAAAAAATACTGGGTTGCCTCCCAAGAAGCGCTTGTTTAACGTCTTCTAGCTCGACGCTTATTTTACTTATGGTGGCCTCAATTGGAGGATGATGGTAAGCTCATCACTTTCATCACTGTCTTCTTCTTCTTCTGATGTTGATCTTTTTCTCTTTTTGAACCTGAATTCCATTATGGACTCCTGTTGCTGCTTATTTCTTCTTGTTGGTTCCCTCAAAATGTTAGGAACCTTCTTCTTCTTGTGTTCAGGTACTTTTTGATTCAATACTTCTTTCTTTCTCACCTTTTGCAGCTTTGGTTCAGAATGAAAATTGTAGACCCCATCAGTAGGATCTATCTTTAGTTTTTCTGGTGATTCAACTAATTGGGCAATTCCTCTGTCTAAGTGAAAAACTATGCTCTCATCTTTAGAGCTGATTTGGTATTTTCCCCGATCAACGTCCACTATTACCTTGCCAGCTTTCATGAATGGTCTTCCTAGAATGAAGGAGACATCAATATCCTCCTCTTCCATTTCAGCAATGAAGAAGTCTGCAACATATACAAACTTATCCACTCTTATTGGAAAATCTTCAATTATCCCATATGGAAGTTGAGTGGTTTTATTTGCAAGCTGTAACTTCACCTTGGCAGGCTTGACCTTCAAAATTCCCATTTTGTTAAAGAATGATAATGGCATCAAATTGATGCTTGTCCCAAGATCTAATAAAGCTTTGGTGACAGGTTGATTGCCAATAGAAACTGGTACAGTAAACTTAACTGGGTCAAGCGACTTACCTGTGTTGTAGACCTTTTTCTGATTCTTCTGCTTCTTTCATAGCTGCTTCAGGCTTCTCTTCTTCTTGAACACTTCTTTGCACAATCTCTTCTGTGAGCATTTTCTCTTCAAATATGATGTTGTCCTCTAAGTCACTTTCTTCTGTTGCGTTACCATCAGCAGTAACTGCATTAAAGTGCTCCTTTGGATTGGTTTGAGTGTTTGCTGTGAAGTGGCCCTTTTTATGTTCTGCCATCTGATAAGTGAAAAATATATGATAATTTGCTGTATAATTTCTGCACTTATCAAGGGTAAAATAGTAAATTTTGTTAGACAAGCGACCTCAAGTAACTTAAGAGGGGGGGTGAATTAAGTTAATCCAAATTATCTCTTTTTCGTTCACTTACTTCTTTTATCTTTTACTATACTTACAACAATTCTTTTATGATGAAATATGAATGCAAACTCCTAATTTCTCAATATATAATAAATTAGCAATCACAACAAATAAGTAAAATTTAAGGGAAGAAGAAATGCAAACTCAATTTATACTGGTTCGACCAACCCGTGACTACGTCTAGTCCTCAAGTCACCCACTTGAGATTTCCACTATTTGTAAAATCCTTTACAAAATATGAACACTCACACACCTTGGAACCATTTCTCTTATGTTGAGTTTCACCCACAATCTACGAGAGGCACCCTCTCTTAACCACACAATATGAGAATAATTGTCTGTACAAGATGAACTCTCTTTTAGAGTAGATGATACAACTTGAAGATGCTATGAGAATTCTTAATGATTTTGCAAGTGTTTGGCCAAAATGATTTTTGAAAAGATTCTTCACATTTTTTTGCATTTTTATATTCTTGTATGTTCTTCTCATTTTTCGAAATGGAGACACATATTTAAAATGAAACAATTGAATCTTTGTAACTCTTGATGAGGAATTGTGTCTCTTCAAAATTTTAAAAAAATCATGCTGGTAATCGATTACAAGTAAGTGGTAATCGATTACACCATTTAAAATTCAAATAGATTATGAACCGTTGTGACTGAAATCCAAATTTTGTATTTTCTGCACACTAGTAATCGATTACCAGAACCAAAATTCGTTCCAAAAATTGAATGCTTTATGGTAATCGATTACAATCCAACTGGTAATCGATTACCAGGTCAAAATATTTATTTTGGACTTAATTTTGGTTCATAAAACATTTTTGCATAAATTTTATTTTAATGGCCAAATTACTTGCAAAGTATAGAATTCTTTTAACATTGATATTAACTAGACTAATACTTATCTAACATCACTTGTAGTCTTGATCTTGCATTAACCTTGCTCCTTGCTCTTTCTCTTTCTTTTGCCAATTCCTTTTGTCAATCTTGTAATCTCATTTTCTTTCCATTGGCATAATCAAAACCTGCATATAATGTATCTACAAGTATATGCATCTACAAATTTATGCCCCAAATTACCTCTTTTTAGTATTAAATGCATATTTTGTAATTATTTGATTTGAATCTGAATATGATTTTATTTTGAAATAAAATTTGTTGATTTTGCAGATAAAAGGGCAAGTTTTAAATGGAGAAAGAAGATAGCATTTATTTGAAGAGAGAATCTGCAGATGAGAGTTTAAATGGCAGAAAATCAAGATAAAATCATCAGCGATTTAAATAAGGATTTTGAAGATAACTTTCTTAATTTAAATTTAAAGATCAAGTCAGCACAAAATCAAGTCAAAAAGAGGGAAATAAGGAAAGTAAAGCAAACAAGGATAAGATCAGGAAGAGATCAAGCTGAAAAAGAGGAAATTAGGGAAAGTTGGAACGTGAATCTTGTTCCACCTGCGTTGAGCGTAGGTGGAGCGCAGAAACAAAATTTCTCCCTGGATTATGCGCTTCACCTGCGCTCAGGAAAAGTAGATCTTTAAAGCTGGGGTAATTTGTCGCATGGGAGAACCCGCATGAATTATTTCTGAGTATTTTATCGCTAGGACACTAGGATAAAATAATATAGTTTGTCTAAGGTATCACAATTACATATTCATAAATATTATTGGGATTCACATATAAAAGGGGTGCGATGACACGAAGTTCAATCCTAGTCCATGTAACTGTCTCTACCTATCTCATTTAAGTTCAATTTTATTTTATCGCAATTCTCTACAACCAACAATTATACGCTCTTACTTGATAGTTGTGATCACTAATCTTTATAAGTTGAACCGTTCCCTGTGGATACGATACTCTTACTTACTATTATACTGCTGGGTTTTTGGTACGCTTGCCAGAAATTCAACACCATCTCATTTTCCATTTGGCCAACTTGATTTTCCAAGGACTTGATTGATGCTTCTGTATTCTTTTTGAACCCGTCAAAACCCTGCATAAAAGCATCAATCTTCTCTTCTAATCTTGTGAGTCTGTCATGTGTTGATGGTTGTGGATGCAGAGCGTGCTATTACCATTATTGACAATTTTGTGCAGAATGACCAGCAAGCTCAATATGGAAGACAGCCAGTCTATGTTCAGATGAAGGGAGTGCTAGAATTAAACAGCAATGATGCACTTCTCGCAGAAGAAAAGCTTCTCAAGCGACAGCTAGAGGCACCCACCAAGCAATTGGAAGCACTCCCTCAACAACTGAAAGCAGTACAGTCTCATCCTAGCCAAGCCCAACCGTTGATCTGTGATTTTTGCGGAGGCGACCATCACAATGGTCATTCCTCCTCTCAGGACATTCAAACAGAACATGTCAGCTACATGGGAAATCAAGGAAGGCAAGGTAATTTCTCCAATAATAATCAATATTCACAAGGATAGAGGAATAACCAAAATAACATCTCTGGTTGGAGACAAGATGGAGGAAACAGGCAGATGCCATATTAACAGCAGCAACAAGGGTATCCTTCAACAAATGACAGACTCTCAAAAGTAGAAGAAAAGATTGATGCTTTTATGCAGAATTTTGATGGCTTTAAAAATAATACAAAAGCCTCAATCAAATCCTTGGAGAATCAAGTTGGCCAACTGGCACGTGAGATGGAAGAACACAAAAAGGGCCACTTTACAGCAGACACTCAAACCAATACAAAGGAGCACTGCAATGCAATTACTACTAATGGTAACGCAACAGAAGAGAGTGATTTAGAGGACTACATCATAACTGAAGAAAAGTTGCTCACAAAGGAGATTGTGCAAAGGAGTGTTCAAGAAGAAGAGAAGCCAGAGGCAATTCTGAAAGATGAAGGGAAGGAAGAAAAGGTGTACAGCACAGGTAAGTCACTTGACCCAGGTAAATTTACTGTACGAGTTTCTATTGGCGATCAACCTGTTACCAAAGCTTTATTAGATCTTGGGGCGAGCATCAATTTGATGTCTCTATCATTCTTTAACAAACTGGGAATTTTGAAGGTCAAGCCTACCAAGGTGAAGTTACAGCTTGCAAATAAAACCACTCAACATCTATATGGGATAATTGAAGATTTTCCAATAAGGGTGGATAAGTTTGTGTATGTTGTAGACTTCTTTGTCGCTGAAATGGAAGAGGAGGATACTGATGTCCCCTTAATCCTAAGGAGACCGTTCATGAAAGCTGCCAAGGTGATAGTGGATGTTGATCGGGGGAAATATCAAATCAACTCTAAAGATAAGAGCATAGTTTCTCACTTTGAAAGAGGAATTCCCAAACTAGTTGAACCACCAGAACAACTGAAGATTGATCCTACTGATGGGATCTACATTTTTCATTCTAAACCTAAGCTGCTAAAGGTAAGGAAAAAGGAAGCTAATCAAAAAGTACCTGAACACAAGAAGAAGAAGGTTCCTAACATTCTGAGGGAACCAACAAGAAGAAATAAGCAGCAACAAGAATCGATAATGGAATTCAGGTTCAAAAAGAGAAAAAGATCAACATCAGAATAAGAAGAAGACAGTGATGGGCAATTAAAGGAAGAACAGGAGCAGAGTCAACCATCATCCTCCAATTGAGGCCACCATGAGTAAAACTGGCGTCGAGCTAGAAGACGTTAAACAAGCGCTTCCTGGGAGGCAACCCAGTGTTTTTGTTTTTGTTTTTGTTTTTCATTTTTGTAGTTTTTGACTTTTGATTTGTTTTTAGTGTCTTAGTTAGAGTCAATGCCTGTTTAGTGTGGAAAATTGTTAGGAAAAGGATTAATTAAAATGAGGTAAGGAATTAGAAGCACTTTGAATTACGAAGCAGCAGAAAATAGAACACGAATTTCCATTTTGTTTTCTACGCTTCACTTGCGCTTAGCCCAAGTGAAGCACAGGAATGACTTTTTGATTCTGTTTTCTGCGCTTCACCTACGTTGAACGTAGGCGACATAGGCGAAGCGCACGTTCCCGCTCCAGTTTAAAAATCAAAATCCTGGAGTGGGGAAGGTCACTTTTCACCTTCCCCATGCTTTTTCAAATGGTTTTCTCTGAGTTTTCTACCTTCCTTCACCTTTTTCACTTAAAAGCCTCATCCTTTCAACCTTCTTGCACTATTCCAAGTAAGTTTTTACTGTTTTGAAAAGTTTTCACCGATTAAAATCCTTATTTTTTTGTTCATTGAGCAAACCTTTGTATACAAGACTTAGGCTCTTAGGATCACATAAATTTAGGATTAATTGTCAATAAAGTCTTATTTTATAATGATGAATGCTTGGTGGTGAATTTTGAAATGCTCAATAAGTTTCTGCAAATTATTCTAGTTGATAATATGAGCGCTTTACTTGTGATGAGAAATTTTGCACCAACTATTGCATGAATAATTGTGCATTATTGCATGTCTTAATGTCATGATATTTGAGCATAGTATTATGAACCATTTGATGCCCTGTTTAGAAATTTATTAGGACTTGATTTAACTGATCACTTTAGTATGATCTTAAGAAATTAATAAATAGGCAATGGGTAAATATAATAATCAAGATTTTGTGTGCAATAGTGCTTGTTGATTGATTGCTCTGATTTTTCAATTAAGATGGCCACCGTGTGTAAATTTTATGCATGGCTTAATACATTGATCATAAGTTGATATTCTTTACATTAGCATAATCTTGGTTTTGTTTACCTTGCAGATGGTCCGCTTCAAGACCACCGCTGCACCTTGGTTATTTGCAGTGGCCCGGGGACAGGCCTATTCCACCAGGAGAGGGAGGAGTAGTTGGAGCTGATGTTGAGGATCATGACGATGACATGCAGGATGAGGATTGATTCGGTGTTTTTCTTTTCCTTTTCATTTCTTTTATTTTTCTTATTCACTGGATCTGTACTGTACATATAACTCTACTGACACATTATCTCTATGTAGTGCATTTTCAGGGTCATTTTTTTTATTTTTCTTTCTTTTTATTTAGGATATTTAATTTTTTAGGAATTAGGGATTTAAGGAATTAATTTTAGAATCTCAAAGCTAGGCAGTCTAACTAACCAAATTAGGAAAGAAATAGGAATTTTGTGATTGAATCCATAATCAGTTAGGATTGGGATATTGTGCAGGAAAATATATCAGGGTAATTAATTAATTTCAGTAAGTGCTTTATCAAGGAATTTAGCCAAAATCCGGTGAATTGTGAGACCAAACACTTGAATTGAGAGTTTTCACCGCTGCTTGTCAACTGATATTGCTTGAGTTTTTGGATTTTATTCTGGACATGAAAAATATGGAAGTGATAAAGACAAATTTTGTGATTAAATTATTTGCTCAGTGCCAAAAAGCCAACCCATGAAAAAGTTTTTTAATTTTTTGGTAACCCATTTGAGCTTTAATGTTTCTTCTTATGCACCCTAGCCAAAATAATATCTATTTCCTGTCCCTTATACACTTGGGATAGAGAGCAAAGGTGCAATCTGATAGAATGGGGATAAGTGGTTGGTTACTTGAAAGTTGAAGAAATACAAAGACCAGGCACAAGAAAGCAAAAGAGGATCACACCTTCAAAAATCAAAAAGAAAAAGAGAATAAAAGTGAATAAGTTGGGGGGAGTGAATCATCAAACAAAGAAAGAGGCCAACTGAATGATACAAATCAAGAATGAAATGGAAGAATGGAGAGAAATTTCAAGTCCAAGAAAAATTTAAAAATGCTCTCTATTCCAGTGTTCTCTTTGCATATCCAGAAAAATCATGATTTCTTGATAGCTCAGCCTCATTACAACCAAGAAAAGACCTTTTGATCCATATTCTTCCACGTGCATGTTTAGAAACCAGAAACGACTATCAATTTTAGTTGTTCAACTGCTGTGAAAAATTGAGGGAAACACTTACTCGTGAGAATGAGAGAATTCCTTAATTTATCACTTATTGTTTTGGTTGCTATTTCTGAAAAAGTTTGAATGTAATTTTATCCTGTCCTGATTGTGTACTGGTAATATCCCTTGATTCTAACTTTTAATCTGATATTTGGAAAGTGACAGCTGCCTAGCAAGAGGTGATGAAATTATTTCCTTATTTCTGAGAATCTTAACAGGGGGATTGAATCCATTTTGATTGCAAAAGGTTTTCTTGCTTGAGGACAAGCAAGAAGCTAAGTTGGGGGGAATTTGATAAGTGAAAAATATATGATAATTTACTGTATAATTTCTGCACTTATCAAGGGTAAAATAGTAAATTTATGCCCCAAATTACCTCTTTTTAGTAATAAATTCATATTTTGTAATTATTTGATTTGAATTTGAATATGATGCTATTTTGATAGAAAATCTGTTGATTTTGCAGATAAAAAGGCAAGTTTTAAATGGAGAAACAAGATAGCATTTATTTGAAGAGAGAATCTGCAAATGAGAGTTTGAATGGCAACAAATCAAGATAAAATCATCAGCCATTTAAACAAGTATTCTCAAGATAACTTTCTCAATTTAAATTTAAATATCAAATCAGCACAAAATCAAGTCAAAAAGAGGGAAATGAGGAAAACAAATCAAACAAGGATAAGATCAGGAAGAGATCAAGCTGAAAAAGAGGAAATCAGGGAAAGTTGGAACGTGAATCACGCTCCACCTGCGCTCAGCGTAGGTGGAGCGCAGAAACAAAATTTCTCTCTGGATTATGCGCTTCATATGCGCTGAGCGCATGTTGAAGCGTAGGAGTACGTGATCAGTTTTTCAAAGGATTTCAAAACATATTCCTTCCAGATTTCATATGGCTTTCCAACTTCTATAAATAGAACCTTTTGCAAAGATCAAAGGAGCTGTTTGAGAGACGACAACGCAGAGCTAGGGCTGGAGAAAAGTGTGACAGTTTCTCCATTGGGTTGTAATAGCTACCATGGGTAGCTAAACTCTCCGATAGGATTGAACGTAGTTGATTCAATCCCCAATTGTATGTGAATTCTCTTTAATATCTATGAATCCATGTTTTTATGATATCACTATTTTTCTTCTGTGCTTAATGCTTAGCTTCCGCCTGTGTGTCGGAGTTATAGGTTGATTTTATAATATTCATTGGTAAATGGTTCTGTGAAATCAATAGCGAGATTGGGGGAGCCTAGACATAGGAAACTTGAACTCTGATTGGTAAAAATACTCAAAGTAGTCACTATGGGAATAGAGCTATAGGGCGAACTGATAGTTTTAACAAATGGAAAAGTAGATCTTTAAAGCCGGGGTAATTTGTCGCCTGGGAGAACCCGCTTGAATTATTTCTGAGTATTTTATCGCTAGGACACTAGGATAAAATAATATAGTTTGGCTAAGGTATCATAATTATATATTCATAAATATTATTGGGATTCACATATAAAAGGGGTGCGATGACACGAAGTTCAATCCTAGTCCAAGTAACTATCTCTACCTATCTCATTTAAGTTCAATTTTATTTTATCGCAATTCTCTACAACCAACAATTATACGCTCTTACTTGATAGTTGTGATCACTAATCTTTATAAGTTGAACCGTTCCCTGTGGATACGATACTCTTACTTACTATTATACTGGTGGGTTTTTGGTACGCTCGCCAGAAATTCAACACCATCTTATTTTCCAGTTGGTGATGGCAGCTGCCAGTGGAACTCTGAGCTAGCAGTGGAGCTGGAAGGGAACCTGAGCGCATGGAGCTGGACCAAGCCTTGGTCAACCCTTCCATGGTCAACCTTTGACCTTTGACCATCCTTGACCAAGTCAACAAGAAGACTTCATCATAATTAGAATTAATTTTAGTTAATTTTCATTGTAATTAGGATTTCCTTGTAATTTGCTTAATTGTAAATTTCCTAATTAGAATTAGGCTAGTTAGGGTGCTAATTTAGTGAGCTTTATTGGTTAGGAGATAGCTCAAGTAAGTGGGTAGGAGGTCATGGGTTCAAGACCCATTTGGGATAGTTTTTCACTCATCTTGTATTTTCCCTTCCCACCTAGCCACTTCCTTTTCTTATAAATAGGAGACCACCCCCTCTTGTATTCACAACTTTGATGAATTGGTAAAGGTATTATGCCCATTTTTCTCCTTAAGTGTGAGTTGAGAGTAGGCTTGATGGTTCTTGCTTAAACCAACCTGAGACTTATCTGGTTCTCCTGAAACAGTGGCGTCTATCGATTGGACTTATCTGCTGTGGGTGGATTCCTGCTTTAGTGGCGTCCCAACCATCTCTTTCTCTTCCACTTTTTCTTTCATTTTCTCTCATTTTCTTGCATTTTCTTGCGCAATTATAGCTGCTGCCCTGCACCTATAATTTGCAATTTTGGTGCCTTTAATTGATTCTAACCGGTTGTTTTGCTCAATTCTAGATCCTACAACTTCCTTGCTATCAATTGGTCATCAGAGCTTTGTTGAATTGAGCAATATTGGAGCATTTTGGGGGCTGTTTTGGGCGCTGCACTTGGTTGTCCTTGGTGCAGAATTTTCACTCATTTTAGTGTAACTGCATCCCTTTGTTTCAATTGTAATTGGACTTGGACTGTTTCCTGGGCCCGAGATGCCTTTCTGCTGCTGTCAGCATTGTTTGTTTGCTTGTTGATTGCTTGAATTCTTGCTAGTATGGGGCTATTTTTGGGCCGCTAATCCCATCCCTTAGGTGTTTGATAAAATGCCTATTCCAATTGCTCATACTTGTTCTTGAGTGATTCTTGCAAATTGAGTGCTATAACTGCTTGTTTGTTGGTGGAGTGTGGTAAGAGGAGGCATTGTTGTCTTCATTTTTCTAAAGATCGTTCACCTACATTTCTCCCCTTCACCATTACTTGTTCATCCCCCATATTCATCTCTTTACTTTCAGCTTTTTAATTTTCCGCCATTTAAATTCCGCTTCTCTCCATCCTTTTAATTTCTGCTTCCCCCTTTACATTCTGCCATTTACATTTATGTCCTCCCCATCCTTTTAATTTCTGTCATTCCCATTACATTCTGTCATTTAATTTCAGTCCTCCCCATCCTTTTAATTTCTGCCATCCCGATCTACATTTAGTCATTTACATTTCTGCTCTCCCCATCCTTTTAATTTCTGCCACCCCCTCTACTTTCTGCCATTTACATTATGCCATTTACATTTCTGTCATCCCCATCCTTTTAATTTCATTTCCCCCTTTAATTTCCTTTTGCGCAATTTTCTTCTTATTTTTGCCATTTTTTGCGCTTTTCTTGGGCACTGTTTTGTTCAATTTTCTACTCCGGTTCTGTTTGTCTGTTTGGCATTCTGATTGCAAATCTGAATTTATTGCTATCTCTACTTTGAACTTTCCCTGTTTGAATGTGCAAAATGCTCACCGTTTGACTATTTTTTGGTTCACAAAGTTGGAAGAAAATCAATAAGTTCCAATTGTTGATTTTCCTTCAAAATTTAATTCCCATCTTAAAATTGAACCAAACGCCTTTCTGTGACCGTAGTGTGTTTGTATATTCAACAACGAAGTGCTAAGCAATTTTTTTGGAATTTTTCGAAATCATGTTGCCATACCATTTTATTTTACAGTTTTTAGAAATCAGTCTGTCCATTTTGTTTTTTGGTACCGTTTGGACTAGTTTAGTATCAAAAATCTCAAAAAAATTACAGTAGGTGCAGTTTAGTTTTCTGTAATTTTGTACAAATTTCTGTAATTTTCTATTCAGGAAAAAGCCAAAAAGAAAGAAAAGAGGCAAAGAAAAATACAAAGAAAATTATATTGCCAAAAATACAAAAAGAGGTGTAAAAAGCAAAAAAAGGGTGCAAAAGTCAACAACAAGGGAAAAAGTCAAAAGACACCTAATATAGTAAAAAAAATTCAAAAAAATTAAAGAAAAACAAAAGAAAGTATCCCAACAATACAGTGACAATTTTACTGTAATTTTCTATTGGTGAACCCCTAGAAAAGCTACGGAAATGCCTTGCTCTAACCGAGAATGAAAACAAAGATTGGGTAAACTGAAAAACACAAGAGAATTGCCAAGATTCATCAGAAAACCTTTTCAAGCCAAAAACACTCTGTTGTAGCAAATTTCCTTGTACTTAGATTTACTCTTTTGTATCCTGAGTCTTACCCAGTTATCCCTTTGTACAAGAAGAACCTGAGTTTAAGTTTCTCAGAAGCTTAAACTTAGTTTATATTATAAACAATTTTAAAGTGTCTGAGAGCCTGAAGAGGCTTGGTGGAACAAAGAATACTCGTTGGGCCTGGAGAGGCCAGGTGTGCAAAGAATACTCATTGAGCCTGGAGAGGCTTGACTGTAAAAGAATATTGCATGAGTTTCCTGGAGAGGCAGTTGAGAACAAAGAATACTTTTTTCAGCCTGGAGAGGCTGGGTGAACAAAGAATATTGCATGAGTTTCCTGGAGAGGCAGTTGAGAACAAAGAATACTTGTCGGGCTTGGAGAGGCCAGGTGTGCAAATAATACTCGTTGTAATCTTGAGGGATTAGTGAAAATCCAGTGGTGGTTTGCCCTGGGACTGGACGTAGCTCACTGGGTTAGTGGGTGAACCAGTATAAATTCCTTGTGTTATTTTCTCTCTACCCTTATCTCTTTACTTTCCAATGTTATCTAATTATTCCTAACCAAGGAGGGTTTAAGAAAAGTTGTTTTCTTAATCCGAACGGAAAACAATCTTTTCTTTAAGAGAAAATCATTTCAAAAAGGATTTTATTCAACCTTTTGAGTTGGCCAATTAGCAAAGGACATGGCAGAGCATAACAGAGGCCAATTTACAGCAAACACTCAAACTAATCCCAAGGATTAATGCAATGCAGTTACTATTGGAGATAACACATCAGAAGAGAGTGATCTAGAGGACAGCATAACATCTGAAGAGAAGTTTCTCACAAAGGAGATTGTGCAAAGGAGTGTTCAGTTAAAAGAGAATCCAGAAGTAGTTCTGAAAGAAGAGGAAGAGTCAGAAAGGGTCTACATCTCATAAAAATCATTAGATCCAAGCAAATTCACAGTACTAGTTACTGTTGGTACTCAACCATGTTGAGTCTCAGAAGATAACTATGAGAAATTTATCTTGAGTCTCATGCTCTTAGAATTTTAATGGATTACAAATTTAAAACATAGAGATGCTTACAAGAATATCCTCTCACAAACACTTTGTTCAAAGTTTCAGATCAACAGTATTTGAGAAGGATCATCTGAAAGGCCCAGACAATCTTAAGACCAAACATCATCTGAAGTTATCTATCGTCTGAAATCGTGAATGCTGTTATGAGACTTGGTTGCATCTGAAGGCTGAAGGTATCAGAATCAAGTAAAGACCTTTTGAAGACGTTGCTGTCAATTCAGAACGATTATCTTCTTAGTCCAACATTTTTTTAGCTTTAAGGACAAACATTCTTTCCTACCTCGTCCAAGAGTATTGCTTCATAAAACTTTATCATATAAAGAGTACTCAGATATTTGAGGCACTGTGACGTGCTTTACCGTCCTAATGACTCTAGGGATTACTCAGGCACGACCAAGCCATATCGCTTATCACGGTATGGAGAGGTCAGGCTCTAGCCATTGTGATGTTGTGGACCGAGCCCTGCTCCAAGGCCATGAGTAACTGATCAATCCTATCTATCTCTCATCGCACCAGGTGTATGCTACCACTCAGCTCGAAAGTCGTACGAAACCACTTTTTGGGAATTACGCTCAAGTTTCCCCAAGGCAAAGTATTATAAATGACAATACAATTTAAACACATGCATACACTTCATGGCCCTAATTTGGCCGCATTTTCCAACCAGAATTTTGAGCACATGTGGCTGATTGAATTCTTGAATTGTAACCATCAAACATGGATTAAAATGGATAATGATTCAGCCAATAAGTGGCCGCATGTAACAACCTCCATTCATCAAATTTCCATTCATTTTGTAAACTTCCTCTTCATGACTTGGCCGCCACCTTAATAGCACTTCATTCTCCAATTTAAAGCTTTGTTGGGTCCATTTTGAAGACTCTTTATTCAGCCAATTATGCACATGTTGGCCGCACATGATGTGATGAATTAGGCTTCCATGTTGCTCCAAAAATTGACTAGGTTCATGCGCACCTAGCAAGCCATTTCCAACGGCTAGTAGACAAAGCTTTAATGCAATTAAAACTACATTACAACCTTGTTTGTAACCACCAGAAAAATTATTTCTTTGTCTTTGTAACCCCCTAATCTTTATTGAAAGCAAATAAAAATCATAATTCAGCAAATTAAAGGTGAGTTGGCCGCCCACATGGCCTCCTCCAAAGCTTTTGATGGTTCTTCAACTTGTAGTTGCATTAATGGCAACTGACACTTCATCATTGGTCCCCCATGTCCTTCAAGTGCCTTGTCATGGGTCATGTCCTCATCATACCCCCCTTCTTGAAAAGGATTTGTCCTTAAATCTGAAGGTTCCTCACGTGATTGAAACCAATCCATCCTCCTTCATTAAGCCATTGAAGCTTATATGGCTTAGGGTGTGGCTTTGTATCCATGTTCATCTTTGACACCAATCTAGCACTAACCACATTAGTACAACTACCACCATCAATAATCACCAAACAGATTTTACCGTTGATTGAACATCTAGTGTGAAAGATGTTCTCCCTTTGGCTTTCCTCTTTGTCCACGGTTTGGCTACCAAGAAGTCTTCTAAACATGTAGAATTCTCCCACCCTTTCTCCCATGATAAAGAACAAGAAAAAAAACGTAAAGGAGAAAATTATGTTAGGTGTTTAGAAAATCCTCACCACACTCGTGTTTGCACTCAACACTTGGCTTTTTCTATGATGCAACTCTCTTGCCTTATTCCACTCTATTTCTCTTGGATTTCTTACCAAACTACGAGGAGAAAAATCAAATAGTTCACCAACCTGTGTGCAGTCAAGAAAAATTAAAACAAAAAAAGCTAAGAAATAATATTTATTAGAAAGAAGAATTCAGAAAATTTCTAATATAATGTGAATCCAACCAGGCATAAGAAGGCTATACAAGAAGCTACATGTGGGCGGCTAACTTGGAGTTATTTGGCTGACTTATTTTGTCTGGTCAATTACAAAAATTGTTGCGGCTGAATCAATGCAAGGGGACAAAGAAATTACAACTATCAAGAAGAGAGTTGTTACAAATTGAAGGGGGGGAGACAAGCATTGCAGTGTAGCGGTTATACATTGAATGAAGCAGCCACAATTCAATATTGGAGCCGTTATGTTTCTCCTAAGGGGCGGCCAATTGATGGCTGAATTATGTAACTTTAATCCTTGTTGGTTGTTATGTTTCTAAATTTTAATAGAATTATTAGGAGAATTAAGTGGCTGAATGTGAAAAGCCATGCAAGGATTGTAGGCACCTTTAAAAGGGGCGCATCATGCCTGCAGAATTTACAAGACAAATTTGAATCAGAATTTTATTTTATATTGGAGAGTGTTTCTCTAATTTTCTTGTTAATTCAAGAATTGAGTTTTATCAAAGGTCCTTCATCTCTTTGTGTGTATAACTCTTAGGCTTATCTTCCATCCTTGGAAGTGTGACGTCTATCATTTTTCAATTCCATTTTCTGCCTTCTCCATTCACGCATTTTTCTTGTTTAACAATTTCCCCAATTTTCTTACTTATGAGCATTCCAACCTAGATAGATCTGTAAAACGAACCACCCCCCCTTGGATTCTCGTCATTTGGTATCAAAGCTTCGGCTCTGGGTTTGGAATGGCGATGGAAATTTACTATACCAGGTGATCCTTCGAAGGTCATTTGTTCTTGGTTGCAGTAGATCAATTCAACTTTAGAAATGTTGTGAGCAGCAGGGTGGTTGAGAAGTTACACCTGCCTACTGCAAATGGACAAGCAGCGATTAAATTCTCTATTGGGAAATATGAAGACGAAGTTCTTTGTGATATTGCACCCATGGAGACATGCCATATGCTATTAGGGAGGCCATGGTTGAATAAAAAAAGTATAAATCCTAAGAGGCCTTCTATTTCTTTTATGCATGGTGGACGAAAGATTAAGTTGATATGTCTATCATCTGACGCTGTACATGCTGATCAGCTGACATTGAAAATAAAAATAGAAAAAGAAAGGAGAGAAAAAGAAGCAAGAGAGAGTGAAGAAAAAATGAGAGAAAAAGAAGAAAAAGAAAGAGAAGAAAAACAGAGAGAAGAAATAGAAAAAGAACTACAGAAAAAGAGCGAGGAAATTTTATTTGTTAATGATTGTTCTACTGTTTGTGATGTTAAATTACAGGTACAAGAGGATGGGCATGTGAATGCAATACACCAACCCCTATGTTTGAAAAGGAAGCTTGTTGTTATTGTTCCAAGTGCTCCATTGTACATCCATCCCGATGTTGAAACACAACCTCTTGAGGATGATGAAAACCAACACATGGAGTTATTTGTTTTTACGAATAGTATCCAAGCTGCACATTTTCATAAACATTTTGGGGCTGAATCATATGTGCTTGACAAAGAAATTTTGCATACTTTGTGTATTGGTAATCATTATTGCTTGCAAGAAGGTGAGGGAGTGTTGACAAGAGAGGTGCTCCACGGATTGCAACCATTGGAAAGGAACAAATCTGAATTTATTCAAGTTGTATTTGATCCAGGAGGAAACTTTTGAGTTTCTGCAGTAGTTAGTAAATTAAATTAAGCAAATAAATAAAGCTTTAAGATTCGGGACGAATCTTCTCGAAGAAGGAGGGTATAATGTGAATCCAACCAGGCATAAGAAGGCTATACAAGAAGCTACATGTGGGCAACTAACTTGGAGTTATTTGGCTGACTTATTTTGTCTAGACAGTTACAAAAATTGTTGCGGCTGAATCAATGCAAGGGGACAAAGAAATTACAACTATCAAGAAGAGAGTTGTTACAAATTGAATGGGGGAGACAAGCATTGCAATGTAGCGGTTATACATTGAATGAAGCAGCTACAATTCAATATTGGAGCCGTTATGTTTCTCCTAAGGGGCGGCCAATTGATGGCTGAATTATGTAACTTTAATCCTTGTTGGTTGTTATGTTTCTAAATTTTAATAGAATTATTAGGAGAATTAAGTGGCTGAATGTGAAAAGCCATGCAAGGATTGTAGGCACCTTTAAAAGGGACGCATCATGCCTGCAGAATTTACAAGACAAATTTGAATCAGAATTTTATTTTATATTGGAGAGTGTTTCTCTAATTTTCTTGTTAATTCAAGAATTGAGTTTTATCAAAGGTCCTTCATCTCTTTGTGTGTATAACTCTTAGGCTTATCTTCCATCCTTGGAAGTGTGACGTCTATTATTTTTCCATTCCATTTTTTGCCTTCTCCATTCACACATTTTTCTTGTTTAACAATTTCCCCAATTTTCTTACTTATGAGCATTCCAACCTAGATATATCTGTAAAACGAACCACCCCCCCTTGGATTCTCGTCAGTTCATTTCTTCCACAAAATATTAACATCTAGATCCATATCTATCAAAGGCCATCATTGTTCTTTCTTTTCCAAGCTCGATGCTTAGTAATTATTTTGAAGAATCCATATAAAAAAAATTGGTAGATATTGAAAGACATTGTATTCAAGGAAAAATATCTTGAAAAAGCATCAATTTACTTAAAACCTTTTTATAAAACTTTATTTTAAAAGAGAAGGCAAATCATTGATGTTCAAAGTAGTTTTTCCTCAAAATACTTGCTAAGCATCTTTACAAATTTTAAGCACTATAATTGTGCCTATTGTCATCATCATAATACTTGCTTTTGTCAAATGCTTGAATTCATTATGCATAATTCATAATTCTAAATCAAACAATTCATGCACTTGGCATCACAATCAAGTCCAATCAATCATATACCACTTTCGAATTCGAGTTTTGAATTTAACATTGATTCTAAGCAAACAATTCATCAAACACACAAGTATTTTTTTAATTTATTATTAAGGCCGAATTGGTACAGACACCAATTAGCCATATCAATTAATTTTATTTTATCAAGAAAGGTATAGGAAACCATTAATAATTATTATAAGGTAATTTAACTAAAATTGGGTAGTTTCCTAAGGCCATGGGATTTACATCCCACTTACCATCATTAAACTATGGACTCCAACCCATTATGCTCAGGGGGGATGTACTCCATTCGAATTTCTAATATGCCTAAGGCATTATGTTTCATCCCAATTAGACCTTCAAGCAAGTTTAGGCCTATTATCTAGAAGTTGATCTGATATACCTATCGAATTCAAAATTAACTACCTCATCTTCTCAAACGCCCTAGAAAGATAAAATAAATTAGGAAACCCCCTGAGAAAAAATAGAGATAAAAACTAGCTGATAAAATAAGGAAAATAGATAAGAATATGTAGGTTATAAAAGGACCCCAAGAGGTGAAAGAAAGCATGTTTGACTAACACATAGAAAATCCTAGTGATGTCTAGGGGTTTGCCTCCAGAACTCTTGGTGATGAACACATTTTTATTCACACTTTGCTTAATTAATCTTAGCTTTTTTGGACTCTAATTGTGATTATATCCACTATTTTAAGTGGAATTTACCAAATTGGGCTTATTTGGGTTTTAACTATAAATGTTGTTTAAATTCGGATTTTTAAGCCTACTAACCTACCTGTCTTGTTTTGATGATATTTGGAGCTACAGGTGTCCGATTTGAGTGATTCCAGTGGCGTTGGAAAGCTAAGATTTGGGGCTTTAATTTGATATGCTATATAAATATATTTCACTGAGCGAAGAGGTGCAGTTTGCAATTCAAGGTTGACGTTTAGAAGCTGTCAGAACTTGAGCGGGAAACAACAACCTTCTTAAGTGCTTTTAGTAGTTTGGGCCTCAGCCAAGGCCCAATTGCCTCTTTAATCAGATTATTCTTGTGGTTTAGGAGAGTAGTATAAATAGAGGCTGTTACAATTCTTTTAGACACCTTTAACCTTTTTAGCTTTTACTCATTTTACACAGATTGAAGTTTTAGAGACGTTTGCTCTCTCTTCTCTCTGTTTTTTCTGGTTCGTTCTTCTTCTTCTTCTTCTTCTTCTGCATTTTCATTTTGATGTACTTCCTCTCATGGATTGCTAAACTACTGAGGATTGATTCTTGAGTGATTTTACATTGGATTCTGAGGTTTATTTCAATTCAAATTCGTATTTCAATTTCTGCAGTAGATTCAATTTGATCTTCTCCTTTAGAATTCCGGTTTAGTTTCTTTAATTGGATTTGAACGCTTGTTGATGATTCAATTCTGTTCTTCACTTAGAATTCTGATTTAGTTTGCTTAATTCTAAACAACCAACTGTTTGCTTAATTCAGGAGGTAAAGGATTAGAAATCTCATAACCAGTACGCTTAGTCTGGTCTCGCAAGTTCGCTTAGTTCTTTAGTGAGATTATTGTTGAATTGATTGACGCTTGTTCGGTTAATTCGAATCTGTTCTGGAAATTGAGATCGATGTATTTTTAACTGATGAAGGATCCAATTGTGAATGAACAATAGAATCAATTCGTTTTCTTACATCGGGGTTATTAAGGAGAAGTAGGTTATAAGTGGAATTGTCTAATTATAAGCCTTAGTTAGATAAAAGTAAAATTCTTGAGATACATTTTTTTTAGGAAAAGGATATGGGTGGATATTAAAAAAAGAGTAGTTTTATGGTAAAAAGAACGTAAGGTGATGATGGATGGTGAGGCCTTCTTGGGAGTAACAACTTATCATGGATGGAGTTAAGCCTTGGTTATAAGTGGTGGTTGATATGTTAGGTAGGAAGATCCTACAATGATTAACAGTGATAGATAGAGCAAAAAAAACTGATACGTGAGTCGAAGGATTTCATCCTAATGGGATAGAGATAAATTTAAGATTCTTGAGAGGGAAAGAACTTAGAATCTTTATTATAGGGAACTGATGGAAGATGAACGAGATTAGTAAAAGTGTTGATATTAAGACCAAGTGAACTAATGTAATCATTGGTATAATAAACAATACTTGTAACTATTGTGGAATTAGATATTCAGACATGGTGAAGGAAAATGGACATTTTAGGATCGTAAGAAAACAAGACATCGTGAGAAGTCATTGTGAATAAGAGAAGGTGTTAAGAAAAATAGTTATTAGGGGGAAACATACTTGGTGATTCTTAAGCTAAGTCTTATCTTAGGAAATTTGGATGGTTTTTCTTATGGATTCAAATTGTGTGTTTCATTAGATATTATAACTCTATGTTGATTATACATCGAAAGGGAGTGTACAATTGCTTACTTAATATGCTAGAAATTCAAAGTAAAACATCAAAGATACTTAGAGAGACCATCGAATCTTAAGCATCCTAGGAAGGAAATGGAGTAGCATAGTAGCACACCCCATAATGTATTTACTTAGTACTCCATTAGGATAGAAGGTAGTATGAGTAATGATTGAAATATTGATAGGGTCTGCTCATTAACAACAGGTGTTCTCGATCGAATCGTATATTAGATGGAATATTAGACCGTACTAGAATTTTTAAGGTAATGTGTTAGGTCAAGGCTTCTGATTTGCTACTAGTTTTTAAAGAAGAGTTAATTAGGGCTTTGAAGACTAGGCTGATCTTAACTCAGGATATCGTCCCTATATCCACAAGTAGCTTAAAATAATTATCCATCCTATAGGGAACCATTGAGGTCTTATTTGATCCAAATAGAGGAGTAACTCTTAAAGCTTAAGAAAATAGATTTAGTCCTATCCAACAATAGGAACTCCAAATTTCGAGGACGAAATTTCTTGTAGGAGGGGAGAGATGTAACACCCACAATTTCCTCTACTAGTATATATATACATATATATAACATAAAGAAAGTTTAGAAATAAAATTGTAAGGTATTCAGGAACTATTGATAAACAATCAAATTCATATTTTTGGAACTATCCAACCATAATTTTAAATAATTTTTCTAAAGAGGAGTTTGGGAAAATGACCTAAATACCCTTAGTAATTGTACAGTTAAAGAAAATATAAATTTAATTATGAAAAATATTTAAAACTTAAGGGGATCTATATTTTTAGTCAAAATGGTCTTATTATAATTAATAATGAATTTTATAAATTAATTTAGAATTTTTTGGCACTTTTGTGCAAAAAGACCAAAATGCCCCTGGTTAGCAGTGTAACCCTAGCCAGTATGTTAAAATTCGTGAAATAATAAGAGAAATGTACTTTGGACCTTAAAGTTAGATTATTAACCATATTTATAACTATATAGAATTTTTGTGCGTAACACCACAATTTTTCTATCTACGTACTCTTGTTGAAATTTGACTGTTTGTGTGTGAAAATTGGGAAAATTGGGAAATAAGAGAGTTTAAGTGATAGTGAAATCTAATCTCATTTTTAGGCTTAAAATAGGTTAGAATAAATATAAGAATTTTTCTAGAATTTTTTGTAAATTTTCTGGATTTTTCCATGGTGAAATGACCATTTTGCTCTTCGTTGCAGTGTAAAATTATCAGACTGACATTGTATCATTTCCTTTGTGCCTCATGCCTAATTTAACACTTGAAAATCAAATTCCCTCCCATTTACATGGCCTCACATGTAGGAGACAAGCTTTTCATGGTTGCATGCATGGGTCACTATCACACATACCTTCTCTCTCCTACTTTTGACTATATAAGCTAAAATATTGTTTTTTATTCATTTCTAACCCTAAAACTTGAGAGAATCCGTCCAGCCACTTCCTCTCCTCTCATCTTCCTCCTCCATTTCTTCCCTCATTCACCATTGTTGGAAAGCTCCATTTTTTAGCTTCCAACTCAAAGAATCCTACACTAAACCTTTAGACAAAGTTAAAGAGGAGATCCAGAGGAACACAAAGAGGGGTAGATCATTTGATTTGGGTGGAGTTTACAAAGTCCATCCTCCATTGTTGGGAGCTTGGATTTCACTAGGTAAGGGGGGGGAGAACCTTGAACTCTAGTAGGATTGGTGACTAGAGTGAGGGTGACCCTTGACCCTCTTTCCCTCTCCCTTTGTTTTCATGAAATGTTAAATGCAATAACCTATTTTATATGAAAATGATTCATCCAGCCCTATATATGTGTGTATGCTTGAGTTTTAAATTTATTTGATGGTTGAAATATGTTAGTATGATGACTATATGTGCATATAAATTGTTATTTAAATTTAAACAACTTGTTACTTGGTTGAATCTTGGAAAATGATGTATTTTGACTATATTTGAAGGTATGAGCTTTTCCATGAGAATATGTATGTTTGGATGATTTGACATGATAATATGGACTTATGATAAATGTAGAACATCATACTTGAGTTTTACATTTTTTGAGATTTTATTGATTTTTCATGAAATTCAAGGTGTTCTTAAATGTTCATGGGTGTTCTGGCTTATGTTCATGTAAGATTCATGGGATGAATATGTTTGATCTTGAAATGTTGATGAAAATGGTGTTGGTGTGTTTGTGGGCCTTAGTAGCCCAATAGGTTAAAGTTAAAAACTTGAAGTAACAAAGTAAAAGTAAAAGATGATAAATCAAGTGTGAAAGTTTAAGCAAAATTCTGGTAAAACAGTTACCTAACCATTGGGCCTCTAGTTTGGGCCCAATTACCTTCCAAAAATTCATAAAACACCCTATACGGTCAAATGAAAATAATTAAGGAACATTGGGCTTGGATTAGTGTTGGGCCTCAACCCTAATCCTACTCATAAGGAATCAAGACTGAAATTAAGTTAGGGAGTCCACTAAGTTAAATCACAAAAGTTAATCAATTAGAGAAGACTTAATTAAGATTACTCTTAATTACCTAGACTAATGATGATTAATAATAAGAGTGAGACTTAACAAGGATTAATACTCAAGTAATTAAGATTAACCTTAATCAACCCTAATGAGGATTAACCCTAATCTTAATCAGGATTTACCCTAATCAAGTTTAGATATAGTTAAGTCTTAATTACACATGATAATAATTAATCTTAATCATTAATCATTAATGATGTGTTAATAATATGATTAAGACCTAATAACGATTAAGGACTAATTAATTGTGATTAACCTTAATTAAGTGTAATTAAAAGTTTAATCCATGATTAGTAACGAGATTAAGGGATGATTAAGAGTTAATTAGGATCTTAAGTAAAGATTAAGACTTAATTAGGAAAGATTAGCCTTAATTATAGCCTAATTAAGGAAGATTAACCTTAATTAAGGTATAATTAGGGATTAAACCTAACCCTAATTGGTTAATTACAGATTGTTAAACATATTAAACTTTTATTAAGGAAAGGTAGACTCAATTAAGATAAGGTAACACCTAAGGGAGATACTTTTAGACTTAACCCTAATCATACACATATGATGAACTAAGATGTGTAGTACTATTCATAAGACACAACCGTAAGCCTTAGTGAGTTATAGGGCCTAAGTGAAAGTAATTATTAGTCTTAAAGATAAATGAATACAACTTACCCTAAAAGCTTATAACAAACATACTCTTCTTGCATAAGACTTGAGAAGCCTAGTGAGAGAGTGTGGATTGACCCAAGATGGGGTTTGGATTTCCTTACGAAGGAAAGTCATTGGATCTGTGGTCGTGCCATGGGGAGTGGTTACGTGGAAGTATTCGATTGGCTTTGCCGGTAAGGGATGTGTGTGTGTGCTGTGAAAGCATTGGATGTATGGCATGCATCATTGAGCATTGGTGATGTATAAGGTTGTGTACCTTATGACTAAACGTGGAAGTGACACATTGGTACAATGTGAAACTAGTTAGGACTGCTGCACTGGGTCTTGCAAAGGACTCCAGCGGGTCTTGAAAAGGACACCAGCCCTGAGGGTAGTCGAGTTCCGAACTGATTATCAGGGGACATAGGCTAGCTACCTACTGTCGAGTTCAGGAGATTAAACTTGACTATGCCTGTCGCTCTCAAGGTTTCAGGATCAGTGGAGATTGTCTGGAAGTATCACAAAAGAAAGACCAGTTGAAAAAAAAATATGAGCAAGGCTCTTAGTACCGGGACTAGTACAGACTCTAACTCCTGATTACTTCCATATGGTTTCGCAGTTGTTGTGTGCACTGTGGTGGTGATTTCCCGAGCCCTCATGCATCATAGATAGTATTATGATTGTAAAGTATGCAATAGGTTGTGTGCATCATGATGTAGATTTATGATATTAGATGGATGTGTGTATGTGTATGTTTGGTTGAATTGTGTGAATTCTCGTATCTGTTTACTTTAGTCATCATATCCTGCATTAAGTGAGTTCATGTAAAGTGTTCTCACCCCCTTGTCTTTCTTTTTCGTTGTCTTTCACTCTTTTGACACCTAAAAGGGCATGGACTCTAGAAGGATGCACGTTTTTCTGAAGATAGACGTGGCATTCAGGTTGAACTGGATCTTGATGAGTCAAGTTGTAGTGTTTAGGGATATATATATAAGTAGCAGTATACAGTAAAGATAGGTCATAGCCGGATATAAAGTCCACTTTCTTTTTGTAATGTATTATGCTAAAACCCCAACTTAGATGTATGCTATTTCCGTTGTAATTTTGAATAGTAATGAAATGATATTTGTAGTACTAATATGTTTCTTCTTGTTTTATTCCAATTATAATTTATTAATCAAAGATAATGCAAAAAAAATTCACCAATTTTCCTCACTTCCTAAAAGAGTAACTAACAAACCTCAACCGAGTTAGTCGAGTAATACCCGTCACGGAATGAGGGTATTACATTAGTGGTATCAGAGCAGTTCGGTCCAACCGGACCGTGAGCTTGGGTTTGATGGTTATATTAAGTCTAATTTGATCAGGTTTAGGTGTTTAGAAGTCTTTATGGTCTTGCAAGGTTGATGTGCTTCTGATTACTCTGGTACAGGACAATGGGATTGGCTACCCCTATGGCCTGTTCAGGTTAGAAGGAAGTGTGACAACCTGCAGTTGTGAATGTTGGGAACACAAGGCTGATAATCTCAGCTTGAATAGTTGTGAAGTTGAGAAAGGAAGTTTTAGTCATATGTATGAGGAACATGAGTGGTTATAAAGAGATGGAGTTACGTTGTCTATTGAGTTTCGTCTTCTTGTTGATGTCTTAAGTAAGACCCTATGTGTTTGAATTAAGTTATTCTTTTCATGATTTTGTTTGGATTGATGAACTGGTATGTAAGTGATTGCTTCATGTTGTTTTATGCATATGTTAAATAATGTGACTTTGGTATGTTAAACTTGACTTCTTGCTAGTATGCAGTAGTTTGAGATATGCTTGCTGTTTAGAATTGAATTGAGTTTTGAGTTTGGAAAAGAATATAGGAGTTGTTGTGGATATTAATTATTTAAAATTCTTAAATATATATGTATATATAAAACACTTAGATCTGCCTGTGTTTCTTCCTTGTGAGTTGAATTATCCTAATCCTTATTCTTAGATCTCTCCTCTTTCCCTCATGAGCATTTATACCATTAAGAGCTAGTCGAATTAAAGAACGAACCAAGTAGTAAACCTTCTAAAATGGACTTGCTAAGACCTCTAGGTCCTGAGGTTGTACAATAGTGTAGTCAAAAGTTGATTAGGATTGTGATTTGAGGTGATGAACGAAATGTCAAAGGTTAGGATAGGATAACCAGTAAGGACAGGTTTCCATTCCTTTAGATGAATGACCTAGTGGATCAATGATGCATTCGAAGTTGTTAATTCAAGGTCTAAGATGATTGATCATTAATGTTTCATCATTAAGGTTTTAATATTGATCTAGGATTTATATTGATAGCTCTTGAGAATTCAACTATTGAAATTTATTTGTTAAAATGAGTTAGAAGTGATTGATGACTTGGGGTATACTCAAGGTAAATGTTGATGGAGTTAAAGATAGGAGTGACAAATATACGATTTGAGATTAGATTTTAGCTGTTAAGGCATATTTGGATACCTTATTGTTTGACTTGAAGTCTGAAAGGGTTTGACTGTAGGATAGGTGTCATGCTTGAAGTTTAACAGATACAATAGAGTATGATTGCTATCTCTAATGGATTGATAACATAAGGGTTTACAGAATTAAGTTGAAAAACATGATTTAAGACGAAGGATGTCAAAGTGTTGAAAAACATGTTTTCTGGGACATTCACGGATTCTGTCTTGGTATGGTATTCGGGTTTACCCCTAAAGTCTATTAACAGTCTGGCAGACTTCTTTAGAAAAACTTTGGCCCAATTCTCGACCACGAAAGTTAGGAGGTTGACCGCGGTGAAATTGTTTAATGTTAAACAACGACCGAATGAATCTTTGAAAAGCTTTTTGGGAAGGTTCAATGATGCATCTCTGCAAATGGTCAACCCGAACCCGGAGGTTTTGGAGTCGCCTTTTGAAGAAGGACTAAGGATTGGTCCATTCAATGATTCTTTGGCGCAAAAGTCGGCTTCATCAATGTGTGAAATCAGGCTCCACGCTGAATGTTACGTAAAAGGGGAGGAGAGCAACGCGGAAAAAAAAGAAACTCGGCCATAATATTCCCCCTCGGACAGTCGATGGAAAGAAATAACAATCGGGTATATCGAACCCCAAGAAATTGGGGCCACAGTGGGAAGCGACTAATGGATTGATCGACCGAGCCAGTTCCCCATTTTAGGATATATGGGACACGACCGTGACAAATGGTGCGAATTCCACAGGATTAGAGGACACGGCACGAAGAGTTGTTGGAGTTTGAAATTCCAGGTGGATAGGTTGATATAGGAGGGTTACTGGTAGAAGTTCACAAATGGGAAGCGTCAATGTAGGCCCGAGGAATTCCGCAGGAATCCAAATAGTTCTCCCGACCGAGGTAAAGACAGGTCGCCAGAAAAGGAGGTCAAAGGAACAATCTCTACCATTGTTGGCAGAGGAACATCCAGTTCTTCCCGGAAGAGGTATTCGTGATCGGTAATGACCATCTATACTCAAGAGGAGGACCATCCACACTTGCCCGAGATATCTTTTTCTGATGAGGATTTTATGGGAATTAAGCCACACCCAAATGACCCAATGGTAAGTGAAGCTTTCATGGCGAATTTCATGGTAAAGCGAATACTCTTCGATAAAGGAAGCTCGACAGACATATTATATTGGGAGGCCTTCCAAAAGCTCGGTCTGTCTCTAGATTTTATGCTACCTTTCTCAAGAACCCAGATTGGTTTCGCGGGAGAGTCTGTGGAAGTTAGGGGATTTGTCGACTTATTAACTAACTTTGGCAAATCACCTAGAAGCAAAGTAGCCCGAGTGAAGTATTTGGTGATTAATGTGCCTTCCTCGTACATCGCCATCATTGGAAGGGCGGCCTTGAATGCCCTGGGAGCTATTGTGTCAACTCTTCACTTGACTATGAAATTTCCCTTGAATAAAGGGCGAATTGGTGTGGTTAAAGCCAATCAAGAAGTAGCTAGAAAATGCTACATAGATAGCCTGAAAGTAAGGTAAAGAAACCTGTGTAAGAAGACGGAGGTGTTAGTATATGCACTAGAGACTTATATGTTTTATTTTGAACATCCATCACTTGTATCATACTATTTTATAAAGGCAATTTATTTTATTAATTCTTTTAGAATATAATTAATGTCCGTAGAATAGTAAGCTTAAACTTCATAAGAAATCAAGTAAATGACTTGATCGTGAGATCTTATAAAGAACTATTCTTAAAATAGTCCCTGTTCAAGCATCATCTTAGGACAAAAGATGCATTTAGACTAGTATGTGAGTTCGTTGATGATCACATCTCACGGATCATGGAAATGAGATATCATGTGCTAATATAAGTACATATTAAGAGTAATGGTGTACTGGACTGACCCACCTTAAGAACATTGCTTGGATTGTTACATAAGTGTCATGAACGTTTCTTATATTGATAAATATTATATAAAGTCCTTTGACCTGAAATCACTACGATTCCACATAAGGAATTATATGTTTTAAATATCATCAAACGTTTCCTGTAACAAGGTGATCATAAAGTTGGTTTTTGGACATATAATAAATTATGTGGTGGAATGTGAGTGACCTAGATGGGATTTGTCCCTCCTATGTAACAGGAGTTATATCTATAGGCCTCTTGATAAATTTAGACTACAAAATGCATGGCCATGCTCAGGAGGATAAACATGGGATGTTTATTTTCTGTATAATCTACTTGGGCATCAAGAAAAACATAAATTGAACTATACAAGGATGACACATTCCATGCCCTTGTGTTCAATTAGATATTTGGACAAAGGGACAGATCGCTCACTATTTATGATATTAAATATAAAAGGGTTTTATTTTAATATCATAACCAGATATTAAAAGCCTATTGGGTCACGCGCATACAACAAGCCGCTAGGAAAGATAATAATTCTAATTTGATTAGAATTATAACATAATAGGCCAGACCCATATGTGTTAGGGTTAATTGAGTGATGGTAAAACCCTAGCCACCACTCTATAAATATAGCATAAGATGCATTGCCCTATACACACGAGCAGTCGCTCTTACTCTCATAACAAAGGGGGAATCCAATTATTCCGCTGCACCCTGACCACATGCTTTATTCCCTTCAGGAGGATGATCATTAGGTATATTTTGTCGAGCTTGATCCCAAGAATAACTTTGGGGAGAGAAGGCCATAACCTACCGATGATCTAGAAAATGTGCAATGGGGCAGGGATGATCAAAATACCCGTTTGGGGAGTGGTTTACCTCCCGAGATGAAGCAGAGAATAACTGGCCTTCTAAGGGCCAACGCTGATTTGTTTCTTTGTCAGGTGCAGATATGTTAGGAATTGATCTTGATTTTTTATGTCACAAGTTAGTAGTTGAGCAAAAAGCAAAATCGGTCACACAGAGAAATAGGAAGGTCAATGAAGAAAGAAGAATAACGATCAGCCAAGAAACTAACAAGTTATTGGAAGCTAGTTTTATCAGGGAGGTCGAATACCCAACCTGGTTAGCCAATGTGGTGCTTGTTGAAAAGAGCAATGGGAAGTGGAGAATGTGTACCGACTTTATTGACCTTAATAAAGCCTACCCCTAAGGACCCATATCCCCTTCCAAATATTGATCGATTCGTGGATGGCACTTCAGCCATAAAATTTTGAGTTTAATGGATGCTTATTTAGGATATAACCAGATCAGGATGAACCCAGTCGATGAGGAGAAGAGGGCCTTTATGATGGAAAACAACAATTTATGTTATAAGGTAATGTGTCTCAGCTTGAAAAATGATGGGGCAACTTACCAGTGTTTAATGGACAAAGTTTTCCACAAGCAGATCGGTTGGAACCTAGAAGTCTACATCGATGATATGGTGGTAAAATCAAGAGACAGAGGAAGATACTATGAAGATTTAGAAGAAATTTTCAATGAACCAAGAAAGCATAATATGCATCTCAACCCGGAAAAATGTGCTTTTGGAATTCATTATTGGAAGTTCCTTGGTTTCAGGCTGACGAAGAAAGGTATTGATGCAAACCCTGGCAAGTGTCGAGCTATCACCGAAATGAGAAGCCTGGTTAACATAAATGAGGTACAATAGCTAACAGGAAGGATGGTTGCCCTATCACTCTTCCTATGTTGCTCGATTGATAAAGCTCTCCCCTTCTTCAAATTACTTAGGAAGATTGAGAAGTTCTCCTAGACGGACCAATGTGAGGAGGCATTTTTACGATTAAAAGATTTCTTGTGTTCCCCACCTATTTTGACCTGTCCTGAACCAGGAAAATCTTTGGTGATGTACTTGTCTATTTCCGAAGGAGCGTTAAGCTCGACCATGGTACAGGAGCATGGTAAAGACCAACGACCAATATATTTCATCAGTAGGGTATTGCACGGGGTTGGAGACAGATATCAAGAACTTGAGAAGTTGGTGCTGGCATTGATAATCAGTTATAGGCATTTGAGACATTATTTTTAGAGTTTCAGCATAATAATAAAAATTGATCACCCTACTTGGAAAGTCCTTCAAAAACCCGACTTAGCTGGCAGAATGGTTGGTTGGTCGGTAGAACTGTCCGAGTATGATCTGACGTTTGAGCAAAAAGGACCGATCAAAGCACAGTACTTGTCTGACTATGTATTAGAATTGTCTTCTCCACCCAACAAAATCATCGAAAATTATCAGTGGATCCTCTCAGTCGATGGGGCATCCAATTTGAAATTAAGTGGTGTTGGAGTAGTTTTGGAGGGACCTAATGAGATCATGATCGAGCAATCTTTGCGTTTCGATTTTAAAGCCAAGAACAACCAAGTCGAGTATGAAGCTTTGATTGCTTATGAACATTAAAGAACACCTTAATTTCATGAAAAATCAATAAAATTCCAAAAAAAATGTAAAACTCAAGTATGATGTTCTACACATACCAAACATCTATTTTATCATGTCAAATCATCAAACACATTTACTCATATAAAAGCTCAAACTTTTAAATATGGCTAGAACACTTTATTTTTAAGATTTAATTACACAAACAATTTGTTTAATTTGAAGCAACCATACATACATGCTTCTAATCACTCATAGAACACATTTCTAACATCAAATCCAATTAGAATCCAACCCCACACACATTTCTCATCAAGGTCGAAACATAATCACCCAAGAACATTCATACATTCAAAATTTTAACAAGAAAAAATGAAAAGGGAAGAGGGCCAAGGATCACCCTAACTCTAGTCACCAATCATACTAGAGATTCATGGGTTCTCCCCCTTACCTGAAAGTGTAGAAACAGTGGGGCTGAGGAGGAGAGCTTCCAAGCTCTTAAAAAAACCTTCGGATTTGAAGAGGGACATGAGAAGATAATGACATCCTTTGAAGTCCTTGAGTGAAAAGTGCTTAGAAATGATGGTAGGAAGCTTAGCTTTGAAGTGGGTTTGATGGTGGTCGCTATGGAGGTTTTGAGGAAAAGGAGGAAGATGGCATAAGAGGGAAATGGTGGATGGACGGATTCCATCAAGGGTTAGGGTTAGAAATCAATAAAAAACAACATTTTAGCTTATATAGTCAAAAGTAGGAGAGAGGAAAGGTAAGGGTGAAAGTGACATTTCCTGACAAAGGGACGAGCTTACTGGTTGCATCAGCTTCAAGCTGATCGAAGGAGGTGTATTGGTCCCTTAATTTCCTCTTGGGAGGAAATGAAATCCATCATGAGAAAGAGCTTAATACCTCAACATTACACTAGCGAGTTACACACTAAACTCCAATCACTTAAACAAAGGACTAAGAGTGTTGATGAGTATTATAAGTAGATGGACCTTGCACTAATTAGAGCCAACATAGTTGAGGATAGTGAAGCTACTATGGCAAGGTTTATCAAAGGCCTAAATTTTGACATAAAGGACATAGTGGAATTGTATCCTTATGTTGAAATAGAGGACTTGGTTCAGCAAGCTATAAAGGTAGAAACCCAACATAAGAGGAAAGGATGTTATAGGAGCTCAACTTTGAGCTACCAATCCAAACCCAACAAAGAAATGGTGAGGAAAGAAGAAAGCAAACCACAAAGAGAAAGGAAATGAAAAATCCTAAGGTAAATTCTAACCCATCCTCTTCTAAAAATGTGAATGCTAATGTTGCTTCTTCTTCTAGTAGCCATGAAATTAAGTGTTTCAAGTGTTTGGGTAAGGGTCATATTGCTTCCCAATGTCCTAATAAGAAAATAATGCTTATAAAAGAAAGTGGGGGCGTATACTAGTGCAAGCTCACAAGAGTCAACACCGAACAATAGTGATGAACATAGTGAAAAGAAAGAAGAAAATAAAAAGTAAAGGACTGAAGGAAGTGTCTTCATGGTTAGAAGGGTCCTAGGTAATCAATCTATTAGAGAAGATGATCAAAGAGAAATAATCTTTCACACTAGGTGCATTGTTGAAGGTCAAGTTTGCTCCCTTATCATTGATAGTGGGATTTGCACAAACATAGCTAGTGTAAGAATGATTAAAAAACTTAGATTGAATGCCACCTCCACCCTATACCCTATAAACTAACTTGGATAAGTGATGAAGGGGAAAGGGAGGTTAATAGGCAAGTCCTGTAGCTCTTTCAATAGGAACATATCAAGATGAAATTTTATGTGATGTTGTTCCTATGGAAGCTACACATTTCTTGTTGGGTAGGCCATGTCAATTTGATAAGAGAGCTATCCATGATGGCTATTCTTATCAATTCACTTTTAAACATAGAGGAATGAAAATCACTCTACTGCCAATGTCCACTCAAGAAATATGTGACACCAAACTCTTATGAGAAGGGGGATTGAAAATGAAAGAATAGAAAAATTAAAAATTAGAAACTTAGAGAGAAAGAAAAAGAAGGAAGAAAGTTCAAACAATAAACAAGGAGAGAAAATTGAAAAACATAGAAAAACAAAAGAACAAAAAGGTAGCAATGCTCTTATTATAAATGCCAGAAACTGCTAAGCTTGTTCGTTGTGAAGGAAAGCACAAGAAGGATAAACTATTGGCCAAGGAAGAAGAGGAGTGCACAACCCTAAGGGGTTCTTCATTACCCTTAACTTCTCCTACTTATTCTTCTAGTCCTTTGGTTTACATGATTCCTAAGTATTTTTACCATGAGCCTTTATTTTGAGTGCTTAGGAGTGATACTCATGGGTGTTCCTTCTTGATGTCTAGGCTTAAGGATGGCGGATCTTGACCAAAATAGTTGGGGGAGCCAAAATAATATTTTAATGCATAAATAAATATATAATATTATAGACTTAATTTTATTTTCGGTCACTCTTGTTTATATTATATGTAATTTCGGTCCTTCATTTTTCTGAATAAATTAAGTTCCTTAATTTTTAAAACCAAGTAAATTTGGTTCCTTTATCAGTTATCTTCCACATAAAACTCTTAAATTCTCATTTTCAATTTAAATATATATTTGGTTTATATATGATAATTTTTTTGAGTAATATTATAGACTTAGGCCTTGTTTGGAAATACAATTTATTTAAGTGCTTATAACATAAGCTCTTATTTAATAAACACTTAATGAATAAGCTCTTAAAAAGTATATTAAAAATGAAGAAGGTGCAATGTACTTAAAGTATTCATAAGATATTCTATAAGCTATTCTCATGAGCTTAATGAAATAAGGTGAAAACAACTTATGAGCATGTGATAACCTATTTTCATAAGTATAACCAAACAGTTACATAAGTGCTTATGTCATAAAATAAGCTCAAATAAGCTCTTGTAAACATCACCTTAATTTTACTTTCAGTCACTCTTGTTTACATTATATGCAATTTTGGTCCTTCATTTTTTTTAGTAAATTTAGTTCCTTAATTTTTAAAATTAAGTAAATTTGGTTTCTTTATCGATTGTATTCCACATAACACTCTTAAATTATCATTTCAATCTAAATATTTGGTAGTTTATGATGTTTTGAAATATGAAATAATTTTAAAGGTTCACAAGTATTTTAATAGAAATTTAATAAAATTTGAAGGATTTTGTAGGAGTGAAATTAGGGTTTAAATAAAACAAAAAATTGAGATTTTTTCAATTTTAGGTGAAATATGTTATTTTGATTGGTGAATTTTTTAACTTAATAAGATTCAAAATTATTTAATTAATTCAATATGTGGAGATATTAAATAGAAAGTGATAATTTGAAAGTTTTAGATATAAGACAATTGATAGGAGACTAAATTTGCTTAATATTAAAAGTATAGAAACTTAATTTGCTCATAAAAACTTAAGGACATGATTCGACATTCACTAAATAATTTGTCATATTATGTGTTGCCACATCATTTAATAATTTTAATAACACATGAGATAAAATATTAACTAAATAATATAGCAACACATTATAGGATAATAGTGTAATTTTTTTATAATTATATAAAGAAGTATGTATATAAAGAAAAGTTTTGAAAAAAGTTTGGGGGAGCCATGGCTCCCCCCTGTCCCTTCTAAGGTCCGCCCCTGTCAAGGAAGATGTTCTGCTTGGGAAAATGGTGTTTCCAAAAGACAACTAAGGTAAGTCTATTATAAATTCTTCTTCATCTCATCCAATTTCTTCTTTTCATCCCAATTTCCTATTAGCACTTATTTTATGAACTTTCAGATTTAAGGTCAAATTCTCTCTAAGGGGGAGGGAATGATGGCAAATGGAAGTGGAACTCTGAGCTGTCAGTAAGAATTCTGAGCTGAAGAAGACTCACCTTTGGCACATACAACAAGAACCAAGCTGCTACCCAATTTTTCATTCAAAATCTAGGTCAACTTCCTCTTGGTCAACTTTGGTCAAAGGCATCATGGAACCCATAAGCACCATTAGGAATATTTTAATAATAATTTCCACTTTAATTAGGATTTAATTGTATTTAGTTTTAATTGTAATTTTTCTAATCATGTTTAGGCTAATTGGGCGCTAGTTTTGCCTAGTTTTAGTGGTTAGTAGCTTTTTAAGCTGCTTAGGCTTTAGGACATGGGTTCAACACCCATTAGGTAGCATTTTCATTTTTCACTCATTTTTCCCTCTTGGTTAGCCACTCCTTTTTGCTATAAATAGGGAGCCACTCCCTCTGTAATTCACCTCATTTCTTAAGTAAAGAAACTCTTCTAAGATTCCTCCTCATCCTTTGTGTGAGTAGAGAAGGGTTGATGGTGCTTACCCAAACCATTCTGAGACTTATCCAATTCCCCTGGATTCGTGGCGTCTGGAATTGATCTTATCTATAGAAGGAGTTGTCTACTGCAGTGGCAATCTTCCACTCCTGAATCTCCATCCGCTTTGTAAGTTTCCTTCACTTTTTCTCTCATATTTTTCGCTAATTTTTTGCACATTTTCTGCATCTTTTCCATCCATTTTCTCTGCTTTAATCATTAACCCATGGCTGCCTGACTCCAATTCTAGATCCGCACAAGTGCAACATATCAATGGTTGGACAAATTCCATCTAGGGTTAAGGATAAAAATGAATAAAAAACAATATTTTAGCTTATATAGTCAAAAGTAAGATAGAGAAAAGGTAAGGGTGAAAGTGGCATTTCCAGACAAGAGGACAAGCTTACTTTTTCTTTTGCTTTATTGTCCAAATCCAAATTTCATGGAGGGAATGTGAAAAATTGATCCTAATTCATGCGTGAGAAGGGGGAAATAAGACAGTTTCAGTTTGATAAGCTCACACTCCATCCAGGGGCAAAATGGTCATTTCACCAAGGAAAGGTTTAAAAAAATTACTGAAAATTCTATAAAAATTCCTATAATTATTCTAACCTATTTTAAGCCTAAAAATATAGTTAGAACTCACTTCTCACTTAAACTCCCTTAGTTCCCAATTTTCACACACAAGTAATCAACATTCGGTAAAATTAAGCAGACATAAAAGTTTGGGGTGTTACACACAAAAGTTCTACAAAATTATAAATATGATCTATAATACAATTTTAAGGTCCAGAATATATTTTGTCTATTATTTCAAGAATTTTGTATACTGGTTAGGGTTACACTGCTAACTAGGGGCATTTTCTTCATTTTTCCCAAAGTGTCAGAAAAATTCTAAATTAATTTCTAAAATTCATTATTCATTATACTAATACTATTTTAACTAAAAATAAGGTTTCCCTTAATTTTTAGATATTTTTCATAATTAAATTTATATTTTCTTTAATTGCACAATTGCTAAGGGTATTTAGGTCATTTTCCCAAACTCGACTTTAGGAAAATTATTTTAAATTATGGTTGGATAGTTCCTAAATTCTATGTTGGATTGTTTATCAATAATTTCTAAATACCATATAGTTTTTATTTCTAAAAATTTCCCTATCTTATTTATATATACTAATAGGGAAAATTGTGGGTGTTACATCTCTCCCCTCCTAAAAGAAAATTCGTCTTCGAAATTTGCAATTCCTATTCATGAGTAGGACTAAATATACTTTGTTAGGCTATTCTGAGTTACCCAACTATTTGGATTATATAAGATCTCAACGATTTTCCTAAAGGTTGAATAATATTTCTAAATTAATTGTGGATGTAGGGATAATAGCATGAACTAAGATTAACCTAGTATTTAAAGCCCTAAGCAGATCTTCTTCATAATTAGAGTTAAATCAAAATCCTTGACCTAACATGTTACCATAAAAATTCTAGTGTAATCTAATTTTTCCATTTAAGATACAGTTCGATCAAGAACACCTCATGTTAATGTACAGATCCTGTCAATCTTCCACCATTACTCATACTACCTCATATCCTAATAAAGTACTAAGTAAGTCCATTATGAGGTTCATTATTACGCTACTCCAATTTCCTCCAAGGTTGTCTAAGATTCAATAGCCTTCTTAGTATTCTTGATGTTCCATTTTGGATTTCTAACATACTAAAGCAAGTAGTTGGACACTCCTTTTCAGCCTATAATCAACATAGAGTAATAACACCTAGTTAACCACACAATTTCAATCCATAAGGCAAACCACCAAAATTTCATGACATAAGACTTATCCTAGGAACCACCGAAGTATGTTTCTCACAATATCTCTTTTTTCTAACACTTCTTTTGATTCACAATAATCTCATACAATATCTTGTTTTCTTGTGAACCTAGACAACCATTTCATTCATAATGCCTTAACTTCTAATTCCACATACCATAATGGTCATTGACATCATCTAATATACCAACAATCACATTAGTTCCATCGGTCTTAATATCAACATTTTTACTAATTTTGTTAATCCCCCATCACTTCCTTTTTATTAAGGATTCTATGTCCTCCTTTTCCTCATAAGGATCTTAGGTTTATATCTTTCCCCTTAAGAGTAAATCTTTCAACCCATTTATCATCCTTGTCTTAATTTATCTATCACTACCAATAATTGCAAAAGTTTCCTGCCAAAAATACCAACCACCATTTATAATTCATGCTTAATTCCTTTTTCAATAAGTTGTTATTCTCAAGAAAGCCCAATCATCCATCATCACTTTATGCCCTTCTTACTGCAACACTAATTTTTCTTTAGTGTAGCCACATATATCCTTTTCCTAAATAAAATGTATCTCAAGGAATTTACTTCATCTAACTAAGGTTTATACTCAAACATCTCCACTTATAACTTGCTTCCTTTTAATAGCCCTAAGATTATTCCATGGAATTCTATACACTCCCTTATATCCTAGAAAATAGGCGAGGATGTTGTACGTAAGAATGAAGATAAGTTAGCTTGAATAACGACAGAGTATTGTGTTCACAGAGGAAGGGAAAGCAACAATAATGACAACCAATCCCGATGTAACTACTCGAAACCTATAATGTTTATAGTGAATTCCAAAAGTAGATCTTAGGACTACCTATAGTCTGGATGCGTAGCTAGAGGTAATCAACCTTTAAACCTATCTTGTCTTTTTTGTTTGATTCTTTAAGGTTATCCTTCTTCAATGGATTGTGTTCTTCTAGGGTCGTCTTATGTGATTCGATATTTACTTATATCTAATACTATTCCCATCCCCAAGTATCTATCTATATATCTATAGGATCTTGAGTGAGAGTCTAAGTCTCTCAAGATCAATATGCAAAATAAACTTCTAAATCACCAAGATCATACTGAACTTGAACATTAGTCACCTTTTCTAAATCCAATTTAATCCTTTATGGGGTTTCACTCACATACCTATTTTCAATTACATAATCTATTGATTAAGTATGTCTCTTAATCATCAAGGTGTGACATACAAGAATTTTCCATTGTTTCTCTTAAATATTCTTTCTACTATCCTCATGGCAATGTTATCCTTATCTATTCCATAAAAATTTTGGTCTTATAGTACCTACCCATACATCTAATTCTCTATTCCATGATTTTATTCTTCAATCTCCTCTAGGTAATCTTGTTACTGACGAATCATTTGCTTAGTCATGTTCTGTCCTTCGACTAAATATTCTTAACAATCACATCTTATGCTATTGGTCTTAACACTTAGACATCCTTCGTCTTAAATCTTGTTTTCCACTCAATTCCATAAACCTCCATATTATCAATTTCTTAGAACTAGCAATCAGATCCTATTGTATTTACTAAACTCTAAGAATGGCATTCCTCTTGCAATAAGTTTTATTCACTCCTTAAGTCAAATAATAAGGTACTCAACTATGCCTTAACTGCCCAAATCAAATCTCAAATCATATATATGTCACTCCTATCCTTAATCCCACAATTTTTTATCCGGACTATCCCTCAAGTTATCAATCATCTCTAACTTACTTTAACAAATACACTTTCAATAATTTTATCTGATTCTAAGGATGGAAATCACTTATACACATAATTTTATACCTCTAATTAACAATTAGTTTCGTTAACTAATCCTCAATTATCAAATCATTGAGTGCTATCAATATGATTCCTATATCAATATCAAAGTGATCTTCATAATTAAACCTTAATGATAAATCATCCTAAAACTTGAATTTGTAGAAACCACAGGAAACCCTAGAAGGGGGGTTGAATAGTGTTTTATAATTTCAAACTGATTTTTAAGAAAACCTTAAACAAGCAAAACTTTTCACAAAGATTCTAAGCAACTTGCTGAAACTGAAAGTTCAGGTACTTACTGAAGTTGATTCAGCAGGTCCAATAAAACAGTTTTGGAAAATTGTTTTTAAATACGTTTTGGATTTTTTTTCAGTTCCAACATATAAAACAGATTACTCAGAACCCTCCAGGTTAGTAAAAACCAAAAATAGAGAGATAAGGGAAGAGAAAACTTAGCCAAGAATTTATCCTGGTTGACTCACATCCACCGTGAGCTACGTTCAGTCCCAATGCCAAACCAGCAAAGAATTTTCCACTAATCTCAGAGATTACAAGTATTCTTTGGCCACAGCCTCTTCAGGCTAAACTACAAGTATTCTTTGGACACAGACTTTCCAGGCTAAACTACAAGTATTATTTTACAGACAAGCCTCTCCAGGCTCAAAAACAAGTATTCTTTGTTCCACCAAGCCTCTTCAGGCTCTCAGAAACTTTGAAAATGTTTACAATGAATATTGGTTTTAAGTTCCTGAAGAACTTAAACAGAAATAATCTTGTACAAAGGATAACTGAGTGAAACTGAGGATACAAATGAAATTTTCTTTATGTACAAAATATCAGAGAGTAGCAGTGAGATTTTTTCTGCGTATTTGCTTGTTATATTTTTCTTCTCTCACACTTTGAAATTCTTCATGAAGCTTTATATAGGATTTCAGCTTAAGCCCTTTGGAGATTGATAAATCACCGTTGTGAAATAACATTAAATGTTGTTAAGACCGTTGTGATACAATATTCTAAAAACTTCTGACTTTGTGTGTTGCAGGTGCAGGTATCAGGTTACAGTAGTTTCCCTTTCTGGTAAAATGATTTGAAATGCTTCATAAAGGGTCTTTGTAACATTCCTTAATTGAATCAAACTTGCAGAATACATTTGTGATGCATTAAAATCTTGAGCAGGAAGCCTTCAGAGTTTAGTCAATTGCCACGTGGAGCATCTGTTAGAACCACAGGAAACACTAAAAGGGGGGGTTGAATAGTGTTTTAAACTTTTTGATAGTTTTTGGAAATCTTTAATTTAAAACATGAATATGGGCACCGTTAAAAATAAGTCTTAAGATCAGAGATAGTTGAAACATGTGGAAGATAAGAAAAACAATGTTTCTTCTAAAGCTTAAGATTGTTTTAAGCAGAGGCTTCTCAAAGTATCTTCTGAAGATTAATACTAAGAGTATTTTCAGCATAGTTTCTGAAATACTTCAGATGACTAGAGGTTGTTTGAAGTCTGTTCCTGATTTTTGAACTGATCTCTTTCAGACTCACTTCTGAGAATTTATTTCAGAAGTTCTTCAAGGAACATTCTTTGTAAAGCTTCAAATGATATAAGAGATATCTCATGTTTTTTTCATATGAAAGATCATTTTATTGAAATAGTTGTGTTAAGTTTATTATAGAAAATACTTTTCAAATTCCAACTTAAATATGAAAATTGGAAATAAAGAGATTAAACAAAAAGGACTTAGGCATAGAGATTTCAGACAGACTTTTAAGTGGCTGTCTGAAGTTTTCAGACGGCTTGTAAAAACTAATTTTAAAAGATGTTTTGTGTCTTTATAAAATATCAGATTAATTATTCTGACCCCTTGATTAGTATAAAAAGAGTTTATAAGAGATAAGGGTAAGAAAACTTAGTCAAGGAATTAATCCTGGTTCACTAACTACCACTGTAAGCTACGTCCAGTCCCAATGGCAAACAACCACTGGATTTCCACTATATGAATATTCAGATTACAAACTTGAGTATGAGTACAGTCTCTCCAGACACAACGAGTACAGTCTCTCCAGACACCACGAGTATAGTCTCTCCAGACACAACGAGTACAGTCTCTCCAGACACACGAGTACAGTCTCTCCAGACACAACGAGTACAGTCTCTCCAGACACAACGAGTACAGTCTCTCCAGACACCACGAGTACAGTCTCTCCAGACACCACAAGTATTCTTTTCTATCAAGCCTCTTCAGGCTCTACCACAAGTATTCTTTTCTATCAAGCCTCTTCAGGCTCTACCACAAGTATTCTTTTCTATCAAGCCTCTCCAGGCTCTACCATGAGTATTCTTTCTTCCACCAAGCCTCTCCAGGCTCTCAGACACTTATCCAAGTGTAGAGTATTCTTTCTTCCACCAAGCCTCTCCAGGCTCTCAGACACATAAAGTGTTTACAGATTAAACTAAGTTTAAGTTTCCACGAAACATAAACTTAATCTTTTCCTGTACTAGAGGTTAACTGAGTACTACTCAGGATACCATGGATAAATCTAAGTACAAGGGTAAGACAGTGATACAAGTATATAAGTTTAAGTACAATCTCTTTCTCTGATATGAGGAATAACATCCTCTGAGAATTGGCTCGGTAGATACTTGACTTTAAGCTCCAGCCTTGTTCTCCAGCCATTGGTTTCCATGGGTTACATTCTCACCCGTATCATTGGAAAAACCAAGGCACACTTGCAGCTTCAAACCATTCTTGGTTCATATGAGATTAAGCACAGCCTGGTAGGTTGTTCAACTGAACAACTGCTATTTTTACTAGCATAGTTGATTCAAGTAAGTATGGTCAACACCGATAGGATTTTTCTGATGCATCTTGATCAACTGATTGAACCAAGTGAATGAGTTCAACATCTTCAAATTCTTCCTTGAGGCTATTTATATGTTCTGTTGGAATATATCCGTTTGAAGATGATTCATGATACCGTTGAGATGTTGATGATGTGGCTCATATAGCCGTTATGTAATAATGTCTCAAACGGTTGCTTCTTCTTTAGCAGTTATGTGTTCAGACAGTCTTGTTCTGACACTTCTGTAGATGAGCTCTTTTATAGAGATTTTCTTGATATTATTTTGCATGTTCTCTCTCATGATATCCTTTTACTTTTCTTCAGCTGACTTCTGATTTTCTCTGCATTACTTAGGAGTGTATATGAGGAGGTATCCGTTGGATTTGTCCTCTTGCTTATTTTGTATATGCTCCTTTTCTGTTTGCTTCCTGACACCATTTCTCCTTTCTTCTTTGAGTGAGGTGTCTTTTTCAATGGCTGTTTCTTGCAGATGATAAACTATGTTTGAATTAAAATATGTTATTCAAACATTTCTCTTTGTTGCTTCTGCTTAGTCTCCTGAGCTTTTCTTGTGCTTTCTTTTGGGTTGGTGATGATGATATTTCCGTTGTGATACCACCCTTTAGAGAAAGCATTGAATGCTATTCAATCCATTGTGAGACACGCTTCTGGGTATCTTCATAATTTTGACAGAGTACAACGTTGGTGCTGCTATAAAGCTGCCATCGTTGTTGCTGCAATTTCTGCGTTGCAGAGATTTCCTCAGTGGTGTATGAAATTCAAAATCACCAGGAAAGGTCTTTGTGTTCCTTCCCATAAATGTGTTTGGAAAAGGTACGTGCAGCAGAGGTTCAGAAAAGTCTTCACAAACTTCAGCAGAGGGTGCCACATCATAAGTGAGACTTCAGACAGCACTGATACTTCAGACGGGTTGAACTACTTCAGACAGCTTCAACTCTTCAGACGAGTTCTGCTTCTTCAGACATCTTCGTTGCTTCAGACAGCTTCTTTGCTTCGGAAAGCTTCCTTGCTTCAGACAGCTTCTTTTCTTCAGACTGCTTTATGTTGTCTTCATATGGTCTTCACGTCTTCAGACAGTTTGCGCACTTCAGACGAGTTGCATTCTTCAGACAGCTTCTTTATATTTGATCTTGCATTTGTTCTTCTGATCCTAATCTTCTGTTTCTGATTACTATTTCATCCTGAAACACAATCAACAAACCAATACCTTTCTCAGTAGAATATGTTTATATAATCTTATTTGTTAATCATTAAAACTAAAGGATATTAAGTCTTTGAGTCAAGTTTGAATGCTCAAACTGATTAATAGACTTCACAATCTCCCCCTTTTTAATGGTGACAAATAAGATATGTACAACTTACAAAATGTTTTAAGGAAAGATGGGTAAGTATATAAAAGACTCCCCCTATCTATAATACTCCCCCTGAGAAGAACATTTATTCTTTTAGTTTGTTAAATGTTGTCAATTGTTAAATGTTGCAAATTGTTATTATTATTCTAATCGTTAACAAGATTAGATTTTTTTAACTTATCCTTTGGAAACTAGATATTAATCTTTCAGATACCAATTGTGTTAGTCTTTTTAGACACCAATTATTATTGTTTGTTATTGAAAACTAATATTACCATATTTTATTTACTTATCATAGATACTGATTGTTATATAATTACATATACCAATTGTTATTACCATATATTACCATATTTTATTTACTTATATATTATTACCATGTTAGTCATCATTTTGTGATTTAAATATTTCTCCCCCTTTTGTCATTAATTAAAAAGGTTCATGGTTTCATATAGATGAGTTTCATAAGTGAATGGTTCATTTATTTTATACTTCTTCTCCTTTTGTTATTTTTGTTACTTTTATCAGTTATATTTTTGTCCCTGTTAACTTTCCTGTGTATCTTGTATTAGACAAGGTAAAGTCTTAAAGCTGATTTAAAAAGATAAACATAATATATATAGCGACTGAAGAAGAAATCAACCATGGTTACAGCATCTAAAGAGAAATGACATCTAAGATTAGCAACAGATAGGCAAAGACATAAAGGCAGACAAGAGAGAGAAAAAAATTGACAGAGGTTGATAAGCAAAGATATCAAAGGATCTTTTCTCCTTTTGACTTTTTTTAAACTCCCAGACCGCCTGTGAGGTTGAACACAGTCCTCCTTATCTCCTTTAACTTGCGCCGAAGTTGAGCGTTCTCCTTTCTTAGTCTTTGAACCTCAGAGATGTCATTAGTTTCCTCAGTGTTCCGATGATTAACCTTAAGAAGACCTGGGTTTCTGTGATTATACAGATGATCAATGACCACATTGTTTACCATAAGAATCTTCATTATCACAGTATTGTGAGGTAGAATAGTAGAGTCTCCCAGTTTTCTTCCTACCATATCGAATAGAATGATCCATGGAAGATTAATTTTCTTCTTTTGCAGAAGATTGATAACACAGAACCTTTCCATCTCAAGGTTGTGGTTATCCTCAATTCGTGGGATCACACAATATTTTAGAATGTTGAAGAGGACTTTGGGGATAACTTTCATTCCTCGCCTGTTGTAGATCAGATGGTTAGATTCTTCAGTACAACGATGTAGGTCATTCCAGCCTGTTGAGAACAGTTCCCCTTCTGCTTTTAGTCCTAGAGCTCTTTCAAGAATATCTGTAGTCACAATCACCTTTTGATTCATTACTTGGGCTTTGAGGCAAGCCTCTTCTGCTGAGTTTTCCAGAGATAATGTGTTCCAGAATTGGTACACACTTTCTTCATGCCATTGACTATCAATGGCTTTAAAGAAGGGAAACCATCCGGCGGCTTCGAAATAAGCAGTTACATTAGGACCATCTATAGAGAGATAGGGAAAGTCTACAGTTTGGGTTTGAAAAATGGACAGAGAGGAGGACATTTCTAGAAATGAAAAAGAGAAGACTTTTGATTGTTTCTTAGAGAGACTTTGAAGATCGAGATGAAGCGAGCATATATTCTGAAGATAGAGATTTAGTGGGGGTATTTATATACTCACAAGGCACCTAAGAGATATTAATGATGACACTGACAACGTTTCTTTGGGGAAGAGTGCGTTGATTGACAGACAAGTGAAATGACGTGACCTTTGCTTTCTCAAGATTTGTGACGGTACAGGTGCATGAAACCCTCTCCGTTTTAAATGACTCATCTTATCAAAGAATTTAGTAATTAAGTGAGAAAAGAAAAAATTGTAAAGGGGAGAGATATTACTCACAACTTTTATTGTTTTGTGATTTGAAAAATGCATTTCCTTTTCTGAAACTTTCTTCTTCTGAATTTTCTTGATGCTCTCTACGATTGGGTTGGATTTAAGTGACTATCCCTTCAGCATTCTTGTTTCAAAGTTTCAACAGGTCTTTTCAATAGCATCTGATGTTTAATCATTATACCAATTGTCTTGAATTCCCGATTATAATTTAAGGATTGATTAATCATTAAAACAAATGGTTTAGGTTTATGGTTTTAATTCCAGTAATCAACTATCTTATGTTAAGAATATGACTAACTATGCACAAATAGAAACACATATAAACAATTAGAGGGTAAAGAAATCAAGCAAAGTAGAAGTATTTATATTATAAGAGTCATAAAAACAGAATTTTTAAAAGACATAGACACAATGATTCACAAGTTTCTCATTGAACATTAAGTAGGCTATCATCTCTACTCATTTTACTATTAACCATTTCATCCTTCAGCTTTTGAATCTCTTTCTTTGCTGCTTTTAGCCTCTCTGCAAACCTAATCACCTTATTATTTCTCATAGAGTGCCCCAGACGTCATCCTTTTCCTTTTATGAAACTTCAGATGAGCATCTTCAGTTCCTTCTTCAGTGTGTGGGGCAAAGAGAGGAGGAATGACCACTTGATTTTCAGGAGCTTCTTCTCTTTCCATAAAAGTTCGGTCTAACTCATCATATTCAACCGAAGTGAAGAAGTCAGGAGATGGCTGGTCATAGAGACTTTCCATAGGAAAGCTCTTGTACAGGAGAATTTTCATAATTAGGGTATTGTGAAGATAGAACTTCTCATTTCCCATCTCATCTCTGAACATCATCTGATACATCAGTATCCAAGGGAGATTGACTTTCTTCTTTGACAGCAGGAGTCCCAAAACAAACCTCTCCATCATGGTTATTATTAAGTTGTTTCTTCCTTTGGGAAGAATACAGCAGTTTAGCAAAGCAAGAAGGGCTCTGGGTGTGCTAAGGAGTTGAGAGGGTCTGAAGGGACCAAGCCTTGCTTTTCCAAACAGATATTGATCAAGGACAGGAGTTCCACCATGCATAGATTCCCATTTTTGGAAATAGAGTTCTCCTCTGTTTGGAACGCCTATGACTTCAGCAATAAGTTTGGTATTTACAAACAGTGACCTTCCCATTACTTTCGTTTCAATCCCAGTTCTGTTAGGTTCAGATATGACTTTGATGTTTTCCCAGAACTCCATTACACTTTTCTCATCCATGGTGAGGAAATGTTGCTGAAGAAGGGGGTCCACCCAACGGAGTCAAAATACTCTGAGATTTTATAATTTGCCTCATCAAAGTCAGAGAGATTGACCAACTTAGAAGGTATGATTCTCTCATCAAACATAGGATGGTTTGGGTTATTTGATGATGCAGACATGTTGGCCATTGAGTACGATTGATCTAAGGAGATTAGGGTGCTTGAAGAGTTCTGGCTTTTGAGGATAAGTTGATTGAAGTGTAGTTCCTATGATGATCTTCCAATTCTTAAATAGACAATCAAGCATTGCTTCGTTCAATGAAGAATAACGGTTACATGCACCAAGCAATTATTGAGAGTTGTGCATCGTGCCAATTATGAGAAACCGGTTGATGATACATTGATTCTCGTTGCGCCATTTCACATTTAATGATAATCATGATACACATACGTGACTCTTCATTTACTAAAATAATTATACACATATATTCACACATATGATGCAGATAATTTACACACAAAACAAGTAATACGCATACATATATAGGACATTTATTATGCAATAATTTATTTTCACACAAGTACTCTTATGTAATAGTAATTTCGATAAAACAAAACATACAGCAAATAAACAATTATATTTAAACTTAGATTTAGACAAAGATAGGAAAGGTGTTACCCGGTTGTGATCTAGAGATAGATACACTTTCCTTTTCCAGCTATATCCTTCTGAAGGATGCCTTGTATGAGTAATGAGTTTTAAGAAAGTGATTTTATTTTCTCATTATCATTCTTCAGAGTTGCTTCAACTTGCTGAGATTTCCATCTTCTGAGGATCTACTCCTTCTGCATTTGTTAGATGCTCAACCCGAAGGTGAGCTCTGATACCAATTGTTAGAACCACAGGAAACACTAAAAGGGGGGGTTGAATAGTGTTTTAAACTTTTTGATAGTTTTTGGAAATCTTTAATTTAAAACATGAATATGGGCACCGTTAAAAATAAGTCTTAAGATCAGAGATAGTTGAAACATGTGGAAGATAAGAAAAACAATGTTTCTTCTAAAGCTTAAGATTGTTTTAAACAGAGGCTTCTCAAAGTATCTTCTGAAGATTAATACAAAGAGTATTTTCAGCATAGTTTCTGAAATACTTCAGATGACTAGAGGTTGTCTGAAGTCTGTTCCTGATTTTTGAACTGATCTCTTTCAGACTCACTTCTGAGAATTTATTTCAGAAGTTCTTCAAGGAACATTCTTTGTAAAGCTTCAAATGATATAAGAGATATCTCATGTTTTGTTCATATGAAAGATCATTTTATTGAACTAGTTGTGTTAAGTTTATTATAGAAAATACTTTTCAAATTCCAACTTAAATATGAAAATTGGAAATAAAGAGATTAAACAAAAAGGACTTAGGCATAGAGATTTCAGACAGACTTTCAAGTGGCTGTCTGAAGTTTTCAGACGGCTTGTAAAAACTAATTTTAAAAGATGTTTTGTGTCTTTATAAAATATCAGATTAATTATTCTGACCCCTTGATTAGTATAAAAAGAGTTTATAAGAGATAAGGGTAAGAAAACTTAGTCAAGGAATTTATCCTGGTTCACTCACTACCACTGTGAGCTACGTCCAATCCCAATGGCAAACAACCACTGGATTTCCACTATATGAATATTCAGATTACAAACTTGAGTATGAGTACAGTCTCTCCAGACACAACGAGTACAGTCTCTCCAGACACCATGAGTACAGTCTCTCCAGACACCATGAGTATAGTCTCTCCACACACAACGAGTCTCCAGACACTGTGAGTACAGTCTCTCCAGACACCACGAGTACAGTCTCTCCAGACACAACGAGTACAGTCTCTCCAGACACAACGTGTACAGTCTCTCCAGACAAAACGAGTACAGTCTCTCCAGACACAACGAGTACAGTCTCTCCAGACACCACGAGTACAGTCTCTCCAGACACCACAAGTATTCTTTTCTATCAAGCCTCTTCAGGCTCTACCACAAGTATTCTTTTCTATCAAGCCTCTTCAGGCTCTACCACAAGTATTCTTTTCTATCAAGCCTCTCCAGGCTCTACCATGAGTATTCTTTCTTCCACCAAGCCTCTCCAGGCTCTCAGACACATAAAGTGTTTTCAGATTAAACTAAGTTTAAGTTTCCACGAAACATAAACTTAATCTTTTCCTGTACTAGAGGTTAACTGAGTACTACTCAGGATACCATGGATAAATCTAAGTACAAGGGTAAGACAGTGATACAAGTATATAAGTTTAAGTACAATCTCTGTCTCTGATATGAGGAATAACATCCTTTGAGAATTGGCTCGGTAGATACTTGACTTTAAGTTCCAGCCTTGTTCTCCAGCCATTGGTTTCCATGGGTTACACTCTCACCCGTATCATTGGAAAAACCAAGGCATACTTGCAGCTTCAAACCATTCTTGGTTCATATGAGATTAAGCACAGCCTGGTAGGTTGTTCAACTGAACAACTGCTATTTTTACTAGCATAGTTGATTCAAGTAAGTATGGTCAACACCGATTGGATTTTTCTGATGCATCTTGATCAACTGATTGAACCAAGTGAATGAGTTCAACATCTTCAAATTCTTCCTTGAGGCTATTTACATGTTCTGTTGGAATATAGCCGTTTGAAGATGATTCATGATACCGTTGAGATGTTGATGATGTGGCTCACATAGCCGTTATGTAATAGTGTCTCAAACGGTTGCTTCTTCTTTAGCAGTTATGTGTTCAGACAGTCTTGTTCTGACACTTCTGTAGATGAGCTCTTTTAGAGAGATTTTCTTGATATTATTTTGCATGTTCTCTCTCATGATATCCTTTTACTTTTCTTCAGCTGACTTCTGATTTTCTCTGCATTACTTAGGAGTGTATATGAGGAGGTATCTGTTGGATTTGTCCTCTTGCTTATTTTGTATATGCTCCTTTTCTGTTTGCTTCCTGACACCATTTCTCCTTTCTTCTTTGAGTGAGGTGTCTTTTTCAATGGCTGTTTCTTGCAGATGATAAACTATGTTTGAATTAAAATATGTTATTCAAACATTTCTCTTTGTTGCTTCTGCTTAGTCTCCTGAGCTTTTCTTGTGCTTTCTTTTGGGTTGGTGATGATGATATTTCCGTTGTGATACCACCCTTTAGAGAAAACATTGAATGCTATTCAATCCATTGTGAGACACGCTTCTGGGTATCTTCATAATTTTGACAGAGTACAACGTTGGTGCTGCTATAAAGCTGCCATCGTTGTTGCTGCAATTTCTGCGTTGCAGAGATTTCCTCAGTGGTGTATGAAATTCAAAATCACCAGGAAAGGTCTCTGTGTTCCTTCCCATAAATGTGTTTGGAAAAGGTACGTGCAGCAGAGGTTCAGAAAAGTCTTCACAAACTTCAGCAGAGGGTGCCACGTCATAAGTGAGACTTCAGACAGCACTGATACTTCAGACGGGTTGAACTACTTCAGACAGCTTCAACTCTTTAGACGAGTTTTGCTTCTTCAGACATCTTCGTTGCTTCAGACAGCTTCTTTGCTTCGGAAAGCTTCCTTGCTTCAGACAGCTTCTTTTCTTCAGACTGCTTTATGTTGTCTTCATATGGTCTTCACGTCTTCAGACAGTTTGCGCACTTCAGACGAGTTGCATTCTTCAGACAGCTTCTTTATATTTGATCCTGCATTTGTTCTTCTGATCCTAATCTTCTGTTTCTGATTACTATTTCATCCTGAAACACAATCAACAAACCAATACCTTTCTCAGTAGAATCTGTTTATATAATCTTATTTGTTAATCATTAAAACTAAAGGATATTAAGTCTTTGAGTCAAGTTTGAATGCTCAAACTGATTAATAGACTTCACAGCATCTTCAGCAGATCTTCTTGATTCAGATAACACATCTCTTTCAGAGGGTATATACTCTTCAGCAAGTTCTCTATCTTCAGAAGGTTGCACCACTTCAGAGGGTTGCTCCTTCAGAGAGTTGCTGTAACACAATGAAATATCCTTAGGAGAATATGTACTTTTAGCATATTTTAACCAAATTCGTTACTCAATAAAACTTAGGATTTGTGAGACTTAAACATTATTAATCTCTTAATAATATTTTTAGACTCAACATTCTCCCCCTTTTTAATGATGACAAATTTGCTTAAACTTTTTAAATATCTGAAGGGAAAATAAGTTAAGTTAAGAAATCTCCCTTTTTCAGATACTTAATCAGAATGTGCCTTACTCCCCCTGAAACTGTGAATTCTTTTTTGAAAACATTTAAACTTCATATATATTATTAGTTTATATCTCCCCCCTTTTGTCATTAGTCAAAAGGGTTGGTAAAAGAAACTGAAGCATTAAATGTACAACAGAATAATAAATGCAGGGTAGGTAGATAATGATTGTTTCAGAAACTTAGTTGCACCAAACATTGCAATCAATTCCAAACATTGCAGGTATTTATCGTTCGTTGCAAGGTAAATACGATGATAGGCAATAAAACCACGTAGTCAAATCAGAGAGAAATCTTCATAGTAATATTGAAAATTCAGAAGGTTCAGTAACATAGAAAATTTCTAACAAAAACATCAGAATCATAATAAAAACACATAGACTTTCTGAAACTTGGCAAGCTAAAAATTATTGTTCCTCTTAAGCTTAGGCTTGGATTCTTCACTTTGAAGATGAACAGGAGCAGCTTGAAATTGCCTCATTAAGCTCTGAAGTCTATGGTTTCTTCTTCTCAGCCTTCTGATTTCATTCTCTCTTATTTCAAGAGCTTCAGATAGATCATCTTCTCTATAAATGATTGACACATGCTTCCAGGTAAAAGTGATCTCCACAAAACCATTTGGAAAACCATAATTAGCAGGTTTAACCACTAAACAAGTGTAGATAGCAGGAGTCCACTTCTGCACAGTCCATTCTTCATGTACATCATGCTTAGAACCAGGGAAAGTTCCAGGAAACCAAGTACAAACTTCCTGAACTAAAAGGGTGCTCTTGGTTATTGAATATGCAAAATCATACTTTGTTCCAGAGCAAGACCCTTCTTTTTCCATTTCATGCCAGTATGAATTCCATATCCTTTCTCTGTCGGTGTGGTCAAAACCCATATAGGCTTCTGGAACTTCAAGGAGTCTTTCCCATTCTTCTTTGGTGAAAGGCTTAGGTTCATCCATATAGGTAGAGTAAAATTTTGGTTCTTTCTTTTTATCTTTAGGACCTTCAGCAAAAGGTATCTTTGGCACAATTCTGTCAAGTTGCCAAAAGATCTTGGTTGAAGGCTTCATGGTGAGGGGTTTTGGAGGCTTGAAGTCTCTACACCCAGCATTTGCAGCAATATATCTGGAGTATAACTCAGCTTCCATGTTCAGATGCCTGATCAGAATCCAATCTTCAGCAGGTATCCTCACTTGGTCAGGTGAATCAATATTAATTCTTTTCCAGTAGTGCATGGGTGGTTGCACTCCTTGTATGATCTTTTCTAGCTGATCAGATACTCCCCCTGAAGCCTTTCCCAATTTGTAGAAACCACAGGAAACACTAGAAGGGGGGTTGAATAGTATTTTAAAATTTTAAGTTAATTTATGAAAACCTTTTCGTAAAAGACAACAAATACGTTTTGGCAAGTTATCATGAAAAACTTCATTGGCAGATAATCGAAATTATCAGAGTTGTGTGGAAGCTATGAAACATTGTTTTTCAGATACTTGTTGAGTTTGATAAAACAGTTAAGTGTTCTACGAACACTTCAGAAGGTTTGGAAAACTATCTTTAAAAACTTTGTTTAAACTTGTTTTGAAATGAAAACTGTTAGTTCAAAAATGTTTTTCTTTATTATCCTACTAAACTAGTTACTTGTTGAAAACCGTGTTGTTGAGGAACTTGCTGAACCACTTTCAGTAGGTTCAGTAAGTACTCTTTTCAAAACAATTTGTTTGCTACTTGAAATATTGATTTGTTAAAAGTTAGTTTACTAATCAAACCCTTCCTTGGTTAGTAATAAACAGATATTGACAGAAAGTAAAAGAGTTCAGGGAAAAGAAAAATTCACACAAAGAATTTATCCTGGTTCACCCACTACACCGTGAGCTACATCCAAACCCAGGGCAAACTCCCTCGATTTATCCACTATCTGAACACATATACAAGTATTATTTGTTCTCAACTGCCTCTTCAGGCGACTCATGCAGTATTCTTTTAACACTTGGCCTCTCCAGGCCCAGTATTCTTTGACCAAGCCTCTTCAGGCTAAAAACCGAGTATTTCTTTGTTTTCAACTGCCTCTCCAAGCAACTCATGCCGTATTCTTTTATCCTGGCCTCTCCAGGCCCCCCAAGTATTCTTTCTTCCTCCAAGCCTCTCCAGGCTCTCTGGAGTATTATTTCCTACCAAGCCTCTGCAGGCTCTAAACAAGTATTCTTTCTTCCCAAGCCTCTCCAGGCTCTAGCTACACTCAAAGTGTTTACAATTAAGCTCATGTTTAAGTTTCCTAGAAACTTAAACTTACAATTTCCTGTACTAAGGATTTACAGAGTACTACTTAGGATACAAAGGTTACAATCTAAGTACAAGGAATGACAGAGATATAGATGAATAAATTTAGGCTCTATTTCATCTCTGTTTGACTCAGAAGGTTGGTTGTCTATGATCTGGTTTGAGCTCAGCCAATCTCTTCTGTGGGCTTGACAATTGCCATGGTTAAGGATAGAAATTTGGGTATTCATGGCTGCCCTTCATTGGTTGGAATCTTGTGAATGATACTATGGGAAACTTTGATCAATAGACCAACTAACCCGACTAATCACTTTGATCTTCAATTTAGCTTATTGGTCCACACCAACTATGTTGTTTCTTCTTTAGCTGACTGGCTTCCTAGCTAATTCTTTTGTCAGCTCTCTGGTCCACCTTGTGGCCAGCCTCTTTCTCACATTTTTCTCTCTTGGGCTCTTTGGTCAACCCTATGGCCAACACTATGGTCAACCTAATGGCCAACGCTATGGTCAACCTAATGGCCAACATCTTTAATGACTTTGTTGAGGCTATTTATATGTTCTTGAAATATAGTCGTTGATGATTGTTGATAATATGGTTGAGAAAGAATGAGTGAGCTCATAGAGCCGTTGTGAGATGTCTTCTCATCCGATTGCTTCTTTCTTAAGCAGATTAGGTGTGCAGATGACTTGGTTCTGACACACTGCAGATAAGCCCTTTTTCTTGAAAGATATTCTTCATCTTCAGCGACTTCGTCTTTGTCTCCCTTCTTCTTTCTTCATTCTTCTTCTTACAAATGTAAGGGGATAGGATATATATCCGTTAGTCTACTCCTTTTTTTACCGTTGTGAGCTCTGCTTCTCTTTGATTAGCCTTGACCAGTATAGGTGTGTAGATATTTTATCCGTTCTGACACAGACAACAATTTTGGTTTTGAATAATTTTCTGAAAGTTAATACTTCAGCAGGTTTGCTTGCTCCTTTCAATCTTTCTTCGAAGTACAAGGCTTTCGGCTGGATAGATGATGATGATTTTAGCCGTTGAGCTTCTCTTTCATCCTTGATAATTTCTGCTTTTCTTCTTTCAAGGATTCAGACTTCTGATTGCGTATTGCAGTGGAGGTACAGAAGTAGGTGTACAACAGCACTGACCTATCTCTGACGTCTATTTGCTTTTCTGCAATAGCTTTCCTTTTTGTTGTACTTTGCTTCTTAGGATGAGGAAAATAGCTTTTGTTACTATTTCCTTTGTTGATGATGGCAAAAGACATTTTAACCCCTTTGGTTATTTTGCATAGAGTCTTTGCCTTTGGTCGAAGCTTTTCATTCGTATTTGATTTGTACACATCATCAGACAGTTGAGTGATACTTCAGCGAGTTAACACTCTTCATCATGTTGTATGTCTTCAGATCATTGATCCTTTCAGCATGTTGGATTTCAGTGTTCTTGACTGATTGGTGATCTTCATGAAAGCTTTCAGCTTTTGCAGTGGTGCTCCTTTTCTTTAGTTAATACAATATCAGCAACTTGATTCAGTCTTGGTATAGTTTGTTTTATTGTTCTTCTGCTTGTCCTTTTTCTTCTTCTTCTTCTTCTTCTTCTTCTTCTTCTTCTTCTTCTTCTTCTTCTTCTTCTTCATCCAATGCTTCATCTATTCTTCAGATTGTTTCTTCTTTGATCTTCTTTGACTTTGCTCCAGTTCTGTTTAGATGTATATCTTCCTTTCCCTTCAGTAGGTTGATTGTGCAGTGAGATAATTCTTCATTCTTCTTCTTCTTTTCTCTTCTTCGGATAGTTTCTGCTATGTTGTGCTTCTTCTTGGCTTAATGCTTCTTCCTTGTGATCTTCTTAGTCTTCTAGTCTTCTTCTTTGATTCGGAAGGTTGGTCAATCTTCAGAGAGTTGCTTCAATGCTTTTCTCTTTGTCTTTGTATGTTGTTTTTCTTCAGCAGGTTTCTTCTACTAGATCTTCTTCTTCTTTGTTATGTTGATCTGCATCATTCCTGAAACACATAGAAAACATATACCTTTCTCAGTAGCAACTGTTTTCTTTCAGCCTAATCTAACTTGTTGTTCTAATTTGCTAATCATTAAAACCAAGGATAATGAGTCTAAAATCTAATTTAATTACATAAATTAATTCTGAGACTCAACATTCTCCCGCTTTTTAATGATGACAAATTAGATATGACTAACAAAAATTAAGATGACAAATTAGATATGATTAAGCTAGATATGATTAATCACGAATTCATATATGAGAAATATTATACTAATAAAACAAACACAGAACACACCAAACACGTACATCATGAAAAATTTTATTATTTTGTTTTAGATGAGTTTAAAAACTTCCCCTAAGGTTGATAACCATTTCTTAGTTAAGTTTCTCCCCTTTTTAGTTATTTCTCTGAGAATGTTTCTTTCATGAGTTAGTTCAGTTTTATAGTTCTTTTCTGTGATACTTAATTCAATTTTGTTAGTTATATTTCTCCCCCTTTTGTCATTATTTAAAAAGGATAGAATTAAGTGAAGATTTATGAATCAAATTTTTAGACAAATATTTATATAGATATCAAGATAGCATTTTCATACGGAGCAGAATCTTTCACGGGATAAGGACAAAATTAGGAAGAATGCGCAGAGAGTGCTCAGAGAATGATTTCAAAAGGAAAGATTTATTAGAAAAAGAAGACATTATAGATATGTTTGACAGGAATTAATCAGTAGGCTAGCTGTCACTGGACTCGTTTTTAATTTACATTATTTCTTTTAGTTTCAGCAAGTCCCACTGTGTCTTCTCTAATTTCTGTCGGAGTGAAGTGTTCTCCATCTTCAACCTCTTGACTTCAGGGTCTTCCAAGGCTGGTCTTCTTTCAATTGCATCATTTACCACTGTTCTTAGACTATTTACCTTGAAGATGCTAGGACGCCTGTGGTCACAGAGATGTTCGATGTGAACCTTCTGGATTTTGAGAAGTTTCATGATGATGGTGTTGAAGGGAAGGATATCAGCATTCTCCTGTTCTCTTCTAATCATTTCGTACAAAATGATCCAAGGCAGGTTTATCTTCCTTCTTTGCAGAAGGTTGATGACGCAAAACCTCTCTACATTAGAGAGATGGTTATCTCCCCCTCTTGGAAACACGTAGTATTTTATGATTTTGTGCAGAACCTTGGGAATGTCTTTTATCCCATTTTCATCATGGATCAGCAAGTTTAGCCGTCCTGCACCGCCATTATGAGCTTCCCAGATGGAAGAGAATTTTTCTCCTTCGCTCTTGACATCAAGAGCAGGACTTAGAGTATTGGTGTCAACTAAGATTTCGTGACCCATTACTTGGGCCTTCACAGAAATCTTTCTTTCTTCACTTACTACTTCCAAGGTGCTCCAGAAGGTACGAACACTTTCCTCATGCCATTCGTAGTCAATGGCTATGAAGAAAGGTAACCACCCAGCATTCTCAAAGAGTTCAGTGATTTCATAGCCTTCTTCAGCAAGGCTTCTGAAGTTCATCGCTTGAGTTTGGAAGACAGGAGTAGAGGATGCCATTTTGAGAGAAGATAAAGAAGAATTGGATCTTCTGGGAATTTTAAGAAGGGTTAGGATATTCGAGAAAGAGAGAGAGACAAATGAAAGGTTGGAGATGAGATGAGGATTAAAACTGCTTCCTATCCCAAGTATTTATAGACTCAGATAGTCTTTAATGATGACACTAGTGGCGCAGACATAGGAGAACATGTGTCGTGAAATAGACAGGTGAAAAGTCGTCTCCTTTAATTACCCTTGTCATTAAAGTTTTTACGGTTTTCAATGTCTTTTGGGATTACGTCTTTTCAAAAAAATAGTTTTAATAAAAGAAATTTTATGATCCCCAATTTGTTATGTGTGCCTATAACTTTATTGTTAGAGTAGTTACTTTTGTGTGAACACAATTAATATTGAAAATCAAGCAAAGTTGAAGAGACGTATGAGACTCAACTTGTCTTTAGAGATAGTCATGATACTCTTTCTAAGTTGCTTGATCTTCAAATTTTATAGTCTTTTAGGTTTCCCTAGAATCAGAAATCATCATGCCTTATTCCTTAGAGAATTAAGGTAGGCTTAGTGACTTAAGTAACAGTCACCTCATCAACTCTGACCCACAATTTCAGCAAGTTCATTTGAGAACTTTTTTAATAGGTTCAGAAGCTAGGGGTGATGCTACATCAGTCATCTGTTTTAGATGATCTGGCCTTCTGATGAAAGATTTGATGATTTGTTTTCTTGTTCTTTATTTGTGTTTTATTTTTCTTTGAAGGAGGCTCCCCCTCAATTTGATATTTCTTTTCTGAAATTACTTGGTTTAGGCTTTTAGTTATTTAAAGATTGTGTTATTTGTCATAAGAATGTGTGAACTAGAAAAGTGCCTAAATCTATAAGTAACAGAGTAAGAGAAAACGAATAGGCAGAGAAGAACAGAGAGATTTTAGTTATCTGAGAGGAATAATCAATTTTCAGAATAATGGTTTTAAGAATATTAATGGAATAGAAGACAAAGCTCTAAGAAAGGATTAAGGATCATTGGCGGGTAAGGTATAGTCAGCATTGTCACTCTTCTTTTCTGACTTTAACTTCAGTAACTCCCTTCGAGTTCTCTTCAGCTTCCTTTCTAGTCGTCCTACACGAGCACGCAACTTCTTCATACGATGAACTCCAAACATAGTTAGAATCCTTCCATGATCACTTAGGCGATTAGAGACTCTTGCTCTTTTCCTTATAACAGAAGTTTCTTCAGGAGGGAATTCAGCAACTCTTTCCTCTGAGGTTTCTTCTTTCTCAAGCAATGTTTGGTCAAGCATGGTAGGAGTAAAGAAGGAGGGAGGTGATTGATCAAAAAGATCATTCATTGGAAATCCTTTGTGAATTAGGATTTTCATGATTAGAGTTTTGTGGGGAAAGAGATTTTCAGTGTTCAGTTCATTTCTGAACATCATCTGGAATAGAAGGACCCAAGGAAGGTTTATCCTCTTTTTCAGCAGAAGATATCCCACAAAAAACCTTTCTAGGTCTTTGATGAAAGTATTGTTGCTTCCTTTAGGGAGAATGTAGCAGTTAAGAATAGCAAGGAGAATTATAGGAGTTTTCAGAAGATAAGAGGGTTCAGCTGGGCCAGGGCGTCTTCCACCGAACAGCAACTGGTCAAATACTAGATAGCCTCCAAAGCGTTCTTCCCAAAATGGACGTAATTCAACTCCTAGAGAAGGGACACCGGTTACTTCGGAAAGTAGCTTGCAATCCACAAACAGAGGTCTTCCTTATACAGACGTGCTAATCCCTGTGTGTTCATTTGTGGTCACAACTTTAGAGTTGTTCCAAAATTCTATGACACTTTATTCATGCCAAGGAGAGAAGAGGTTCTGAAAGAATGGAGTCCAGCCTGCAGCATCAAAGTATTCAGAGACTTTGTGCCCTGCTTCATCAAACTCAAGGAGATGAACCATTCTTGAGGGAATGATTCTTTCACCGAATCTCAAAGGATTCGACCCGTATGAGGAAGCAGATTCAGCAGCCGTTTAAAAAGATTTTTTTTGGACTGAGAGTTTAGAGTTCTAGAGGAAGATTGAGTTGAGAATTTTCGGATTGGAGTGAGGTGCTTAGGATGAATTCCTAAAATCTATAAATAAGCATGCCTAAATCATTGATGATGACGGTTACACGAACCGAGTAGATATGGAGAGACGTGCAACGTGCAAAGTTGAGGAGATGGTTTATAGTCCATTAAACCACTTAGAGTCGGATCATGACAAGTTTTAGGAACTGTTGAAATTAGAATTTTTTATGTTTCTTAAAATTATTTAATAAAATTTTCAAAGAAAAGTAAAAATCAAGCAAACAAAAGTTCAGCAAGTAAGCACATAAACACATATCAACAAGTTTAAACACTATATGCATATATCAGACAATTCACATATATGAGATGCATATGGATATAGATAGGAAAGAAGTTACCGAACATAGGATTTGAATCGATAGTGCTTTCCTCTTCTCTTCATGTCCTTCTGAAGGATGCTTCAGCAGCATAACTAATGAGCTTCAAGAGAACATGTTCTCTACTCATTCGTTAATGCATTTGATCACAGAGTTGCTCTAGCTAGATGAGGTTTCCGTCTTCTTAGGATCTACTCCTACAACATTGTTAGATACTCAACACGAAGGTGAGCTCTGATACCAACTGTAGAAACCACAGGAAACACTAGAAGGGGGGTTGAATAGTGTTTTAAAATTTTAAGTTAATTTATGAAAACCTTTTCGTAAAAGACAACAAATACGTTTTGGCAAGTTATCATGAAAAACTTCATTGGCAGATAATCGAAATTATCAGAGTTGTGTGGAAGCTATGAAACATTGTTTTTCAGATACTTGCTGAGTTTGATAAAACAGTTAAGTGTTCTACGAACACTTCAGAAGGTTTGGAAAACTATCTTTAAAAACTTTGTTTAAACTTGTTTTGAAATGAAAATTGTTAGTTCAAAAATGTTTTTCTTTATTATCCTACTAAATTAGTTACTTGTTGAAAACCGTGTTGTTGAGGAACTTGCTGAACCACTTTCAGTAGGTTCAGTAAGTACTCTTTTCAAAACAATTTGTTTGCTACTTGAAATATTGATTTGTTAAAAGTTAGTTTACTAATCAAACCCTTCCTTGGTTAGTAATAAACAGATATTGACAGAAAGTAAAAGAGTTCAGGGAAAAGAAAAATTCACACAAAGAATTTATCCTGGTTCACCCACTACACCGTGAGCTACATCCAAACCCAGGGCAAACTCCCTCGATTTATCCACTATCTGAACACATATACAAGTATTATTTGTTCTCAACTGCCTCTTCAGGCGACTCATGCAGTATTTTTTTAACGCCTGGCCTCTCTAGGCCCAGTATTCTTTGATCAAGCCTCTTCAGGCTAAAAACCGAGTATTTCTTTGTTTTCAACTGCCTCTCCAGGCAACTCAAGCAGTATTCTTTTATCCTGTCCTCTCCAGGCCCCCCAAGTATTCTTTCTTCCGCCAAGCCTCTCCAGGCTCTCTGGAGTATTATTTCTTACCAAGCCTCTACAGGCTCTAAACTAGTATTCTTTCTTCCCAAGCCTCTCCAAGCTCTAGCTACACTCAAAGTGTTTACAATTAAGTTCATGTTTAAGTTTCCTAGAAACTTAAACTTACAATTTCCTGTACTAAGGGTTTATTGAGTACTACTCAGGATACAAAGGTTACAATCTAAGTACAAGGAATGACAGAGATATAGATGAATAAATTTAGGCTCTGTTTCATCTCTGTTTGACTCAGAAGGTTGGTTGTATATGATCTGGTTTGAGGTCGTCCAATCTCTTCTGTGGGCTTGACAATTGCCATGGTTAAGGATAGAAATTTGGGTATTCATGGCTGCCCTTCATTGGTTAGAATCTTGTGAATGATACTATGGGAAACTTTGATCAATAGACCAACTAACTCGACCAATCACTTTGATCTTCAATTTAGCTTATTGGTCCACACCAACTATGTTGTTTCTTCTTTGGCTGACTGGCTTCCTAGCTAATTCTTTTGTCAGCTCTCTGGTCCACCTTGTGGCTAGCGTCTTTCTCACATTTTTCTCTCTTGGGCTCTTTGGTCAACCCTATGGCCAACACTATGGTCAACCAAATGGCCAACATCCTTAATGACTTTGTTGAGGCTATTTATATGTTCTAGAAATATAGCCATTGAAGATTGTTGAAAACACCGTTGAGAAGGAATGAGTGAGCTCATATAGCCATTGTGAGATGTCTTCTCATCCGGTTGCTTCTTTCTTAAGCAGATTAGGTGTGCAGATGACTTGGTTCTGACACACTGCAGATAAGCCCTTTTTCTTGAGAGATATTCTTCGTCTTCAGCGACTTCTTCTTTCTCTCCCTTCTTCTTTCTTCATTCTTCTTCTTGCAAATATAAGGAGATAGGTTATGGATATCCGTTACTCTACTCCTTTTTTGACCGTTGTGAGCCCTGCTTCTCTTTGATTAGCCTTGATCAGTATAGTGTTAGAACCACAGGAAACACTAGAAGGGGGGTTGAATAGTGTTTTAGACTTTTTGATAGTTTTTGGAAATCTTTAATTTATAACATGAATATGGGCACCGTTAAAAAATAAGTCTTAAGAACAGAGATGGTTGAAACATATGGAAGATAAGAAAAACAATGTTTCTTCTAAAGCTTAAGATTGTTTTAAACAGAGGCTTCTAAAAGTATCTTCTGAAGATTAATACAGAGAGTATTTTCAGCACAGTTTCTGAAATACTTCAGATGACTAGAGGTTGTCTGAAGTCTGTTCCTGATTTTTGAACTGATCTCTTTCAGACTCACTTCTGAGAATTTATTTCAGAAGTTCTTCAAGGAACATTCTTTGTAAAGCTTCAAATGATATAAGAGATATCTCATGTTTTGTTCATATGAAAGATCATTTTATTGAAAGAGTTGTGTTAAGTTTATTATAGAAAATACTTTTCAAATTCCAACTTAAATATGAAAACTGGAAATAAAGAGATTAAACAAAAAGGACTTAGGCATAGAGATTTCAGACAGGCTTTTAAGTGGCTGTCTGAAGTTTTCAGACGGCTTGTAAAAACTAATTTTAAAAGATGTTTTGTGTCTTTATAAAATATCAGATTAATTATTCTGACCCCTTGATTAGTATAAAACGAATTAACAAGAGATAAGGGTAAGAAAACTTAGCCAAGGAATTTATCCTAGTTCACTCACTACCACTGTGAGCTACGTCCAGTCCCAATGGCAAACAACCACTGGATTTCCACTATATGAATATTCAGATTACAAGCTTGAGTTTGAGTACAGTCTCTCCAGACACAATGAGTACAGTCTCTCCAGACACAACGAGTACAGTCTCTCCAGACACAATGAGTACAGTCTCTCCAGACACAATGAGTACAGTCTCTCCAGACACAACGAGTCTCCAGACACCGTGAGTACAGTCTCTCCAGACACCACGAGTACAGTCTCTCCAGACACAACGAGTACAGTCTCTCCAGACACAACAAGTATTCTTTTCTATCAAGCCTCTCCAGGCTCTACCACAAGTATTCTTTTCTATCAAGCCTCTCCAGGCTCTACCACGAGTATTCTTTCTTCCACCAAGCCTCTTCAGGCTCTCAGACACTTATACAAGTGTAGAGTATTCTTTCTTCCACCAAGCCTCTCCAGGCTCTCAGACACATAAAGTGTTTACAAATTAAACTAAGTTTAAGTTTCCACGAAACATAAACTTAATCTTTTCCTGTACTAGAGGTTAACTGAGTACTACTCAGGATACCATGGATAAATCTAAGTACAAGGGTAAGACAGTAATACAAGTATATAAGTTTAAGTACAATTCCTGTCTCTGATATGAGGAATAACATCCTCTGAGAATTGGCTAGGTGGATACTGACTTTAATCTCCAGCCTTGTTCTCCAACCATTGGTTTCCATGGGTTACATTCTCACCCGTATCATTGGAAAAACCAAGGCATACATGCAGCTTCAAACCATTTTTGGTTCATATGAGATTAAGCACACCCTGGTAGGTTGTTCAACTGAACAACTGCTATTTTGACTAGCATAGTTGATTCAAGTAAGTGTGGTCAACACCGATAGGATTTTTCTGATGCATCTTGATCAACTGATTGAACCAAGTGAATGAGTTCAACATCTTCAAATTCTTTCTTGAGGCTATTTATAACATTCTTCTGTTGGAATATAGTCGTTTGAAGATGATTCATAATACCGTTGAGATGTTGATGATGTGGCTCATATAGCCGTTACTTAATAGTGTCTCAAACGGTTGCTTCCTCTTTAGCAGATATGTGTTCAGACAGTCTTGTTCTGACACTTCTGTAGATGAGCTCTTTTAGAGAGATTTTCTTGATATTATTTTGCATGTTCTCTCTCTTGATATCCTTTTACTTTTCTTCAGCTGACTTCTGATTTTCTCTGCTTTTCTTAGGAGTGTATATGAGGAGGTATCCGTTGGATTTGTCTTCTTGCTTATTTTGTATATGCTCCTTTTCTATTTGCTTCCTCACACCATTTCTTCTTTCTTCTTTGAGTGAGGTGTCTTGTTCAATGGTTGTTTCTTGCAGATGATAAAATATGTTTGAATTGAAATATTTCATTCAAACATTTCTCTTTGTTGCTTCCGCTTAGTCTCCTGACCTTTTCTTGTGCTTTCTTTTGGATTGGTGATGATGATATTTCCGTTGTGATACCACTCTTTAGAGAAAGCATTGAATTCTATTCAATCCATCGTGAGACACGCTTCTGGGTGTCTTCACAATTCTGACAGAGTAAAACGTTGGTGCTGCTATAAAGCTGCCATCGTTGTTGCTGCAATTTCTGCGTTGCAGAGATTTCCTCAGTGGTGTATGAAATTCAAAATCATCAGGAAAGGTCTCTGTGTTCCTTGCCATAAACGTGTTTGAAAAGGTACGTGCAGCAGAGGTTCAGAAAAGTCTTCACAAACTTCAGCAGAGGGTGCCACGTCATAAGTGAGACTTCAGACAGCACTGATACTTCAGACGGGTTGAACTACTTCAGACAGCTTCAACTCTTCAGACGAGTTCTGCTTCTTCAGACAGCTTCGTTTCTTCAGAAAGCTTCTTTTCTTCAGAAGGCTTCCTTGCTTCAGACAGCTTCTTTTCTTCAGACTGCTTTGTGTTGTCTTCATATGGTCTTCACGTCTTCAGACAGTTTGCGCACTTCAGACGAGTTGCATTCTTCAGACAGCTTCTTTATATTTGATCCTGCATTTGTTCTTCTGATCCTAATCTTCTGTTTCTGATTACTATTTCATCCTGAAACACAATCAACAAACCAATACCTTTCTCAGTAGAATCTGTTTATATAATCTTATTTGTTAATCATTAAAACTAAAGGATATTAAGTCTTTGAGTCAAGTTTGAATGCTCAAACTGATTAATAGACTTCACAATCTCCCCCTTTTTAATGGTGACAAATAAGATATGTACAACTTACAAAATGTTTTAAGGAAAGATGGGTAAGTATATAAAAGACTCCCCCTATCTATAATACTCCCCCTGAGAAGAACATTTGTTCTTTTAGTTTGTTAAATGTTGCAAATTGTTATTATTATTCTAATCGTTAACAGGATTAGATTTTGTTAACTTATCCTTTGGAAACTAGATGTTAATCTTTCATATACTAATTGTGTTAGTCTTTTTAGACACCAATTATTATTGTTTGTTATTGAAAACTAATATTACCATATTTTATTTACTTATCATAGATACTGATTGTTATATAATTACATATACCAATTGTTATTACCATATATTACCATATTTTATATAATTACATATACCAATTGTTATTACCATATATTACCATATTTTATTTACTTATCACAGATACTGATTGTTAGTCATCCCTTTTAAATCATTTTGTGAGTTTAATATTTCTCCCCCTTTTGTCATTAATTAAAAAGGTTCATGGTTTCATATAGTTGAGTTTTGTAAGTGAATGGTTCATTTATTGTATATTTCTTCTCCTTTTGTTATTTTTGTTACTTTTATCAGTTATATTTTTGTTATTTTTCTTTCATAAGTTTCATAACTTAAGTTTTATTCTATTTAAGTTTATTTACTTTTATCAATTATTTTTGTTATTTTTCAGATACCGAAGATTAAGGAATAAATATCAATTGTTAGAAAGATACAGTAACTTCTTATACCAAATAAATGATACAACCATTGATAAACAAAATAAACTGAAATAAACACAGAGATACACAAGTTTAAATTTTCTCAAAACATTTGATAAATACAAAAAGCAGGTTTTCACAAAAAGGAAAGAGGTTACATTCCAAAAATAGAATGTATCCATCCATTGCTTCCTCCGGAGATTCCTTCGAAGGCCTGAGGCATAGCCTTATAGACTTCATCTCTTTCAAAGCTATCACCACTCCTTCTGCTGCAGAAGCTTCAGGAGTTGCCTCAGAGCCCCAGACTTCATCTCAACCGTGTCGTGTTGCACGCCTTTTCCTTCTAGCCCCTGGGACAATGGAGGTGCATCATGTAAGACTGTGTCTCGATCATTAGTCACCACCTTACTTCCAAGAACCACTTTGTCAGTAGTTCTCTTAATAAGATTGACTATTATGAGATCACCCAGTGATCTTCCAGTCCACCTGTGATGCAGCAAGATCACCATGGTCCAAGTATAGAGAAACGGGTTTTCAGATGAACCCTTACCCTTACTCTTCATTCCATACATCATCCAAGATGACTTGATCTTTGCCTCAACATGTTTCAGAGGTCCTTCTTCTGTTTTCCTTTGCTTCTTCATCATCCTTTTGGAAGCCACTTACTCAGAACCTTAGACAAAGCTATAGAGGAGCTTTGAAGATGTGAGTTTGTGTGAAGGGCTCTAGTGAATTTATAGGACTTTGAAGCAAGGGTAAAATAGAGAAGTAAGGAAAATGAATCCATTGGATTGTTGTTCACGCGATGTATATGGGCTCAGATAGCTTTTGATGATGGCAGTTTCAAATCTTGAAAGTATCGAAACGTGCATCATTGATTGGTCATAGATTAAGCTCTATAGGAAACTGAGTCATTAGCATGGATAAAGTAAGTTTTGGAAAACGTTTTTGAAAGACATTTAAGAAGAGACATAAAAACGTATTGGAAGACATTACTTTTTCGAAACACTTTTAAAAATAGAAAGGAAAAAATAAAATGGAATATGTGAGAAAACATTTAAGAAAAGAAATTTTTGAAAGCAGATTTTTATGGTATCAAACCAGAGGATTTTATGATTATTATTATTTGAGAAGCTTTTAATATGTTGAGTCTTTTATGTTATTAATTAAAGTTTTAAGGTGAAGTGATGTTACCATTAGATTTCCTTATTATTCTTTAGATGGAAGAATGCTTTTCTGGCATTGTACCTTACTTTGAAGATTTTTTTTCTTCTTCTGCGGTCACTTGATGTCTGCAAATCCTCCTTTTAGTCTTTTGTCTTTTTGTGCTTCAGAGAATCTTTGAACAATCATCTTAACCTATCCCTCAAGGATTGAAATAGACTTTAATAACTTGAGTTTACATTACTTTAACATTTCTAACCCACAATTTCAGGGGGTTCACCGAGACCCTTCTGAACAGGTTCAGAAAGTAGAAATGTTACTAAGTCAAAATTATCTTTTCAAGCGTAGAGGTAGGCTTAGTGCTTTGTGTATCACTTGTCTTAACATTTCTGACCCATAATTTCAGTAAGTTCATTGTGAACTGTCTGAACAGGTTCAGACAATGGAGATGATATCACACTTAGACATTCTTGTTGCCTTGATTCATCCTTTTTACACATGGCATTTTCTCCGGTTGATCTTCTTTTAGCTTATTTTCAGAAACCTGTTTTCTGAAACATGCACATCCTGAAAATACCTTTCAGTAGCATATGATATTACTTGATAGAATTAGTTAATCATTAAAACAAGTGTCTTAGGTTAATAGTTTCAATTTTATTATATTTCAGCAAGAACTTATATAAATTTTAATTTTGTCATTATCTTATTCAGTTAATTGATTTCATCTTTTAGTTGTACTAATTAAAGAAGTGTGTTAAGTTAATGATTCATTTAAGCATACATAGTTATAAGAGAAACAGTATACACAATCATAGATCACACAGAATGTATCAAGAATGGAACAAAGCAGAATATTAATTATTACTATTAGCAAACGAAAATTAAGAGAGACATGAAAAGACACAAGAGAATCATTGATCATCAGATAGGTTCTCAGTAATCATCAACATTCTTCTTTTCAGTTCAGAGCCCCTTTCTTAAGCTTCTTCTCAGTAGCTCTCAATCTTCTTGCGAGCCTGGAAATTTTGCTATTTGCCTTCTGATGATGATGTGCACCCAACATCACCCTTTTTCCTTTTTCGAGACTTTAAGTGGGTATCTTCAGTTCCTTCTTCATTGCGTATAGCAAAAGGATGAGGAATCACCACTTGATTCTCAGGAGCTTCTTCTCTTTTGATAAGAGTCCGGTCTAACTCAGCATACGCAGCCGGAGTGATGAAGTCAGGAGGCAGTTGGTCAAAGAGAGTTTCCATAGGAAATTCCTTGTGCAATAAAATTTTTATGATTAGGGTGTTATGAGGATAGAAATTCTCATTCCCTAACTCATCTCTGTGCATCATCTGATACAACAGCATCCAAGGAAGGTTGACTTTCCTTTTTGCCAGCAAAAGTCCCAATACAAACCTTTCCATCATGCTTATAGTCAAATTGTTTCTTCCTCTGGGAAGAATGCAGCAGTTTAGTACAGCAAGGAGGGCTCTGGGTGTGCTCAGAAGTTGAGAGGGTCTGAAAGGAGCAATCCTTCTTCTTCCAAAAAGATGTTGATCTAGAACAAATGTTCCACCATGAAGAGATTCCCATCTTTGGAAGTATTTTTCCCCTCTGTCAGGAACACCTATGATTTTAGCAATAAGTTTGGTGTCCACAAACAGTGATCTTCCCATCACCTTCATTTCAATCCCAGTTCTGTTAGGTTCAGATATGACTTTGATGTTTTCCCAGAACTCCATTATACTTTTCTCATGCCATGGTGAGGAAATGTTGCTGAAGAAGGGAGTCCACCCTACGGAGTCAAAATACTCTGAGATTTTATAATCCGCCTCATCAAAGTCAGAGAGATTGACCAACTTAGAAGGTATGATTCTCTCATCAAACATATGATGGTTTGGGTTATTTGATGATGCAGACATATTGGCCATTGAGTACGATTGATCTAAGGAGATTAGGGTGTTTGAAGAGTTATGGCTTTTGAGGATAAGTTGATTGAAGTGTAGTTCCTATGATGATCTTCCACTTCTTAAATAGGTAATCAAGCATGGCTTCGTTTAATGAAGAATAACGGTTACATGCACCAAGCAGTTATTGAGAGTTGTGCATCGTGCCAATTATGAGAAACCGGTTGATGATACAATGATCCTCGTTGCGCCGTATCACATTTAATGATAATCATGATACACATACATGACTCTTCATTTACTAAAATAATTATACACATATATTCACACATATAATGCAGATAATTTACACACAAAACAAGTAATACGTATATATATAGGACATTTATTATGCAATAATTTATTTTTACATAAGTGCTCTTATGTAGTAGTAATTTCGATAAAACAAAACATTCAGCAAATAAACAATAATATTTAAACTTAGATTTAGACAAGGATAGGAAAGGTGTTACCCGGTTGTGATCTTGATGTGGACATCAGTCAAGCAGTCAACAAATTAGGTGGGCCCATGACAAGGGCGCAGGCTAGGAAGGCTAAGGAGGCACTACAACTTATCATCAAAGAAGTCCAGTCTCAAAACATGCAAAGCATTAATGGAAGTCCTCAGTTCATTAATTGCACTCAGGTTGAAGAGGATGGACCAATTGATGGACTGACAGTTGCATTTAATGCAACTACCATTTGAAGCATCTCCATGAGCAAGTGATGTGGCCATGTGGGCGGCCAAGCTAGCCTACAATTTGCTGAATTAATAATTTCTTAATTTGCTTTCAATAATATGTTGGTGGTTACAAACATTGAGTAAATTTCCTGGTGGTTACAAAGCAAGGTCATAAAAGCATTAATACCTTGTCTACTAGCCGTTAGGAATTGAGTGCTTATGCTACATGAACCTGGCCTTTTATCAAGCCACATGAAGACCTTCCAACAAGTAAAATGGGGCGGCCAACATGTGCAAGAATGGCTGAGTTATATGCCATCAATTGGGGCGGCCAACATATGCTTAAATGGGAGAATTATATGCACCAACAAGTGAGTAAATGGCTGAGTCATATGCCATTATTTGTTGCGGCTAACATGTGTTTCTTATGGCTGATTTATGGACTTCAAAGAGGGTTTATGGAGGATATAATTGGCTGATTCATTTGCCATCAAAGTTGCGGCCACATTCATGAAATGGAGGTTACAAATTGAAGGCAAACTTGATTGTTTTGGGTTGTTTTGGGCGGCCACTTCAATGGCTGATTCAATAGCCATTTTAATCCATATTAGGAGGTTACAATTCAAGAATTCAATCAGCCACATGTGCTCACAAATCTGATTGGGAAATGCGGCCAACTAAGCTTGTTTTAGGGCTAGTTTTATTAAGTTAATTGTTTCTTTAATTTAGTTAATTCCTAGTAATGTATTAGGGTTGCATGGGAAATGTATGAGGGGTATTTTGGGGCTGTTTTGGGGCGTGTAACTCAGCTGAATGCATGGCCCAAGAGTTGCTTTGTAAACCTTATAAATACATGCTTAATGCATGCAAGGGAGGTAAGAAATTTGATGCAGAAAATTACCTATACTTTGAGAGTGTTTCTCTAAGTTTCTTGCTAGTCAAGAGTGAAGATTATCAAAGGTTCTTCACCTTTGTGTGTGTATCTTCAAGGACTTATCTTTCAAGCCTTGAAAGTGTGACGTCCATCCCTATCTCTTCTTCTTCTTCTACGAATTGGCATTGAGTTCAAAACCCATATTTTTCCTACACGTCTTATTTGATTTATAAGTGATTTATTTATCAAATTTTTCCTAAGGTTGAATATTGTTTTGACAAGGTTACTACTTAGTTATCATTTTTAATATTTCATCTATTTTTGTTTTTATTTGAGTGCTCGTACAAAAGAAAAGAAAAAGAAAAGAAACAAATAGCAAAAAGAAAAGAAAAAGAAAATATTGCAAGAATAGAAAAGGTACTTGAAAAGAAAAGTGTTGATTTAGTCAGAAATTTCTAAGGTCCATTCAAAATAGAACCTCAAGGTTCATATCAGATCTAGAGATAGATACACTTTCCTTTTCCAGCTATATCCTTCTGAAAGATGCCTTGTATGAATAATGAGTTTTAAGAAAGTGATTTTATCTCATTATCATTCTTCAGAGTTGCTTCAGCTTGGTGAGATTTCCATCTTCTGAGGATCTACTCCTTCTGCATTTGTTAGATGCTCAACCCGAAGGTGAGCTCTGATACCAATTGTTAGAACCACAGGAAACACTAGAAGGGGGGGTTGAATAGTGTTTTAGACTTTTTGATAGTTTTTGAAAATCTTTAATTTAAAACATGAATATGGGCACCATTAAAAAATAAGTCTTAAGATCAGAGATGGTTGAAACATGTGGAAGATAAGAAAAACAATGTTTCTTCTAAAGCTTAAGATTGTTTTAAACAGAGGCTTCTCAAAGTTTCTTCTGAAGATTAATACAGAGAGTATTTTGAGCACAGTTTCTGAAATACTTCAGATGACTAAAGGTTGTCTGAAGTTTGTTCCTGATTTTTGAACTGATCTCTTTCAGACTCACTTCTGAGAATTTATTTCAGAAGTTCTTCAAGGAACATTCTTTGTAAAGCTTCAAATGATATAAGAGATATCTCATGTTTTGTTCATATGAAAGATCATTTTATTGAAAGAGTTGTGTTAAGTTTATTATAGAAAATACTTTTCAAATTCCAACTTAAATATGAAAACTGGAAATAAAGAGATTAAACAAAAAGGACTTAGGCATAGAGATTTCAGACAGGCTTTTAAGTGGCTGTCTGAAGTTTTCAGACGGCTTGTAAAAACTAATATTAAAAGATGTTTTGTGTCTTTATAAAATATCAGATTAATTATTCTGACCCTTTGATTAGTATAAAACGAATTAACAAGAGATAAGGGTAAGAAAACTTAGCCAAGGAATTTATCCTGGTTCACTCACTACCACTGTGAGCTACGTCCAGTCCCAATGGCAAACAACCACTGGATTTCCACTATATGAATATTCAGATTACAAGCTTGAGTTTGAGTACAGTCTCTCCAGACACAATGAGTACAGTCTCTCCAGACACAACGAGTACAGTCTCTCCAGACACAATGAGTACAGTCTCTCCAGACACAATGAGTACAGTCTCTCCAGACACAACGAGTCTCCAGACACTGTGAGTACAGTCTCTCCAGACACCACGAGTACAGTCTCTCTAGACACAACGAGTACAGTCTCTCCAGACACAACAAGTATTCTTTTCTATCAAGCCTCTCCAGGCTCTACCACAAGTATTCTTTTCTATCAAGCCTCTCCAGGCTCTACCACGAGTATTCTTTCTTCCACCAAGCCTCTCCAGGCTCTCAGACACTTATACAAGTGTAGAGTATTCTTTCTTCCACCAAGCCTCTCCAGGCTCTCAGACACATAAAGTGTTTACAAATTAAACTAAGTTTAAGTTTCCACGAAACATAAACTTAATCTTTTCCTGTACTAGAGGTTAACTGAGTACTACTCAGGATACCATGGATAAATCTAAGTACAAGGGTAAGACAGTGATACAAGTATATAAGTTTAAGTACAATTCTTGTCTCTGATATGAGGAATAACATCCTCTGAGAATTGGCTAGGTGGATACTGACTTTAATCTCCAGCCTTGTTCTCCAGCCATTGGTTTCCATGGGTTACATTCTCACCCGTATCATTGGAAAAACCAAGGCATACATGCAGCTTCAAACCATTTTTGGTTCATATGAGATTAAGCACACCCTGGTAGGTTGTTCAACTGAACAACTGCTATTTTGACTAGCATAGTTGATTCAAGTAAGTGTGGTCAACACCGATAGGATTTTTCTGATGCATCTTGATCAACTGATTGAACCAAGTGAATGAGTTCAACATCTTCAAATTCTTTCTTGAGGCTATTTATAACATTGTTCTGTTGGAATATAGTCGTTTGAAGATAATTCATAATACCGTTGAGATGTTGATGATGTGGCTCATATAGCCGTTACTTAATAGTGTCTCAAACGGTTGCTTCCTCTTTAGCAGATATGTGTTCAGACAGTCCTGTTCTGACACTTCTGTAGATGAGCTCTTTTAGAGAGATTTTCTTGATATTATTTTGCATGTTCTCTCTCTTGATATCCTTTTACTTTTCTTCAGCTGACTTCTGATTTTCTCTGCTTTTCTTAGGAGTGTATATGAGGAGGTATCCGTTGGATTTGTCCTCTTGTTTATTTTGTATATGCTCCTTTTCTGTTTGCTTCCTGACACCATTTCTTCTTTCTTCTTTGAGTGAGGTGTCTTGTTCAATGGTTGTTTCTTGCAGATGATAAAATATGTTTGAATTGAAATATTTCATTCAAACATTTCTCTTTGTTGCTTCTGCTTAGTCTCCTGACCTTTTCTTGTGCTTTCTTTTGGATTGGTGATGATGATATTTCCGTTGTGATACCACTCTTTAGAGAAAGCATTGAATGCTATTCAATCCATCGTGAGACACGCTTCTGGGTGTCTTCACAATTCTGACAGAGTACAACGTTGGTGCTGCTATAAAGCTGCCATCGTTGTTGCTGCAATTTCTGCGTTGCAGAGATTTCCTCAGTGGTGTATCAAATTCAAAATCACCAGGAAAGGTCTCTGTGTTCCTTCCCATAAATGTGTTTGGAAAAGGTACGTGCAGCAGAGGTTCAGAAAAGTCTTCACAAACTTCAGCAGAGGGTGCCACGTCATAAGTGAGACTTCAGACAGCACTGATACTTCAGACGGGTTGAACTACTTCAGACAGCTTCAACTCTTCAGACGAGTTCTGCTTCTTCAGACAGCTTCGTTTCTTCAGAAAGCTTCTTTTCTTCAGAAGGCTTCCTTGCTTCAGACAACTTCTTTTCTTCAGACTGCTTTGTGTTGTCTTCATATGGTCTTCACGTCTTCAGACAGTTTGAGCACTTCAGACGAGTTGCATTCTTCAGACAGCTTCTTTATATTTGATCCTGCATTTTTTCTTCTGATCCTAATCTTCTGTTTCTGATTACTATTTCATCCTGAAACACAATCAACAAACCAATACCTTTCTCAGTAGAATCTGTTTATATAATCTTATTTGTTAATCATTAAAACTATAGGATATTAAGTCTTTGAGTCAAGTTTGAATGCTCAAACTGATTAATAGACTTCACATATAGGTGTGTAGATATTTTATCCGTTCTGACACACACAACAATTTTGCTTTTGAATAATTTTCTGAGAGTGAGTTAATACTTCAGCAGGTTTGCTTGCTCCTCTCAATCTTTCTTCGAAGTATAAGGCTTTCGGTTGGATAGATGATGATGATGATTTTAGCCGTTGAGCTTCTCTTTCATCCTTGATAATTTCTGCTTTTCTTCTTTCAAGGATTCAAACTTCTGATTGCGTATTGCAGTGGAGGTACAGAAGTAGGTGTACAACAACGCTAACCTATCTCTGACGTCTATTTGTTTTTCTGCAATAGCTTTCCTTTTTGTTGTACTTTGCTTCTTAGGATGAGGAAAATAGATTTTGTTACTATTTCCTTTGTTGATGATGGAAAAAGACATTTTAACCCCTTTGGTTATTTTGCATAGAGTCTTTGCCTTTGGTCAAAGCTTTTCATCCGTATATAATTTGGACACGTCATCAGACAGTTGAGTGATACTTCAGCGAGTTAACACTCTTCATCATGTTGTATGTCTTCAGTTGGTTGATTCTTTCAGCATGTTGGATTTCAGCGTTCTTGACTGATTGGTGATCTTCATGAAAGCTTTCAGCTTTTGCAGACGTGCTCCTTTTCTTCAGTTAATACAATATCAGCAACTTGATTCTGTCTTGGGATAGTTTGTTGTATTGTTCTTCTGCTTGTCCTTTTTCTTCTTCTTCTTCTTCTTCTTCATCCAATGCTTCATCTATTCTTCAGATTGTTTCTTCTTTGATCTTCTTTGACTTTGCTCAAGTTCTGTTTAGATGTATATCTTCCTTTCTCTTCAGTAGGTTGATTGTGCAGTGAGATAATTCTTCATTCTTCTTCTTCTTTTCTCTTCTTCGGATAGTTTCTGCTGTGTTGTGCTTCTTCTTGGCTTAATGCTTCTTTCTTGTGATCTTCTTAGTCTTCTAGTCTTCTTCTTTGATTTGGAAGGTTGGTCAATCTTCAGAGAAATGCTTCATGCTTTTGTCTTTGTCTTTGTATGATACTTTTCTTCAGCGGGTTTCTTCTACTAGATCTTATTATTCTTTGTTATGTTGATCTGCATTGTAACATCCTGAATGTAGAAATCTAGAATTATAATTAAAATATGTATAATTATATTCCGATGACGTTAGGTGTAAAAATAGAAGTTTTTTAATAATAATAGTAAATATTAATATAACCGTATTTATGATATAATAATACAATATTATAAATATTAGGTGAGACGTCAGATTATTAAGATCTTAATCAAATTTGATTATATTGAATATAATAATAAAACTATTAGGAGATAAATCATATTATTAAGACTACAATTAAAATTAATGGTTATAAGTATAGTAATTATTATATTAATATAATAATATCAAGATTAATAAGGATAATCTTACGAGAGAGATATGGTTTAGTATTTTAAATTAGGATAAGATTTTAAAATAGGAATAATGAGATCACAAGAATTAAAGATAAGAATCAATACAAATTTAGGATAAGGATTTGATAATTTTGAAAATTTTATGGTTATACTTAAAAGGTTTCAAGATAAAGGTCAAATCTTGAGCTTGATAGAAATCCGATCGGGTGTGTATATATATGGTTTAGAGGTGTTGATTGATGATCATTGGATCTAGGTGGATTTTTTTATGATGATATATTTTGCAATCTTGATAGTTTTATAATTACGATAGGATTGTGAGTCAAAGGCTCACGCATTTATCGTTATTTAGGCTATGAACTTTGAATGTGTTGAAATTAATTATTTAGTAGTTGCATATGCCTTTGATCTTAAGAAAATATTTAGAATTTATATACTTGGAGACAGGGAGCTTAGGTTTATGATAGAAAATTGATTTATGGGATATGATAAATTTGACTGATGATTAGATGGATTAAGTTTAAGAATATAATTTATTCTGGACTTCGAATAGTTATTTTATAATTATTAATAATAGAAACATGATATCCAACCCAAGCTATATATTATCAATACTTAGTGTCATAGACTTAAATCTAAGAGAATATTAGTAAGACAAATTTTGATGACAAAATTTATTTAAGGGGGTAGAATTGTAACATCCTGAAATTTAGAAATCTAGAATTATAATTAAAATATGTATAATTATATTTCGATGACGTTAGTTGTAAAAATAAAAGTTTTATAATAATAATAGTAAATATTAATATAACCGTATTTATGATATAATAATAATACAATATTATAAATATTAGGAGAGACGTCAGATTATTAAGATCTTAATCAAATTTGATTATATTGAATATAATAATAAAACTACTAGGAGATAAATCATATTATTAAGAATGCAATTAAAATTAATGGTTATAATTATAGTAATTATTATATTAATATAATAATATCAAGATTAATAAGGATAATCTTACGAGAGAGATATGGTTTAGTATTTTAAATTAGGATAAGATTTTAAAATAGAAATAATGAGATCACAAGGATTAAAGATAAGAATCAATACAAATTTAGGATAAGGTTTAATTATATGATTGGAATTTAAATTTGAATGTAGATAGATAAGGATTTTGTAACATCCTAATAATTCCTAAAATAAAGGAATAAATAAAATAAAATAAGATTTACGAAGAAATAATAATATTATTATTATATTATTATTATGTTTCAGGAAAATGTATTATTTAATTAAAAAAGGTAACGGATGGGTTGGAGTAGGCCCAACTCAGTTAGATATTTAAATAGGGGGAGGGTTATCTAGTTCACCCTATTAGTTTTCAAACGTCAGATAACCAAACCCTAGGAGGAGAGAAGCAACTTCACAAGGGGAAGGTGTAGCAGAGTAGATCATCAAGGGAGTGATGTTATTCGTTTCTTGATCGTCAACTTTAAGGTACAGGGGGAAATGGGTGCTGCTTATATGTGTATGTTGGGTTGCTTGGGTAGTGATGGGCAACCATAAGACCCTCTAAGAATTATAAATTCGAGAATTTATCTGTGAATCATGTATTGTGTGTTTGGAATGTGATTGATTTGATGTATAAACGTGATATTAATGATGAATTGAGTGATGGTAGAGAGACTATCGAAAAAGGGGACAAATTAGGATTTGGGGGTGAGATTCATAATTGAACGATTGTTGAATTAACTGTTATCCGTTGAAATAATTGATGTTTTAAGTGAATTTAATTAGTAAAAACGAGTTTAATTGAATTAGGAACTTGAGGATTTGAGCAGGGATTGAAGAAGAGGTAGAGGAAAGTCATTCTCGTTTTTACACAGAGCAGCGACTGTAGATTCGTTCACTGTTGGATCGGGCTGAAATTTTTACAACTGGTTCGGAACATTTGGTTCTTCATTCTGAACGGTTGGATCGTTGATACGAATTATGGGTTCGGAGATATTTAGTTCGCACTAGAGGAAAATCATTCCCGTTTTTACACAGAGCTGCGACTGTAAAACAGCGACTGCAGATTCGTTCAACGTTGGATCGGGCTGCAATTTTGACAGCTGGTTCGGAACATCTGGTTCTTCATTCTGAACGGTTGGATCGTTGATACGAAGTCTGGTTGAGAGATATTTAGCTCCCACTGTATCTGTATATTTGGGGTTTTTATTGATGAAATTAAATTAGATGCATATAGTGTATTAATTGTGATATGAGTATTGTGATGTGAATATCTTATGTGATATCCTATGTTTATAATAATTGTTATGTGATGTGGTGTGATTATAATAATAGAAGTTGTATGAGATATATGTGAATTGATGATGATGATGCGTTGAGCATAACATTTGAGATGAGAGGTGTGTGATGCATAAGCCAGACGTGGCTAGCATATGCCCTAGTCCTAATTGGGGACGACGAGTAGGGTGACGAACATGATGGGGGACATTCGATGCATTACTCCAAGGGGGAGTGTTTTTTATGCTAGTCATCTAGCCCATAAGGGGTGGGTGATGATGATAGGGGGCGAATGTCTTTGCACAGGACCAAGGGGGGTGTATAATTGTGCAACCTATCTGCCAAGTGGGCGTTAACGGTAGAGCCATCATTGGTAACAGCTAGGGAGATTGATGAGGTGCGTCCATTGTGCGGAGTTCCGAATCATGATCCTTAGGAAGAGTTTTGTGCATGAGCATAGAGTGAGCATACATGTCATTTTATGATTGTTTTAGTATGTGAATTTATATTAATTTGTAAAGTGTAAAGAGCATGTTCTTGATGATTTGAGAAGTGTGGTTTATATAATTGTGATGAGTTAATATGTTGAATACGAAGAGTGTGAGTTGCTATGATTGATGATGATTATGTGATGAGGTGAATGATGATTATGTGATGAGATTATTGATGATGATTATGTGATGAGATTATTGATGATGATTATGTGATGATATGATTGATGATGATTATGTGATGAATTTAATGATTATGACTATGTGTTGGGTGAGGATAGGGTAGCCTTCTGCGTGCATGTGTATGTGTTTTTTTCCTCACCGTACTCTCTGTGGTTTTTTTATAGGTAATGAAGATGGCACGCAATGTTCCGAGTATTGAATTGAAGGGGTTCCGCTCTGATACGTGTGACATCAGGGCATTAGTAATAGGGTTTACTTTATTATGTTATTGAGTAGAGATAGATGAAAACTATTTTAAATGCCTTGTATGGCCAAGAGAGATTTTTATGAAGTTGATATTTTAATATTGAGTAAACCATCACTTTAGTCCCTGACTTTTTCAGAGTCGGACACTTTAGTCCCTGACTTATGGAAATACTCAATTTAGTCCCTGACTTTGTTCAACATCTATCAGTTTAGTCCAAAACGTTATATTCTGTTAAGTCATTGTTGATGTGGCAATCTGACTTGTCTCCAGGGTCCAACATCCATCAATTTAGTCACTGACTTTGTTCAACATCCATCAATTTAGTCCCTGACTTTGTTCAACATCCCTGACTTATGTGTCATCCTTTTCCTTGCACTCACCCCTCTATATTATATGATTATTAGCCCACCTCCATGGTTGAAACATCACAACTCGTGGATTTATTTAATTAATCTATAATACGTAGTTGCATGCTAGCTGCATCCATAGACAAAGTATGCATATTAATTGCGTGGCAGCATAAGATCATTTGTGCTTTTAGGAAGTTTTAAATTAAAAGTCACCACCAACTCCTCCAGAACCGCCACAATGCCCACCGCCAACTCCTCCTCCAAATCCACCACCTTTACCACCTCCATAGCCTCCACCAGCACCAATGCCACCTCCATGGCCCCCGTCAGCACCATCTCCTATGCCACCACCATGTCCACCTCCAACTCCTCCACCTTTGCCACCTCCATAGCCTCCGCCAGCACCACCTCTGATTCCTCCACCTATGCCTCCACCTTTGCCACCTTTGGCTCTGCCTTCGATAGAATAAATAGAATAAACTTGCATACTATTTTTCCTCAAAATTTTCAAACATTACTCTTGCATTTTTTATGACCTATTAATAATTGGATTCTTTGACTACTGTCATTTTAAGTGATCAAATTTGTTGAGTGTGTTGTTCTTTTTATCTCATTGTACTTGCTCTACCTGGATTTTTCACATCTATGTCATTTGAACCTCCTTCTCACTCTCTATATATCTCCTTATATTTCTGTTTCGGTGTTTTTAATTTCTGGGTATATGTATTATTGTATTTAAGCTTGTGCATTGTTGCTCAAATTAAGAAATTGAATTGGATTAGCTCAAATTTTGGGAATAACTGGGTTGTTATATTATGCACAGAAGAGGTGGCTATGAAAAAGAGAGGGGTGAGTGCTAGGAGAAGGATGACACATAAGTCAGGGATGTTGAACAAAAGTCAGGGACTAAATTGATGGATGTTGAATAAAGTCAGGGACTAAATTGATGGATGTTGAACCCTGAAGACAAGTCAGATTGCCACATCAACAGTGACTTGACGGAATATATCGTTTTGGACTAAACTGATGGATGTTGAACAAAGTCAGGGACTAAATTGTGTATTTTCATAAGTCAGGGACTAAAGTGTCCGACTCTAAATAAGTCAGGGACTAAAGTGTCCGACTCTAAATAAGTCAGGGACTAAAGTGATGGTTTACTCTTTAATATTTTAATTTTTGAAAATCATTGATTTTACCTTTTGTTTACATTGAGTTGATTTTGGATTCAAATAGTTGTTTAAAGAAAGAATTGTGAACCTTTTTACCCGATGTGGACTACAACTTTTCCTTATATTTCAATATAATGATTGTATTAAAGGTTGGGGTAGAAGGGCGTCACATTAAGTGGTATCAGAGCAGGTCAGTTCACCGGCCTTGAGTTATGAGTTTATTGTGCTTCTGTGGTGCTAATGTGTGATGTTGATTGAGTGAAATATATTGCGTTGATTTAATTGTTTGTTTGATTGATCGGTTCATCGGCCTTGAGTTATGTGTTTGTTGTGCTTCTGTGGTGCTAAATTGTGATGTTGATTGAGTGAGATGCATTATTGAATTTTTTTAGTTTTCAGTGTTCTGCAAGGTTGACATATCTTTGATTATCTTGCTTCAAGTGATTGGGACTGGCCACCCTAATGATTTGAACCTGATAAGGGAAGATGTGACGACTTGCAGAGAGAATGTTATGTCAATAACATTGCTAGAAGAAAATCTTTGCGAAAATATTTTAAGAAAGAAAATTTTAAATTAGATTTCTTGATTTGAAAAGAGTTTTGTATAATATAGATTGCATACATGCATGCACTGCATTGCATCTTACTGAGATGTGTATTAGAAGTCTTGTATAACATGGATGAATAATATGATTATTAAATTATATAATTGTGATGATTTTTATGTGATGTGGATGATGATAAAATAATATTTGGAGATTTGAGATTTAGATTTATTTAGATTTAAGAGAGAGGTAGGAGAAGAATAAATAAATAAATAATAATTTATTGAATATCTAAGATTGAGGTTCTTTTGTCAAGTAATATGACTAACATTATATATATGTGTGTGTATGTGTGTGTGTGTGATTGAATTTGAATTTATTGGATTATGATTTATCTAAATTGGATTTGAATAATGTGCATAATTTGAATTTGAAATTGAGGATTAGAATTTCATTAGCTTTTTGGATATGGAAAATATGTATCCTGATTTTGAGTTTTAAAATTAGGATTTAATTTTGAAATGTTGTTAGGATTTAGTTTGATTTGAATTAAATGATCAACATAATTTGAATTTAGATTAGTTTAGATTTTAATTGTAGTATAAGATGAGTTAAAAGAATGAGAAGATTTTGGTGGATGATGAATTTAAATTTTTGAAATTTGGATTTGTCTATGTTGAATTTAAATTAGGATATATATATATATATAATTCTTTAATTTGAATTTAGATTTCAACATAAGATCTTATTTAGATTTGAATTAAAATGTTTCTAAAGATAGAATTTGTTATATATATATATATATAATTGTTAGGATTATTTAGATTTAAATTGGAGGATTTTTGGGATTTGATTATCTCATGAGTTTAATTTTAGAGGAAGCTAGAAATTTATCAAGTATAGCTAAGATTTTGATAAACGTAGTGATAATAGCAACCAACAAACTATTTTATAGCATTTGAGGACTGAGATGAAATAGATGTTGCAAGATAAATAATAATGTTTGTAAACAAAGATAAGATCTGTTGGAAGTAGATAGAGTCATGAAGGAAAGAGGACATATAGTAAGATGAAATTAGATATGATTTGTGTGGTGATATATTAAAGATAAATTTTTATTTACCATAGTATAATTTTTTTATATATATTTTTTGGATCATGTTAATTTTGTGACTGGTTTAATTTGTAAATAGTAGACTATCTGTGACTAGAATTGATATTTATAAATGTGTGATTGTAATAATGCTTTTATAAGGAAGATCGGAATTTTAGAATATAATAAGGTAAATTAATTGTTAGAGAGAAATCATAGTATTTTAAAATATATCTTATTTCATAAAACATTCTTAAGATAAATGAAAATTGTTAAAAAAAATGATGATATGGAACTAGGAAATTAAGGATAACTATACAAAGTTTATATAATTAAATATTAGGAATTTACTATTAGAATCTCTATATTATTCATATTTATTGAAATGAGAACTATAAGTGGATCCTTAGATCTTAGGATAAGACTATAATGGTCTGGAGTAGTACTCAATTGATGAAGGATATGAGGAAAAATATTACAAGAGATTAAATTATTCTTTTTGAAAATAGAAACCATTCTAGATTAATTATAAATTATTAGGACCTAGTAAGTTAGATATTGTTTTGCACAAAGTTTAAGTGATCTTTTATTTGAGGAAAACTGATAAGCAAAATTTTACAGTTTAGATATAGATTTAAATTTTAATTGATAGTTTTAGGATAAAGATTTGATATGTTAGGATTTAAGGGATAGAGGTTTAATATTTTAGAGATAGAGATTTTTAAAATTTGATAGTTTGAAGATAAGGATTTGATAATTTTGAAAATTTTATGGTTATACTTAAAAGGTTTAAAGATAAAGGTCAAATCTTGAGCTTGATAGAAATCCGATCGGGTGTGTATATATATGGTTTAGAGGTGTTGATTGATGATCATTGGATCTAGGTGAATTTTTTTATGATGATATATTTTGCAATCTTGATAGTTTTATAATTACGATAGGATTGTGAGTCAAAGGCTCACGCATTTATCGTTATTTAGGCTATGAACTTTGAATGTGTTGAAATTAATTATTTAGTAGTTGCATATGCCTTTGATCTTAAAAAAATATTTAGAATTTATATACTTGGAGACAAGGAGCTTAGGTTTATGATAGAAAATTGATTTATGGGATATGATAAATTTGACTGATGATTAGATGGATTAAGTTTAAGAATATAATTTATTCTGGACTTCGAATAGTTAGTTTACAATTATTAATAATAGAAACATGATATCCAACCCAAGCTATATATTATCAATACTTAGTGTCATAGAGTTAAATCTAAGAGAATATTAGTAAGACAAATTTTGAGGACAAAATTTATTTAAGGGGGTAGAATTGTAACATCCTGAAATTTAGAAATCTAGAATTATAATTAAAATATGTATAATTATATTCCGATGACGTTAGTTGTAAAAATAAAAGTTTTATAATAATAATAGTAAATATTAATATAACCGTATTTATGATATAATAATAATACAATATTATAAATATTAGGAGAGACGTCAGATTATTAAGATCTTAATCAAATTTGATTATATTGAATATAATAATAAAACTATTAGGAGATAAAACATATTATTAAGACTGCAATTAAAATTAATGGTTATAAGTATAATAATTATTATATTAATATAATAATATCAAGATTAATAAGGATAATCTTACGAGAGATATGGTATAGTATTTTAAATTAGGATCAAATTTAAAAATAGGAATAATGAGATCACAAGGATTAAAGATAAGAATCAATATAAATTTAGGATAAGGTTTAATTATAAGATTGAAATTTAAATTTGAATGTAGATAAATAAAGATTCAACAACATCCTAATAATTCCTAAAATAAAGGAATAAATAAAATAAAATAAGATTTATGAAGAAATAATAATAATAATAATAATATTATTATATTATTATTATGTTTCAGAAAAAGGTATTATTTAATTAAAAAGAGTAACGGGTGGGTTGGAGTATGCCCAACTCAGTTAGATATTTAAATAGGGGATGATTATCTACTTCACCCTATTAGTTTTCAAACGTCAAATAACCAAACCCTACGAGGAGAGAAGCAACTTCACAAGGGGAAGGTGTAGCAGAGTAGATCATCAAGGGAGTGATGTCATTCGTTTCTTGATCGTCAACTTTAAGGTACGGGGGAAAGGGTGCTCCTTGTATGTGTATATTGGGGTGCTTGGGTAGTGAGGGGCAACCATAAGACCCTCTAAGAATTATAAATTCGAGAATTTATCTGTGAATCATGTATTGTGTGTTTGGAATGTGATTGATTTGATGTATAAGCGTGATATTATTGATGAATTGAGTGATGATAGCGAGACTATCGAAAAAGGGGACAAATTAGGATTTGGGGGTGAGATTCATAATTGAACGATTGTTGAATTAACTGTAATCCGTTGAAATAATTGATGTTTTCAGTGAATTTAATCGGTAAAAATGAGTTTAATTGAAATATGAACTTTAGGATTTGAGTAGGGATTGAAGAAAAGGGTAGAGGAAAGTCATTCCCGTTTTTACAAAGAGCAGTGAATGTAAATCAGCGACTGCAGATTCGTTCACCGTTGGATCGGGCTGAAATTTTGACAGATGGTTCGGAACATCTGTTTATTGATTCGGAACGGTTGGATCGTTGATATGAAGTCTGAGTTGGGAGATATTTAGTTCGCACTAGAGGAAAATCATTCCCGTTTTCACACAGAGCTGCGACTGTAAAACAGCGACTGCAGATTCGTTCACCGTTGGATCGGGCTACAATTTTGATAGCTGGTTCGTAACATCTGGTTCTTCATTCTGAACAGTTGGATCATTGATACGAAGTCTGGGTTGAGAGATATTTAGTTTGAACTGTAGCTATATATTTGGGGTTTTTATTGATGAAATTAAATTGGATGCATATAGTGTATTAATTGTGATATGAGTATTGTGATGTGAATATCTTATGTGATATCCTATGTTTATAATAATTGTTATGTGATGTGGTGTGATTATAATAATAGAGGTTGTATGAGATATATGTAAATTGATGATGATGCATTGAGCATAACATTTGAGATGACATGTGTGTGATGCATAAGCCAGACGTGGCTAGCATATGCCCTAGTCCTAAGGGGGGACGACGAGTAGGATGACGACCATGATGGGGGACATTCGATACATTACTCCAAGGGGGAGTGTTTTTTATGCTAGTCATCTAGCCCATAAGGGGTGGGTGATGATGACAGGGGGCGAATGTCTTTGCACGGGCCCAAGGGGGGTGTATAACTGTGCAACCTATCTGCCAAGTGGGCGTTAACGGTAGGGCCATCATTGGTAACAGCTAGGGAAATTGATGAGGTGCGCCCATTGTGCGGAGTTCCAAATCATGATCCTTAGGAAGAGTTTTGTGCATGAGCATAGAGTGAGCATACATGTCATTTTATGATTGAGTTAGTATGTGAATTTATATTAATTTGTAAAGTGTAAAGAGCGTGTTCTTGATGATTTGAGAAGTGTGGATTATATAATTGTGATGGGTTAATATGTTGAATACGAAGAGTGTGAGTTGCTATGATTGATGATGATTATGTGATGAGGTGAATGATGATGATTATGTGATGAGATTATTGATGATGATTATGTGATGATATGATTGATGATGATTATGTGATGAAATTAATAATTATGACTATGTGTTGGGTGAGGATAGGGTAGCCTTCTGCGTGCATGTATGAGTATGTGCTCTTTTCCTCACCGTACTCTTTGTGGTTATTTTATAGGTAATGAAGATGGCACGCAATGTGCCGAGTATTGAATTGAAGGGGTTCCGCTCTGATACGTGTGACATTAGGGCATTAGTAATAGGGTTTAATTTATTATGTTTTTGAGTAGAGATAGATGGAAACTATTTTAAGTGCCTTGTATGGCCAAGAGAGATTTTTATGAAGTTGATATTTTAATATTTTAATTTTTGAAAATCGTTGATTTTACCTTTTGTTTACATTGAGTTGATTTTGAATTCAAATAGTTGTTTAAAGAAAGAATTTTGAACCTTTTTACCCGATGTGGACTACAACTTTTCCTTATATTTCAATATAGTGATTGTATTAGAGGTTGGGGTAGAAGGGTGTCACTTGCATCATTCCTGAAACACATAGAAAACATATACCTTTCTCAGTAGCAACTATTTTCTTTCAGCCTAATCTAATTTATTATTCTAATTTGTTAATCATTAAAACCAAGGATAATGAGTCTAAAATCTAATTTAGTTACTTAAATTAATTCTGAGACTCAACACAATCTCCTTAATCTAGCATCCTTCAGAGAGTCCAAATGAAGACCAATATGCTTGTGCAGTGGTAGGTGATTCTTGAAATACAACAGCTCTCCATACAGGTTTGGACACCTAGGCAATCTTCTTCTTTGAGCATAAGCAGACTGGTAGAATCTGTGAGGGAACTTAGCAGCTCTGAGCAAGTCATCAAAGCTTATAATGGGCATAACCTTGTCAAAGGTGTTAAGAAAATTTCACTCCTAAGGTTTTTAATGTAGTCAAACCATTAAGTTAAGATGATTACAAAAGTAAAGGCTGAGATGCATCTTGTTATTTACTGACTGTGTGCTCAAGTTTTGGCAAAATTTGTAGACTTTAAAATTGCAGGTAATATTCAGACAAGAAAGCTCAGGAACCACTCTTGAGATATAAAGCAATAAAAAGTCACTCAAGGATTGCCAAAGAAAGAATTAAAACAAAAGATACTAAGCAAAGATGAGATCCCAAGTCAGCTTGAGACGCAAACTCAGATGCAGACTCGGACTCAGACTCAGACTCAGACTCAGACTCAACTTGATACATATACTTAGACGCATTACTCAGTTGCAGTCAAAGAGACTCAGAAGCAAGGATATAAAGAAGGATAAAAAATTCAGATAAGAGATCAAGACTAAGATGCAAGAGCTACCAAGAATTGAGACTCAGATTCAGCTTGAGAATGCAAGACACAAAAGTCAACAAAAGTCAAAATAAGGACACTGCACATGATGACATAAGGCAGTATGCATAGTACCTTTTGGCAGAAGACCTTCTCTCTCTTATCAATGGCTCTTAACAACCACATAACGACTAGTTTTCCATTTGAAATAAATGACAAAGATCAACAGTGAATAGAGAGACACTACGTTGCATATTGAACACTTATTGCATCTCATCCTACATGTCAAGTCTATCTCATCTCAGATCCTATCTCAACTTGAGATCAACTTGTAGTCTCACTCATCTCTCTTTCAGATCTTAAATCTTTATCCTTGTAAGAGAGAAGATACACCTAGCTATACTCATTGTCTATCCATACCTTGTATGTTGTAAGCTAGATTTATCAATAACCTTTCAAACTTTGTAACCAGTCTCAGCTGAGATAGGAAAGAGCCTAGTCTCAGTGTGAGTGTAAGCGTCCTGAAGAGGCTGTAAGAATACTTGCAACTCAGCCAAGGTATGAGAGCCTAAGCTTGGTGTTAGAGGCATCCTGAAGAGGCTGTAAGAATACTTGTAATGGACAAGATTGTCAATAGTGGAAATCTCACAAGTTGTGGGGATTGGACGTAGCCCAAGATGTGGGTGAACCAGGATAAGATCAGTGTGCATCTCTCCTCCTTAATCTCTTTACTTACATTGCACAAAGTATATCTGAAAATTAATTGTGAAGTTAAATTAAATATGTTCATGAGAAATCAATTTCCTTTCAAATAAGAATCCATCTCCTCCTTGACTAAAAAATTATTAATATTGAAACTTGAGACAACATCTCATCTAACCCATCTGAGCTTCCAAGTTATCAAACTTGAGAACACGTCTCAGCTTAGATTTGAGTTTGTGTTTTCTTTCAGGAACAAAATTTTTGAAAGTCACTATTCAACCCCCCTTCTAGAGACACCCAACCAACTTCAAAAGGTTGGCCTTCTAGAAATGTCCCTTGACTTTGGCTTCAGCATCTTCTCCCTAGGAGTCAAGTTGCCTTCCCAAACAAATTTACCATTTCCAATACTGACATAACATCCCTTACTTCCCCAGTCAGTTGCACTGGATACAGCAGGAATAAGGGCAAGTTCTGTAGAAATTCTTTCTTCATAAAGATCAACATCAAATGGTGATGGAGGTTGAGGAGTAGGTGAGGGTGGATTAGTAACCTCAGCAGGTTCAGATCTTATTGGAATAGCAGAAAGGGGTTCCACAACAACAAAAACTGGATCTATATCCATGGCAACAACAGATTCTGTAACCTTTTCACTATCAGCAGGTGCAGCAGTCTTATCAGTAACTGGATCTTCAGTAGGTTCACCTATGGTGTTATCAGCAGGTGCAACCTCTTCAACCTTATCAACAAAAGGTTGGATGACTCCCTCAATAGCAGTAGCAGGTTCTTCAACTATAGGATCAACACCAAGAGAGTCAGCATCCTTTGAAGCATCAACAGATGCAGGAACCTCATCAACAGGTGGATCAGACACCTTATCAGCAATAGCAGCAGCTTCTACCACCTTCACTAGGACTTTGGAGGGACTCATATCTTCTTCCAAATCCATGGGATCAAGGTTTCCAAAATTAACTTTGATCCTTTTGTAAGGTTCCTCTACAGGCAAGGGTTTCATGGCAGCTTCCTGGAGCTTTCTCTTGTATAATTTTGTCTTGGTGAGATCATACAGAACGAATGGTGTAGCAGGTTTGACTTGTCTTTTAACAATTCTTTCCTTTTTCAAGTCCAACACAGACTGAGTCCTGACCTATTGTAAAGCTTCTTGAAAAATCACAACATCATCCTTTAGGATTGTTTTGCTCCTAATAATCATTTGGGGAGGAGCTTCTTCTCTAACAGGGGATAAGAACCTCCTGTGTTTAGACCTTGTAGCCTTTGAAGACCTCTTCCTCCTTGTCACAGCAGCTTTCTCCAATTTTTCATCTTCAATGATATAGCCTTTTGAGTAGCTTCTGCTAAGGCTCTATCATTTTCTTCATGTTCCTTTAGTTTCCTCATCTCCTCTTCTTCAAGAGCATTTGCTAGGGCAGCAATCTCCTGTAGTTCTAGATCTGGATGACTGGTGGCAAGGGGCATCACTTTGAGTGGCTTCTCAGAAGAACTACCACTTGCAACATCACCCACCACAGCCTGTCCCAAAAAGGTAGGCTTAGTGGTTTCAGTAACTTGTACTTCAACATTCTGACCCACTATTTCACTAGGTTCATTTTGAACCTTCTGAACAGGTTCAAAAGCCTTCTGTTGAGTTACCTCAACCACGTTTTCTGATGGGGTTGCATTATGGAATAATGCTTCCACCTCCCTTACTCTTTCCAGATCAACAGAGCTGAGAGTGACCTGACCAGACTTGGTCCTTTTCTTCTTTACTATCTTCTTTTCAGGAGTTACTTCAGCGGGTTTAAACTCCTCCTTCCTGACATCTCCATGAAGTTCTTCTTCCAGAATTTGCAACATGGACTTTTGGAACTCAGCAACATGAGCCTTCTGGCTAGATTCAGTAGCTTCACTAGCAGGTTTCTTTAGAGAGATCCCCATCTGCTTCACAGTGGTTGCAATAAAGTAACTTGGGGGCCTGTGATCAAACATTCCTTCCACTGGAAGATTGTAGTGCATCAGAATCTTCATGATGAGGGTGTTGTGGGGAAGATTTGCGGCAGAGTCTCTAGCTCTCTTGATCATGCCAAAGAAAATGATCCAAGGAAGGTTAATTTTCTTTTTCTGCATCAGATGAATTAAGCAGAGCCTCTCCATTTCAAAAATGTGATCCTTTCCACCTCCTTTGGGAATAATGTAGCATCCAAGTACAACAAACAACATCCTGGGTATAGGCAGCAACCCAATTCTTTTCATGTTCTTGGGATTCTCCGAACCAAAGAAAGGCAACCAACCAGCACACTTGAAGTACTCAGTAAGATCAAAACCATTCTTAGCCAGGTTCTTGAAGTTTACACACCTGGATGGGACGATCTTCCCACCAGCCTTAAAAGCAGCACCATCGTTCTTCTTGGGAGCCATTGCAGTTCAGAGAGTGAAGTGTAGAAAGTAGTGTTTGAGAGAGCTTGAAAACTTGAGAGCACATGGAGTCTCTGATTGTAGAGAATAGGAATGCAAAGGAAGTGTAACCGGAGCAGCTTCTCACGCGCTCTATAAATAGACTCCAGACAGCATTAATGATGGCAATTACAGGCTGCGCAGACCTGGGAAGTCGTGCGTCGTGTAGACTTCAGAGGATAGGTGAAAAGCCAATCGTCTCAGGGTGCCACATCATTGAGTGACAGTTTAAGAAAGTATGTGTTCAGCAGGTTCAAGTATTTCAGCAAGTATGCATTTCAGAAGACACATATATTTCAGAGAATTCATGCAATTTCAGAAAGTCATTCACACATATTTTTCATAGATTTTCACAAAAGACAAATAATCTCAAATATTTAAATTGCAATATTAAACAATGTTACTGATGGGTTTCTGGCAAGCGAACCAAAAATCCAGTAGTATAATAGTAAGAAGAGTTATCATATCCACAGGGAACGGTCAATTCACGTATAATCGTGATCTAATTATCAAGAGAAAACAACAGATTTTGTGAGAATATTGTTGTGCGGAAATTGTAAATAACAAACTAGTTTTGTTAGGTTTACTCTATAATACTGTAGACAAACTAATTTGCTAAGACTCCGAGTTACCAGCAGCCTCACCACTCAAAGGTAATCCGTGCGGGCTCTCCCAAGCGACAAACTTACCCTCAGCTTATTTTGATTTTATTATTCCGTTTGTAAAGGAACTCATTAATAAACCAGGCCTAATCCTGTAGACGCATCTTCATTAGGATACTCACACTACCCATCAATCCCTAGATACGACCATGTGTCAGAATCTGGAATTACTATCAACTAACCTTTGCTATCGATAAATAGGCCTAATCCTGTGAACGCCCTTCATTATGGTACTCACACTACCCATCACTCATTAGTAACGCTCATGTGTTGGTCATTGATTACCGAGTACTCTTATTCACTCAGAGAATGAGTTTCTTCAGTATCCGCTCCCCCATCCTCAATCCTATTCAAAACTAGCCTATAACTCCGGCGCAAGCGCGAAAGTTAGGAATTAAGCACAGAATAAGATTACCAATATTATAGATAGGGAGCTCATAAATAATAAGATAGAGTTTACATACACTTGGGGATATAATCAACTACATTCAATCCTACTGGAGAGTTAACTACTCATGGTATCCATACAAACCACCGAAGATGCTGTCACCATCTTCAATCCTCGTGCAGTGCTCTGCCTCCCCTATTCTAAAATTAGAACCGGTGCATTATCACTGAAATATAACTGAATTACAATAATCGTGCACACCTAATCTGGTGCAAGAGGGTCCTATTTATAGGCTAAGGAAAGACAAAGAAAATTGGGGAGAAATCTATCTAAAAACGGCAACAGGGCAAGAATCACGTGTTCTGCGCTTCACCCTGTGCTACAGCGCAGGTTGCAGCGCAGAAACCAGAGAGTTGCGCTTCACCCTGCGCTACAGCGCAGGTTGAAGCGCGCAACGCGTTCTGCACAACTTCAATCTTTCTCTTTTTAAATTGATCTCTCCCGAGACTGGTTTTGGTTGATTTGTCTTTCTTTGTTTCCCTTTTCTTGATGGGATCTTGCATTTATTGAGAATCCTAGATTTAATTGGGAAGGATGTCTGCAGAATCCTTGTTTAATTGGCAGTGATATCTTCATTAATTGCTCTCAAATAATCTTCCAATCTTCATTAAATGTCTTCAATTAAACTTCAAATCTTGCAGATATCTCCCTTATTTAATGCTATCTTTCCTTCATATCAAATCTTTGCAATATCCTGCAAAAATCAGCACAATTTATATCAAAATAGCATCGAATTCAAATCCAAGAGTAATAAATACAATTTATCTAATACTAAATAAAAAAGGATTAATTTGGGGAAAAAAAATACCATTTTATCCTTGGTAAGTGAACTAAAAAGTGCTCTAATTTATCATATGTATTTGCTGAGACTCAACATTGCTTTCAGAGATGAGATAAATGTTTTCAGCAGCTTGTGTTGAATGCTCTTGGAACATAAACATTCTTTTCATCAAGAGTTCCTCTTATCCATTCTTCAGTAGTGATTATGGGAGTTCTCTTTGATTTATTCAACACATCTGCAAGAGAAATAATAAAGACTTTTGGTACCCATATTTTCTTGGGTCCACCAGGGTCAGTTTCTGGTAAAGGTTCCTCTTTCTGCTTATTCTCAGACTTAAATAGTTTATGTTTATCACAGTGAGGACACCCATCAACCTTTTTCTTATCCTTTTTAGGCAACTTAGAATAAGATGATTTAGATGATAGTTTTCCAGAGAAACCTAAGCCTCTTTTATCATTTAACCTTTTCTGAGTTTCCAATAATCTGTTAAGATTATTAGTTCCTTCAGTAAAGTTGGCTAGGTCTTTAGTAAGTTCCTTAATTTGTCCTTGAAGTTTCTATTTTTCTTCAAGTAGATTTTTGGAATTACTATTCTCTGGTTCCTGAAACTCTTCTTTAAGTATAAGATTTTCTTTTTCAAGATCCTTGTTTTTATTGCATATAGCAGTATATGCATGTGAAAGTTTCTTATACTTTCTGAAGAGTTCCTTAGAACTATCAACCAGATCATCATATTCATCTTGAAGAGTTAAAGATGTTACCTTAGAATTTGTTTCTTCAGAGATGAATTGATTTGCCATTAAGCACAGAGTTGTCTCTTCAGATAAGTCCTCTTCATCTTTTGAAGTGAGATCCTCTACAGACTTGTTATCTTCATCATCTTCTTGAGTAGATAAAGCTAGCCAATCCCATATTTCCTTAGCAGAGTTGCATCCTTTAACCATCTCATACTCAGTTTTGTTCAGAGAACAAATTAAGTAGAGCTTGGCTTGAGCATTAAGTTGAACTTTAATTTTTTGCTCATAGGACCACTCAGCTTTGGAAATAGGTACTCCAGTTCTCATGGGAACATAGTCACCATTAGAAACTATATCCCAGAGATCTAGATTCACTACCATAGATTTGGGATAAGGAAACATACCCTTGGACTGCGGTATAACCGGAACCGCATTCCAAGAGCATAGTTGTTCTATTTAGACTGCGGTTGTTACTAACCGCACTCTTAGTGAATACATAAGAGTGCGGTTGCCACCTGGACCCGCACTCTTAGTGCCCCAACACACTAGTAGTGCGCTTCCATGTGTCCAACCACACTCCAAGTCTCCAATATTAGAGCCCACCCGCGAGCATACCCGACACGTGCACACTAACCCTCATCCCACGTTCACTGAATTCACATATGCTCTCGCGCGAAAACTTTTCCCTCTAAAAATCAAACCCACGTTCACTTTCACTTTTCTCTATCGCACGAAACTAATTTGCCGGTGTCGTCTCTCTCTGTGTTGTCTCGCAAACTCGTTCTTGCTCCGAAGTCACATTCTTGTTGCAGTGGTGGTAGCTTCTTGTTGATCACATTCTTGCCACTTCGATTAGGGTTCTTGCTAAGCTGTTCGAGTTCGATCTTGCTGCCTTCGCGTTCAGGTAGGATTTAACCTAAATCTCCATTTAAAATAGGTGTGTGTTCATCAAGGTTTAAGGTTAGGTTTTGAGGGGTTTGAATTTTCTCTTTGTGCCAAAGATTCTAGGAATGAAAATTTGGGTTTTTTTGTTTACTTTACTTTTTGATTCGTTGGTGTCTTGGATTCTCTCTGTTATATAACAAAAAACCCAAACTGGAAGGTGAAATACTAAGCTGCATTCTCTCTGTGCCAAAGATTATATGAATGAAAATTTTGGGGCTTTTTGTTTAATTTACTTTTTGATTCGTTGGTGTCTTGGATTCTCTCTGTTATATAACAAAAACCCAAACTGGAAGGTGAACGGTACTAAGCTGTATCCACTGCTTAATGCTGGTAAGTCATCCTATTAGTGATACTGATATGACAAGTACCAAATGAAATTGGATGACTTTGCCACTGCTCCTAAAACGGGAAGAAAAATTTCAACGAAAGCCAGTAGAGGTGACCCACTGGAATTGAACACCAATCAAGTAGTAATGCATCAGAGGTTAGAGAGACTAACACATCCATGTGGTTGATCAGGGAAACCCACTCACCCAACCCAAATTATCATTAAACTTCCTCAAACTGGCAAAATAAAAGAAATAAAGATAGGACTTGTTCCTTAAGATAGCAGCAAACACTTGATTCTTATAACTGTTTCAGAACAATTTCAACTTACAAGTGATGAAAATCCTTACTCACTTGGACAAGTTAAGATACCATATCAGGTCTGTCTTTGGTTAATTGTGGCTAAAAATTGAGATTCAGGAAATCTGTTCAAGCTTTGTTCTGTTTTGTTCTTAATTCTATTATATTTTCTTCTGGAATTTGACTTTGTTCTATCTTTTCTATTAGTAATTTCTTTGAATGGAGCCAGAAAAAAGATAAATTCTATGAGATTATACAGTAGTGTGTATATATCAAGAGATAGTAACTGCTTTTTGCTAGATGATTTTAGATAGAAAGTGTTGCATTTAGTAGAAATTGATTCAAAAAATAGTTCATAGCTTTGCTTCACCTTTTCTATTTTTTGGAAAATGTCTAGTATATCTTCACAAGGGGTCAGTTTGACCATGTGTGCTCATTTTCTTTTTAAGGTTGGTTTTCTGAATTGAATGTCGAATGCACTGAATGAGTTTAGGTCCTACACATGTTAATTTGAGAGTAATGCAATTTTGGAAAATTTGAGGTAGAAGCAACAATAATCAGCAAAATTTATATTTTTAAGTGTATCGAATACACTGATCCTTCTCTCTTTCCCTTCAACACCAACCCTCAACCTCAACCCTTCAAATCCTCAACCTCACAATTTATTTGCCTTCCACCATGATGGAGCTTCCACTTCTCAAGTCACTGCCCTCCCTCTCTGTACCCCTGATCACTCTTTTCCCTATCAGTTCATGTTATCACCACAACCACGATACTCATTTTTATCCCAGAAGCTTTTCAAGTCTGAGAGCGAGAACCACGCAGAGTTTTATTGGAAAATATTAAGGATAAATCACCTTTTTTTTTTTAGTTTTATTGGTACAAGTCTTATATTTCTTGAGACAAACCAAAATACCCAACTTTTTCCCTCTCAAGCTCATATTATATTCTCTCAAGCTGCAAGCTCTTAGATTGATGTATTGGTTCTATTTTTTAGTGTTTTTTATACACTTGCAAGTGATAAATTTTAAGTTAGCAATTAAACACATGGTTCCTACCAAGGTAGGTTCAACTAGATTTCTAAAGGGTTCCTACCAAGACTGCTTTTAGTCAGTATGCTTAGGCCTTGGGGAAAGCTTAAAGTGCGCATAATACCCCAATTCAGTTAACCTTCTGCTTTGGTTTTCACTTGCCTTTTCTAAATGTTGATAATTTGTATTATATTATCTTATTAAGTCACAATTTGCTTGTTTTCTCCCACTCCTTCAAATTCTTGGTTTTATTTATTATGTTTCTTTCTGCTGGACCCTCTTTTCTGAGAGAGAGTGAGGAATCGCGTCTGGAGGTGGCCATGGAAGGAGTTTGCTGGCGATGATGATGGGTGGAGAACGGTGTCACCATTCTTGGTTCCTTTGACCACCGTCTCTCTGCCCTTGGTTCCATACTGATTGTGCCTCATTGGTGGGGGTTTCTTTGGGTGTGTGATTGTACTATACTACTCAAACTATGTAATCTAAGCCAATAGATACTACTGCACCTTATCCAAAGTTGAAAATAAAAGATACTGTCTGAAACTACCAAGGAAAAAATAAATAAGGCTTGGCTTAGCTCATCCCATAATAAACAGAAAACCTGTAGTATTATATAGTAGTATTTGCTGGTAAAACAAGTACCAGCTCTTATTATATAGTAGTATTATAGTACTTTTTTTTGTCTCTGATTCATTTGTGTTAACAACAAATGAATTATTTAAATAATAGAGAATTGTTATACCTTAACTCTTAGAGCATATGTATTTTATTTTCCTGTTTTGGCCTTACCAAGTTGGCTTAGTATATTATGGTATTTTATAAGATACAAAAATTATTAAATAAACCTATTACACTTAATATATATCCTTAAAATTTCTTGTGTTGAGCTACAACTAGCACTTGAGCTATGCTAGAAAACATGCTTCCCTCAGGCTTAACATAGGAATAAACTCTAGTACCAGGAATGAAAATGGTTATTGCAATAAACATAAATAGAGTTGGCAACACATAACCAAGTGTCCCACTAACAGAGTGGTGTAGTATAAACTATAGAACCTGTTGCTTCCTTGCCAAATTTAGTTCACTTATCAAGGATAAAATGGTATTTTTGTCCCAAATTAATCCCTTTTATTTAATATTAGATAAATTGTATTTATTACTCTTGGATTTGAATTCAATGCTACTTTGATATAAATTGTGCTGATTTTTGCAGGATATTGCAAAGATTTGATATGAAGGAAAGATAGCATTAAATAAGGGAGATATCTACAAGATTTAAAGTTTAATTGAAGACATTTAATGAAGATTGGAAGATTATTTGAGAGCAATTAATTAAGATATCACTGCCAATTAAACAAGGATTCTGCAAACATCCTTCCCAATTAAATCCAGGATTCTCAATAAATGCAAGATCCCATCAAGAAAAGGGAAACAAGGTAAGGCAAATCAACCAAAACCAGTCTCGGGGAGAGATCAATTTAAAAGAGAAAGATTGAAGTTGTGCAGAACGCGTTGCGCGCTTCAACCTGCGCTGTAGCGCAGGGTGAAGCACAACTCTCTGGTTTCTGCGCTGCAACCTGCGTTGTAGCACAGGGTGAAGCGTAGAACACGTGATTCTTGCCCTGTTGCTGTTTTTAGATAGATTTCTCCTCAATTTTCTTTGTCTTTCCTTAGCCTATAAATAGGAAAAGAGTGTATCTGGGTAAATCCACAATTTCATAAAATAACGAGACATAAAATTCCATAACTTACTAAGAAAAAGAAAAGAGTGCCATAAACATGTATGTTTTCTAGTTATCATTTGTTATATTAATTATTTATTACAATGCATTTCATAGACGTTCTTTTACATTGTAATCATGATTTTGATAGGTACATGGCTTCTTCGAGTAACCCGGATGGAGGTTCCCAGGACTCCCCTCCACAGGAGAATAAGAAGAAAATACGTGGAATATGTAAAATGAAGCATGTTACTCAATCGAGGAAGGAGGGGATAAAACTTAAGGTATTGAAGTCATATATTTAAATTTGCATTTCATATATCGTGTTTGTAATCTAAATGCACAAGCTTCGTTTTATGTTTATGTAGATTGGATGGAATTCTAGAGGCCAACTGATTGACCCCAACAAATCCACATTTTCATATTATGTTGGGTGGATAACTAGAAGCACGATGCCCATTATTTACTCTGATTTGGGTGAGGTGCCTTTAGAACTAAAGAACCATATTTAGGAACAAGTGCAGGTAAACAAACTTCAGTTCATAATCTATTTGTTACTGTTTCATCTGTATTGTGACCATTAATAATATTTGTACATTATGTAGGAAATCTTTGAGGTGACGGAAGAACACAAGAATTTCATCCTTTCTTTCGCTGGTCGAGATGCTAGGGCCTTTCGATCGAGACTTAGGAAAAAGTTTCTTATGGATGACGATGGCAACCTTATCCTACAACCACCAGAGAAGTATGCTCGACTAAATACCGTGGCTAACTATTGGATGGACTTTGTCAATCAAAGCTCCACAGAGGATTTCAAGGTAACATCCCTTTTAAATTTTACACTAGCCACTGAGGCTCATTTGACTTTGAAAAACTACATTGTACTATTATATATTGTATTGGTTGGATTTTCTAGGTTTCAGGTTGAGAATGAAATTTTTGGAAATGTCCAATTTATAGGGGAGACTCTGCCGGATTTTCGGTAGGAGTGTTAGAAACTTAGAAGCTATGAAATATATTACTTATTTTTTATTTTGTCATTCTACAGAAAGAAAGCAAGGAAAATGCGGAGAAGGCGAAGAGAATGACCTTAAGGTATAGGAGGTCAGCAAAAGGTTATGCACAACTGGAACAAGATATGGTACGTATATTGCATTAAACACATGTGTATAATGTATGATTAACCAATGTATAACTTTTACTTTTCTAACAACTCACAAATTGCATCGTCGGGGTCAGATGTCACTTCTTTGCCCAATATGTCGTGTGGAAGGCTACCAGATTAAATAAGAATGGCATCATTGATGATGAAGAGGTTCAAAGAGTGGTGGATGAGTGTGTAAGTGTGAACTCACCCTTAATCTATTTGAACATTATGGTTTCATGATTTTCATTTTATATTTGTTAACATTACTTTGTTGTCAATTTGATTTTAACATTAGGAGAACCTAACACAGACAATCCCCCAGGAGCAGTTTCAAACAATGGGGAAGGGTGACATTCTTTCTAGGGCACTCGGTGTCCCTGAGCACCCTGGTCGTGTTAGGGCAGCAGGATTTGGAGTTTCACAAAAATCCATATTTGGGTAGACGCAATCAACTCCACAAATGGAGTGGCAACAGAAGGTACAACAGTGGATGACGCATATCACACGGTGGCTGAGTCACATATCAGGGGGACAGGGGGCACCCTTCATGCATATGCCAGGTCAGCCACCCTTCATGCCCATGCCAGGTCAGACACCCTGCATGCCTATGCCAGGCCAACTGCCCTCAATGTCTACTGCAGGCCAACCACCTTCCATGTCCGCTGCAGGTCAGCCACCATCCACGCCTGCTGCAGATCAGCCAGCCTCCACGCCTGCTGTAGGTCAGCCAGCCTCCACGCCTGTTGTAGGTCAGCCATCCTCCACGCCTGCTGTAGGTCAGCCAGCCTCCACGCCTGTTGTAGGTCAGCCAGCCTCCACGCCTGCTGCAGGTCAGCCACCCCCCACGCCTGCTGCAGGTCATCCACACTCCATGCCCACCACAACCCATACAAGTATTGTTTGAACCCAGCCTCTTTAGGCTAAACCAAGTATTCTTTGGACACAACCTCTCCAGGCTAAACCAAGTATTCTTTGGACACAGCCTCTCCAGACTAAACTAAGTATTCTTTGGACACAGCCTCTCCAGGCTAAACTGAGTATTCTTTATTCCTCCAAGCCTCTCCAGGCTCTCAGACACTTAACAGTGTTTACAATGAAAAATAGTTTAAGTTTTCAAGAAACTTAAACACTTGTTCTCTTGTACAAAGGAATGACTGAGTATAACTCAGGATACAGAGGATAAATTCTAAGTACAAGGAATTGAAATAAAACAGTGTTTGGCTTGATAAATTTTCGTATAAAACTTGGCCAACTCCCTTCCTTTTCTAAAACTCTTCTATTTTTCTTTCTGATGAGCTTCTTTTGCTTTTCACGCTTTCTTGATATTTTCTCTTGAGCGTGCTTCTCTCTATGATGTTCTCTAAGTGGCTCACCCAAATATTTTTTATCAGCAGCTTCAGAGTGTATCTTTGAAGAATATGGCCGACACATTCAATGCCTTGAATGAATCTATTTATAGAGGCCAGAAATGTAGCCGTTGAGAGGTTGCTTGGTTACCGTTGAGAAATGGCTTATAGGTTTTGACTTGAATAAAGTAGGTGTGCAGAGATAGCACTGCTCTGACACACAGCAGGTACATGGGTTCCTTTTCTGTGTACGTTGTTCCATGAGTCGTAGAAAGAACTCTGTAAAAACTTCCTTTTGTAGGCAAGGGCAGAAGACATTTAGAGACCTTTAAGTCTTTGCGTAGAAAGTCTTCTGACTTGGACAGATACTATGTTGCACAATTTCAGTAAGACTTCTCGGCATAAAGAATGGTACACATCATCAGAGGGTTGAGAGAGTCTTCAGCAGATCCAAGATCTTCATATCAGCAGGCTCGAATTGCCACGTCATCGAGTGATAGTTCAGAGAGTATGTGTTCAGCAGGTACAAATTCAGTACGCACATACTTTCAGCAGGTTGATCAATTCTTCAGATAGTTGCTTTAACTTGAAGATTTGCTCATTTCAGAGTTGCTGCAATAACAAAGACAAACTACCTTTCTCAGTAGAATCTGTTTTAATATCATCAAATCTGTTAAACATTAAAACCAAGGGTAAATAGTCTTGAATTAAATTGAATACTTAATTTATATTGAGACTCAACAGTGTAATAATTTAAATTAACAAGTATGTGTGTAGGGCGACCATCCTTGTTTCTTGTTCCTGAATTTCCCACATCGCCATGTTGCTAGAGGAATTGTATATAAAAAAGAAGGTGGGGTCATTCTACACACTAAGAGTCTTCCTCCGGACCATTACAAGGTGTCTATTGATATAGTTCAATCACACGAGGAAGGGTCTCCACTACCTGTACCTATCGAGGATGAAAACCTCATGACACATCGAGATGCCATAGGTACTTACGTTTCCTTACCAAGGTCCCTTATACATCTAGCACCACAGGTACTTACTTTCAATATGATTTAATTTTGTCAATATATTCATATATAGTTTATAATTCCCTAATGTCATTCAAACTTCTCAGGGTCCACCACCTTCATCAAAAGGAAAAGGAAAGGAACATTTTTGGACAAAGGAGTATGTCACTTCACCAATGAAGGGCTCCATTCAGCGCATTATACATGAGGAGTTTGCAAGTGCTAGTGCATTATACCTGAGGAGTTTGCAGGTGCTGAAAGTCTCTTAGCATTTAATAGCTTGAAGGTTATGGTGCGAGGTTACAATACTCTTTATGTGGTGGAGAATACATATTGCAAAGACTATTAGGGGAAGGAGTTCACGGACAAGATTGGAAAGGATAAGATCAAAGAGGTTGTCTGTTATCGGGTGTTGAGTGCCTCATCTCTTTGTTATTATATTAGGTAATAACAAAATATCTCCCCTCTTCCTTCTAACTTTAATATGATTCAATATATCTTTATGCCTATGAAATGTGAACAAAAGCTAATTTTTTATTTTTTATGCAAGTTATTTGTGTGAGGCCTAATTGCATGACACTGACAAGGCAAGTAAGTTCTCATTTATTTCCCCTTATGAGCTGGAAGAGGAAGATGTGAACGGATACATAGTCGAGGCATTGCAGCGTCATGCAAACCAAGATCACTTGGTTATGGTGCCATGTAATGTGGGGTGAGTTAACATTTATTGCATTCTTTTATTATTTATAACTGTTATTGTTCCTATCAATGCTATGTCGTAAATAATTAAAGATTATGCACAATAATGTAGGAAACATTGGGTGTTAATAATTATCAACACTTCTGACGGGACATTGTATTATATGGATCCGCTCCGCCAACATTATACAAAGCGAGTACATATGCACACCTTGTTTAATAAGTAAGAATTTAAATGTATTCACATGCATGTTTGGAGTGGTCTGATGATCCTGCCTCATGTCTAAATTTCTCTACTGGTTAAGTGTTCTGTTGTTGGGTTGCTTGCTATTACACATGTGCTTTATGTTGTGCTATTTGTATTGCATATCTTGTATTTTGTTGATGTTATGCTCAAGCTTCATAGTTGGGGCTTCATAGCTGCTCAAGCTTTGATGTTATGCTCCTTCTGTAAATTTAGGATGACACTGACAGTTCTTTTATTATGCTAATATTATGGTCTGAAATCTCCAATTTTTGTTTTAAGAACAAGGTAAAAGTTTATAGTCTAAAACTTTGATGAAGTTGAAAATATATTACATATGTGAAAAACAAATTCGGTAGGAATCTAGAAAGCTAGATTAGCATGCATTGCAAGTATAATTGTGGATTGGTCATTGCTATTTTCTAATTCTATGTTTCAGATAGCTTTCAATGCAATAACTTAGAGTTTATAGGCAGAGTTCCCTTTTACTAGCTGTTTTTTCCCCTCTTCATGACATATTTCACTTTATCAATTCTCTTTTACTACCTTTTTCTTGAATTATATCTGATTCCACAAGTTGAGCTTGTGATCTTCCTGTGACTAGGAGATCACAGGTTTGAGTCGTGAAATTATCCTGTTGCAAATGTAAGGTAAGGTTGCTTACCCTCAATGGGTCTGATCCATCCTGGACCCCACTATGATGGGAGCTTTATAACACTAGGTTGCCACTTGAATTGTTAAAAAACATTTCGAAGGACCTGCGAGTTATTCATTATCTATTGCAAACTATACAATTCAGATCCTGATTGGTGTGTACTGAAATGTGTAACATCAGTTTTGTACCTTAGGAGATTTTAAATTTTTAAATGGATACTGTAGAAGCAATTTGAAATAAGAAGTGGGCTTAGACTAGGATGACATGAACTTTTGGTTCACCCAGTGATGAGACCCGTGAGCCAATTAAGTCAGGGGATAAGGAGGTTAAGGCTTGGAGGGTATACTATAGGAAGGGAAAGGGGGGGACACGCGGTGAAGACGTTGGGGAAAGTTAGTTATGCTAATCGGGGGCCCATGTGGAGTGAGAAGTTGGTTATAGGAGAGAGGGAGGAGCAGGGGTACAACATGGAAGGATTGTAGTAAGAATTCGACTCTAGGCTTGGGCAAGAGAGTGGGATATTCTCTTGTGTTCTTTACTGTTTTTCCTTTCTTTATACTGCCTTACATACACATTCTGTTCAGTTATCAATATACAATACAGATAATATCAATACTCGTTTCTATTGGTTTCTTATCTTTATTATTTTGGTCCGACCTGCCGGATATTGATGGGGGAGAGAATGGAGACACGAACTCAAGCTCGAATGGACGGGATGGACCAGCGACTAGCGGAGGTGGAGACAACGTTGTCGGATTTGGCAGCAGCGGTGAAAGTCATAACCCAAGGACAACAGAAGATGGAACAGGAGATGACGGAGCAAGTTGAGTTTCACAAATACATTGCAGGTTTGGTGCGACGCTTAGAAACAATACCGCAAGATGAAGGGGAACGCGAATCTCCTGTGGCGGAGGTTGTGTGTAGTCGTACGGGGGCGAGTGGAGATAGCAGCAAACGGGGCAAGGACACTCTTACAATGTCCAACTTCGTCAGAACATTGGATGATTTGTTCACAGCTGCAAAACGAATTGAATTGCCAATGTTTAACGGTATAGATCCGAGAGGATGGTTGACGAGAGATGAACTCTATTTTCGGGTGAATCAGACTCGAGAGAAATCGAAGATACCCCTTGCACAGGTGAGTATGGAGGGGAAGACCATCCACTGGTTCACGATAATGATGGAGGTGCATGGGGACCTGAATTGGGTGGTGTTTAAGGATGAACTGATGGAGCGGTTTAGTAGACTCGAAATACAGAATCCATATGAAGAATTGGCAGCTCTATAGCAGAAGAAGACAGTTCAGGAATATGTGGAGGAGTTCGAATACTTGGCATCATTGATTCCTCGCCAACCAGAACAACAATACGTAGGTTATTTTCTTCATGGGCTGAAAGAAGACATTAGGAGCTGGGTGCGAGTACATAACCCAGAAACTGGTCTACAGGGAATGCGTTTAGCGAGAAATGTTAAGTTGGCCATGAAGAGAGGTGCGGGACCTCATGTTCGATTGGGTGTACAACGAGGATTCACAGGAAGGGATGGAGGGACGTTATCGCAGAACTTTAGACCAAGCTCGCAACCACCATCTTGGAATCGTAGTAACCGGGATTCTAGTTATTCACCCAAGCAAGATTAGAGGGTAGGAGGTGCTGTCTCTGAAATACCGGAACAACCAATTTCAGGGGCCAGAGGGGTACGACATTTGACAACTCAGGAGTGGGAGGAGAGGAGAAAAAAGGGGTTGTGTTTTCGATGTGGGGTGCCGTATAGTCCGCTTCATAAATGTGTTGATCCAAAGGTGAGGGTAGTTCTACTTGGACAGGATGAGATGATTAATGAAGAAGGGGGGGTATTATTGACGGAGGAAATGAATTCTGAAATTGAAGACACTTTAGAAGAGGGGGAGTGCTAGATGTTAGAGTATCTGGGCATCGGTGAATTGTTTCAGACTCGGGAGAATAAATGGGAAGAAATAAATTCTGAAATTGAAGACGCTTTAGAAGAGGGGGAGTGCAAGATGTTAGAGTATCTGGGCATGGGTGAATTGTTTCAGACTCGGGAGAATAAATGGGAATTGCTATCCATGAAGGTTGAGGGTCAGGTTGGTGGGATCCCTATTTTGATACTACTGGATAGTGGTGCAACTCATAATATTATTTCTCCAAAATTGGTAAAATCATTGGGTTTAACTATTCATGGAACTAGGAGGATGAGTATTAAATTGGGGGATGGACACCGAGTCTTTTCACAAGGAGTGTGTCAAAAACTCAAGGTAGACATTGGAGGCTACTGTTGTTTGATAGACGCTTACATATTGGATATTGGTGGATTGGACCTTATACTAGGTGTTGCCTGGCTGCGAACTTTAGGGGATGTTATAGCAAATTGGGAGACGATGACTATGAGTTTTCAAGTTTCAGGACAAGATTTCACCCTAGAAGGAGCAGCTAAGCCAAATCAGGTGGTTTCGTCTTTACATAGCCTAGTTCATAATCCTTATTTTGGTAGTATCCAACCTGACTGTATGAAAGGGAATCATGATGCTAGAGGCACTCAGATTTTAACCAGTATGCAGCGACAGCAATTGCAGCACCTGTTATCAACACTAGAAGTGGTTTTTCATGAACCTATAGGTTTACCTCCTCAACGATCTTTTGATCATGGTATTCATTTGGTGCAAGGGCAGGGAGCTGTCTCGGTGAGACCATACCGATACCCACATTTCCAGAAGAATGAGATTGAGAGACAAGTGCATGAGATGCTTCAAATGGGGATCATCAGACCTAGTACTAGTGCCTATTCTAGCCCGGTTCTGCTAGTGAAGAAGAAGGATAATATGTGGCGCATGTGTGTTGATTATCGAGCTCTCAATAAAGTGACAATCCCAGACAAGTTCCCTATTCCTGTGGTGGAAGAATTATTGGATGAATTAAATGGAGCAGCTTACTTCACTAAATTAGACCTTAAATTTGGATACCATCAGATTCGAATGCGAGATGAAGACATAGAGAAGACTGCATTCCGAACTCACAGTGGTCACTATGAATATTTGGTAATGCCATTCGGCCTTACCAACGCCCCCTCAACTTCCCAAGCCACAATGAACGAGTTGTTTCGGCCTTTGCTTCGTAAGTTTGTGTTGATTTTCTTTAATGATATTCTGGTCTATAGTAGGGATTGGGAATCACATTTATCCCACTTAGAGGAAGTCCTGAAAGTGCTGCAGGTGAACCAGTCTTATGCCAATAGAAAGAAATGCTATTTCGCTCAAAGGGAGGTGGAATACTTGGGGCACATTATCTCTGAATCAGGGGTCTCTATGGATCCAACAAAGATCAAGACAGTCTTGGAATGGCCTATTCCTTTTAATGTCAAGGGCGTGAGAGTCTTCTTAGGCCTCACCGGGTACTACAGAAAATTTATACGGGGATATGGCAAGGTGGCTCAACCTTTAACAACTTTGACAAAAAAAGAGGGATTCAAATGGAATCCTGAAGCAGAAGAAGCTTTTAATAGGTTGAAACAACTCATTACATCAGCCCCGACTTTGGCCTTACCAGATTTCTCGAAGGTGTTTGAGGTGGAATGTGATGCTTCAGGTAGAGGTGTTGGAGCCGTACTTATGCAAGATAGAAAACCCATTGCTTATTTTAGCAAGGCTTTGGCCAAAAAGAATCTATCTAAGTCAACCTATGAAAAGGAAATCATGGCGTTAGTGTTGGCTATTCAACATTGGCGTCCTTACCTTTTGGGTAGACCATTTGTGATATGAACCTTAAGGTTCTATTTGCATGGACCTTAGAAAATTATGAATAAAAGAACACTTTTCTTGACAAGCACTTTTTCTTTCTATTCTTTGCAATATTTTTCTTTTCTTTTCTTTTGCTATATTCTTTCTTTTTCTCTTTTCTTTTCTTTTTCTTTCTTTGACTTTCTATCACCAAATAAAATTAAATAGACGGAAAAATATTGGTAACCTTTGCCATAACGAAATTCAACCCTTAGAAAAACTTGAAGAATAATTCACATATAATTCAAGTATTACGTATAGGAAAAATAGGTTTTGATCAAAATAGAAAACGTAGAAGAAGAAGAAGAAATAAATGGTGGACGTCACACTTTCAAGACTTGAAAGTTAAGTCCTTGAAGATACACACACAAAGGTAAAGAACCTTTGATAATCTTCACTCTTGACTAGCAAGAAACTTAGAGAAACACTCTCAAAGTAAAGGAAATTTCTGCATAAACATTCTTCAACTTTCTTGCATGCATGAAGCATGTATTTATAGTGTTTACAAGGTGAATTAGGGCCATGCAACCAGCTGCATGTACACGCCCAAATATGCCCCAAAATACCCCCTACACACTTCCCATGCAACCCTAACTACATTACTGAAAAATAAATAAATTAAAGGAGCAAAATTAGCTACTAAAACCTAACCTTGGCAAGCTTAAGTGGCCGTAACTTTCAACCAGAATTTTGGTACATGTGGTTGGTTTATTCCTTGATTTGTAACCTCCCATAATGGATTAAAATGGCCATTGAACCAGCCATTGAAGTGGCCGACCCAAAACAGCCCAAAACTATCAAGAATGCCTTCAATTTGTAACATCTTCTTCATGAATGTGGCCGCAACTTTGATGGCAAAGGAAACAACCATTTACACCCTTCATAACCCTCTTTGAAGTCACTTTATTCAGCCTATTTTAGCACATGTTGGCCGCCCAAGTAATGGCATATTACTCAGCCAATTACTCACTTGTTGGCACATGCTTGTTGGCACTTAACTCTCCTAAAGAAGCACATGTTGGCCGCCCCATTTGATGGCATATAACTCAGCCATTTAGTCACATGTTGGCAGCCCACAATTGCTTATTGGAAGGTCTCCTTGTAGCTTGAAAAAGGTCCAACTTCATGCACCAGAAACTCACATTTCATAATGGCTAGTAGACAAGGTTTTAATGCTATTATGACCATGTCTTGTAACCACCAGAAAATTAATCTCCAAGTTTGTAACCACCATCATCTTTATTGAAAAGAAATAAACAACAATAATTCAGCAAAAATAGCACACATGGCCGCCCACAATTGTCCAATGTGGCCGCCCACAATGCCACATCAAATGCTTAGAAGTGCTTCAACTGGTAGTTGCATTAAATGCAATTGTCTCTTCATTAATGGCTCCATCCTCTTCAACCTGAATGCAATTAATGAACTGAGTACTTCCATTAATTCTCTTCATATTTGGAGGTTGGACTTCTTTGATGACAAGTTGTAGTGCCTCTTTAGCCTTCCTAGCTTGCGCCCTTGTCAAAGGCCCACCTAACCTCTTGACTGCTTGACTGATGTCCACATCAATTTGTGGTGTATTCTTACCATAGAAGTTTAAAATTTCTGCTGCAATAAAGAATTACAACAGCTGACCAGCAGTGTTGGATTGCAAAGTTATTGGGGTATCAATTTGATATTAAGTATAAGCCAGGTAAGGAGAATACAGTTGCAGACTCTTTATCTAGGAGGGATGAGGTTGCTGAGTTGAGATTGATAAACTCTTTTCCTTTATGGGTGGAAGGTAAGGATTTGGCAGAAGGGGTGCATCAAGACCCGTACCTTAGTAAGATCATTGTTGCGATTCAGTATGGTACAACTGTTAAGGCTGGTTTTTCCTATATGCAGGGTGTTTTGTTGTATAAGGGGAGACTAGTGATACCTGCTTCTTCCCCTTGGATTCCCAAATTGTTAGAAGACTTCCATGACTCACCTCAAGGGGGACATTCAGGTTATTATAGGACTTATAGGAAACTAGCTGAAAATTTATATTGGCTTGGAATGAAAAAGCAAGTGCAGTGCTATGTACAAGAATGTTATATTTGCCAACATTATAAATACTCTACCCTTTCACCAGCTGGTTTGTTGCAGCCATTGGAAATTCCGAAGGTTGTTTGGAATGATGTATCCACAGATTTCATAACAGGGCTGCCTAAATCTAAGGGGTTTGAAGTCATCTTGGTAGTAGTGGATCGACTTTCTAAGTATGCTCATTTTATTCCTTTGAAACATCCTTATACGGCTAAGGGAGTGGCTGAAGTGTTTATGAAGGAGGTGGTGAGGCTTCATGGGGTTCCTAAGTCAATTGTTAGTGATAGGGATCCTATTTTCATGAGCCACTTTTGGACAGAGCTATTCAAGCTTTATGGCACCAAGCTGAAGATGACTTCTTCCTACCATCCACAAACGGATGGACAAACGGAAGTCATAAACCGCTATTTCGAGACGTATTTGCGCTGTTTTGCAGGGGAACAACCAAAAGGATGGTCATTTTGGTTACCTTGGGCTGAGTTGTGTTATAACACTACTTGGCATGCATTTATTAACACTACACCATTTGAGGTGGTGTATGGAAGGAAGCCACCTACCATCCTAAGTTTCTTGCCCAGTGAAATAAGAGTGGAGGCAGTAGCTCATTCACTAATTGAGAGAGATGAGGCTTTGAAACAACTCAAATATCATTTATCTCGGGCTCAACACAACATGAAAAGGCAAGCGGATCAGCATCGGAGGGATGTTTCTTTTCAGGAGGGGGAGCAAGTTTATCTTAAATTGAGACCTCACAAACAACAATCTGTTGCTCGACGGATTAAATCAGAAACTATCTGCTAGATTCTATGGTCCTTTCGTAGTGCTTAAACGCATAGGCCCTGTGGCATACCAATTGGCTTTACCTCCGTCAGCAAAAATCCATCCAGTTTTTCATGTTTCACAATTGAAAAAGGCGATTGGTAACTGAGTTGTTGAATCCACATTGCCTCTTGGATTAGAAGGGGATTTAACTGGTGTGATTGAACCAGAAGCGGTTTTAGCTGCCAAAACCAGATTGCACAATGGGACTCCCCTTGCTCAATGATTGATTCAATGGAAGGGGCGTCCAACTGGCAAGGCTATTTGGGAAGAAGAGTTTGTGATACGCAACCAATTTCCTTCTTTCAGTCTTGAGGACAAGACTGTTCCTCAAGAGGTGGCAAATGATGAGACCCATGAGCCAATTAAGTCAGGGGATAAGGAGGTTAAGGCTTGGAGGGTATACTATAGGAAGGGAAAGGGGGGGACACGCGGTGAAGACGTTGGGGAAAGTTAGTTTTGCTAATTGGGGGCCCATGTGGGGTGTGGAGTGAGAAGTTGGTTATAGGAGAGAGGGAGGAGCAGGGGTACAACATGGAAGGATTGTAGTAAGAATTCGGCTTTAGGCTTGGGCAAGAGAGTGGGATATTCTCTTGTGTTCTTTACTGTTTTTCCTTTCTTTATACTGCCTTACATACAAATTATGTTCAGTGATCAATATACAATATAGATAAAATCAATACCCGTTTCTATTGGTTTCTTATCTTTATCACCCAGTCTTAAGGAAAGGAGCGTAATCTTTATCCTCATAAATCTAATAGTATGACATTCTTCGGTATATTCATATAAAGGGAAGAATTTAGTATAGGTGTTGGACTATGCTACTTAAAGCATGCAAATACTATATATGTACATGAATATGCACATATATACCTATAAATGTTTGTGAGTCTGTATTCACACTTTCATTAAACAAGACTACGGTGTTTAACCAAACAAATATCCTCTACCTGATTAGTGCAATGTTAACTAATTTGCGAAATTTGGAATGCCAAAATGTACATAAAAAATTAAAATATGAATTACATTACTATTAGGAATTTTATTTAGTTATTTGAGGCAAATATGCATTACATTACTATCAGGGACTTTATTTAGTTATTACACATGCTTATGGTTTCATTTTAGAATTAATGTTCACTCTTGCTTCTTTGGTTGCTTTTATTAGTGCTATAATCACTTATCAGACAAACAAAGGAGTTAAGGTCAGTCGGGCTAAAATGAATCAAACCAATTGGGTGAATATGCAGGTACGTACTAATAACCTTCGATGTGAGAGTTATTGGATGAATATCAATAACATAACTACCTAATGATTTTGCCTTTTGTCTTGAGCATAGTGTCCCAAGCAAATGAATACAATTGATTGCGGATACTATGTGGGTCTTTTCATAGGAGATATTTTGCAACATGGACAGACTAGAATCCCAATCAATGTAAGTATTCCATCGGATAAAAAACTTGATATTCATGCTTTGCATATTTTCAGATAACTTACTTATTTTTATTTTCATTGTCTCAGTATTTCCCGAAGTTACGGTGCCTTACTTTTCCCGATAGTAGAATTCAACAGTTTATAAGGGAGTGGTGTGCCTACATATACCCTAAATTTCTAGAGGCCCAATTAAGTCCAATTCATTCTTAGATTGTTGGATTCTTCAATGTAAATATTCACCTATTATATATTACCTTTGATATATATATATATATTGCACTTTATATTATTTGCTTCTTCAGATGATTTCCTTACTCTGTGTTGTCTGGCAAATTGGGGAATTTCGATAAATAGGGGAAACTCTGTCAATTTTTTTCCTTCTAAAACTTAGTTTTTTATACTTCATCTATATAGGTGTTTGGCAATTTTGGTACATTGACGGAACAAAGAAAAATTTGCTAGAATTATTGTATAGCTTTAAAATATAAGCTTAGAATATAATTTATATATTATTATATAATTATTAGATTTACAATAAATAATATATAATTATTTTAATATTTAAAATTGTAATATAAATAATTATTAGAATAATAATTGGATGAAAAACCTATTCTTTGAAAGTACAGTAGGTCGCAAAAAATTACATGTGATATGTTGCAAAAAAAATTTGTTGCGCAAAAAAAAAAAAAAGAAAACAAAGACTGCGGTTGGCACAAATGCTCTCTTAGAAGACAGAATCTCACTAGGACAGCGGTTACGAACCCCACTCCAAGTAAAGTTCTTACGTGGCAAAAAACTTCTGACGTGGCAAGCGCACTAGGAGTGCGGTTATGAACCGCACTCCTAGTGCAGTTCCACGCGGCATTAATCTTCTGACATGGCAGCGACACTTAGAGTGCGGTTCTAACCGCACTAGGATAGCGCCTACTTGGCGTGCGGTTAGAACCGCACTCTTTAAGGAAACCGCTCTCTTTGGTCTTTTCTGGCGTAGTGTTATAGTTTTCCATAAACAACTTCATATGTTCTCTCCAGTAGAAATACTCTTTCCTGTTGGAAACTGGAGGTCTGGTTACAGATGCTCCTTCAGAGATGTAGAGACCATAGCTTGTTGAGGTTTCCATCTGGATCTTCTTCTCTCAGCACTTGTTAGATGCCTAACCCGAGGTTGAGCTCCGATACCAACTGTAGAGACCACAGGAAACACTAGAAGGGGGGTTGAATAGTGTTTTATAATTTCAAACTAATTTTTAAGAAAACCTTAAGCAAGCAAAACTTTTCACAAAGATTCTAAACAACTTGCTGAAACTGGAAGTTCAGGTACATACTGAAGTTGCTTCAGCAGGTCCAATAAAACTGTTTTGGAAACTTGTTTTTAAATACGTTTTGGATTTGTTTTCAGTTCCAACTTATAAAACAGATTACTCAGAACCCTCCAGGTTAGTAAAAACCAAAAATAGAGAGATAAGGGAAGAGAAAACTTAGCCAAGAATTTATCCTAGTTCACTCACATCCACCGTGAGCTACGTCCAGTCCCAATACCAAACCAGCAAAGGATTTTCCACTAATCTAAGAGATTACAAGTATTCTTTTGCCACAGCCTCTTCAGGCTAAACTAAAAGTATTCTTTGGACACAACCTCTCCAGGATAAACTACAAGTATTGTTTTATAGACAAGGCTCTCCAGGGTCAAAAACAAGTATTCTTTGTTCACAAAGCCTCTTTAGGCTCTCAGACATTTGAAAGTGTTTACAATAAATGTTGATTTAAGTTCCTGAAGAACTTAAACAGAAATAATCTTGTACAAAGGATAACTGAGTGAAACTGAGGATAAAAATGAAATTTTCTTTATGTAGAAAATATTAGAGCTTAGCAGGGAGATTTTTGCAGCATATTGGCTTGTTATATTTTTCTTCTCTCACACTTTGAAATTCTTCATGAAGCTTTATATAGGATTTCAGCTTGAGTCCGTTGAATATTGATAAATCACCATTGTGAAATAGCATTAAATGTTGTTAAGACCGTTGTGATACAATCTTCTAAAAGCTTCTGACTTTGTGTGTTGCAGGTACCAGGTTCTGACACGTGCAGGTACCAGGTTACAGCAGTTTCCCTTTCTCGTAAAATGATTTGAAATGGTTCATAAAGGGTCTCTGTAACATTCCTTAATTGAATCAAACTTGCAGAAGACGTTTGTGATGCATTAAAATCTTGAGCAGGAAGCCTTCAGACTTTAGTCAATTACCACATGGAACGTCTTCAGCAGATCTTCTTGATTAAGATAACACATCTCTTTCAAAGGGTTGATACTCTTCAACAGGTTCTCTATCTTCAGAAGGTTGCACCACTTCAGAGGGTTGCTCCTTCATAGAGTTGTTGAAACGCAATGAAATATCCTTAAGAGAATATGTACTTTTAGCATATTTTAACCAAATTTGTTACTCATTAAAACTTAGGATTAGTGAGACTTAAACATTATTAATCTCTTAATAATATTTTTATACTCAACAGAATTAAAAATCTCGAATCCGTAATTGATCCATCAAGACCTACAGGTCTTAGAAAACTTTTTTTAGTTGATTGATTAGTTAGTTAGCTCTCTAAATCAACTAGTATTTTAATGATAGATTGCTTATGAACAAAGAATAGAGGTCCAAAAATAAGGATCATGATTGTTAGCTCACAAGGGATAAGCACAAACATACCTAAGTGTTTTTCATATATAATTAGGAATTCTCAATAATTAAGATTCACACACAGCTCGAACATTCTATCCCAAGACTCATAAATCAATTCTATTCTAAATAGCAAGGATGTTGTGAACAATTGCATAACAGCAGGAAGTCAAGTTTAACATATTGGAGTCACATCATTTTCAACATATGCACAATCACAACATCAAGCAATCACCCACATACTAGGTTATCAATCCAAATCAAATCATGAAAAGAATAACTTAATTCAAACCCATAATGTCTTACTTAAGACATCAATAAGAAGATGAAAATCAATAGACAACATAACTCCATCTCTTTATAACTACCCATGTTCATCATACAGATGACCAAAACATCCTTTCTTGACTTCACAACTAATCAAGCTGAGATTGTCGGCCTTGTGTTCTCATTACTCACAATTGCAAGTTGCCACATTTCCTTCTATCCTGAATAGACCATTGGGGTGGTCAGTCCCATTGTCCTGTACTAGAGTGGTCAGAAGCACATCAATCTTGCATGACCATAAAGACTATTAGACACCTATGTCGGATCAAACTAGACTCACTGCAACCATCAAACCAAAACTCACAGTCCGGGTTGGACCGAACTGCTTTGATACCACTAATGTAACACCCTCATCCCGTGATAGGTATTACTCGACTAACTCAGTTCAAATTTGTTAATTACTCTTTTAAGGAAGTGAGGAAAATTGGTGATTAATTTTTTTTAAAGAAACATTATCTTTGATTAATAAATTCTACTTGGAATAAAAAAAAGAAGAAACATATTAATACAGGGAATATAATTTCATTACTATTTAAAATTAGAAATGAAGTAGAATACATCTAAGTTGGGGTTTTAGCTTAATACATTACAAAAAAAAGTGAACTTTCTATCCTGCTACACTTTATCTTTACTGTATATAGCTACTTACATAAACTCCTAAACACTACCACTTGACTCATCAATATTTGGCTCAACCTGAACGCCACGTCTATTTTCACCACAACATGCATCCATCTAGAGCTACACCTTATCTTTAATGTATACTGCTACTAACAAAAACCCCTAAACACTACCACTTGACTCATCAAGATCCGGCTAAACCTTAACGCCACGTTCTTCACGAAAACGTGCATCCTTCCAGAGTCCATGCCCACTTAGGTGTGATAAGTGCTAAATTAATGATAAATTTCTATATAATTACAGCACTTATCAAGGGCAAATGTTAGATATATACCCCAATTTATCTCATTTTAGTTTAAAATGCAGATCTTGTGATTATTTGATTCAAATTTGAATTTGATGCTATTTGGATAAGAAATCTGTTGATTTTGCAGATAAAAAGGAAAGTTTTAAATGGAGTAACAAGATAGCAGCAAATAAAGATAAGACAAGCAAGAGATCAAGCTAAAAAAGAGGGAAATCAGGAAAGCGCAGCAAATAAGGATAAGATCAGCAAGAGATCAAGCTAAAAAAGAGGAAATCAGGAAATCAGAAAACAGAGATCTGCGCTCCACCTGCGCTGAGCGCAAGTGGAGCGCAGGAATAAAAAACAATTTTGTTTCCTGCGCTTCATCTGCGCTGAGCGCAGGAACACGGAACCCTAATTTCCAATGGGCCAAAGCAAGGTTTCAACGGGCTTTCCAAAGTTCTATTTAAAGGACCTTTTGCAAAGATCGAAGGGAGGAGGAGATGGCGGAGCAGATCTGGAGCTAGAGAAGAGTGTGACAGTCTCTCTATTGGTTTGTAATGGCTACCATGGGTAGCTAAACCCTCCCATAGGATTGAATGTAGTCGATTCAATCCCCAATTGTATTTTGGATCCTCTTTGTTATCTATGAATCTCTGTTTTTATAATATTGATGTTTTTATTCTATTCTTAATGCTTAACTTCCGCCTTTGTGCCGGAGTTATGATATGATTTTATGGGGCGCACTGGAAAGTGGTTTTATGAAATCAAGAGTGAGTTCTTGGGAGCCTAGGAATAGGGATCTTGAACTCTGATTGGTGAAAACACTCAATTTGTCACTGTGGGAACTAGGATGAATTGATAGGCTTTTACAACTGTTCTTCAACCGGGGCAATTTGTGATAGTGGGAACCTGCATGAATTGTTTCTGAGTATTTCATATCCGTGGGAACCTTTTATGAAATAATATTTATTTGTGCTTCAATTTTATAATTACATATTCATAAATTTCATTGGGTTCCAAATACAAGAGGGGTGCGATAGATGAAGTTCAATCCTAGTTCCAGTAATTTGCTCAACCTCATCCCAATTTCTTATTCTTTCTTTTACTATTGCAATCTCTACAACAAACATCTTCCCTCACTTGATAAGTGTGACAACTAGGATTTACATTGAACCGTTCCCTGGGGATACGACAACCCTTTTACTTACTATTATATTGTTGTGATTTTGGTATGCTTGCCAAATTCCAACAAGTATTTTTCGGCACCGTTGCCGGGGAACGGTGTCTCAATCTAAATCCTTGGGAGGTCTATCCTATCACGTTGTATATATTTTGATTTATTTTTTTAGGATTTTTAGGAAAATTTTTATTTTTATTTTTATTTGTTCTGCTCCTCTCTTCTGAACTAACCCTTGTTCAAGTTCTTGATTTATGCTCTTGCGAGGACAAGTGTCTCAAAATCAACTGATATTTGATCCAGAAATAGAAAGGACATCTAGAAGGAACAGGAGTAGAAATAGAAGAAGAAGACAAGGGAGGAATCAAGAAGAAAATAAAGAGATAGCTGAAGGAAGACCACCAATGCCACAAAGAAGGACGTTAGGAGACTATGTCATGCAACAAGGGGCTCCATACTTTTCAAGTATAGTTGTACCCACTACCGCAAAGTCCTTGGAGATGAAGTCAACATTCCTAAGCCTCATTAGTGCCCATCAATTTACAGGATTGGATCATTAAGATCCATATACACATCTCTCTACCTTTTATGAATTAATTGGTACCATGGGTTTTGAGGAATGAGATCTAAGCAGATTTTTTCCACCATCCCGCTACATAAAGGCCAAGACAGACATAGTCACATTCAGATAAGGGGCAGATGAACCATTATGTGAGGCCTGGGAGCGATTCAAATCTTTGTTGAGAAAGTGTCCCAATCATGGTCTGGAGGATATTGCTCAATTGAATATCTTTTGCAATGGACTCAGACATGACATCAAGATGATGATGGATGCTGCAAGAGGCACAATCATGGTTGTAGATGCAGAACATGCCACCAGAATCATTGATAATTTTGCACAAAATGATCAACAAGCTTAGCATGGGAGGCAACCAGTACAAAAGAAGGGAATATTGGAGCTAAATAGCAGTGATGCAATCTTAGCTCAACAAAAACTCCTTAACCACCAAATGGAAGCACTCTCCAAGCAGATGACTCAGCAAATGCAAGTAGTGCAATCTCAACCTAGCCAACCCCCACAGTTGATTTGTGATTTTTGTGGAGGCAACCATCCCAATGGTCATTGTTCCTATCAGGATACTCATGCAGAACAGGACAACTATATGGGAAATCAAGGAAGGCAAGGTAATTTCTCCAACAATAACCAATACTCACAAGGATGGAGAAATAATCAGAACAACAATTCTGGGTGGAGACAAGATGGAGGCAATAGGAAAATGCCTTATCAGCAGCAGGAGCAACAAAGTTATCCTCCAATGCATGACAAATTCTCAAAACTAGATGAGAAAATTGATGCCCTTATGCAATCTATTGAAGCCTATAAGAAGACTACAGATGCAACCATCAGACTTTTGGAGACTCAAGTTGGCCAATTAGCAAAGGACATAGCAGAGCACAACAAAGGCCAATTTACATCACACACCCAAACTAACCCCAAGGAGTAATGCAATGCAGTTACTACTGAAGGTAACACATCAGAGGGGAGTGATCTTGAGGACAGTATATCATCTGAAAAGAAGTCACTTATAGAAGAGACTGTGCAGGAAAGTGCCCAATTAAAAGAAAATCTAGAGGAAGTTAAGAAAGAAGTAGAAGAGTCAGAAAGGGTCTACATCTTAGAAAAATCACTAGACCCAGGCAGATTCACAATACCAGTTACTGTTGGTACTCAACTAGTCACAAAAGCCTTGCTAGATCTTGGAGCAAGCATCAATTTGATGCCACTGTCATTTTTCAAAAGACTGGCAATTTTAAAGGTCAAGCCTGCAAATGTAGCTCTACAACTTGCAAACAAGTCCACACAATATCCATGTGGAATAGTTGAAGATTTGCCTATAAAGGTGGACACGTTTGTATATGTTGCAGACTTCTTCATTGCTGAAATGGAAGAGGATACTGATGTCCCCTTAACCTTAGGAAGACCATTCATGAAATCTGCCAAGATGATAATTGAAGTTGATCGGGGAAACTTTCAACTCAGCTCTGAAGATGAGAGTATAATTTTCTATTTGGACAGAGGGATTCCCCACCAAGCTGAACCACCAGATCGATTGGAGTTAGATCCTACTGATGGGATATGTATAACTCATTCTGAACCAAAGCTGCAGAAAGTAAGAAGAAAGGAAGGCATGTATCAAAGCGCTTCTGAGCACAAGAAGAAGAAGGTTCCCAATATTCTGAGGAAACCAACAAGAAAGAAGCAGCTGCAGGAATCTATGGTGGAGTTCCGGTTCAAAAAGAGAAAAAGATCAACATAAGATGAGGAAGAAGATAGTGCGGAAAGTGATGATAAGATAAGAAGCTGGTATGGATGATGGCTCAAGGCAACAAGAGGTGGATCAGCTGAATCTACCATTATCATCCAGTTGAAACCACCATGAGTAAACCAAGCGTCAAGCTATATGACGTTAAACGAGCGCTTCCTGGGAGGCAACACAGTGTTTTTATTTATTTTTATAGTTTTTGTTTTTCATTTGTGTGTTGTAGTTAGTTTAATTCTTTTAAAATACATGTTTAGTTTAGAAGTAGTTAGGAAAAGGACCAAAAAAATATTGAAGGGAAACATGAACTTTGAAAGTTGGAAGCAGTAGAAAATAGAAAATTGCATTTTGTTTTCTGCGCTTCACCTGCACTGAGCGCAGGAGAAGCACAGAATTGCAAATTCAATTCTGTTTTCTGCGCTTCACCTGCGCTGAGCGCAAGTGGAGCGCAGTTGCCCACTCCAGCATAAATTTAAAAATCTGGACAGGGGAGGGTCATTTTCACCCTTCCCCTGTTTTGCTTGAGCGTTTTCTCTGCTTCCTTGACCCTTCTAATTCCACTCTTTCACTCATAAGCCTCCTTACACATTTCTATTGCTATTCCAGGTATGTTTTTAAAGTTTTGAAAAGATTTTACCTATTAAAATCCTTAGTTCTCTGTTTCATTGAGCAAACCTTAGGATAGAAGACTTAGGCTTTTAGAATCACATGATTTTAGGATTAACTGTCAATAGAGCCTTATTATAAAGTGTTGATTGTGGTTATATGCTTAGTGGTAATTTTTGAAATGCTCAGTGAGTCTCTGCAAATTATTCTAGTTGGTAATATGGGTGCTTTAATTTTGTGAAAATTTTGCACTGGCTATTTCATGAATAACTGTGCATTATTGTATGTCTTAAGGTCACGATAATTGAGCATAATATTGTGTACCATTTAATGCCATGTTTAGAAGTTTATTAGGACCTGCTTTAACTGATCACTTTAACATGCTCTTAAAAAATTAATAAACTATCATTGGGTAAAATGGTGGTCAATATTTATGTTGTCATTGTACAATTTTTTCTAAATCATCCTTATTGATTACATAATCTTGTGTGAATGGACCTAACAATGCATGTTGAATGATTATTTTGATTTTTGAATTAAGATGGCCACCATGTATGTGATTTTCATGAAAGAGAGCATGCATGGCTTAATACACTGATCATGAAATAATAAATTCTCTTTATATACATTGGAATAATCCTAGTTCTATTTTATCTTGCAGATGGCTCGCACAAAGGTCACTAACACTGTCGGCACCTCCAGGAGAGGCAAGGGTGCCAAGAGAGCTAGAGATGTGCCCGAGTATGACGCGCTGAAGTTCAAGAACCCCGCTGCTTTCGAGGCTTACAGTTCACTGATGAACTATAATTTCATCATGGAGAGGCCAGTTGCATTACAGCCTGGCGAGTTCGATGACTTCCTTGATGAGATAATTAGGAGGCGGTGGAGGCACCTTGCAGAGCCAGATCGATTCTTTAACCTGAAGTCGGTCAAAGAGTTTTATGCCAATGCCATTGGAGACCAAGGTGTTGATGTACACAGACGGTCTTATGTGCGAGGCCAGTGGATTTCTTATGATCGCGACGCGATCAAACTTTCTTGGGTCGACCTGGACCAGATGATGAGCGGATGATGCCTTGCTAGTATCATTAGCTGGTAAATGAAGTAGGCATCAATGGCAATGATCCCTTGGACACTAGGACTGCTGAGTGTTTATGCTTGAGGGGGCGCACCTTTGAGAGGAACGCTTACAGGCAGACTGCCAGGATCTACAGGCATGATATGCAAGACATTGCCAGGATGTGGACGGTCTTAGAGTTGTGATAGCAGGGAAGTTGTGGATCTAGAATTGAGCAAAACAACCGGTTAGAATCATGAAAAACAAGCTAAAATGCGGCTGGAACAGTAGCAAGAAAGCGTGAGAAAATGCAAGAAAATAAGGGAAAGTGAAAGAAAAAGTGGAAGAGAAAGAGATGGTTGGGACGCCACTGAAGCAGGAATCCACCCACAGCAGATAAGTCCCATCGATAAACGCCACTGATTCAGGAGAATCAGATAAGTCTCTGGTTGGTTTAAGCAAGAACCACCAAGCCTACTCTCAACTCACACTTGAGGAGAAAAATGGGCATAATGCCTTTACTCATTCATCAAAGTTGTAATACAAGGGGGGGTGGTCTCCTATTTATAGGAAAAGGAGGTGGCTAGGTGGGAAAGAAAATACATGAGTAAAAACTATCCTAAGTGAGTCTTGAACCCATGACCTCCTAATTAAATGGTTAAGCTAACTCCTAACCATTAAACCCACTAAAAGTAGTGCCCATTACAAGAAGGAAAATTAGTAAAATTACAAACATGTCCTAATACAATTAAATCCTATTTAAGTTCCTAATTATTTATTTAATCCTTCCTAATTAAGATGAAGTCTTATTTTTGACTTGGTCAAGCGTGGTCAAAGGTTTACCATGAGAGGGTTGACCAAAACATGGTTGACCAAGGCTTGACTCAGCTCCAAGCATCCCAAACAGGTCCAAGCTTGCCACTAGCACACCAGCTCCCAGCTCAGAAGTCCACTGGCAGTTGCCATCATTCCCTCTCCCTTAGAAAGGATTTAACCTCAAATCTGAAAATTCAGAAAGAAGCCATAAGGAAAAGAATAGGAGAAGAAATGATGGATGACAAGAGTAGAGAGAGGTAGGTAGGTACTTCCCTTAGAGGATTGGGAGCCCTTCCTAGATTCCACAAGCTATGAACATCTTCCTTGAACCTAGTCAACAAAGAAAAATCCATTAGTATTATTCCAAAGCAAGCAAAGGTGAAGGTTCATAACAAAAATATTTTGGTATCATATAGATGGAAAGTAGAAGAATATATGTGATGAACAAGTGGTGGTTTAAGTAGGGAAAAGGAAACTCCCTTTTTGAAGTGGAAACCATCTTGTCCATGTACTTTGTCGGATGAGATCCTGGATCAAAGACCAATCTCTTGAAGTCCTCCTTTGAAAGTAAAAGAAAGAAGTAGTCATAAAGAAGGCTTAAGAATTGATTTCCAACGAAGTTCCTAGGAATTGTAATTTCAACAAAATATTCCACAGCATGTTCCCAGATGAATGTAGAATTAAAACTATGGGGCATATATGATTTATTCTTTCTCAACAAAGCCTTATCATGCCTAGAATCATTGTTTGTATTAAGAGGCATGTCTACATAAATGCATTTACTCAAGTATGGAGTTTGAAGCACCTTACGCATATCAAATTTAACATTTGTGGATATGTAAGGTGATGTACTTAAAAATTCACCTTGAGCATGCATATCAAGAAGCATATCATCATTTGAATTAGATGTCAAACAATTTTTTCCATATTTGATAGCTTCATTCAAATTTATATTCGTTTCACTAACTAGTTCAAGAGCATAATACACATCTTTATATGAAACAATTATTTGAGGTCCAAAATGTGTATTCAATCTATAAACACAAACCAAAGGTACATGCATATTCAATCCAATTTTATCATTCCTATCATGCAATCTCAATTGACAAAAGGAATTGACTAAACATGTATCCTTAGTAAGCTCTATGGTACTCTTAAATTTAGTTGATTCTCTAAAACATGCAATAGGTTTCAAAGCACTATTAAAATTTTCTAGTTTTAACATGCTTGTAATACTTTGATGCATATGGTCATGCATAGAGTAAAACATGTCATGCATAAAGAAAGGTAATTTAGGAAACTCCCTTTCAACAGCTTGAATTATACTCTTTGCAACACTAGATGTATTCTCCATCAACCTATTCAAGCTTTCACTAGAAGAGTTAGCATTCAAATGATCACAAGATAAACATGCTTTCTCTTCTTTCGCTCTTAATTTATTTTCCTCACTTTCTCTTTTAATTTTCTCTTCTTTCTCTTTTTCTAATTGTTCTCTTTTCTCTTGTTCTATTAACCTCTTAAGTTGGATTTGGTCTTCCCTAACTTCTCTTGAGGTCATAGGCATGAGTGTGAATTTTATCCCTTGGTGGCGGAATCTATAGGTGTTGGCAAACCCATCATATTTTACCCTTCTCTCATATTGCCAAGGTCTTCCTAATAGGATGTGTGAGGCTTCTAAGGGTATAACATCAAAGTTTATTTCATCTTTGTAGTCCCCTATGTTAAACCTTATTCTCACTTACCTATCCACCATAATTTCTTCCTTATCACTCACCCATTGAAGTGTATAAGGTTCTGGATGTGGGGTAGTAGGTAAGTTTAGCTTGTTAACTAACCTAAGGCTAGCTAAGTTGCTACTACTTCCTCCATCTATTATCACTAAACATACCTTATCTTCAATGTGACACCTAGTGTGGAATAGGTTCTCTCTTTGGCTCTCTTCTTCACCCAAGGGTGTTTCTAAGGTTTTTCTAAACAACATGGTTACCCTTTCCCCTTGCCTCCTTCCTTCCATTCTCCTAGATTGATTTTTACTCTTAAGTTTTATCGACCTTTCCACTCAACTTAGTGTTTACACTCAATGGAATGTAACACTCGTGTATGTCACTCTTTTTGGCTTTTTCTATAATGAAACTCTCTTGCCTCTTCTACTTGGTTGAGGTTAGTTTGATCTTGCAAAGACCAACAGTGAGACTAAGTCTTAACCCTTCCCAAATAGAAGCGCACTAACAAAAGGAAAATATCTATTGAAAGAGGATTGGAATTTCCTAAGACAAGACAAAGAGTTGATGAGACAAGCAAGAAAAGCAAGCACTCAAGAAAGCTTATACACAAGATTGGAGTGCAAACAAGACAAGACAAAAGAAATTGCAAAGAGAATTGTTTTTGGTGATTTTTGAAAAGAGTTGGCAAAATTTGTCGTTTTAGAAAAACAACAATTACAATTCAATTTACAGTATACAGAGAAATGAAATAAAAAAATTACAGTAAAATGTCAATTGTATTGTTGGGATATTTTTTTGTTTTTGTTTTTCTATTTTTCTGAATTTTTTTTACTTTTTGAGTGTCTTTTGACTATTTTTGCCTTGTAGTTGACTTTTGCACCCTTTTTGCTTTTTACACCTCTTTTTGTATTTTTGGCAATAAAATTTTTTTGTATTTTTCTTTGCCTCTTTTCTTTCTTTTTTGTCTTTTTCCCCAACAGAAAATTACAGAAATTTGTACAAAATTATAAAAAACTAAACTACAACTACTGTAATTTTTTGAGATTTTTGACACTAAACTGATCCAAACGGTACCAGAAAAACAAAATGGACAGGCTGAATTCTAAAAACTGTAAAATAAAACGATATGGCAACCTGATTTCAAAAAATTCCAAAAAAATTGCTTAGCACTTCCTTGTTGATTATACAAACACAGTACGGTCACAAAAACGCGCTTGGTTCAATTTTAAGATTGGAATTAAATTTTGAAGGAAAATCAACAATTGGAATTTGTTGATCTTCTTCCTACTCTATGAATCAAAAAGAAGTCAAACGGTGAGCATTTTGCATAATCAAACAGGGTAAGTTCAAAGTAGAGATAGCAGTCAATTCAGATTTGTAATCAGAATGCCAAACAAACAAACAGAACAGGAGTAGAAAATTGAACAAAACAGTGCCCAAGAAAAGCGCAAAAAATGGCAAAAATAAGAAGAAAATTTCACAAAAAGAAATTAAATGGGGAAACTGAAATTAAAAGGATGGGGAGGACAGAAATGTAAATGGCAGAAAGTAGAGAGGATGGTAGAAATTAAAAAGATGGGGAGAGCATAAATGTAAATGACTGAATGTAGAGGGGGATGGCAGAAATTAAAAGGATGGGGAGGACTGAAATTAAATGACAGAATGTAAAGGGGATGACAGAAATTAAAAGGATGGGGAGGACATAAATGTAAATGGCAGAAAGTAAAGGGGATGGCAGAAATTAAAAGGATGGGGAGAAGCTGAAATTAAATTGTGGAAAATTAAAAGCGGAAAGTAAAGAGATGAATATGGGGGATGAACAAGTAATGGTGAAGGGGAGAAATGTAGGTGAACTATCTTTGGAAAAATGAAGACAACAATGCCTCCTCTTACCACACTTTACCAACAAACAAGCAGTTTATAGCAGTTAATTGCAAGAATCACTCAAGAACAAGTATGAGCAATTGGAATAGGCAATTAATCAAACACCTAGGGGTGAGATTAGAGGCCCAAAAACAGCCCCATACAAGCAAGAATTCAAGCAATCAACAAGCAAACAAACAATGCTGACAGCAGCAGAAAGGCACCTCGGGCCCGGGAAACAGTCCAAGTCCAATTACAATTGAAACAAAGGGATGGAATTACACTAAGAAGGCCGAAAATTCTGCACCAAAATGTGCAGAAAACCCACGCCAAAACAGCCCCAATTTGCTCCAAAATTGCTCAATTCAACAAAGCTCTGATACCAATTGATAGCAGGGAAGTTGTGGATCTAGAATTGAGCAAAACAACAGGTTAGAATCATGAAAAACAAGCTAAAATGCGGCTGGAACAGCAGCAAGAAAGTGTGAGAAAATGCAAGAAAATAAGGGAAGTGAAAGAAAAAGTGGAAGAGAAAGAGATGGTTGGGACGCCATTGAAGCAGGAATCCACCCACAGCAGATAAGTCCAATCGATAGACGCCACTGATTCAGGAGAATCAGATAAGTCTCTGGGTGGTTTAAGCAAGACCTACCAAGCCTACTCTCAACTCACACTTGAGGAGAAAAATGGGCATAATTCCTTTACTCATTCATCAAAGTTGTAATACAAGGGGGGTAGTCTCCTATTTATAGGAAAAAGAGGTGGCTAGGTGGGAAGGAAAATACAAGATGAGTGAAAACTATCCTAAGTGAGTCTTGAACCCATGACCTCCTAATTAAATGGTTAAGCTAACTCCTAACCATTAAACCTACTAAAAGTAGCGCCCATTACAAGAAGGAAAATTAGGAAAATTACAAACATGTCCTAATACAATTAAATCCTACTTAAGTTCCTAATTATTTATTTAATCCTTCCTAATTAAGATGAAGTCTTCTTGTTGACTTGGTCAAGGGTGGTCAAAGGTTGACCATGAGAGGGTTGGCCAAAACATGGTTGACCAAGGCTTGGCTCAGCTCCAAGCATCCCAAACATGTCCAAGTTTGCCACTAGCACACCAGCTCCCAACTCCCTGCACAGAAGTCCACTGGCAGTTGCCATCATGTTGGCTAACATCCAGCCAACCAACCATGTATCAAACGTCACCAAGAAGACCGCCCATCTCATATATTGCATCTTGACTGGGCAGGACATTGACATTGCCAAGGTGAAGTCTTACAAGATATTCATGATGGCATCATCTGTGGGGCGATGGAGTACACAGTCCAGGATTAGCTTAGGATTTCCTTCCCTCATCACTGCATTATGCCACTCTCAGGGGATTGAGGTGTACCCCACTGAGCGTATTAAGACCCCTATGACAAAGGGGTACATTGAGGCTAACTGCATTCCTGAAGAGGAGGAGGAGGAGCAGCCACCAGCACCAAAGCAGCCACCAGCACCACAGCAGCAGCAGCCACCACCAGCTGACACCTCTATCCCATTTTGGGTAGAGCACATCATTTCTCAGAACTCATCTCTTCACAGAGCATTGGTTCACCTCCAGGATTACTACTTTCAGACTCGACCGGATCTTTACCCAAGCATGCTGCCAGACCAGTTTCAAACTTATTTGCAGTGGCCTGGGGACATGCCTATTGTTCCAGGAGAGGGAGGAGCAGTCGCGGATGGAGCTGATGCTGAGGTAGTCGATGATATGGAGGATGATTAGGATTGATTTTGGTGTTTTTCTTTTTTTTCATTTTTATTTATTTACTGGATCTGTACTGTATATACAACATTACTGACACATCATTTCTATGTAGTGCAGCATTTTCAGGACCAATTTTTTCTTTTAGGATAGTTGTTTTTCATTTTTTAGGACTTTAGAAATAGGGATTTAAGGAAATAAATTTAAAATCTCAATACTAGGCAGTCTAACTAACTGAATTAGAAAAGGAAGAGGAATTTTGTGATTGAATCCATAATCAATTAGGATTAGGATATTATGCACGAAAATATATCAGGGTAGTAAATTAATTTCAATAAGTTTATTCATCAAGGAAATTATCCAAAAAGCCGGTGAGTTGTGAGACCAAACACTTGATATGAGAGTTTTCACCGTTGCTTGTCAACTGCTATTGCTTAAGTTTTTGGATTTTATTCTGCACATGAAAAATATGGAAGTGATAAAGGCAAACTTGTGTTTATGAATTAATTTCTCAGTGCCAAAAAGCCAACCCATGAAAAATTTTCCAAATTTTTTGAAACCCATTTGAACTTTAATGTTTCTTTTCTTATGCACCCCCTGCCAAAATAATGTCTATAACCTATCCCTTACACACTTGGGATAGAGAGCAAAGGTGCAGTTTGATAAAATGGGAGAATTGGTTGGTTACTTGAAAGTGAATTGGTTGGTTACTTGAAGAAAAACAAAAGCAGGCACAAGCAAGCAAAGTGAATCACTCCCTCAAGAATATAAAAGAAAAACAAGAAGTGAAAAAAGTGAATGAAAAAGGGAAGTGAATCACCAAACAAAGAAAAGAGGCCAGCTGAATGATGCAAATTAAAAATGGAATGGAGAATTGAGAGAAAGTTCAAGAAAAAGAAAAATTCAAAAATGCTCTCTATTCCAGTGTTTCTTTGCATATCCAGAAAAACCATGAGTTCTTGATAGCTTAGCCTCATTACAGCCAAGAAAGACCTTTTGATCCATGATTTACCATGTGCATGTTTATTAACCAGAAACGACTATCAATTTTAGTTGTTCAAATGCTGTGAAAAATTGAGGGAAACACTTACCCGTGAACATGAGAGAATTCCTTGATTTATCACTTATTGTTTTGGTTACTACTTTTGAAAAAATTTGAATGTGTTTTTTTCCTGATTTGATTTAGTCTTGGGAACACCACTTAATTCTGATTTTCAATATGATATTTGGAAAGTGACAGTTGCCTAGCAAGAGGTGATGACATTATTTCCTTATTTAGTGAGAACCATGATTGGGGATTGAATTCAGTTGATTGCAAAAGGTTTTCTTGCTTGAGGACAAGCAAGAAGCTAAGTTGGGGGGAATTTGATAAGTGCTAAATTAATGATAAATTTCTATATAATTACAGCACTTATCAAGGGCAAAATGTTAGATTTATACCCCAACTTATCTCTTTTTAGTTTAAAATGTAGATCTTGTGATTATTTGATTCAAATTTGAATTTGATGCTATTTTGATAAGAAATCTGTTCATTTTGCAGATAAAAAGGAAATTTTTAAATTGAGTAACAAGATAGCAGCAAATACAGATAAGATCAGCAAGAGATCCAGCTAAAAAAGAGGGAAATTAGGAAAGCGCAGCAAATAAGGATATGATCAGCAAGAGATCAAGCTAAAAAAGAGGAAATCAGGAAAGCAGAAAACGGAGATCTGCGCTCCACCTGCGCTGAGCGCAAGTGAAGCGCAGGAATAAAAAACAATTTTGTTTCCTGCGCTTCATCTGCGCTGAGCGCAGGAACACGGAACCCTAATTTCCAATGGGCCAAAGCAAGGTTTCAACGGGCTTTCCAAAGTTCTATTTAAAGGACCTTTTGCAAAGATCGAAGGGAGGAGGAGATGGCGGAGCAGATCTGGAGCTAGAGAAGAGTGTGATAGTCTCTCTATTGGTTTGTAATGGCTACCATGGGTAGCTAAACCCTCCCATAGGATTGAATGTAGTCGATTCAATCCCCAATTATATTTTGGATCCTCTTTGTTATCTATGAATCTCTGTTTTTATAATATTGATGTTTCTATTATGTTCTTAATGCTTAACTTTTGCCTTTATGCCGGAGTTATGATATGATTTTATGGGGCGCACTGGAAAGTGGTTTCATGAAATAACAAATTAGATTAACAAATTAGATTAGACAAATTAGATTAGATTCAAGACTCATTATCCTTGGTTTTAATGATTAACAAATTAGATTAGATTAAAAGAAAACAGGTGCTACTAAGAAAGGTATTGTTTTGTTGATTGTGTTCTAGGATGAAATATTCATTTGAAGTATAAGAATCAGAAGAAGAAGAACCAGTGGAGTATCAGAAGAAGAACAAATCAGAAGAAGAACGAAGAAGAATCAGAAGATGAAGCAATACAGAATTTGAAGAAAAGCAAAGACTCAATCATCTGAAGCATATTCATCTGAAGCCCAGAAGAAAGCAAAGGAAGAAGAGATCCAAAATAAAAATGAAGCAACGGAAGCTACGGAAAAGAATAGAAAAGATTCAACTATCTGAAGACATAAAAGACTCAGACCGTCTCAAGACTCATCATCATCTAAAGCATATCCTCCATCTGAAGAGTGATTATCATCTGAAGACTTGACTTCGTCTGAAGAAGTGATTATCATCTGAAGACTCGAAGACAAACTGAAGACTTGACTCCGTATGAATCATACCTATCATCTGAAGAATGGAAGCTAATCAGAAGCAATCTGTATGACTGAAGGACTGAAGGCGTCAAAACCAAGAAATGTTCTTATGAAGATATTATCAAAGCATGAAGAACACTGTATCCAATGGACTACTTCATTTCGACACAAAAGTTAAGCGTACTTTTCTGCCTCGATCAAAAGACTTGCACAAATAAGGAAATCCTGCAACGACTGCTGCATCTGCAATCAAAAGGGTACTGTATACGCAGACATACTGCATCTGCTACTGTCCAAAAGCAAATCGGAAGTCTGGACAAGAATATATCGAGAAAGATGTTTGAACTAATATTATTTAATTCAACATCTATTCAAATATTAGAAGAACTAGAAGAGACAAAGATGAATAAATCTAGGATCGTCTGAAGTAAAGGAAGAAGCATTCTGCTGAATTAAAAGGAAGAATATTTCATCTAAAAGGAAGAAGCATTTTGCTCTAAACCATCTGAAGAGAAAAAGAAGCATTTCATCAAAAGAAGAAATCTTTGTTGAAAGCATTTCAATCTGAAGAATTAAAAGAAGCTTGAAGCTATCATCTGAAGGAAGTTATAAATGGCTTAACAGTCTGAAGAAATGAAACTCTCTGAATGCATGGAACATATTTCAACATAGAAGAAGTCACAACAGAAGCTGAGACCATATGATTCAACGGCTATAATATCATATGAGGAAATAGCAACAACAGTTATTGTTCTTGGGACAAGACACTTCACTCAAAGAAGAAAGAGGAAATTGTGTCAGGAGCAAATGAAAAGGAGAATATACAAATAAGCTAAAGGACAAACTCAACGAATACCTCTTCATACATACTCTAAAACAAAACAGAAGAAAGCTAAAGAAAGCAGAAGAAAAACAAGAGAGAGAAGAAGCATAAAAATATCAAGAAAATCTCTCAAAGGAGCTCATCAACAGAAGTGTCAGAACAAGATCGTCTGAACACTTATTTTTCTTAAGAAGAAGCAACCGTTTGAGAAACTATTACACAACGGCTATATGAGCCACATCATCATTATCTCAACGACATTATCAACCATCTTCAACGGCTATATTTCATCAGAACATATAAATAGCCTCAAGATTGAATTTGAAGATGTTGGCAAATCCTGCTAATCAGAGGTTGGCAAATCTTGCTAATCAGATGTTGGCAAATCTTGCTAATCAGATGTTGGCAATTCTAGCTAACCAGAAGTCGGCTGGCATGCTGGATGGTACAAAAGGCTTGCTTGCTCATTGAGAAGCATGAAAACCAATCGAGCCAACCAAACAGGGGGCTTTGTAGTCCACCAGAAAGAAATGGCTAAAGCACAATTTCATATCTTACCTAGCCAATTAGATGAGGGAGATTTACCTCACTTAGAAGACGAGATTGTACCAAATTCATACACTTGTATCTCTGTCTTACCCTTGTACTTAGAATTATTCATTGTATCCTGAGTAGTACTTAGTTAACCTCTAGTACAGGAAGAGATTAAGTTTATGTTTCGTGGAAACTTAAACTTAGTTTAGTTTATAAACACTTTATGTGTCTAAGAGCCTGGAGAGGCTTGGTGGAAGAAAGAATAATTGTGTGCCTGGAGAGGCCTTGTGTACTCGTTGAGCCTGGAGAGGCTTGTCTGTAAAAGAATACTGCACTGAGTTGCCTGGAGAGGCAGTTGAAAATAAAAGACTACTTGTGTTAGAGCCTGGAGTGGCTTGTCTGTAAAAGAATACTACACTGAGTTTCCCGGAGAGGCAGTTGAAAATAAAAGAATACTTGTGGTAGAGCCTGGAGAGGCTTGATAGAAAAGAATACTTGTATCTGTGGTTTCAGATAGTGGAAAATCAAGTGGTGGTTTGCCCTGGGACTGGATGTAGCTCACTGGGTTGGTGGGTGAACCAGGATAAATTTTGTGGCTAAGTTTTCTATCCCTTAAACTCCTTAATTTACAGCTTTATATTTCTGATGGAGATTGACCAGTATTTTTCATAATAAATTTAACACAACAATTTCAATAAACTAAGTTTTCCAAGATAATAACTCAATTAGTTAATCTTATATCGTTTGGAGTATTACAAAGAATATACTTTGAAGAACGTCTGAAATAACTCTTTGAAGTGAATCTGAAACAGTTTCAGTTCAGAAGTTAGAAGTACACTTCAGACGATGATCAATCATCTGAGGTTACTCAGAAACTGTTCTGAAAAGATTCTTTTTAATATCATTCAGAAGGTATCTTGAGATGCATCTGAATATCTAAATCAATTTAATAAAAAGTACAAACAAGTTTTTGATCTAGTCATCTTTTCTTAGTCTCTATGCTTGTCCTTCTTATATTCCGCAAATTAAGTATTAATTCTGATAATAAGCTTTTCTCACTAATTTGTTTTAATGAATTAATAACTTATGTTAAATATTTCCAAAATGGTAAAAATATTCAAAACACTATTCAACCCCCCTTTCTAGTGTTGCCTGTGGAACTAACACAAAGAACTTAACTTGGCATGCAAATGAACGAATCAAGGATGGCATGTTGAGACATCCCGCTGATTCTCCGCAATGGAGGAGGATAGATGATAAGTACCCCTCTTTTGGCGAGGAAGCAAGAAATCTTCCCCTTGCATTATCAATAGATGGAATGAATCTGCATGGTGTCCAATCTAGTACTCATAGCACATGACCGGTTGTATTGATAATATATAATCTACCTCCATGGATTTGTATGAAGCGCAAATACATGATGTTATCTGTGTCCAATCTAGTACTCATACATGATGTTGATATCTTAGTTCAAATTTAAATATAGTTATTTAACTACTATGTGTTTTACATTCTGTTATTGAAATTGTTAATGCATGTGTGCTTAAACTTGTGTGAAAATTAATTGTTGCATGTCATATGTATTTAAGTGTGATCAGCATACACTTTTAAGTTGAAGAGTCATGTATGTTAATAATTGTGATACGGCGCAACGTAAATCGTTGAATCATCAACCGGCTTCTCATAATCGGTACGATGCATTACTCTCCACACCGGTTCAGTGCACGTAACCATCTCTCATCAATGCTTGAAGCACGCCTGGTTCCCTATTTAAAAGGATTGGAAGATCAACATGGAAACTACACTTCATTCAATCCTTCCTCTAAAAAGCAAAGATTTTCTCAAGTAGCTCTCTCATTGAAAGTTCAAAAAGTTCTATCACTCCATGGCAAACATATCAGTATCTTCAAGTAACTCTGCTCCTTCAGTATTTGATGAGAAAATCATCCCCTGTAAGATGGTAAATCTCTCAGACTTTGATGAAGCAGATTACAAAATATTTGAATACTTCAATGCCACTGGATGGACACCATACTTCAACAACATCTCCTCCTCTTGGCATAAGGAAAGTGTGTTGGAGTTCTGGAACAACTCCAAGGTGGTGTCCAATCAGGAATGGACTGGGATTAAGACGGAGGTGATGGGAAAACCAATTTGTGTGGACTGCAACTTGATTGCTAAGGTGATCGGTATCCCTGTTAGAGGAGAAAATTTCTTTGAGAAATGGGAATCACTGAATGGTGGAACAGCTGTCTATGATGAACAATTGTTTGGCAGAAGACGCCTTGCTCCTTATAAGCATTCTCAACTTCTGGATATTCCCAGAACTCTCCTTGTTGTGCTGAACTGTTGCATTCTTCCAAAAGAAAGCAATAACTTGGTGCTCAGTCAGCTAGAAAGGTTTGTGATGGGTCATCTGCTGATGAAGAGGAGAATTAGTCTTCCTTTTGTCCTGCTGTATCAGATGATGTTCAGACAAGCATTGGGCAATGAGAACCTTTATCCCCACAACATCCTGATTATGAAAATATTAATGCACAAGGGCTTTCGTATGGATAGTCTCTTTGATCAACCGCCTCCTTACTTCTTCACTCCGGAAATGTATGCTTAGTTAGAGCAGACCTTATCTGAAAAATAAGAAGCTCTAGAGAACCAGGTGGCTATCCCTTCTCTCTTTGCATCCCAAGCCAAAGAGAAAAGAGTTTCAGTTCATCTGCGCACTCATGGAAGGTCAAGGATGGTATTGGGTGCATATAATCTGAAAAGGGTGCACAAGAGGGTGAATCGGCTTGCAAAAAGGCTGAAGAAGACTGAGAAGAAGCTACAAGAGCTCAAGTCTAAGAAGGAGAGTGAAAATGTTGCTGAGAACAAATTTGATGATCATTGATTCTGATTGTCCTGTCCTTGTTGATAATATAATTTTTTTCTTTTAATAACAATGTATATATATATATATAAACTGTTTCTTTGTTTCAAGTTATAATTTTTTTTATGATTTGGCATGCCTAACTGAATCTTTAACGCAAAACACTTCCTTAATTTTTAACAAATAGTACTGTTAGATAAAATCTATTCATAGGACAAAGATTAAAATCTATGCTCTAAAGATATCTTCTTAATGGTTAAAAAATTCAGTTAAGTAATATCAGATGCTACTGAAAGGTATTTTTAGTTTATGGAAACAGGATTTGAAGATAATCTTAAGAAGATCATTAGAAGGAAATATCGTCTGAAGAGATGAATCAAGGAAATATCGTCTGATAGAGTAGTTAATATAATATCATTTTATTTTCTGAACTTGTTCAGAAGGTTCCAAATGAACCTGTTGAAATTGTGGGTCGGAAATACTAAGATAATTAATATTCAACACTCTAAGACCACCTCAAAACTTGAGAGGCAAATATGACAAGATATCATCCTCATTTGCTGAACCTGTTCAGAAAGTTCTCAATGAACTTACTGAAATTGTGGGTCAGGAATGTTGAAGTGATTGATATTCAAGCCATTAAAAGTCTATCTCAATCCTTGAGGAATAAGTCGAGATGATTGTTAAAGGAATCTCTTTGAGCACAAAGGACAAGAAGCATGCTGAAGACAAGCAACAAGCTATCTCAGAAGATGGAAAGGACATGATGATCGAAAAGTAGTCAGAAAATATATAAAGCATGAAGATCAACATTATGTTGCTGATGTGCTACAGACAACTTCGGAAGATGAATATAACAAGACTGAATTTGAAGACAAAGTTGAGTCTCAGCAGATAAGTTCTTCAACTTAAGTTTTTTTTAAAAAAGCTTAGGCTCATGATTTCGTAAAAAATAACTGCCTCGGATTGATATTCTATATGCATGAATTTCTTAGCATCAAATTTTTTTTTTTGCCCTCATGATTGCAAATAAGTCATCTTTAAAATGGACAGTTATGATAACAATAACCGATGCTTTGAAAAGTCACAATTGCCAAAAGTTTTTGAAAATCGTAAACATTGATGGCTTTTCACCTGTCTGCTACATGACGCACGATCTCCCAAGTCGGCGTTACAACTGCTATCTTTAAGGGCTATCTGCGTCTATTTATACAAGACGAGGGAAGCAGTTCAAGCCTCATCACTCATCTCATTTCCTCTGCAACTTCTCATCTGTCTCTTTTAAGCTCTTGACTCCTCTCAAAATCTTCCAAAAGATTTATCTCTCTTACCTCCCTTATGGCGTCCTCAGCCACCATCTTCCAAACTCAAACTGTGAACTTTAAAAACCTGGCTAATGAAGGCTATGACATTGTTGAACTATTTGAGGGGGCTGGATGGCTACCATTCTTCGAAGCCACTGCAAATGGCATGAAGATAGTGTTCGGGAGTTTTGGAACACTGCGAGAGAAGTAGAGGAAAACAATAGAATTTGTATGAAAGCCCAGGTGCAGGGTCAAGAGATTATTGTTAACATTGCTATTCTGGAGGAAGTGCTAGGAGTTAAGGCTCAAGGCCCCAAGTTCTTTGATATCTGGGAAGATCATCATGGTGGTGCGGGAAGATTCAACAAGCTAATCTACTTTGAAACTGGGATGAAAGACATTCCCAAAATTCTCTTCAAAATCCTGCAGTGCTGCGTGATTCCAAGTGTGAGAGATAATCACATCTCCAAAATGGAGAGGTTCTGTGTTATCAATCTTCTGATGAAGAAGCAAATAAACCTTCCTTGGATCATTCTCTTCGACATGATAAGAAGAGAAAAGGATCTTTCTGAAATCCTTCCCCACAACACCATTATCATGAAGCTTCTCCAATATCACAGGGTTCACATTGAACACCTCTACAACCACAGGCATCCCAGCATCTTCAAGGTTAATGGTCAACCTGAAAGAAGACCAGCTGTGGAAGATCCTGAAGTCAAGAGGCTAAAGGTGGAGAACACCTTGCTACGCCAGAAGCTAGAGAAGACTCAAAGGCGTCAACTTAAGTTGAGAGAAGAAGCAGGGATTGAAGAAAAAGATGAAGCTAGTGGAAGCCAGTCTTCCAATTAATTCCTGTTACAATTGTTCAAAATTTTCTTTCTCTCAAAATGTTCTTAAAATTTTAATAAAGATCTTTCTTTTGTCAATGCATTAATCTTGGTATCAAGAATCTGAGAAATAATAATAATGGAGAAACAATTTTTTAATTAATAACAAAAGGGGAGAAATATTTACCTAACAAAATGTGTAAAGTCAAGTAAGAAAGAAACTCAGAAGATAACAAGCTATATCAAAATACTGTCATAACATGTGGTATCCTTACACTTCAATAAAGAATAACATGTGGTATCCCAAGATCTTCATGAGCAACAGACAATTAACAACTGTTGGTATCTAAAAGATTAACAACTGGTATCTGAAAAACTAACATTTGGCATCTAAACAATTAATGTTTTTCTCAGGGGGAGTTGATAATCTCTTTTACTGTGCTTTTGCTTAATCTGTTTCTTTTTAATAATGACAAAAAGGGGAGAAATATAACTAAACAAATTCACAAATTCCTGAAACAAATTCATGAAAGTAAAAATATTTTCAGAAATATAAGATGATAAAAGATATTTAGTTTAGGGGGAGTTTTCACTATTAACAAAGCCTAATCTGAAACATAACATAATCATTCTGTAACTTAAATCTTTTATGATATTTGTTAGTCATATCTAATTTGTCATCATTAAAAAGGGGGAGAATGTTGAGCCTCAGAATTAATTTAAGTATTTAAATTAGATTCAAGACTCATTATCATTGGTTTTAATGACTAACAAATTAGATTAGATTAAAATAAAACAAGTGCTACTAAGAAAGGTATTGTTTTGTTGATTGTGTTCTAGGATGAAATATTCATCTGAAGTATAAGGATCAGAAGAAGAAAAACTAGTGGAGTATCAGAAGAAGAAGAACAAATCAGAAGAAGAACGAAGAAGAATCAGAAGATGAAGCAATACAGAATCTGAAGAAAAGCAAAGACTCAATCATCTGAAGCATATTCATCTGAAGCCCAGAAGACAGCAAAGGAAGAAGAGATCCAAAATAAAACTGAAGCAACGGAAGCTACGGAAAAGAATAGAAAAGATTCAACTATCTGAAGACATGAAAGACTCAGACCATCTCAAGACTCATCATCATCTGAAGCATATCCTCCATCTGAAGAGTGACCATCATCTGAAGACTTGACTTCATCTGAAGAAGTGATTATCATCTGAAGACTCGAAGACAAACTGAAGACTTGACTTCGTCTGAAGAAGTGATTATCATCTGAAGACTCGAAGACAAACTGAAGACTTGACTCCGTATGAAGCATACCTATCATCTGAAGAATGGAAGCTGATCAGAAGCAATCTGTATGACTGAAGGACTGAAGGCGTCAAAACCAAGAAATGTTCTTATGAAGATATTATCAAAGCATGAAGAACATTGTATCCAATGGACTACTTCATTTCGACACAAAAGTTAAGCGTACTTTTTTGCCTCGATCAAAAGACTTGCACAAATAAGGAAATCTTGCAACGACTGCTGCATCTGCAATCAAAAGGGTACTGTATACGCAGACATACTGCATCTGCTACTGTCCAAAAGCAAATCAGAAGTCTGGACAAGAATATATCAAGAAATATGTTTGAACTAATATTATTTAATTCAACATCTATTCAAATATCAGAAGAACTAGAAGAGACAAAGATGAATAAATCTAGGATCGTCTGAAGTAAAGGAAGAAGCATTCTGCTTAAGTACAAAGGAAGAAGATTTCTGCTAAAAGGAAGAAGCATTTTGCTCTAAACAATCTGAAGAGAAAAAGAAGAATTTCATCAAAAGAAGAAATCTTTGTTGAAAGCATTTCAATCTGAAGAATTAAAAGAAGCTTGAAGCTATCATCTGAAGGAAGTTATAAATGGCTTAACAGTCTGAAGAAATGAAACTCTCTGAATGCATGGAACATATTTCAACATAGAAGAAGTCACAACATAAGCTGAGACCATATGATTCAACGGCTATAATATCATATGAGGAAATAGAAACAACAGTTATTGTTCTTGGGACAAGACACTTCACTCAAAGAAGAAAGAGGAAATTGTGTCAGGAGCAAATGAAAAGGAGAATATACAAATAAGCTAAAGGACAAACTCAACGGATACCTCTTCATACATACTCTAAAAGAAAACAGAAGAAAGCTGAAGAAAGCAGAAGAAAACCAAGAGAGAGAAGAAGCATAAAAATATCAAGAAAATCTCTCAAAGGATCTCATCAACAGAAGTGTCAGAACAAGATCGTCTGAACACTTATTTTGCTTAAGAAGAAGCAACCGTTTGAGAAACTATTACACAACGGCTATATGAGTCACCTCATCATCATCTCAACAGCATTATCAACCATCTTCAACGACTATATTTCACCAGAACATATAAATAGCCTCAAGATTGAATTTAAAGATGTTGGCAAATCCTGCTAATCAGAGGTTGGCAAATCTTGCTAATCAGATGTTGGCAAATCTTGCTAATCAGATGTTGGAAATTCTAGCTAACCAGAAGTCGGCTGGCATGCTGGATGGTGGAAAATGCTTGCTTGCTCATTGAGAAGCATGAAAACCAACCGAGCCAACCGAACAGGGGACTTTGTAGTTCACCAGAAAGAAATGTCTAAAGCACAATTTCATATCTTACCTAGCCAATTAGAAGAGGGAGATTTACCTCACTTAGAAAACGAGATTGTACCAAATTCATACACTTGTATCTCTGTCTTACCCTTGTACTTAGAATTATTCATTGTATCCTGAGTAGTACTTAGTTAACCTCTAGTACATGAAGAGATTAAGTTTATGTTTCGTGGAAACTTAAACTTAGTTTAGTTTATAAACACTTTATGTGTCTGAGAGCCTGGAGAGGCTTGGTGGAAGAAAGAATAATTGTGTGCCTGGAGAGGCCTTGTGTACTCGTTGAGCCTGGAGAGGCTTGTCTGTAAAAGAATAGTGGACTGAGTTGCCTGGAGAGGCAGTTGAAAATAAAAGAATACTTGTGTTAGAGCCTGGAGAGGCTTGTCTGTAAAAGAATACTACACTGAGTTGCCTGGGGAGGCAGTTGAAAATAAAAGAATACTTGTGGTAGAGCCTGGAGAGGCTTGATAGAAAAGAATACTTGTATCTGTGGTTTCAGATAGTGAAAAATCCAGTGGTGGTTTGCCCTGGGACTGGATGTAGCTCACTGGGTTGGTGGGTGAACCAGGATAAATTTTGTAGCTAAGTTTTCTATCCCTTAAGCTCCTTAATTTACAGCTTTATATTTCAGATGGAGATTGAACAGTGTTTTTCATAATAAACTTAACACAACAATTTCAATAAACTAAGTTTTCCAAGATAATAACTCATTCAGTTAATCTTATATCGTTTGGTGTATTACAAAGAATATACTTTGAAGAACGTCTGAAATAACTCTTTGAAGTGAATTTGAAACAGTTTCAGTTCAGAAGTTAGAAGTACACTTCAGACGATGATCAATCATCTGAGGTTACTCAGAAATTGTTCTGAAAAGATTCTTTTTAATATCATTCAGAAGGTATCTTGAGATGCATCTGAATATCTAAATCAATTTAATAAAAAGTACAAACAAGTTTTTGATCTAATCATCTTTTCTTAGTCTCTATGCTTGTCCTTCTTATATTCCGCAAGTTAAGTATTAATTCTGATAATAAGCTTTTCTCACTAATTTGTTTTAATGAATTAATAACTTATGTTAAAGATTTCCAAAATGGTAAAAATATTCAAAACACTATTCAACCCCCCCTTTTAGTGTTGCCTGTGGAACTAACACAAAGAACTTAACTTGGCATGCAAATGAACGAATCAAGGATGGCATGTTGAGACATCCCGCTGATTCTCTGCAGTGGAGGAGGATAGATAATGAGTACCCCTCTTTTGGCGAGGAAGCAAGAAATCTTCCCCTTGCATTATCAACAGATGGAATGACTCTGCATGGTGTCCAATCTAGTACTCATAGCACATGACCGGTTGTATTGATAATATATAATCTACCTCCATGGCTTTGTATGAAGTGCAAATACATGATGTTATCTATGTTGATATCGGGACCCAGACAACCGGGTAATGATATAGATGTGTACTTGGCACCATTGATTGAATACTTGAAGCTATTGTGGGATACTGGAATAGATGTCTATGATGGCCACAAAGAAGAATCTTTTCAGTTGAGGGCGATGCTGTTTGGAACAATTAATGATTTCCCGGCCTATGGTATTGATGCAAATAGAAAAAAATGTGTGCGAGAGTGTTATTAGCACGTTACTGAATGTCAAAGGTAAAACCAAGGATAGGTTAAATGCAAGATGGGACTTGTTGGCAATGGGTATAAGGAAAGAATTGGTCCCAGACAAAAGGGGATCACATACATATCTTCCCCTAGCGGCTTATACTCTTAGCAAGAAAGAAAAAGTTATTTTTGCATGTTCCTGCAGGGAGTCAAAGTTCCAAAGGGTTTTTCCTCTAATATTAGAAATCTAGTATCACTGAAAGAACAAAGATTGAAAGGTGTGAAGTCTCATAATTGTCATGTTCTTATGGGTCATTTGCTTCCGGTTGCAATACGCTCCATTCTTCCAAATAAAGTGCGTGTTACAATAACTAAACTGTGTCATTTCTTCAGAGCTATTTGTAGGGAGTATCAAGATGTTTTTCCTAGAGAGGTAAGTACTTTGCCTCCGGACCGGGAGATAGAGTTCACCATAGACTTGGTACCGGGCATGGGGCCCATTTCCAAGGCACCCTACAGAATGTCCCCACTAGAGCTTAGTGAGCTTAAGACTCAATTAGAAGACCTTATAGCTAAGAGGTTCATTAGGCCTAGTGTGTCACCCTGGGGAGCACCAGTGCTCTTGGTGAAAAAGAAGAATGGGAGTATGAGGTTGTGTGTAGACTATAGGCAGTTAAATAAGGTTACCATTAAGAATAAGTATCCCTTACCCAAGATAGATGACCTCCTAGATCAGCTTAGAGGGGCTTCAGTCTTCTCTAAGATAGACTTGAGGTCTGGTTATCACCAGATCAGGATTAGAGGTGAGGATATACCCAAGACTGCCTTTAGAACTAGATATGGGCACTATGAGTATTTGGTGATGCCTTTTGGCTTAACCAATGCTCCTGTCGTATTCATGGATTACATGAATCGGATTTTCAGGCCCTACCTTGACCAATTTGTTGTTGTGTTCATCGACGACGTCTTGATCTATTCTAGGAGCTTAGAAGAGCATGAGCGACACCTCAGGGTCATTTTGGGGATTTTGAGAGAGAAGAAGTTGTTTGCTAACCCAGAGAAGTGTGAGTTTTGGATGGATAGGGTCCATTTCTTAGGACATGTAATCTCTAGGGAAGGTGTGTCTGTTGACCCTAGCAAGGTAGAAGTCGTCCTTGAATGGGAAAGGCCTAAGACCATTACGGAGATTAGGAGTTTCCTAGGATTGGCCGACTACTACTGGAGATTCATTAGGGGATTCTCCCAGCTAGCCTTGCCACTCACTAGATTGACTCGTAAGGGTCAAGCTTTTGTGTGGAACGAGAAGTGTGAGAGGAGCTTCTTAGAGCTCAAGGAGAGGTTGACCACCGCCCCGGTACTTGTGTTACCGGATTTGTCCAAAACCTTTGAGGTTTATAGTGATGCCTCTGGGAAGGGGCTAGGATGCGTTTTGATGCAGGATAGGAAGGTAGTGGCCTATGCCTCTAGGCAGTTGAGACCCCATGAAGAGAATTACCCCACCCATGACTTAGAACTAGTAGCTGTGGTTTTTTACCTCAAAATTTGGAGGCATTACCTCTATGGTGTGAAGTTTGAGGTATTTAGTGATCATACGAGCTTGAAATACCTCTTTGATTAGAAAGAACTCAACATGAGGCAGAGGAGGTGGATGGAGTTCCTTAAGGATTATGATTTCGAGTTGAGATACCACCCGGGCAAAGCCAATATAGTGGCTGACGCCTTCAGTAGAAAGTCCCTCCATGTATCCTCTATGATGGTACATGAGTTGAGTCTATTGGAGGAGTTTAGGAACTTAAGCCTTAATGTTGAGGTCGAAGAGGGTAGTTTAAGGCTTTACAGGTTAGAGGTCACCAATGAACTTAGAGCTCTGATTAGGGAGGCCCAGAGTTCGGACTTAAGTCTCCAAGATAGGATAGGGCAACCAGGTTTCTCGAAGTCGAAAGAGGGGATGATTCTCTTCCAAGGGAGAGTTTGTGTCCCTAAGGGGGGTAGTCTCAGGCAACAGATTTTAGAAGAGGCCCACAGGGGCAAGTTTTCAATACATCCTGGCACCACATAGATGTATCAAGACTTGAGGAGGATGTTTTGGTGGGATGGCATGAATAGAGGGATAGCAGAGTTTGTCTCTAGGTGTTTAGTGTGCCAACAAGTCAAGATTGAGCATCAGAAACCCTCAGGTACCCTGTTACCTTTAGATATACCCGAGTGGAAGTGGGAGAGTATAGCTATGGATTTTGTGGTAGGGTTACCTCGAGTCCAAGAGGGATTTGATGCCATCTGGGTCATTGTGGACCGACTGACGAAGTCGGCCCATTTCCTACCAATTAGGAATACCTATTCCCTGAGTAAGTTAGCAGACCTGTATGTTAAGGAGGTTGTTAAGCTCCATGGCATTCCCTCTAACATCATATCAGATAGGGACCCTAGGTTTACCTCTAGGTTTTGGAGTGCGCTCCATCATGCCTTCGAGACTAAACTCAGGTTTAGCACCGCTTACCACCCTCAGACTGACGGTCAGTCTGAGAGGACTATCCAGACCTTAGAGGATATGCTTAGGGCTTGTGTTTTAGAGGAGCAGGGTAGTTGGGATAGGTACCTTCCTCTTATAGAGTTTGCCTACAACAATAGTTTTCATAGTAGTATAGGCATGGCACCCTACGAGGCTCTGTATGGTAGGAAGTGTAGATCTCCTTTGTGTTGGTTTGAGGTCGGTGAGAGAACCCTGTTAGGTCCGGAGTTAGTACAAGAGACCACAGAAAAGATCAGAGTCATTAGGGAAAAGCTTGTTACTGCCCAAAGCCGACAGAAAAGCTATGCTGACAAGATGAGAAAGGATTTAGAGTTTGAGGAAGGAGATGTGTTTTTAAAAGTCACTCCCGTCATAGGCATTGGACGAGCCATTAAAGCTAAAAAGCTCAATCCTAGATTCATTGGTCCATTCCAAATCCTGCAGAGGGTTGGCCCTCTGGCCTATAGGATAGCCTTACCCCCTCACTTGTCCCGCATCCATGATGTATTCCACGTTTCTCAGCTCAGAAAGTATGTACATGACCCTTCACACATCATCAACTTTGACTCGGTACAATTGAGGGAGGACCTCGCAGTCCCCACTAGACCTGCATGGATTATTGACAGAAGTGTTAAGACACTGAGGAATAAGACAATCCCCTTGATGAAGGTGTTTTGGGAGGGTCAGATGCTTGAAGAGGCTACTTGGGAGAAAGAGGATGACACCAGCTCTCAATTTCCAGAGTTATTCAGTTAAGGTAAGGATTTTTGTTCATTCCTCTCGTAGGCCAATTTTGGGGACAAAATTGTTTTAAGGGGGTAGGATTGTAACATCCCAATAATTACGACTAATTACGCATAAGAGACTTTAGAATATTGGTTTTGAGCATAATAATGTGAAAAAGGTGAGGAAAACATAGGAGGAAAGATTAGGAGTAAAAACTAAGAAAAACCATGTTTCAGCATTCTCGCTCAAGCGAGACTCACTCGCTTGAGCGAGTTATGTAGCAACAATTTGAAAATGAGGTTCTGCATATCTCGCTTAAGCGAGAACCGGCTCGCTCAAGCGAGATGCAGGGGGAGTTTTAGGGGCTCTCTGGACGTTTTTTCGCTTGAGCGAAAAGGGCTCGCCCAGCGAGAAACTTCCAGAGAGGGGGTAATTTCTGGTCCATTCTCGCCCAAGCGAAAATGTCTCGCTCAAGCGAGAATGTGAAAAGAAAGTTTTCCCGACCCTCACGCTCAAGCGAGAATATCTCGTTTGAGCGAGAACCCACTTACAGGTTTAAAAGTCTTAGTTAGGGCACCGTATTCAGTACTCTTCTTCTTCTTTCTTTTCAATCTTAGAGAGAGATAGAGAAATTCTAGAGGGAAGGAGAACCTTTGGATCTTGGAGCAAGGATTTCAAGGCCTAGGATTATTCATCCAACCTTTCCCCAACCTTCGTTCATCTATTTGGACTTCATTGGAGGTGAGTATAACCCACACACTCATATTACTATGGATGATTTTCTCTTGTATGCACCCCCTTCTTCCAATTCTTCTTCTTAACTCTTATGCTTGATGATTATATAACATTTTACCTGTTGTTGACACAAGAGTTTGTAGTTTATGGTATGAGAACATGTGTAGAAGGGATTTTCCCAAGTTACGGTTTACTTTTGATCTTATCATTGAATATTATTGTGTATGTTCTTGTACCTTTGGTGTTAAAGCTTCGCATTTATGGCCTTTGGCCTAGTTAAATCAAATAAAGATGAAAATATAATTCAGTTGATGTTTTAAGACTTGGGGGATTAGTATCCAATTAATAAGGGTGATTAATACCCAGGGTGATTAGTGCCCAGTGGTGGTGATTAGTGCCCAAGGGAGACGTTCCTTGTAGTTTGAGCTCAGGTCTAGCCACACAGTTATTTAAGTGATAAGAACCTGCCGGATGGGTTATTTCGGTCATGTGCATTCATATTTATTGAGATTATGTTGAGATATTAATTGTTACAATACTTGTATTACTTGACGCATCATTTGTGTTTATCCCTGCACTGCATACTGCATGGTTATGTTCACTGAGACAATTTGTCTCACCACACATTTTGTGGACCACCATCTAGATGCGCAGGTACCCTCATGCACCGGCCCATGAGCTAGGAGCTTGGAGTGGCTATCATATTTTGTTATGGATTTCAGGATTTTTATTAGCTTTTGTTAGCCCTTGACTTTTGTATTCTGATGTATAGATTGACTATTTTGTGAGGATATGACTGTACATGTGTGTTTCCTCTGTCCCTCTTGCCAGAACACATGTACGGGGGTATCATCAGCCCATTTACTATGTAATGAATAGTTGTAGCCTTGAAGGCCTTATGAGGTACATGTAATTAATACTTCCTTTCATATATCATTTAAGTGAACGTTGGTAACTTGAATTATATATGGTTATGTTTTTCGATATCTATATGACGCGAAATAATTTCAGAAAAATTCGGGATTTGGTTTCCAACAGACTAAATCCTCGGATTAGAAATTAGGACGTTACATTAAGAATCGCAGTCAGTCTGAGGGTTATATGGTTGAAAGGTACATAGTTGAAGAAGCTGTTGAGTTTTGAACATAATACCTTAGTGGTGTTAACTCCATAGGGCTTACGGCCTCTAGACACAACAAAAGCTTAGAATTAGGAGGGATTGGGGCAAGTGAATTCATAAGTATTCAAAGAGTGGAATGGGTTAGAGCACACCTTTATGTCTTGCATAATGATGATGAGGTAGAGTCGTATGTTGAAATTCACAATGAGATACTTCGGCACTCTAATCCTTACAAAGGAGACAATTGGATCACAAGAGAACACAATCGAAGCTTTATCACATGGTTTAAGTCTAGGATTTTTCATGACATTAACCACAATAATTCTTCAGTCTCGACTAGACTAAATTTTTTAGCATATGGTCCAAGTTTTCATGTAATATCTTACAAAGCTTACATGATTAATGGCTACACTTTCTACACAAAGGACCATGATGATAGAACAACAGTTCAAAATAGTGGTGTGACTTTAATTGCCCAAGCATTGCATATGTCAAGTGCAACAGATAGAAATCCAGTATATGCAAATATGTCCTATTTTGGGGTCATTGATCGCATATGGGAATTGGATTATACTAACTTCTAATTGCCTGTGTTTGGTTGTAAGTGGGTCGACAATAATAGTGGTGTTCAGGTTGACAACCTTGGCTTCATGCAAGTTAATTTTAGCAAGGAGGGGTACAGAGATGAACCATTTATCCTAGCATCCCAGGCTAAGCAAATTTTTTATGTTAATGATCCCGCAGACATGAATTGCTCCATAATGATGTTAAGTAACAAATTCACTAACGAACCAAATATGGATGATGACCAACTGGAGGATGTTGAAGATGATCCTTTTGTTACGACAACACACCTATTACAAGGTGACTCCACAACAGATGATGTGTGCTACACTAGACCGGACCACGATGAGGGTATTTGGATCAACCCATCAATTCGTATTAGAAATCGACCCACAAGTTTCAAACCAACCACAAAAAGAAAAAGAATGAGTTAGTCAATGTATGCATGTTTATACATACTTAAATAGCATATTTTTTCTTGTATACTTTTAAAAGAATTTATTAATTAATCTCTTATATTTTTGATGCAGCTATCATGTCAGACTCGGTGCGACACCCCTAGTTACTACTAAGAATGTCACATGTGTTGCACGTGACAAACGGGAATATTATACAAGTCGGTAAAAATGCAAAATTATTTTTTTTTTGAAATAGGTTGAAGCGTTATTAAGTTGTATATTATGAAACATTCTTTCATTACTTGTAAAATTTATTTTTCAAAAGCGTTGAAGAGTTATTACGTTGTATACACATAAATTCATTTAACATACACATCACATGTATGGATAAATAGTGCATTTTTAAGTACAAATATAAACCATTGTACGCACAAAGCTTACAAAACCACAAGATATAAACATGAGTTCTAGAAGTGAAATAAATAATCAAAGCGACCTCAATACGAAAATACAAAACGGAGATCACAAGACTCAGAGCTGATCACAACTAGACTCAAGGTACAACTACTCTACTCCTCGTCGCTCGGCAGAGAGAGATCCTCCTCCGGGTCCTCCTCCGGGTACTCCTCATCTGACGAGTCATCAATGATGATCATCCTCATTGCATCTGAAAGAGGCCGATCTCGCGCATCAGAACATAAGGAACGGGAACCGGATGCCTCCGAAGCAGGTGAGTATCGCGGGGAATCCGAACCGATGAGATCTGCTACACGTGACGAACGGGATGCCACCAAAGATGCCTGGAGATGACGGGACCGACGAAAAGTAGTATAGTGCACCAAGTTTGGCGGCGTCTGAAACTCTAGCGTCAACGGAACAAAAAAATCGATCTCTGGCAGCAAAGGGAGGTCGGGGTGAGTAATGATAATGCGAACCTTCCCAGTGAAGACACACCTCCTAGGTACGTCCGTCACCCTCCATGTTACCCTCGGCATCCATCGAAGCTCCACTCGCATAGAAGTCATGTTGCGGGTCTTCGATGCTAGCTAACGTCGTAAAAGAAAAGGTACAACCAAACAACAAGCAAACAGAAAACAAAGGATGGGTGAGAACACATCGCATGAACTCACGTGGTATAGGATATAGAGTCTAGAGCACACACACAAGGAAAATTCACACAATTCAACCAAAAAAGCACATACACACGTCGTCATCATGATGCACACAGCCTATTGCATACTTTGAAATCATGACACTATTTATGATGCATGAGGGCCCGGGGAAAATCACCACCACAGTGCACACAGCAACTGCCCGACCTATATGTACAACGTATCAGGAGTTAGAGTCTGTACTAGCATCGGTACAAAGAGCCTTGCTTATATTTTCTTTTGGCCAAATTTCTTTTGTGAACCTTCCAGACAATCTCAACTGACCCCGAAACCTTGAGAGCGAAAGGATAGTCAAGCTTGATCTCCATTGAACTCGACAGTAGGGAGCTAGCCTACGTCCCCTGATGTTCATTCTGGAACTCAACTATCCTTAGGGTTGGCGTCTTGTTTTGAGGACCCGCTGGAGTTCTTTGCAAAACCTAGCGCACCCTTCCCAACCAGTTTCACACAGTACCAATCGTGTCAATGCCATATTAGGTCGTAAGGTTTTCAACCTTGAATATCATCAATGCTTTATGATGCATGTCACACATTCAATGCTTTTCAGCATACGCATCCTTACAGGTAAAGCCCATTGAATCCTTCCACGTGACCACTCCCCGTGGCACGACTCTAATTCAATGTCTTTCCTTCACAAGGAGAACCGAACCTCATCTCGGGTTAATCCGCACTCTCTCTCACTAAGCTTCTTAAGTCTTATGCAAGAAGAGTGTGTTTGTTATAAGCTTTTAGGGTAAATTGTATTCATTTGTCTTTAAAACCAATGATCACTTTTCACTTAAGTCCTATAGCTTACTAAGCCTTATGGGTATGTTTTATAAATAGCACTACACATCTTAATTCATCTTATGTGTATGATTAAGGTTAAGTTTAATCCTTAATCATGGTTAATCTTCCTTAATTAGACTATAATTAAGGCTAATCCTTCTTAATTAAGTCTTAATCATGTTATTAACACCTCATTAATGATTGATAATTAAGATTAATTTATGATCTTGGGTGATTAGGACTTAATTAGTTTAGGCCTTGATCTATTAACATAAGAGAGTTGATCTATTAACTTAAGAGAGTTGAACTATTAACTTAAGAGAGTTGGACTATTAACTTAAGAGAGTTGAACTATTAACTTAAGAGAGTTGATCCATAAGCACGTCCTGTGCTTAAGGAGGGCGCTCCAGGGAAGCGCCCTTGTTGTCTAAAACAAGGGCGCTCCAAGGAAGCTCCCTCCCATGAAGACGCTACACGAGGGCGCTTCCATGTTTTTTTTAGCGCCCTCTTTTGGCTTCTGCACGCCCTCCTTTTAATGACCAAACAAGAGCAGTTTCTATTAGTGCGCACTGAAGCGCCCTTTTATGATGCACGGGAACGCCCTTGAAGGCCTTTCTTGGCATAGTTTTCATTCAAGAGACTCAAGCAAGAATGAGAGTGGGTGTGTGAGTTATACTCACCTTTATGGAAGCTCACAGAGATGAGAAGAGAGGTTGGGGAAAGCTAGGGTTAGAGATCCTCGGCGTCTCCTCCTTCTTCTTGGCTTCAATAGTCACTTCCTCTCACTAGAAACCTCCTCTCTCTCTCTCACTCTCTCTCTAGACGGAAAAGGAAGAAGAAAGAATGAGGGAAATGGTGCCCTAATTGTGTTTTAAAGACTGGGACGCGTGGTCTCGCTCAAGCGAGATCTTTTCGCTTGAGCGAGTGCACAGAGAATTTCCTGAAATCGCATTCTCGCTCAAGCGAGAAGCCTCTTGCTTGAGCGAGAATGCTCCAAAGAGCATTCCCCCTCTCTGGATTAATTTCGCTTGAGCGAGACCTTCCTTGCTTGAGCGAAATTTTTCTAGAGAATGACCCTTCTCTGACTGAATTTCGCTTGAGCGAAACCCTTCTTGCTCAAGCGAAATTCTTCCAGAGAGCACTCAATCGCTCCCCTGCTTCTCGCTTAAGCGAGAGCCTCCTTGCTCAAGCGAGAAAACCAGAACTCAAATTTTGCAAGTTTTACTGATATGCTCGCTCAAGCGAGATCTTCTCGCTTGAGCGAGAACATCAGAACCCAAAAATCCTGATTTCACACTTAACCCATTCTAACTCAATTCCACCTACCTTTTTTCTGATCCTTTCTGACACCAACCTATCCTCATCTTTAAACCTTATAATTTTCTCTGTCTCACGGTGTGATTTCCTCTAAATTCAGTCTACAGACGATTGACTACACTTGGCTATTCTTTAAAAAAATTCTCCTAAGACTCATTACTTTTTAGTAGATTAACCAAATTCTTGTTTAGATTCACTCTTTAATCCCCCAACTTCTCCTCCTACTTCTAACCTCTCTCTCTTGGTAGGATTCACAGCCTAAGGCTTCTACTATATTTGTTAGGCTCTACTTTTTGGGATGTTACATTATCAACTAGTTCTACCAAGCACTATTGAAAAGAAGTTAATACTTCAAAAGCCCCAATAACCCAACACCTAACTAACTGTGGAAAGCTTGGTGAAATTTTCCCTCGGGCTTTCGCTTCATGTCTTGTTTGCATAATACTGGTAGCAAATGATTGTGTTGTAAATGTTTCATTGTCTTATACACAACTTGAGAACTTTGGCTCTCATTACCGCTGGACTCATGTGGTTATGAGGAGAATTATTTTCATAATTTCATTTACTGCAAAAGAGGAAGCTTTCAAAGAAAGGAATGGTAGGAAAAAAAATCACCTTTAAATAATACTCAATGAAAAAGAAAGGCCTTGAAAGCAATAATTTCCACACTACTTGCGCGAAAGAAGCCTGAAAAAAATGCTACGCCTCTGCCTCATTTTTTTTATGGATCCTCTGCCTCATTTTGTTATACATTGTTTCTTCTCTTAATAATGGGTGATATGGCTGCATGTGGGTGGTTAGATGAATTATACGGTGGAGATTCACTAAACTGCACACAACTGCAGTAAATCTCAAATGCATGTAATCCGAATCAAAATAGTAATTAGGTTCATGGAGGCTCGATAGGTTGCTAACACAAGTTTTGGGGTTTCTCCAATTAATTTGGGTGTATGAATGTACCCAAAAAAATGGATAAATGGTCCCCACCCCTATGAAGGAGGGTGTGCGTGTTGCACACACGACACATAGACCTGGATGGAGTCTATAGTATGGCCACAAAATTCCCAAATATCAATTTCCGCATTTTACAAAATCAAATTGGCCACGAAACATACAAGTAAGAAAACAAATTGCCCCATTTTTCTGGTTTCTGGCATTGTGCGTGCTCAAGCCTCATCTCATCTCATCTCATCTCATCTATGGCTTCCCTTTTGGGCAGCGGCGTCTCCCCTTTACCTCCTCAGCCCACTCGCGAAGCCAAGCTCACAAAATCCCTTCTTCATCAAAAAGCGCCTAGGCTCGTAAAGGTTCGCGCCGACGTCGGTTACGATCAAGGCAAATCCACAACCTCCGACGAGAAGATCCGCGAAATTCTCCGCAACCGCGACTACGACAAGAAATTCGGTTTCACTGTGGACATCGATTCGTTCTCCATCCCCAAGGGTCTCTCGAAAGAGACAATCCGACTGATATCCACTTTGAAAGAGGAACCCGATTGGATGCTTGAGTTCCGTTTAAAGGCCTTCGACAAATTCTTGAATATGAAAGAGCCTAACTGGTCCGATAACAGGTACCCCGCTATTGATTTTCAAGATATATGCTACTACTCTGCCCCTAAGAAGAAACCCTCTCTCAACAGCCTCGACGAAGCCGACCCTGAACTTCTTAGGTACTTTGACAAACTGGGTGTCCCCCTCAACGAGCAGAACCGTTTGGCTAATGTCGCGGTCGACGCTGTTTTGGACAGCGTCTCAATTGCAACCACCCATAGGAAGACTCTTGAGAAGGCTGGTGTTATCTTTTGTTCTATCTCTGAGGCTATTAAGGAGTACCCTGATTTGGTTAGAAAATATTTAGGGAGGGTCGTGCCTAGTGAGGATAACTATTACGCAGCTCTCAACTCTGCGGTGTTTAGTGATGGCTCCTTTTGTTATATTCCTAAGGATACTAAGTGCCCTATGCAGATTTCTACTTACTTTAGAATCAACGCCTTGGAAACTGGCCAGTTTGAGAGGACTTTGATTGTGGCAGATGATAGGAGTTTTGTGGAATATTTGGAGGGATGCACTGCGCCTTCTTACGATAGGAACCAACTCCATGCTGCTGTTGTGGAGTTGTATTGTGGTGAAAGTGCAGAGATCAAGTACTCCACTGTGCAGAATTGGTATGCTGGGGATGAGCAAGGGAATGGTGGCATATACAATTTTGTAACCAAGAGAGGACTGTGTGCCGGGGCACGCTCTAAGATATCGTGGACGCAAGTGGAAACGGGATCTGCTATCACTTGGAAATATCCCAGTGTTGTTTTGGAGGGAGATGATACTGTTGGGGAATTTTATTCTGTTGCTTTGACTAATAATCATCAACAAGCAGATACGGGGACCAAGATGATACACAAAGGGAAGAATACCAAGAGTAGGATTATATCCAAGGGTATATCGGCTGGGAATTCGAGGAACTGTTATAGAGGGCTCGTTCAAGTTCAGTCCAAGGCAGAGAATGCTCGAAACTCCTCTCAGTGTGACTCAATGCTTATTGGTGATAATGCAGCGGCCAATACCTATCCTTATATCCAGGTAACATTTTTGCAAATCGTTTCCTTTTTTGTTCACCCTTATCTATTCACACTATCAATGCTTCTGTTATATCCGTAACTTTGAATCAGCAAAATATAAGCTAAGATTACTAACGTAGGTTAATTAAGGCTGTGTTTGGTTTAACGTTGGAACGTGATAAACTCACGTTTCCAACGGTACAAATAATTCTCTTAGGAAAATAAGGTCGTTCTGAAAAATTGGGAAGGTGAACTTGAGAAAGGAGAATTTGGAAATGAACCAAACTTTATCATATTGAAATAACTGAATGGAGAAGGAAACAAGTTATGGAAGAAATCCTTATGATAATAATAATATGGAAAAGTAATCCTAAATGTATTGGATAATATAATAGTATATCAACATATTGTGGCCATCAGTCCATCAATTTAAAGGAATCGGATTAACCCCAAGGGGTTGGTAAGTGGAGCAAGACAGGGTATCGTATCTGACAGGTCGCAGGTTTGAACCCCCACTTGTCCCTTTGGAGTGAGGTAAAATGTAAGTACCTCTGTAAGCAAGGTAGTTAAAATCGCAATTTTACTCGTAAAATCGCCGATTTTACGATTTTTTTCGCTTGAACGATCTCGCGCACAAGAAAGATCGGAGACGACGTGAAATCGTAAAATCGCCGTGAAAGATCGTAGAATCGGTGGGATCGTGCGATCCCACCGAGTAAGGTTACCCGTCAATTTTAAATGACCCGAGAATGTATCAGACCCGATTCTCGACCCCTTTCAGCGCGATTTGAACCCTAATCGAGCCAGTTTCTTCTTCTGCATCTCAACGTTTCTTTCTCTGTTGCTGTCTTCCCCTGATGTGTCTTCCTCTGTGAGTTTCTTCCTCTGCTGCCTTGCTTTCTCTGTTTGCGTTTCATCGGCGGCCCCCTCTCTGCTGCTTCTCTGCTGGGTGCGAAACTACTGCTCTGGTGCGTTTTTTGTTCTCTGCCTTGCTTTCTCTGGTGCGTTTTTTGTTCTCCTGCGTTTTTTGCTCTGCTGCGTTTTTCCTCTGCAACTGCGAAACTGTCTCTGTTCTGAAACTTAGCTTTTTTAGGTCATTAGCATTAGGTAATTTTAACTTTCAAGCAAGGTAGTTAAAATCGCCGATTTTACTCGTAAAATCTGGGTTGACCGATCCCGTGCACAGAAAAGATCGGGATCGCAATGGGATCGTAGGATCGACGAGGAAGATCGTAGGAACGGTAGGATCGCGCGATTTCACCGAGTTTCCTTACCTTAGAAATTTAAAAGAAAAGGTTCGGACCCTAATCTCAGTTTCTTCTTCTGCTGCGTCTTTCTCACCTCAATCTTCCTCTGGTGCGATTCTGACTTTCGTCTTCCTCTGTGAGACTGCTTCTGCGTCTTCTCTTCATTGCTGGTGAGTGCGTCCGTCTTCTCTTCTTTGCTGGTGTGCGCGTCCGCCGTCTGCTGCGTGGCTGCGTCTTCTCTCTGTGAGTGCACGTCTGCCATCTGCTGGTGCGGTCTTCTCTCTGTTTCGTGTTCTCTCTGTTGTGTTCTGCATTCTGCTGGTATATTCTTCTGTCTTCTCTGCTGTATGCTTGTTCTGTTTGTTCTCTTAGTTGTTTAGGGTAAATTCTGTGTTTTTTATACACCTATGCTTCTGGGTAATTTTGTTCTCTGCTTCTGCGTTTTTTAGTGAGTTTCTTTGTTTATGGCTTGTATTTTGGTATTTTCCTATGTTATGTTTGATGATGCATTTTGAATTTAAGCCTTGAAGGATATATTTTCTCATTTACAGGTATTTTGTATGCATATATATGAATTTATATGCATACAACATATATATAAATATGAATTAGGTATTTTTGTAGGATCTTACGATCCGTGTTACGATCCCACGATCTACGATCTTGGGACCCCTTTCCGATCTTGAGTAAGATCTCGATCTTAACTACCTTGCTTTCAAGACTTGTTTGATAAGTAGATTAGATATTTAGAAGTAAATAACTTGTTGTTTAAGTTTCTAGACCTGTTTGATAAGTAGATTAGATATTTAGAAGTAAATTACTTATTGTTGATTAAGTTTCATGTACTTGGCACTTTGTTTATGGCTTGTATTTTGGTATTTTCCTATATTATGTTTGATGATGCATTTTGAATTTAAGCCTTGAAGGATTTATTTTCTCATTTACAGGTATTTTGTATGCATATATATGAATTTATACGCATACAACATATATATAAATATGAATTAAGTATTTTCATAGGATCTTACGATCCGTGTTACGATCCCACGATCTACGATCTTGGGACCCCTTTCCGATCTTGAGTAAGATCTTGATCTTAACTACCTTGTCTGTAAGTGCTCTTTGAGCCCGGAGGTTTTCCTGCCTTGGACGGGGGCACCATCCCCTCACCCTAAATTTTAAAATTACTAAAAAAAAGGAATCGGCTTTAAGAATGCTATTAACACACTCTTTCCAATACACTCCTTATGATTGGTTTAAATTCACATGGGTCGCATCAAATTATGCAGGTCCCACTCCCAAAATGGGTGGACCCATGGGAATTTCAACCAATCACAAGGAGTGTGTTGAAAAAGATGTGTCGAAAAGTGTGTTGATAGCATTTTTCCAGTTTTAATTAAATTAGATCATGAGTCATAAAAAGCTGATGTAATGAAACTCAAACTCATAAATACCTTTATGCCTTTTTTAAGCATTTCAATGCTCAGAAAATGGCAATTATCTTGACAGCTGTTGAGGCTAAAATTATGGCTAAGATTTAAAACTAATATCTTGATGGATATTCTATAACAGAATATCAGTATTCAGTCTCTCTACTATACCTGAAGGTGTGTGATTTATTGTTTCAAGGAGAACAAAACTCTTCTTGACAAATCTTAGGAATTTATGATAGGATGTGGTTTTTAACTTTTTATTCCTTAGGTATAGCTTAATTGTTTACAGTCTACAATTGTTTTAAAAAAGAAAGCGTTATGTGCAGTTTCCCTACCTGACTTGACTCCCACTACTTCCCATTTTTTCCTTTTCTTTATTATCTTCCTTCTTCGATGTTTATAATGTCCAGAATTGCAATTGTTTTGCAGGTGAAAAATCCAACAGTAAGAATTGAGCATGAAGCTAGTACGTCTAAAATTGGTGAAGATCAATTATTCTACTTTCAACAAAGGGGAATAGACTATGAAAAAGCAATGGCTGCCATGATCTCTGGATTTTGCCGTGATGTCTTTAATGAGCTTCCTGATGAATTTGGTTCCGAGGTGAACCAACTCATGAGCTTGAAGCTTGAAGGGTCAGTAGGTTAAACAGCTTGTTATGCTTGAATTTGCTCGGGCCATTGGTCCTTGAAAAAGTGGAAGTCCTCAGAGGTAGTGTATTAGGATGGATGTGTACATGATGTATATAGATTTTGTCATGAACTGTATTGCCAAAGTTCCACTAAGCGTTGAGTTTTAAACCTTAATTTATGATCTCTGTAATACTATAATTTTGTCTGTTGTAGATTCACTTGTGGAGTTCAGTTCTTTTATATACCTTATTCTTCTTAGTGTCCGTTTGGTTTACAGTTGAGTAGAATTGATTCTAGAAATGAATGGTTGAGATGAATGATGCACACTTTACGAAGCACTTTTTATGGATGTGATTTTATTTCGATTCTACAGAATCGATTTTCACTGTTTGATAATTTTATTCAAACAGGCTATTAGTCTCTTTCCTACTTTCTCTATTACTGTACTGACTGAAAAGCAGTATATATTTTGTGGTGATACTGCTGAAAGACCAAAATTTAATTGTGCTCACATTGATTCCGCCACTAACTGTTTACTCCACCAATGTATCAGGTACAGCCCAGTAATTAACTTGATGGCCGAAATAAAAAATCCAGTTACAACTTGTAATTATGACCTTATAACAATAGTCTACTTGTTGACATAAAATCATTAGTCCTAGTTTTCATTCAATCCTTTTACCATCGCTTTTCCTCAGTTTCCGTTGAAAAGTATCTGAAGTCTGGTAGAAACATTGCGAAAAGTTATTAAATTACATTAAGCAATTTTTAATTATGACTATTTAGATTCCCTCATAATTAGCTTGGTACATTCATCCCTATTTCACACACTATTTTTCACACTTTTGGTCAGAATGTATTCATCTCACGAACTTAGTTATCCTAGATTTCTACTCCACCATATAAATTAGTACATGCGTCATGAATGGAAACTTTAAATAAGATACTGTTTTATTGATTTATATGCACAGAATTTCTCCGTCAGTGCACACCTGCCATATTCTCTCGAAATTATCATTCTGAGAGGTCTCGCCATCGGATGAGGAGTGAGGATGTCATTGGCTTTGTTTCTCTTGTTCAAAACTGAACCGGGGAAGACTATTAGATCCATATCTTATGAGATAAGAGTGGTGTTAGATATTGATTGAGTAATGGTAGAACTTAAAATTGATATCCCTGCCGCTACTTCGTTCTCATTGTCCCTGACTGCAATTTAAGTGATATTAGGCATAGTAACAGAGGGTTTAAAGAGAGCGGATATGAAATTATGAAACTAAAACTCATCCCTGCGGGATCCGGTCAAATGAGTTTTCCTTGTCAAAGTCATAGCGAGAGCGGGTTAATACCTATAGATTCAGATTTGATTGTCATGCCTAAGTTCCTTAATCTAAGTTCAATCTCAACTTCCTCATCAACAACATAAGCTGCCATATTGGTTGACGACACTGTGATCAATCAACTTTCTCTGTTGCCCGTTTTTACGCCAACTAATGCACACTCAATAACTGCAATATTTTCATAAATAATAGCCACAATGGTCAAGTACAGAAGATCAGCTTGTGTCATTACATATCACAAAAATACAGATTTCATTTCTAGGAAGTTACAAACAGTTACAATAGATGCTGTCTCCTCCGCAATAATATGGTGGCTGGAAAAGCTTTTCAATGAACACGATTTGAAACACAGCATGTATACATCTTACTTACAATAGCTCAATGAACACCATATGTGCATTTACAGCCCCCAATAGGAGAGTGGATATTAGAAGAGCATTCCGCGAATGAAGTCAATATTGTTCCTGTAGATGATAGGAGGATAAATGGATGGAAAATGAATCAGCAAATCATAGAAATTAAAAGTAGACAAATGCCATAAAATTTAATATAAATACTCACATTATGGGATGTAAGTACTCTTCTACCGTGAGCAGTTTGGGACCACCAAACCAATCAATTAAAAATATATTTTCAATTTCTAATTTGAAAACTTGAAAGTTGTGATCCTCAGGCCAGCCTGTTAAACATTATAAAAAAAGGGTGTGAATCAGTTTTTACCAACCACTAGTATATAACAAGGAGAAAGGTGGCAAATGAAATTTTGCAACCGGTCACATGACTAATAATTGATTGATTTTCGAGCAATTACCCTTCATCTCTGAATGCTTGGAAAACAAGGCATTTCTAGCAAATTCAGCTTCCTTGGACTTTTGATCAACCAGTTTCAGCTGAAACAGAAAGAAAGAGTTATTGAATTCCAACCTACTCCTTATTAGAGGAAACCCATAAGGGGTTTCATTATGTTTTTCCCCTAAGTTACAAGGATATGCATACCAGTACCTATATTGGTATGGGGTTTGAGTACCTATATCTGTGAATCATAATCAATGAAACTCAATGTGACAATCAGGCTATGCTACATATATCTTCAAATCTTGTCTTCCATGAAAGAACTAAGACCATTGATATTGATTGCCACTTTGTTTCAGAGAATATTCAGTCAGGAGAGATCACAACAGCATTTGTAAATTGTAATGATCCACTTGCAAAGATTTCATTTTCCTTGGATCAACTATATATGTAATAAGCTTGGTGCATATGATATATACACCCCAGCTTGAGGGGGACTTGTAGAATAAATGGTAGAACCAATTAGGAGCAAACTTAGAAGTTAATTTAGGATTATGTATCTGTATCATTAGGATTGAATCATTGTAATTAATACTAACACTAATATATGCGTACAATTTCATCCCCCATCAAATCATTCTTAGAATTCTGAAGTCACATTATACCTGTCTTCTGCTAATATTATAATCTTAGTGATAATTTGCAACAATATATAAATTTTAATTGATGTGAGAAATGGTCAGAAAAACAATAAACAAGTGAAAAGGGTAGCATGTCGACTATGATGAAGTTCATCTACAAGAAAGGGATTTACTATTTAAGGAAAATTACAGATAGTAGGATGATGATCCAACTTGGGCATATTCAGTTTATAAAATTATAAAAACTACATAGTGTGTTGCCTAATTGATGCAGTGGAAGTGTTTTTTTTTTTTTCAGGGAAAACTTTGTGGTCAAACATCCTGTGTGAGGTCATATTCAATTGAATTCATTTTTTCACACACCTTTCCAGTTAGAGAAATTTTTGAACAAGTAGGGTTCTCTGGGTCTATCTTGCCACAGGTCCCAAGAGGGTATTCACTGACTGTGAATGAAGCTCTTTCGTCTTTTAATGCATTTCTCGCTGTTGGGTCTAGAGTTGTCAAGTAAAAGTATGGGATGCCACTGCCTTGGTTAGGTAATCCATCACTAAATGATACCACATTCCTGCATGTACATAATATAACTTAACTACTTTCACTTTTAAGTATACGGGAAACTATCAAATCCCAGTGCAAAATCCAATAGTCAATAATGTAGGAGTATGCCCATCAAAGGTACCACAACTCCTTGATACTAATAAAAATTTATTTTCAGTATAATAATTAACTAAGGATTGTTGGACAGGAAGTTCAAAGAATAGTAAAAGAAGTATTAAGATTAGCATTATTTTAGCCATTTCCTTTTTATTGGGCATATATGATGACTATTATGCTTCAGAGTCTAATTCACTTTGTAGAAAGCAGTTGTATACTATTTTGATTCAGCTTGGACACACACACATATCATCGAAAAGACTACAAACATCAAATAATGAAAGAAATGCTTACCCAAAGGGTGCTCCACCCAAATCAGTCGAGATAGTACTGCAAACAAAGAAAGGTGCACTTTAGCTACATGGCTTGACTTTCAGAACCAGATAAATAAATGATAGAGAACTAAGTACAGATCATGGTAACAACAGTTGGCAAATTCTCGATAAACTGATTATGCAATCTGTTTGGTTTCAATATCAAACCAGGGAAGAATTTGAAGTTTTATTGGAAGTTTTATGATTTCTCCAATCCACCTTTGCATCTGTATCAGAGGTGATGACAAATAGTTAAATAACCAATCTGTAAACTAAAAAGTTATTAACTTTCAAGTTAATAAGGTGAATGAAAATTCTCCAGCATCTTTTGTTAGCCGTAACATATCCTTGTGCCGTGTCCTCCCGAAGGTATCATAAATTTAGGCAGCAGTTCTAATGCACTAAATGCCAATGGGAATCCCCAAATCAAGGGTGTGTGCTTGGCTGGTAGGAGTGAGAATCGATGGAAGGGGGAAGGAAGAAGACATAATTCAAAATTTAGAATATCTTAATATCAGAACTCCACCCCTTCACAAATTTATAGCTAGAATCACAGTATACTTCATATGCTTAATTGCAACACGAAGCATGAAAGTAGTGATTACAAAATCAATAGAATAACAGACCATCACTCACTGCAGATTAATTAATTAAAAACAAAAGTCACAAAGAAAAGCAAAGTAGCTGCCTGTAAATCAAGTAGTCAATCTATCTGAATTGGATCATGAAAATAAAAACAGTTCAGGAACAGAGAGAGAGAGAGAGAGAGAGTATACTTCAGGACACCCCAGAAATTCATAGAGACCAACCAACGAGCTGTCGCAGCAGCATCACCTGGGTCAGGTTTTGTTGTGGTCGATAGCAATCGCCCTTGTACGACAGAATCTTGGGAACCCAACAAGAAGAAGACCAAAGCGACAAGATAAACTACCTTGATTATGATGATATTGAGGCCCAACATGTTTCTTTCTTTTTTATTACTTTCTTTCTTACCCTTGTTATAATCCTTCCAGTCTCTCAGGCTCAGCACCGCACAAGCATTTTGTGGATGAAGACAGTCCGATACTCCGCTGCAAATAGATAGATATTAAGAGCATCTTTATCCCACTATTTTATAATTTTTCACATTTTTTTATATTATATTATTTTTATTACTTTAAGCAACTCATTCACTTTTTATCTCCAACTCAGCAACTCTCAAAAGATTTTTAATGGACCCCACAACTTACCCCATAACCTACCTCACAACTCTCAGAATATTAATTTAGTTATTATAAATCAATATTATAATATTATTTAAGAAAAAAAAAACCTGCAGCAACCCGCTTTTGCGGGTGCTGCAGGCAACATTGATTTTTCGTTTGCTTTCCACGGACTGAATCTCTCCATCGCCGAGCAGCGCATCACCTTCGACTCTAACTGACAGCATCACGTTCACAATAGAGCGATGGAGATGCTCTAAGGTGTTGTCTAGGGTGGAAAAGCAAAAATCTTGTCCACAGGTGAGAGATCACTTTGTAACCGTTGGATAAATCAATAGAATAATGGATGGCCCCGATTTTCCATCAGAAATGGAAGTTGTTCAAGGGACTGGTATGCAAATATCGTACAAAACATCGGTAAAGTTGAATAAGTAAAAATAATGGGGAAAACCCTAAAAATATCAAAAAAAAAATTTGGGGGGGGGGGGGAATTGAAAACTTGTTCATCAATTTAGGGCCGAAGGGAAGAAGAGGAGGAAACCCTAAAGCTTTTCACTCGGATTATGCAACAAGTGGGGATCAGTTTCAGAGTAGGGGTTTGGTTGTTGGGCAATGTTCAAAGTTGTTGCAACTAGGGGAGGGAATCAGGTAGGCCAGGTCGGACTTTACATAAACAGGCCAGGCCTGTTTCAAAATTTTAAAGCCTAAGTCTGGCCTTTTACCTGTGATAGGCTTTAATTAGTACCTAGGCCTGGTTCGTTTAAAGGTCTGTTAAGCCTACGAGCCTATTTAAAAGCCTACAATCAACAATACATTCAGCAACACATTTTGGATTTTTGGTCCCCTTACACTAACAACAGCAACACATTTTTTGGTCCCCTTACACTAACAGCAACACAATTTCTAATCTCCTTCATGACTATTCATTTTGGTCCCCTTACACTAACAGCAACAGCCAACAAAATTCAACAATACTAACAGTAGCAGACTAACAGAGAATAGAGAAAGCAATACTCACAAGCGGAGGCAAAGCGGAGGCTGAACGGTCACGCAGGCGAAGGTTGAACGGACTCTGACAGAGGCTGAACAGACGGCGACAGGCGCAGACCGGAGGCTGAACGGATGGCGACGGGCGCTGACGGAGTAGAACAGACGTGGAGGAGCAGAACGGGCAGCGACGGGCACAGACCAGAGGCTGAACGGACGGCGACGAGCACTGACGGAGTAGAACAGACGCGAAGGAGCAGAACGGACGCAGAGGAGAAGAACGGACTGCGACTAGCACAAACGGAGCAGAACAGAGGCGGAGGAGCAGAACGGAGGCAGACGCGGAGGAGCAGATCGGTGAACGGATATGGATTTAGAGGCGGCTACTACTTGTTGTTGCTAGTGAAGTGAGAGAAACGGAATGAGAGAGGGATCTAGGTTCTATTGAAATTTGAAAACAATCAGATTCATTCAGTAAAATACATTTTAACAAAATAAAATAAAAAATATACTATAGTTAAATAATTTTATAAAAAATAATATATAAATATAAATATATAATTATATTAATTAAATATTATTATATTTATGCAGGCCGCCTGACAGGCTAAACAGGCTTTTTTACCTACCTGAGCCTGGCTTGTTTATATAAACAAGCTTTATAAAAAGCCTAGGCCTATCTTTATAATAAACAGGCCAGGCCAAGCTTTAATCAGGTCAGGTAGTAGGCCCCTACCAGGCGGCCTACCTGACTCCCACCCCTAGTTGCAACGTTGGTAACATGGTGCCGCAGAAGATGAATGTGTTGACATGTGCAATTTGTTCACGTGAGTGATGTGTTTACGACGTCGTGAAGCAAAGCAATGGCAATTGAGTCGATGGTTGTCGAGTAAAGGAGCGATTTGGTGGTTTGAAAGCAATCGTGGTCGGCGTAAAAGGCTTTGGTTTTGCGAGGCGCAACAAGGTAAGAATAATTTTAGCGACGTAAAATTGTTCCAGTTGTAGGTTTAACTCCAAATAGTTATATGATTTGTAAATGCATTAATGTATAATTTCATTGTGATATATGTAGTGAAGTTGATTTTGTCATCCTGAAATATGGTGAGTTGTGGTTGATTGTGATGTGAAAAAAGGTTATGTGAATTAATTTGTTTTTATTAAGTTGGAATTGTGTGTAGGTAGAAGTTTGAACCATGTAGTTTTGAATATTGCAACATTGTATACATCATTTAGTGTTGATGATTTGCATTCTCCTATCATCCTCAAGTTGTCCTTGTAGACATTATGCCTAAACTTGTCATGGATTGTGTGTTCGGTCTTTTCCAATTTTTTTATTTGACCCATTTTGCATCTTCGATGCTTATCTCCCTCTTCTAATGATCCATAGTTTTTCATCTGTATTGAGTGTAAACAACAATGAGTTATAGTTATTATCTCCAGTATGTTTCAATTCATACCTAAGGGGAAATGAATTTGGGTATATAGTATTGTGTTCTCGATGAGGGCCTTTCTATGGTACACAAGTGATAAGTGCAAAATATATGATAATATTTTGTATAATTAGTGCACTTATCAAGGGTAAAATAGTAAGTTTATTCTCCAAATTACCTCTTTTTAGTAAAAATTGCATAAATTGTGATTATTTAATTCAAATTTGAATTTGATGCTATTTTAATAGAAAATCTGTTGATTTTGCAGATAAAAGGGCAAGTTTTAAATGGAGAAACAAGATAGCATCTATTTGAAGAGAAAATCTGTAGATGAGATTCTAAATGGCAGCAGATCAAGATAAAATCTGCAGTCATTTAAACAAGGATTCTGAAGATAAATTCTCCATTTGAATTTAAATATCAAATCAGTACAAGATCAAGCTAAAAAGAGAGAAATAAGGAAAGCAAAGCAAACAAGGATAAGATCAGGAAGAGATCAAGCTGAAAAAGAGGAAATCAGGGAAAGCTTGAATGTGAATCTCGCTCCACCTGCGCTGAGCGTAGGTGGAGCGCGGCAATTAAAGTACTCTCTAGATCCTGCGCTTCATATGCGCTGAGCGCAAGAATACGAGATCAGTTTTTCAAAGGATTTCAAATCAGATTCCTTCCAGATTTCAGATAGCTTTCCAACTTCTATTTAAAGAAACCTTTTGCACAGATCAGGGGGAGCAGAGAAGGAGAGACGACAGAGCAGAAGTTAGGGCTAAAGAAAAGTGTGACAGTTTCTTCGTTGGGTTGTAATGGCTACCAAGTGTAGCTAAACTCTCCAATAGGATTGAATGTAGTTGATTCAATCCCCAATTGTATGTGAATTCTCCTTATTATTTATGAATCCCTATTTTTATGATATCGGTATTTTTATACTTTGCTTAATGCGTAACTTCCGCCCTGTGTATCGGAGTTATAGGTTGGTTTTATGGGGCGCATTCGAGAGGTGGTTCTATAGAACCAATAGCGAGTTTGGGGGAGCCTAGAGATAGGAAACTTGAACTCTGATTGGTAAAAATACTCATAGTAGTCACTGTGGAGACCAGGGCGAATTGATAGTTTTAACAAACGGAAATGTAGATCTTTAAAGCCGGGGTAATTTGTCGCTTGGGAGAACCCGCATGAATTATTTCTGAGTATTTTATCACTGTGGAGACCAGGGTAAAATAATATAGTTTGGCTAGGGTATCATAATTGTTTATTCATAAATAATATTGAGGATCACATACGAAAGGGGTGCGATGAAACGAAGTTCAATCCTAGTCCAAGTAACTGTTTCTATCTATCTCACTTTGTTCCCTGTTTTTATTTTATTGCAATTCTCAACAACCAACAATCATACGATTTTACTTGATAGTTGTGACCACTGATCTTTAATAATTGAACCGTTCCCTGTGGATACGATACTCTTACTTACTATTATACCGCTGGGATTTTGGCACGCTTGCCAAATTCTCAACAACAAGATGGTCACTTGTGTACCAATACATGAGTTTTTTTGAGAGATAGGTGTAGGTAAAAAGCACTTTGGACTGATTGATATTTCTATTTTATTACTCAAACAATTTTCAATAGCCTTTTGAAACGTTGTTCATCCCCAATAGCCTCTACGTTTGCCATGTGTTTGTGATTCATGTCCATCATCCATTAGCTTTACACATATATGAATGGTCCACATAGTCTTTGTATTGGGTCACAATTTTTTTCCTATGTACCATAAACTTTCACTCTTATTGATACTACTTTTTACTAAAGAGAACATTAAGTTTGTGCTTCTTTTTGTAGGTCATGGTGATTAATGATTAACGAAAATTGTGATTGGTAATTCGCCCTTGCAGTGTCGTTAATGTCATTATGTGGTAGAGGTTTAAAGTTGTTTTTCATTGTGTTTGAGGTCTGGAGATATGGGTTCATTATGTTGGGTGGTATTAGTTTATAAATTGGCACAAGCATGAGTGTTGTGGTCTACTTTTTAAGCAAATTTTAATTTGGGTGAGTGGTAGGGAGAAACATGTAAGGTCCAAGAATACTCTTAAGATGTTTTCATAATGACAAACCCTCAAAATACACTTAATATAATTCTGAATAATTATATACTAATGGTTGCAATTGAGATTGTCTTAAAAAGAACTAAAAAGCTTAATGATTCATCAAAGAATAATCTATTCAAAATAAGCAATTAGATAAAGTCATCAGAAGAAACATTCCTGCAACAAATATGCAATGTCCAGAAGAAACAGTTCAGGAATTAGAGCTTATAATACCAAAAGAAGGTTTTGTACAAGTACAAACCTTATAATTCAATGCTAAAAGGAAATACACTTGTTCAGAAGATAAATCAAAGCGATAAAGTTGTTAAGAAGATTAATAGAGACTGTTGTCAATTTCACAAGACAACATCAGAAGAAAGGAGTACCCCTAACATCCTCCAGAAGAATGAAATTGACATAACATGTTGCAATTTCAATCTACAGAAGTTAAAAACACTTTATGCTAAAAATGAGAAAATGCCTAGTATTCCTTCATGTATCACAAAATGCTCGAGTAGGAGAAAGCTTAAACAGAATGAAAATCCTGGCTCAAGAAGAAACACTCTCTAGAAGATAGACTGGTTAAACCTGATGAGAGAGAAAAGCTGCCACATGAAAGTGACAGCTCGTTCTTGTCCAGCTAAGAGCTTGACCCTTCTCCAAGGCATTCTGTTATGCTCTATTTATTGTAATTTGAGCCTTTGATTGAATTTAATTCAGTCAAACCATTGAATTTAACTCTCAAGATAACAAGATGTTGTTAGTTCTTCTTGAGAGAGTTGTGCATATTCTGCAGAGGTTAGGTGTGTCCTTAAACCGCATATTAGCAGTTGTATACTGTGTTAGGAGCCTGAAGAGGCTGCAGAAAAATACTATGTGGGAGCTTGCAGAGGTTGCATAAGAATACTGTGTGGGAGCCTGCAGAGGTTGTAGAAGAATACTGTGAGTAGAGCCTGCAGAGGCTGCAGAAGAATACTGACAGGAGCCTGTAGAGACTACAGAAGAATACTAGGTGGTGTGCTACACCAAAGAGCCTGTTGAGGTTTATTATATCAAGGTTGATATAGCGAAAATCCTACTGAGGGTAGGGGCTAGACGTAGCCCTAAGGTTTAAAGGGTGAACCAATATAAAAATACTGTGAGCATACTTCTTCTCTCCCTAAACTCATTATATTTGAAGTTTCTTACTAATCATTAATAAGATAGGCTAATTCTCATAATTCCAAAGAAGAAAGACTACATTTTCTTAATACTAGACTCATTTAACCATATATAAAATAACTAGTATTATTACATATTGTCTAACTTGAATATCCAAGCTTCTAATATTAGCCAAGAAAATACTCTTGAGCGAAAATTATTAGAAGTAATTGCAGAAATTTAAAAAAGTCACAATTCAACCCCCCCTTCTTGTGACTACAACGTTTACTTCAAAATAACTATTTATGCAGAGTGAAAAAGCTATTTGAAATATGGCGGTATGGCTTTGTTAATGGGTTTAAATGTTTACTAATAGGTCGTTTATTGCATTTCTAAACTGAAAATAATAGATGAACATTAGACCACTTGCTTCCTGGCCATTTGTCACTGATAGGTGCTAAGATTTAGTAAATTCATGTATAAATAAAGCACTTGTTATTAATAATTGCATGAATTTATACTCCAAAATTACCCTTCGTTGCTTAGTTTGTGGTTGTTGTAAATAACGAATTCTAATTTGAACTTGATGCTATTTTAATGAAGAAATTGTTGATTTTACAGATGAGGAGTTAAAGTACTAGTTGAAGCATCAAGTGAGCAGAGATAGGAGCAGTGTAGAGCAAGTTTTAAAGGATGTTCTTCCCTGCGCTCCAGCGCAAGCTGAGCGCAGGATAACCAATCAGAGGAAGTTACTGTTTCCTGTGTTTCACCTGCGCTAAAGCGCAGGTTTGCTCAAATGTTACTGTTTCCTACGCTTCACCTACACTTGAGCGCAGGAGTCATAAACTTAGCGTTTTAATGAGTCGTCAGACAGTTTTTCAAGGGGGAGAATACAGTTTTGGAGAAAAACAGAGAATTTTGGAGCAGAGGAGAAGGAGAATTATAGAGTTGGAAAGCTTTGGATGCAATCTTTCTTCTCTTTCTTTTGGTTTGTAAGTGCTACCATGAGTAGCTAAATTTCTCTTTGGGATTGAATGAAGTCGATTCAAACCCCAATTGTATTTTGGATCTTTAATATCTAGGAATTCTTGTTTTATCAATATTCGTATTTTTATTCAGTACTTAATGTTGAATTCTATTTATTCAATGGAGTTTTGATTTCGATTTCTTGATTTGGCTGGGAAGAACTTCTTTAAATCTGATTTGGATAAAAATACTCAATAGATTGAATCACTAGGAATAAGGTTCAATATATTGATAGCTTTAAACAACTTTCCTTAATGTTAGGCAATTTGTTAAACATCCGAGGGATCGATGTTTAAAAGATTGTTCTAAGAATTTCATATTTGAGGAATCAACGTGAATGAAAATTATTTGTGTTTCAATATTGTTAATTGCGAATTTCTATATGTTATTGGGTTCCCAAAATACAAGAAGGGTGTGATAGACGAATTTCAATCCTAATTTCTCAACTACATTATTTCATCCAAATCACTCATTGTTTTATTTATTGATTTTTTTACTGCACTTTTTACTTTACTTTTCATAAAACAAATTCACTATCTTGCAATCATATTTACTTAGTAAGTTTGATCCCTAAGAATTTATTTTGAACCGTTCCTGGTGGGTACGACAACCCCTACTCTTAAACCATTATACTATTGTGATATTGGTACGCTTTCCAAGATCTCAAAAGTCACCTATATGCATTGTCCCCCTGAAAGATAAGAATTTTAGGCTTGAGGAAAACAGTATCTGTAGTTCTATTCTCTGTGATTGAGGTTGATAAGCTTCTCCATGGTAATGTGACCATATCCTTATGTTGAGGGTTAAGGGTTTAGGGTTTAGGGTTTAGGGTATTTCTCTTAGTCTGCGGTCTCTACCCCCTTATTGTGTTTGTCTTCTTTAGAATATGTTATTTCTTCATTCTAATGGACTTGTTGAAACAATTGGAAAATGGTATTTACTTGTTCCAAGATCGGTTAGCTTTTACTTGAATCATATTATTGGGTTTAGACATTACTTTGGGTATGATTAAGAAGAAATAACTCACTTTCTCAATTCATCGTTAATAACACCCATTGAAAAGGTGAATGAATATTAGTGAATACATGGGATGAACTTCACCACAAATACCATGAAGCACTGGCAAATGGGGACCTATTGGTTTGGTTCTTTAAAGTTCTGGCATATGGAATTGAAACTCTAGAGAGACCATCCATTCAGTGGCCTCATAAATATTTGAATGAGTTTTTGACTTACATGTGTTTCAGCAGCAGAGAAACATTGTTGTGTAGGTGAGTAAGTGATGAGGCATGATGTTTTAGGAATGAGGGAACATAGATTTGTTTGGGTGTTGCACTGAGTAGGGGAAGTTGTGTTGACAAAGATTTGGTAATTTTGTGATGGTAGCTTTAGGTTTGCGAGTTTGGTGATGGTTATAATTTGTAAGAGATGGTTCTTTCTGCAATTAAAGGGTTTTCTATCATGTAGTATGACATGTAGTCATTGTTCAATGTCTAATGTTATTGTTCTTAGATTTCACCCTTGAGTTGATCTTGTCGTGGTTGAAGATGAAATATAGGTATCGATGAGCTTCTGTGAACCTTCCTTTCATTAAATTTTTCAACCATTAAAAGTGTAAAAACATAACACCTTGATGCACAGTGGAGGGATTGATTACATACATCATGAATGCAAAGATTCTACCTAAGAAACCACTAAGTAAAAGATATATACAATTCTTACATTATGTATGTTTGTTGCATTATTTTTTTTTTTAAGTAGGGGTGATATGAACCCTGTGGTTCGAATTAAGGGACCTTTAGAAATAATAGGCTGAAAACTTGTACTTTCCTTTAACACTTGATTTTTTTCTCTTACTTTTTCTTTTCTTTTTTTCAATATTTTTTTCTTGAATAGTATTAACGTATGTAGCTTCCAAACTTTGGAATATGAAATATACTTTGCAATAGAATCAAAATCCAGCCTCTAACTTGATAAGTAATAAACGCATACTAACAAGTTGTTTAGCATAAATTGAATTCTTTTGATGAATTTGGAAAGAAAGAAAATAGGAGAAGAATAAGATAAGTGGACATCACACTTTCAAGGATGAAAGATAAGTCCTTGAGATTACACACACAAAGGTGAAGAACCCTTGATAAACCTCACTCTTGACAAAGCAAGAAAATAAGAGAAACACTCTCTTTGATTGATAAAAATAGCATAAACATTCTAAACCATTTGCGTGCATGAAGCATGGTATTTATAAGGATTACAAAGCACTTCAAAGGTCATGCAACCAACTAGGGTTTACTGCCTAAAACATCCCCAAAATATCCCTCATGCAATTCCCATGCAACCCTAATTACAATACTAGAATTAAAATATTTTAAATGGCAAATTTACTAACTAAAACTAGGCCTAATCCTAGCTTACGTGGCCGCAAAATCAAGCCAGATTTTTTTGGAATATGTGGCTGAAATAAACCTTGAAATGTAACCACCAAACATGAAGTAAAATAGCCATTGAACCAGCCATGAAGTGGCCGCACAAAACAGCCCCAAAGAATCAAGTTTGCATTCAATTTGTAACTCCCATCTCATGAATGTTGGCCGCAACTTTGATGGCAATTCATTCAGCCATTTACAACCTTGTTGACCCCTCTTTGATGACATATTACTCAGCCAAATGAGCACATGTTGGCCGCAACCTTGGACTAGGTAAAAGGCTTCCATGTAGCTCCAAAGATGACTAGGTTCAACCGCACCTAGCAAGCTTTTTCCAATGGCTAGTAGACAAGGTAATTAATGTATTTTAATCTCATTATAACCTTGTCTTGTAACCATCAAAACCATTAACCAAAATGTTTGTAACTGCCCTAACTTTATTGAAAACAATTAAACATAATAATTCAGCAAAAATAAACATAAAGTGGTCCCCCACTTGGCTAGCCTTCTTGCACATGCTTAGCATTCACTTTGTAGTTGCTTTAATGGAAACTGAACTTTCATCAATGGCTTCATCCTCTTCAACTTGAGTTAAATAAATGAACTGGTTAGTTCCATTAATGCTCCTGGTGGCTTGAAGCTGAGAAGCATTTATTGCAAGTTGTAGAGCTTCCCTTGCCTTTTTAGTCTGCGCCCTTGTTATAGGTCCACCAAGCCTTTTGAGTACTTCAAGTCCTTGATTTATGTCCTCATCACGCCCCCCCCCCCTCTTGAAAAGGATGTGTCCTCAAATCTGAAGGTTCCTCACCTGCAAAAAGGGTTAAGTCAGAAACATTAAAGGTAGCACTGACATTATACTCACCTGGTAAGTCAATCTTGTAAGCATTGTCATTTATCTTCTCAAGCACTTGGAAAGGCCCATCTCCCCTAGGTAAGAGTTTTGACTTCCTTTGTTCAGGGAACCTTTCTTTCCTCATGTGTACCCAAACCCAATCACCAGGTTGGAACACCACCTTCTTTCTTCCCTTGTTGGCTTGCCTTGCATAGCCCTCATTCTTCTTTTCTATTTGAGCCTTTACTTTCTCATGCATCTTCTTGACAAAATCAGCCTTAGTCTGCGCATCTTTATGCTTAAATGTAGGAATGTTAGGCAAAGGTAATATATCAAGAGGAGTTAAAGGGTTAAATCCATAAACTACCTCAAAAGGTGAACAGTTTGTAGTACTATGGACAGCCCTATTGTAAGCAAACTCAACATGAGGTAAACATTCCTCCCAAGACTTAATATTCTTATTTAAAATTATCCTAAGAAAGGTACCTAATATCCTATTTACTACTTCTGTTTGACCATCAGTTTGAGGATGGCAAGTAGTAGAAAATAGCAATTTGGTTCCAAGTTTTCCCCACAAAGTTCTCCAAAATTGGCTAAGAAATTTTGTATCTCTGTCACTCACAATGCTTCTTGGTAATCCATGCAGCCTTACTATTTCTTTGAAAAATGAATCAGCTACATGACAAGCATCATCCACCTTCTTGCAAGGCATAAAATGCGCCATCTTTGAGAACCTGTCAACCACAACAAAAACATAATCTTTTCCATTCTTTGTTTTTGGAAGCCCCAAAACAAAGTCCATGGAAATATCAGTCCAAGGAAATTCAGGAACAAGTAAAGGAGTATATAAACCATGAGGTTTAACTTTAGACTTAGCCCTTTTGCAAACATTGCAATGATCACAAAATTTATGAACATCACGTTTCATATTAGGCCAATAGAAATTATCCTGCAAAATTTCTAAAGTCTTTTAAACCCCGAAGTGTCCTATTAATCCCCCTTCATGTGACTCCCTCACAAGCAATTCCCTAATAGAACTCTTAGGCACACACAATTTATTTCCTTTAAACAAAAATTCATTATGCCTAAAATATCCATTTTCAGATTTTCTCTCACATGCAGCATACAATTCAGCAAAATCCAAATCATCCTGATATATAGCTTTCAAAGATTCAAGTCCATACAACTTAGTTTCAAGCAAAGAAAGTAGAACATGTCTCCTAGAAAGAGCATCAGCAACAACATTTCCTTTTCCTTTTTTATGTTTTATGACGTTTGGAAATTGCTCCAAAAATTCCACCCATTTAGCATGCCTTTTATTAAGTTTACCTTGGCCTTTCAAATACTTCAAAGATTCATGATCACTGTGAATTACAAATTCTTTGGGAAGCAAATAATGTTGCCAAGTTTTAAGAGCTCTTACCAAAGCATATAATTCCTTATCATAAGTGGAATAATTAATTGCAGGTCGACTTAATTTTTCACTAAAATAAGCAATTGGATGCCCATCTTGTAACAAAATAGAACCTATGCCTACATTAGAAGCATCACATTCCAATTCAAAAGATTTTGCAAAGTTAGACAAGGCTAATATAGGCGCATGAGTGAGCCTATTTTTGAGGGCAGCAAAGGTCGCCTCTTGCTTCTCCCCCCACTTATTGTACGGATTGCATATCCATTAACAAAATAACCGTAAAGTATAGATACCTTATTCCTAGGTTAGATGATATGCTTGATGAGTTAAACGGTTCTTGTTTGTTTTCCAAAATTGATTTGAAAAGTGGATATTATGAAATTCGGATGAAAGGTGATAAATGGAAGACGGTTTTCAAAACAAAACATGGTTTGTATCAGTGGTTAGTGATGTCATTCATCTTTATAAATTCTCACTCTCACAAATGATTGGTACAACAAAATGTATTTCTTTAAAGAAACTGTAGGACCATCTACACGAAGATTCCACAGCATCTTTGTCTTTGGTGGAACCAATCTCGGAAAGGATGAAGCATTCCGGCATGCAGCTTATAACCTTGGTAAAGCATTAGCTGCCAAAAAGATCAATGTTGTGTATGGAGGGGGAGTACAAGGCCTGAAGGGTTGTACAACATGACTGCAATCACAAGAGGGAGCAAGGTCTTAGGTGTTTCTCTAAAGGATGCTAATAACAAGAAACTCACAAACCGTACCCTAGGCACTATACTAAAGGTTTCAACAATGCAGGAATGTATGAGACAAATGTTATACAACTCTGATGCATTTATTGCATTACCTGGTGGTCTCGGAATCTTAGAAGATATCTTCACCATTGTGTCTTGGGCCAATTCTAACTTCCACCAAAAGACATTAGAATTCTTAAATGTTAATGGTTTTTATAATGGTTAGTTGAGATTTTTTGGAACTGACTATGGAGCAAGGATTCATACCTCAAGAACTGCACCGAATCATGGTATCCTCTTCAAATGCTAACGAACTTCTTGATCAAATGCAGAACTTTCGACCTGAACCTTATGCATCACGGAAGCAGGTGGAATGGAATAATAAAGATGATGGAAAGAAGGAAGATCCCGATACCACCCTCCAGTTGTAACTTTCCTTTCTCTCAAAGTCATACTCACACAGTTTTTCAATTAGTTTTTTTTTTTTTTTTGTTATAACCAATCTATAAAGACATTAGGGACAATGTCTTAATTAAGTTGGGGGGAGGAAAAAGATGGTCCATTTTTTCAAAAAGAAAAAAATTGTTAATAAGATGGCAAAGTAAGGAGTTAAGCCTACCTCTTGATACACATCTCGTTATTAATAAAAAAAATTAATTATGTGTTTTGTTTTGGTTTGTTTTTTTTAAGCTTTCCAATAACATTAATAGGTGTAAAATAAAAATGTAGAGAAATGGGTGATTTAAAGATTTCATAACATGATTCAACTAATTGACTAACATCTTGAAATTAATTGGTTTGGCAACAAAGATTTAAATTGAATGGATTAATTTTGATAGTTATTAGTCATGAGGATTTGAGCCTTGTTGACAAATTGACCTTTCTTTCTTGTGTGCTTTTCACCCATGGAATTTGTTACTTCAAAACTTGCTTTGATTCTTTTTGAAGCTACACTTGCACATACATGAACGAAAATAATTTAGGCAAATTTTTCTTTCACTTGAACAAAATTACCTAGTTAAATAGCCAACCTTACATGATTTTCCTTTGAATCACCCCTTTTGAGCCTTATTTGTTGTTCCCTGTTTCATACTTAAGTATAAAACCAAAATTTTGCCTAATCATAGCGAATAGAAGAGTATTGGATTTATCATAAGAATGGATTTTTAAACAAGTGTGTAGGAATGTTAAATATGTTTGTTGCTACATGCTCAGTGCTTCTTTGTTATGTAAAAAAAACTAAAAAGAAAGAAAAGAAGAAATGTGAAAGAGTGAAGAATCCAAATGATTGAAATGATGTACCAAAACTTCAATGTTTGATTTCATATGTATCTATCACATTTGTTACTTGGATTAATTCTTCAAACCTCTTTTATTCTCTTCAGTTTAACTTGTTATATCTGTTTATACCTCTCCATGATTGTAACTCCATTAGTACCCTAATAAAGACCTCTTGATTTGTGGTTTTATGTGTAATTTGCAGTGGATGAGTAGAAGAAAAGTAAGCTTATGATAGTGCAATTTTCGTGGGTCGAATTTGAGAGAAACACATACCTTTTAAACACTTGAGAGATTGAGAGTACTTCCTGCGAGGTTCTATCAAATTCAATCTATTCTTTTCAATAAAAGTTGTCTTTCTAATAAAGTTAGTTCATGTTTTCTTTATATTTCATTAATTTTGTTAGAAAACACTTCTTTGAGTTTGTAACTTATTCTTATTTTCCAAATTTGCCTAGGACGTGAAAAAGGGAAGTGTGGGGGAATTTGATAAGTACAAATATTACAAATTAATCATCCCTCAAATATAACCTTTTAATAGATCTTTTATGCTTAATTAACAAATCATAAGCATATTACGACAGTTCAGGTTCATATTGGGCTTAATTACATTTTTCAGCATAATTGAAAAATTACACTATTTTCATATTTCAAGCATAACTCGAGTTCTAGACATCTAAAAATTATGCAATTTCTATTGTGGGAAAGATAAAAGAAATCCCTACAACTTTGACGAAGAACTCAAAAGCTAAATCGGATGTCTAGTGGGTCACAATGGGCATGGAAGACGGGATAATCACCATTACATGAAAACCTGGCCATCACTAAATGATCGGGCCATAAGTTGGGCTAGAAACTCCTTTTGGGCTCAAACCAACGACATTTGAAATCTAAGATCCAATGCTTGATTTCATCTGAAGAAAACTTCCTTGGATTCTACCAGCTAGATGACGTAATGCGACACCCTTAGTTATACCGCTAAGAGTATCACATTACGAACGTAACTGATGACTCTCGTTTATGTTAAATGTATGCTTAGAAAATACGGGAATTTTTTTTTTTTTTTGAAAAGAGTTTAATCATTATCAACTAATCTCATTCTAATTCCATTTTAGATATTTGTGAAAGCATCCCTTCCTTAATTCTGAAATACGTTTTCGGAAAGCATCTAGTCGATTCAATCATTCCGCATACATACACAACACATACGCAAATATAAAGTAGAGACTAGGGAAGAAGCGTGAAAAACATACATGTACATAACCACAGTGTCAAGTGATCCCCGAGATACCACACCATCATACAAAATGAGAGTTCTGGAAGTAAAATAAATAAAACCTCTATCAATACAACCAAAATAAGAGGTCACTAATCAGAGCTACTACTGCTAGACTCATGACTACCCCAGACACACTCCTCTACTCATCGTCATCTGACTTAGCAGGGGCAACCCTACAACTCCTCCTCCTGGCATCCGGGAGGGTAATCATCCTGAATTCCTCTGAAGGAATACCGTTAGAAGAATCCTCCCTCAGCTCCTCGTCCTCGGGGTCCTCCTCAGGGTCCTCCTCTGGATCCTCCTCCTCGGATGAAGTATCATCAATGACGACCAGATCAGGCTCAATGGCGGTAGGACGACCGAATGCACTGAAACGCATGGTCGGTGGGGATGACGACTCTGGTCCAGGAGTGTAGCGAGGGGAATCCGGCTCTCCTATAGTGGCTATCCGAGAGGACTGGGAAGAAGCAGATGGAACGGGACGATGACGACGGTTAAGGAAAGTGGTATGACGACGAAGTCCTGGTGGTGTCTCGAACTCCAGGATCACGGGCACAGTGAAGACGACCTCTGGCACAAGGGGAAGGCTAGGGTGAGAGATCGTGACGTGTACTTCCCCTGTGAATATACAGCGTCTAGGAATGTCGGTGACCCGCCACTGTCCTCGTGGCCCCCATCTCAGCGTAACCCTCATGGCCGACATCTTGAAGCTCCCCAAACCCGACTGGCGATGGCGAAAGAGCGCGACAACAGAGAATAGAAGCAGAGAAGAAAGGGTGAGAACATCATATGAACTCATCACAAGTAGAACATAGTAACTAGAGCACTAATAAAATATTCACAAACATCCACATAATCTCAATCACAAGTATGCAGCTGATACTACCATGCTATATGTATATAATGCATGAGGGCCCGGGAAAACAACACCAAAAGCAGAGCACACAGCAACTGCTCGACCATATATGTACAATATATCAGGAGTATAGTCTGTACTAGTAAATAGTACGAAGAGCATTGCTCAATCTCTGGCCAAGACGATTTTCCGACTTCCAGACAAACTCACTGATTATGAAAACTTGAGAGCGACAGGATAGTCAAGCCTGTACCCCGTTTGCACGAAAGTAGGGGGCGAGCCTACGCCACTTATGCCATTCCGGGACCTGACTCATCCTCAGGGCTGGTCTCCTTTACTGGACCGCTGGTGTTCTTTGCAAAACCCAGTGCACCCATCCCATCCAGTTTCACACTGTACTAGAGTGGTATTGCCATATAGGTCGTAAGGCTTTTGAACCTTAATCATTATTGACGCACGTGATGTATGTCATACCGCAAACACTTACAATATTACATCCTCACAGACAAGCCCATTGAATCTTGTCACGTCACCACTTTACCGTGGTCCAACCGCGTAGATTCAAGGTCCTTCTTTTAAGGGAAACCAAATCACGCTCTCTTGCCAAGCTTCTCAAGTTTTATGTAGGGAGAAGGTGTTGGTTATAATCTTTTAAGGTAGCTTGTGCTAGCTTCATTGATAATCATATTCGTTTAAGTCCTACAATTTACTAAGGCTTATGGATATGTCTTATGAAAGGCATTACAAATCCTAATTTTATTTGTATGACTAATTAAGATTAGGTTTAACCTTTAATAATAAATAGTCTTCATTAATCGGATTTCAATTAATCTTATCTTTTTTTTTTTAACTAAGTCTTAATCCTTACTTAAGATTCTAACTAATTTCTAATTATCCCTTAATCTCTTCCATAATCATGGATTAAGGTTTTTAATTATGCTTGGTTAAGGTTAAATTATAATTAATTAGTTTTTAACCGTCGTTAGAGATTAATTACTTAATTAACACTTATATTAATATTAATTATCTTTAGACTTAATTAATTATTAATTAACTTAAGTAATTTAGGCTAATCAACTTAGGTGATTAAATTAGTTAAGTCTACTAATTAATCCTAAGTTTAATTTTCACAACTTAGATTAGTGTTGAAGTTCAACCCTAATCTAAACCTAAGCCCATAAATTATTTTTAGTTGTCTTTTAAATTGAGTTTTGACTTTCTTTTTGAAGGCTTTGGGACTAAACAAAAGCCTAAAGGTTATTGGACCCATGAGAGCCCATTTTTATTCATAATAAATAAAAATATGACTTTTAAATAGATTTTTATTTTAGTTAAAATAAAAATCCGAATTTAATTACTTAATTTAAAAACTTATCTTATTTGCAATTTAGTCCTTTTTGTTACAAATTTATTCTTTAGTCCTTTTGGGCCAATTTAGCCCAAAAACATGTTTTAAACATCCTTTTGATCTTTTTAGGATCAAAAGGACATTCTTGATGAGTTTCATCAAGAACACTCATGAACATCAAGAACAACCTTGAATGTTCATCCAAAACTTCAAATTTTTCACAACATCCAATCTTCACCAAAACTTCACACATTCATCAATAAACAATCCAGATGCCAAATATCATACTAATCCACTCAAAATCATTCACATGCACATTAAAGTTCATAACTCCATTTTCAAGCTCAAAACATCATTATTTTCAAGATAAATCACCAAATCAATTTTTCCACTTAAGATCAACCACATGCATGTACATATATCCATCATATAATCTCATCCAAACCATCAAAATAATTTTTGCACACATGCAGCCACTTCTTCCTCTCTTGGCCGAGAGCTTAAGGGGAAAAAGGAGGGATTTTTCAACAAAAATCCTTCCTTGGCTTGCATGCAACACAACCCAACCATCAACAACAATCCAACCAAGATCAAAGACATGCAAACAACAACAATAACCCAACTCATCAAGACCGAAAATATTTCTCAAAAACAAGCTCAAAGGTTTGATTTTTCAAGAGAAAAACAAGAGAAAAAGCAAGGATTCAAGGGCAAATCCTTGACTCTAGTTACATGGCCTACTAGAGTTCAAGTTCTCCCCCCCTTTACCTTAGATCTTCAAGGGAATGAGTGCAGATTTTTCCTCCTCCAACAGCCCCTTCAAGCTCCTCCTTCAAGCCTCCAACAAGTGGATTTTGGTAGAAAGTATGTATTTTTTTTTTCTTTAGCTTAAATCCAAGAATGGGACTTAAGCTTGGTTGGTGATTTGGGTGGAGATGAAGAAATTTTGGGGAGGAAGAGGGTGCTGGTGCGCGGCCAGCAAGGGAGAAAGAAGAAGAAGAAGAGAGAAATGGTTAGGTGAAGGAAATGGTTTAAGTGAAAAATGGCCAAAAAATGGAGCTTTCTCCTTTATATAGGCTTAATGGTGTGAAGGAAGACATGGACAAGTGGCACACATGCACCATGCTGTGCAGCGAAATTTTCAGAGGAGAAAATAAGGTTTGTGCAATTTTTCTGGCCCGGATCAAGAGTATTCGGGCCCGGGTCGGGGTACCGGAGGGCAAAAAGGTCAATTTTTGCAGAAAAATCCCAAAAATTCCCAGAAAATTCCTAAAAATAGGAAATTTAATACTGAATCCAAAAATATAAATTTTGACAATTAAAAATAATTTTAATCATTTAAAATCCATTAAAACGCTTAAAACAGCAAAAACGGGAAAAACGGGTAAATCGGAAAAATACGGGTGTTACACGTAATGCACGGTGCAAGTGGGAGACAAGTTGGTGAATGATAGCTAGGGTGGGTGAATAATTCAAAGAAATGGAGAAATACCTTAGGTAATTAATCAATAAGTCCATTTATGGACAAAACATGCTTAGTCATGGCTGAGTGATCTGCTTTGGAATGACATATTTTCCCCTCCTACAAATAGCAGGGCTTGCTAGAGAGAAGATCATCCAAGTTGTAGTAGAAATTAATAAGAGTTTCATTTACTTTTGTTCATCCTTTTGTAAAGTCTTTCTGGAAGGCTATATTTGTATTCAGTTCAAGGAGTCAAGCTTATTTTCATCTTGGTTTTGAGGTTTTATCTTCATTTACATGCTCATTGAAGTAAATCTACCTTGCTTTTCTACTCCACCTGCTTCAATTTCATATTTCCTTGATCAAAGCTTGATTAGTTAACATATTTTGGTTATTGAATTTGTTATTGACGTATGTTGTACTCATGATTGGTTAATTATCAAGCAACAATTAAAAAGCATAGAGTAAGTAATTGAATTGAAGGTGTTCATTGAATTATTTACTTCAATTGGGTTCCAATTATAAAATTGATTTGGATCTAACATAAGACTTAGTGGTTATTTGATTTTATTAATCTTAATCAATTGAATTTTAGAAATTATTTCAGTAGTGAATCTGGGGATCATTGTAGGGGTTCCATATGCGACACCCCTAGTTCTACCACTAAGAATATCACATGTATTACACGTGACCAACGAACTTACTATTTTTAAAACGTTAAAAATGCGGAATTGTTTTTTTTTCTTCCTTTTTTTTTTGAAAAGGATTTAGTTATCGTCAACCTATTACATCTCTAATTTCATTTTAAGTATTTATGAAATATCCCTCCCTTAATCTGAAACTCGTCTTCAGAAAATATCTAGACGGTTATTTCCTCGCACACATACACAACATACACGCAGCTATAACATCATCATAAGGAAATAGAAACATCATAAAATATATACATACATACATACATAACAGTAGTGTACCTCTCGAGTCACCCAAATATCTACATCAAAATATGAGTTCTAGTAGTAAGCCAAAATAATCAAGACCTCAAACAAAATACAAAAGAAGAGGTCGCTAACTCAGAGCTGCTACTACCTAGACTCAAACCATACTAGTCCTACTCGTCATCTCCCGACTCAGCAGTGAGCACCCTACTGCTCCTCCTCCTAGCGTCTCCGATGGTAATCATCCCAAAATCCTCTGAGGGATCGTCGCTAGAAGAATCCTCCTCCGGCTCCTCCTCAGGGTCCTCCTGTGGATCCTCCTCAGGGGCCTCCTCCTCCTTCGAGGTGTCGTCAATCACAATCAGATCTAGCTCACTTGTGAGAGAGCGGCCTTGCGCATCAGGACACATAGGCTGGGAATCAGATGCCTCGGAAGAAGGTGAGTACCTAGGGGAGTCTGGTCCGACCATATCAGCCATCCGAGATGATCGCGACGACAACGAAGAAGCGGGGCGATGACGTGAAGGTCGAAAAGTAGTATAGCGCACCAAGTTAGGTGGCGTTGGAAACTCGAGAGTCATAGGTAAAACGAAATCCAACTCTGGTACAAGCGGGAGTCCGGGATGAGTAATGATGACGCGGACTTCCCCAGTAAACTCGCATCTACGAGGGATGTCTGTCACCCTCCATGTTTACCTCGGCATCCACCGCAGTCGCACTTGCATCGATGACATAGCTGAAGTCTTTGATACCGGCTATCGACGTAACGAGAAGAATATGTCAACAAAAGATAGAAAGGAAGGGTGAGAACATCTCATGAACTCACAGCACGTAGGATACAGTAAACTAGAGCGCACACACACAGGATATCCACAAAGATCAATCCACAAGCAATCACAAACATGTCATCATAATACACTAATTTGAATGCAACCTTGCAACTATAATGCAATGACTAATGTATGAGGGCCTGGGGAAACATCACCATCCGCAGAGCACACAGCAACTGCCCAACCATATATGTACAATGTATCAGGAGTTAGAGTCTGTATTAGCAATCAGTACAAGGTGCATTGCTCATTCATTTTCTTTTGGCCAAATTCTTTTATGCGTCCTTCCAGACAATCTCAACTGACCCCGAAACCATGAGAGCAACAGGATAGCTAAGCTTGTACCCCTTCGGACTCGACAGTAGGGAGCTAGCCTACGTCTCATGATGTCCTTTCTGGAACTCGACTATCCTCAAGGCTAACGTCCCATTCGAGGACCCGCTGGCGTTCTTTGCAAAACCCAGTGCACCCTTCCCAACCAGTTTCACACTGTAACAAAGTGTCACTGCCATATTATGGTCGTAAGGTTCTAAACCTTGAACATTATCGATGCTTTATGGTGCATGTCACACAACAATGCTTCTCAGCATACATAGTCCTTACAGGAGAAGCCCATCGAATCATTCCACGTCACCACTTACCCGTGGTACGACCTGATTCAATGTCTTTCCTTCAAGGAAGCCAATCAATGTCTTCTCAGCATACACAGTCCTTACAGGCAAAGCCCATCGAATCATTCTACGTCACCACTTATCCGTGGTATGGCTCGATTCAATGTCTTTCCTTCAAGGAAGCCAAACCCCATATTGGGTTGGAATCGCACTCTCTCACTAAGCTTCACAAGTTTTATGCAGAAAGAGTATGTTGGTTATAAACTTTTAAGGTAGTTTGTACTAATGTTTTTCCTTAAATTAACAATCATTTTCACTTAAGTCCTATAGATTACTAAGACTTATGACTGTGTTTTATGAATAGTGTTATCTATCTTAATTCTTCTGGTATGTCTAATTAAGATTAGGTTTAACACTTGATTGTAATTAGTCTTCATTAACTAAACTATAATCAATCCTAATCTCTTCCTTAATCTTGGATTAAGCTTTTTAATTTCATTTTATTAAGGTTAATCATAATTAATAAAATCTTACTCATCATTAAAGGCTTAATTTCTTAATTAATACCTTATTAGTAATTAGTGAAAACATAGTCTTCCTTGAGGTTAATTAATTTTAGCCTTAATTAATTATTCTTTACTTAATTAACTTAAGTGAATTAGATTAATTAACTTGGATAATTAAATTAGCTAAGCACACTAATTTAAATTTTAAGCTTTAATTTTAATGGTGGATTAGAGTTGAAGTCCAACTCTAATCTATGCCCAATTTCATAAACTGTTTTTGGTTGACTTTTAATGAGTCTTTGACTCTCTTTTTTAGGATTTTGGGCCTGAACCAAGGACCCAGAGGTTGAATGACTCTTAGGAGCCCATTTTTACACATGACAAGTCAAAATGTTGACTTTTGTGATGACTTTTATTTGGATTACACTTGAAATCCGAATTTAATTCTTTTGGTATTTTCCAAAATTTATTATTTAATTAAAAATCCTTGTAAATTTAGTGTTTTAACCTATTATACTATTAAGGCCCAAAAACATGTTTTTCAACTTCACTTGACCCTTTTAAGATCAAAATGAATTCTTGATGAGTTTCATCAAGAACAACCTTAAGAACATCTTGAATGATCACCAAAACACCAATTTTTCCAACAACATCCAAACTTTACCAAATTTCAACACCATCATCAACAAGCATTATCAACAACCAATATCATACTAATTCATCCAAAATCATCCATACACACATTCAAGTTCATAACTTTATTTCTAAGCTCATAAACACCATTTTTCAAGAATCAAACATCCAAAACAAATTCATAAAACCAAACAACCTCATGCATGTTCATAGATCCATCATCAAAACACATTTCCATCATCAATTTAAATTTTAGAATCATGCAGCCCTTTTATTTCAAAATAGTCGAACCATATAGGGAGAAAAAGAGAGATTTTTTTTTCAAACAAAAACATGGTTTGCATGTAACCCAAAACATCATCCAAGCATTTTTCAAGCATCAACGACAAATTAAAAACACCATGCAAGGCTATAATGAAATAGCCGAACCTTATCCCCCAAGAGATAGGTTCCAACAACCCATTTTTCAAGAGAAAAACAAGATCAAAGACAAGGATCAAGGGCAATCCTTGACTCTAGTCACCAATCCTACTAGAGTTCAAGTTCTCCCCCCCCCCCCCAAGGAATTTCCTCAAGAATAAGGTGCAGAAACAGCTGAAAACAGCTCCAAAGATTCCTCCTTTGATCACCAAACTCGAGCTTTCAAGGCTGGGAGGCTTGGTGTTTAAAGCTTTGGTTCAAAGATGGAACCTTGGCTTGAAGTGTTTAATGGAGATTGAAAAATTTTGGGAGAGAAATGGGAGAAAGCTCACGACCAAGGGAAGAAGAGAAAGAGAGAAATGAGAGAAAAAACTAAGCTTTGCATGTGTGGGAAAGAAAGGGAAAAGGTGAATTTTGGAGTTTTAAATGCCATAAAGGCTACTTGTCTTGGAGAAAAAGAAAGAAAAGACAAGTGGCTTCCATGCATGGCTCTCCACATGCACGGCTTGCAAGAGAAATCAAGGGAGGGTTGGTGCAATTTTTCTGGCCCGGATCAAGAATATTCGGGCCCGGTTCAAGAGACAGCAGGGGCAAAAAGGTCATTTTTCACAGAAAAATTCCAAAAATTTCAAAAAATTCTAGAAAAATAGGAAATTCATCCCTAAACTTATAAAAATAAATTTTGATGATTAAAAATAATTTTAATCACTCAAAATTCAATAAATCACTCAATACGACAAAATGGTAAAAACGCGGGTGTTACATCTCTCTCTTCCTAAAAAGAAATTTCGTCCTCGAAATTTGTGCTTACCTTCTTGAAACAAATGAGGGTGAGACTTCTTCATTTGCTCTTCCAACTCCCAAGTTGCATTTCCTTCATCAGTTGCGCTCCATTAACTTTTACCAACGGAATCTATTTTCCTCTTAACTGCTTAATCCTTCGGTCTCCGATTCATACAGGTAATACTTCATAAGTTAAATTTTCTTTTAATTGTATTACGTCGGGTTCTATGACGTGCGAAGGGTCAGGAATATATTTTCGGAGTTGTGACACATGGAATACATCATAAGGATTAGAAAGAAAAAAGGGGGTAAAGCAATTTGGTAAGCAACAAGACCGATCTTTTTCAAGATTTGGTAGGGACCAACAAATTTAGGTGTAAGCTTTCGAGATCGCATCACCCTACCAACCCCAATCATTGGTGTAACTCTTAAAAGACATGGTCTCCTTCTTTGTATTCGAGGGGTTTCCTCCTCCGATCATAGTAACTTTTTTTTTCGCCTGCTCTTGAGATATCCTCATCCTTTCCTGAATCATCTTAATCTTGGTTCCTAATACTTGCTTCAGACTACCCTAAAGTCTGAATGTAAGTCTAGGGTCTCTATCTGACACTATGCTAGACGGAATTCCATGTAACCTGATTACCTCCTTAATGTACAATCAAGTTAACTTTTCTAAGGAAAACTTAATGTTGATGGGTAGAAAATGAGCAGATTTTGTTAGCCTATCAATGATTACCCATATAGCATCAAAACCTGCCGGGGGTTCTAGGTAAACCTACCACGAAATCCATCAAAATGCTATCCCATTTCCACTCAGGGACATCTAAAGGCTGCCACTCCCCTAATGGTCTTTGATGTTCAATCTTAGCTCTCTGATAAAGCAAACAAGAAGCTATATACCCAGCTACCTCCTTCTTCTTAACCAACAACACTGGTGCTCCCCAAGGGGACACACTAGGCCTTACAAACTGCTTCTCTAACAACTCTTCTAGCTGTTTCTTCAACTCAGCTAATTCTAATGGGGACATCCTATACGGAGCTATAGAAATAGGTCTGGTTCTAGGTACTAACTTTATGTTAAACTCCATCTCTTGCTCTCGTGGCACACCAGGAATATCTTCCGGAAACACCTCAACGAATTCTCTCACCGCAGGCAGTTTACTGATGTCAGATTCCCGCTCTTCCTCCAAAGAAGAAAGTATCATGTAGATTTGAGCTCCTTCTCTCAAAGAAGCATTCACTTGGTTGGCGGACAAGAATCTCTAACTTATAGGATTAAGAGTAGAGGGAGAAGAAGAATCAAACACAACAGATTTATGATAAAAGTCAAGTTGGACTCGATTGGAAGATAACCAGTCCATTCCCAAAACAATATCAAGTTGAGAAAGGGGCAACAAATCAAATTAGCAGAGAAGGTCCCCTCACCGATGGTGATTGGACAGTTCAAACAGGCTAATGAAGTGATTACAGGTTTTGTAGTAGGAGTAGAAACAACAAGATCATAGGGTAATTTAACAACAAGCAATCTCAATTGTTTCACACGATCCATAGAAATGAAAGAATGCGTCGTACCCGAATCATACAATACAATTAAAGGATTTCCACCTATGACACACTTACATTGGATCAGATCCTCGGATTCAACAGCTTCAGCACCGCTCATGGTGAACACTCTACCTCTGGTCCAAGGCCTTCCAGCTTGTGTATTCAGACTTGACACAGGTGCACTCGCAATACCGCTACCACTTCCCTTCCAAGCAGGGCAATCTCTCTTGATATGGCCAAATCATCCACAATGAAAGCATGCACGTTCGCTAGACTGGTTTGAAATCGAGTTCTTGATCGGACAGTCCTTTAGGAAGTGATTCTTCTTACAGCGTGGACAACTAACATAGTTGTTACCAGTACTGCTTGTTGGACTTCCTCCACTTGCAATCATGGATTGTGGTCTCACCGCACTTCCAGATGACGAACCAAAGTTGTTTCTAGGAACGAAGTAAGGCGTTCTCCTTTCTTGTGTAACTTTGGGTTTGTTCCTCTGCGGGCCAGAATTCTTCCACTGAGCTTGTCTTGCCTTGGTGTCATCCTCAAAGATGCGGCACATGTTGACCATCTTAGAGAACTCAATGATCTGTTGGTAACCAATGGCTTGCTTAATCTCTGGCCTCAATCCACTTTCAAATTTAGAGCACTTAGATCCTTCATCTACAGTGTTCTGGAAGTATGGGCAGAACTTGGATAACTCCTCAAACTTTGCGGCATACTCCCCAACCGTCATGCTCCCTTGCTCCAACTTCAGAAACTGTACTTCCTTGCGATTCCTCAGATCAGTTGGAAAATACTTCTGGAGAAAAGTCTCCTTGAACATATTCCAGGTAATCAGTCTCCCAGTAGCTTCTATCTGACGTCTGGCATACTCCCACCAATGCTGAGCTTCCCCAACCAGCATGAACACAGCCAATGTTACCTTCTGCTCGTCAGGACAGCCCATAGCTAAGAAAATCTTCTCCAATTCTTCTAACCAAAGCTGGGATCCATCAGGGTCATGACCTCCTTTAAATTGCGGTGGATTATTCTTTTTGAAGGTAGACAGTCCACGGTATGCATCAGGGATGTTGTTCCAATTCTAATTACGGGCTTGATTGATCTCGTCCAACATCTGTTGCTGGTTCTCTAGCACGTTCACGATTCTTCCCAGAAGATCGTTCATCACAGGGTTACCTCTTCCTGCCATGGAATCTTGCATTCACAGAACAATTCAGCTTCTTCTGTTTCATGCAGAACCATTCAAGCAAGAATGAGTAACGCTACACACAGATCCTCGTATTACTACCCTTATACAGCTAGTAATACAAGAGCAAACAATTCACACAAGGCAAACAATTTATACAAACAAACAATCAACACAGAGTAAACACAGAGAGAAGGGTATTATAGACCATACCCAACGTCGAAAGGAAAGAACAGCTCTGATACCACCTAAATGCGACACCCCTAGTTCTACCACTAAGAATATCACATGTATTACACGTGACCAACGAACTTACTATTTTTAAAACATTAAAAATGCGGAATTTTTTTTCTTCCTTTTTTTTGAAAAGGATTTAGTTGTCGTCAACCTATTACATCTCTAATTTCATTTTAAGTATTTATGAAATATCCTTCTCTTAATCTGAAACTCGTCTTTCAAAAATATCTAGACGGTTATTTCCTCGCACACATACACAACATACACGCAGCTATAACATCATCATAAGGAAATAGAAACATCATAAAATATATACATACATACATAACAGTAGTGTACCTCTCGAGTCACCCAAAAATCTACATCAAATTATGAGTTCTAGTAGTAAGCCAAAATAATCAAGACCTCAAACAAAATACAAAAGAAGAGGTCGCTAACTTAGAGCTGCTACTACCTAGACTCAAACCATACTAGTCCTACTCGTCATCTCCCGACTCAGCAGTGAGCACCCTACTGCTCCTCCTCCCAGCGTCTCCGATGGTAATCATCCCAAAATCCTCTGAGGGATCGTCGCTAGAAGAATCCTCCTCCGGCTCCTCCTCAGGGTCCTCCTGTGGATCCTCCTCAGGGGCCTCCTCCTCCTCCGAGGTGTCGTCAATCACAATCAGATCTAGCTCACTTGTGAGAGAGCGGCCTTGCGCATCAGGACACATAGGCTGGGAATCAGATGCCTCGGAAGAAGGTGAGTACCTAGGGGAGTCTGGTCCGACCATATCAGCCATCCGAGATGATCGCGACGACAACGAAGAAGCGGGGCGATGACGTGAAGGTCGAAAAGTATTATAGCGCACCAAGTTAGGTGGCGTTGGAAACTCGAGAGTCATAGGTAAAACGAAATCCAACTCTGGTACAAGCGGGAGTCCGGGATGAGTAATGATGACGCGGACTTCCCCAGTAAACTCGCATCTACGAGGGATGTCTGTCACCCTCCATGTTCCCCTCGGCATCCACCGCAGTCGCACTTGCATCGATGACATAGTTGAAGTCTCTGATACCGGCTATCGACGTAACGAGAAGAATATGACAACAAAAGATAGAAAGGAAGGGTGAGAACATCACATGAACTCACAGCACGTAGGATACATTAAACTAGAGCACACACACACAGGATATCCACACAAATCAATCTACAAGCAATCACAAACATGTCATCATAGTACACTCATTTGAATGCAACCTTGCAACTATAATGCAATGACTAATGAATGAGGGCCCGAGGAAATATCACCATCCGCAGAGCACATAGCAAATGCCCTACCATATATGTAAAACGTATCAGAAGTTAGTGTCTATACTAGCAATCAGTACAAGGAGCATTGCTCATTCATTTTCTTTTGGCCAAATTCTTTTATGCGTCCTTCCAGACAATCTCAACTGACCCCGAAACAATGAGAGCGACAGGATAGCTACGCTTATCGACAGTAGGGAGCTAGCCTACGTCTCATGATATCCTTTCTGGAACTCGACTATCCTCAGGGCTGTATCCCATTCGAGGACCCGCTGGCGTTCTTTGCAAAACCCAGTGCACCTTTCCCAACCAGTTTCACTCTGTACCAAAGTGTCATTGCCATATTATGGTCGTAAGGTTCTAAACCTTGAACATTATCGATGCTTTATGATGCATGTCACACAACAATGCTTCTCAGCATACACAGTCCTTACAGGCAAAGCCCATCGAATCATTCCACGTCACCACTTACCCGTGGTACGGCCCGATTCAATGTCTTTCCTTCAAGGAAGCCAATCAATGTTTTCTCAGCATACACAATCCTTACAGGAAAAGCCCATCAAATCATTCTACGTCACCACTTATCTGTGGTACGGCTCGATTCAATGTCTTTCCTTCAAGGAAGCCAAACCCCATCTTGGGTTGGAACCGCACTCTCTCACTAAGCTTCTCAAGTTTTATGACAAAAGAGTATGTTGGTTATAAACTTTTAAGGTTGTTTGTACTAATGTTTTTCCTTAAATTAACAATCATTTTCACCTAAGTCCTATAGATTACTAAGACTTATGACTGTGTTTTATGAATAGTGTTACCTATCTTAATTCTTCTGGTATGTCTAATTAAGATTAGGTTTAACACTTGAGTGTAATTAGTCTTCATTAACTAAACTATAATCAATCCTAATCTCTTCCTTAATCTTGGATTAAGCTTTTTAATTTCATTTGATTAAGGTTAATCATAATTAATAAATTCTTACTCATCATTAAGGCTTAATTACTTAATTAATGTCTTATTAGTAATTAGTGAAAATTAGTCTTCCTTAAGGTTAATTAATTTTAGCCTTAATTAATTATTCTTTACTTAATTAACTTAAGTGAATTAGATTAATTAACTTAGATAATTAAATTAGCTAAGCCCACTAATTTAAATTTTAAGCTTTAATTTTAATGGTGGATTAGAGTTGAAGTCCAACTCTAATCTATGCCCAATTTCATAAATTATTTTTGGTTGACTTTTAATGAGTCTTTGACTCTCTTTTTGAGGATTTTGGGCCTGAACCAAGGACCCAGAGGTTGAATGACTCTTAGGAGCCCATTTTTACACATGACAAGTCAAAATGTTGACTTTTGTGATGACTTTTATTTGGATTACACTTGAAATCCGAATTTAATTCTTTTAGTATTTTCCAAAATTTATTATTTAATTAAAAATCCTTTTTTGTAAATTTAGTGTTTTAACATATTAGACTATTAAGGCCCAAAAACATGTTTTTCAACTTCACTTGACCCTTTTAAGATCAAAATGAATTCTTGATGAGTTTCATCAAGAAAACCTCAAGAACATCAAGAACATCTTGAATGTTCACCAAAACACCAATTTTTCCAACAACATCCAAACTTTACCAAATTTCAACACCATCATCAACAAGCATTATCAACAACCAATATCATGTTAATTCATCCAAAATCATCCATACACACATTCAAGTTCATAACTTTATTTTTAAGCTCATAAACACCAGTTTTCAAGAATCAAACATCCAAAACAAATTCATAAATCAAAACAACCTCATGCATGTTCATAGATCCATCATCAAAACACATTTCCATCATCAATTAAAATTTTAGAAACATGCAGCCCTTTTATTTCAAAATAGTCGAACCATATAAGGAGAAAAAGAGAGAATTTTTTTTCAAACAAAAACATGGTTTGCATGTAACCCAAAACATCATCCAAGCATTTTTCAAGCATCAACGAAAAATTAAAAACACCATGCAAGGCTATAATGAAATAGCCGAACCTTATCTCCCAAGAGATAGGTTCCAACAACCCATTTTTCAAGAGAAAAACAAGATCAAAGACAAGGATCAAGGGCAATCCTTGACTCTAGTCACCAATCCTACTAGAGTTCAAGTTCTCCCCCCCCCCCCCCTTTACCTAAGGAATTTCCTCAAGAATAAGGTGCAGAAAAAGCTCACAAAACAGCTCCAAAGATCCCTCCTTTGATCACCAAACTCGAGCTTTCAAGGCTTGGAGGTTTGGTGTTTAAAGCTTTGGTTCAAAGATGGAACCTTGGCTTGAAGTGTTTAATGGAGATTGAAAAATTTTGGGAGAGAAATGGGAGAAAGCTCACGGCCAAGGGAAGAAGAGAAAGGGAGAAATGAGAGAAAAAACTAAGCTTTGCATGTGTGGGAAAGAAAGAGAAAAGGTGAGTTTTGGAGTTTTAAATGCCATAAAGGCTACTTGTCTTGGAGAAAAAGAAAGAAAAGACAAGTGGCTTCCATGCATGGATCTCCACATGCACGGCTTGCAAGAGAAGTCAAGGGAGGGTTTGTGCAATTTTTCTGGCCCGGATCAAGAATATTCGGGCCTGGTTCAAGAGACAGCAGGGGCAAAAAGGTCATTTTTCACAGAAAAATTCCAAAAATTCCCAAAAATTCTAGAAAAATAGGAAATTCATTCCTAAACTTATAAAAATAAATTTTGATGATTAAAAATAATTTTAATCACTCAAAATTCAATAAATCACTCAATACGACAAAACGGTAAAAACGTGGGTGTTACACCATACGATCCTAATTTGATAGATTTAATCTCTTGAACGCATGTTATTAATAACCAATGATTAACCATGAAAGTAGCCTCTGAATTCCTTAGATTGATATTGTGTTAAATTGATTCAACTTTTGCTTTTAACTAGATCTTTGTTTTCTTCAGTTTATTCCAATCAATCAACCCCCCCAAAGAAGGATTAATTTGAGTGGATCTTCAGGGTTCGACCCGGTTTGTACCATTTTACTATAAGTAGTTTGCAGATTAGAGAATTATAATTATAATTTTGTACAGGTTCGGCAACTATCAAAGTCCCCCATGTTCCAACTCTTCTCCTAGTTCTAAGTAGAAGCCCCTCTTTGTTGATGGCAAAAGAGGGAGTAGGGATTAAGAAGAAAATTTTTCAGAACAAAATTTTTGATCTCATCTATATATAGCTTAAATGTATTTATGTTTTTCATCTTACCTTTTGCATTATTTCAGCTCTACACTTAAAAAGCATTGAAATGAAATTGTTCTGCATTTTTTAGTTACAAGAGTATTCTTATCATTCTTAACTCTTTAACTATGAATCTTACCTTGACTATATCGTTGTTTGAAATTTGAAATGAATACTTTTAAAGGAATCTAGGATTTAGGGGGCGTCATATGTTCAGGGGGAGAAAATCTTAATGAATTTTCTATCTCTCTGAACGAACTTAAATTTTTACTTCTTAAGAGTTTGCCATCATCAAAAGGGGGAGAATGTTAAGACAAACCCTCTTATACTTAGAAGTTTAAATTATGACAACCCTTCAAGACAGTAAAAATTTAAGAATCATTATGAGATTCATTGTTATCTAATCAAGATGCTTGAGTACGTAGAGAACAAACTAAATAAGCAACAGGATCAAGATGAGAAGTGCAACAAAGATTAGAAGCATACTTCATAAAGCTTAAATATGTATCAAGCTAAAGAACCATCTTAGAATCAAAATCTCATATCACACAAAGATGAAATCTTTGTCAAAGAAGACTAAAGAACATATGGGCAAAGCTAAGAAGCAAATCATATTGAGAAGCAAATCAAGAAGAAAATCAAGAAGCAAAAAAAGAAACGTCTTAAGTCTCAGACTTAAGCTCTGAAGCAAATCAACTAATGCTGATGCATAGTACGTTGACGTAAAATCAAAAAAGAGTTGTTAAAGTCCCCAATGACTATAAACGGCTATGTCAACTCAGAAAGCTGAAAAAAGCATGAGAAACTCATAAGCAACTAGAGGAAAAAGTTCAAAAGTGCCAAAATGTTCTCAAGTTAAAAGCTATTCATTTCATCAATCTTCCTGCTTCTTATCCACTGTATTATCCTATGTATCAGCTTTGTGAGCTTTGTAGTGGAAAGTAATATGTAACCAACTTGAGAACCATATAGTTCATCCACACAGTGTGTGTAAAGAACTCAAGCAAACCTTATTTACTCATCTTATTTTGGTGTATCTCCTCAACCTAGCAAGAGACTGAATATTGACGTAGGTGTGAGTTGAGAAGGTTGAATAGGCTAGGAAAGACTACTTACACGCCTGGAGAGGCTCTGTGAAGAATAACACTTAGACGCTTGAAGGGGCTCTATAAGAATAATACTTGTACTTGTTCTAAAGGAATAGTGGAAATCACACGGTTTGTGAGGACTGGACGTAGCCTAAGTTGTTGAGAGTGGACCACGATAAATTTGTTGGTGTTCTCTTCTCTCTTGCACTTTATTTATTATGCTTACATATATCCTAAACTAATCTTATTAAATTGCTTCTTAAGTTTATTTCATATTACAGAACTAACTGAATCAACTTATGAACCAAATCTAATTCTTAATAATTAACTAAACGTTGCAAACTGCTTCTTAAGATTCACTTCATAAAAAGCTATCAAATAATTCAGTTTTACTGTATTTCTTCTTTTAATCCATATCTAAGAACTTATTTTCAGGAAAGTTAAGAACTATCTCAATTCAACCCCCCTTCTTGAGACTTAGCCAACTACAGAAGAGTGTGGTGATCATCAACATGACTTATGAATTCAATCCAAATTGAATTGTGGCATCCCTATCATTTCTATTCTCCTCCATTTTCTATTTTCTTCTTCTTGTTCATTAATTTGAATTTTCCCATGTTTGAATTTCATGATCTAATTCGAATTTCAATGTGCGTTGACTATGAAAGCTCCAATCTAACTCAATTGTGCAAGTAAGAACTCATTAGGGTATGAGTATTAAAATTACTACCCACACAGATATATGAATGGATACAAGTATTTTTTTTCAAATGCGAGTATGGGGATGTATTAGACCAGAGAAAATATGAATTGAGAAAAGATACTTCTCATTATGAATTGAAGATACAAGATAAAGAGTAAACATACATGAAGTAATGTGACTGATAGTTAACTACAACAGAAAATAACATAATCAATTGACTAACTTTATCAACTAGCTTCTTAACATAAAATTGATCTATAATGAACTAGCTATAATCTGATACTCCCCCTCAAGATAGAGTGAAAGTGTTAGAACACCCATCTTGCAAATAAGTGACTAAAATTGAGGTAGATGAAGTGCTTTAGTGAACACATCAACCGGTTGATGACAAGAAGGAACATGAACAAGCTTGAAAACACCTGAAGTAACTTTCTCACGCACAAAGTGGCAATCCATTTCGATGTGTTTGGTTCTCTCATGAAAAGTAGGATTGGTAGCAATGTGGATCACAACCTGATTGTCATAGTAAACCAAATATGGCTTAAGAGAAACACCAATGTCATGTAACAAGTTTTGTAACCAAGTTAATTCACTTGCTAAACCAGCAAGAGACCTATATTCAACCTTAGCAAAGGAACAATTGAGTATTGACTGCTTCTTTGACTTCCATAAAATAAGGGAATGGCCAAGAAAAACACAATACCGTGAAGTTGGCCCAATCAACATCTGCATAGGCTTGCAAATGCAAGTGGCCCAATCACCAACTAACTTCTTAATAGAAAATTGATCTATAATGGACTAGCTATAGTCTAATAGGATAGGTATAGTACTCTACCCATTGTTATCCCTAATATTGTTATCCCTAATAACTAGCTTAGACAATGGTCTAACTAGCATTCAACAGTTGTGTATGCGTTGCATGATTAAATGATCATACTTAAAAACTTATTCATAGTATTTAAATCTTAGATTCAGACTAATTCGTACAATAGAATATGTATTTTCAATTTTTCTTTTACAACAGTATAGGGTAATAAAAAAAAATGAAAATGCATCTCCTTTTCTGTTATTTTGGTTATTAAACATCTGCCGAAAATATAAAAATGGAGTGGAAAAACGAGTATTAATCCAGCAATGAACTTTTCTTATTTGCTTATTTAGTGGTCAAATGCTCAGAATTGACAGGCACCGTTGCACAAATTAATAGTAACTTCAGTATCAGTTCAGCAAAATGTGAAAGTATAAATACCATGTACCAAATATCATTACTCATTCTTGTTTGTCCGACTGAAAACTTCATTATTCGCTTTGTATGTCACAATCTAAAAGAAATGAACTAGGACTATAAATATCCAAAACTGCAAATACTGCAATTTCACCAATGACCAGGGCCACATCTAATGCCTTGGCAGAAGGCAGCCTAGACACTGTACTATAGTGTAACCACAAGGATGGCAAAATGTGAGCCCGAGGCCCTAAAATTTTAATGCAACTATTTACATTCATGGTAGTTAAATTGTTTCTCCTGTATAACAGTTGACCGTTGTCAATCTGATCTCTCTAGCTGCTCAAATTTTTTATCCCATTCCCGAGCTTCGTAATCTTGCTCAAGTAAGTCCTTATCAGTACTATACACAATTTGATCCTGTCCTATGACAGTCTTTTGGGCCATGTCCCGAGCACTGAAAAGCTGAAAACCATAATGAAAAATTGTCTCAGGAAGAATATTCTGGGTAAAAGCAATATCTTATCCCACCTTCCTTTTCTCAAACCAGACAAAGGTAGAGCCAGAGAAAGTACATAAAAACAGTTGAACTGAGAATATGGTAATAATGCACACTTAATGGATGTGATCAATTAAACAATAACCATCCAAAAGAAAAAACCATATAAAAATGAGATGGAATTCATACTGATGAGTGATGACAATTAATTCAAGAAATTATTTTCCGAATTCATCTACATATTGACATGGTCATTCAATTTACATGGAATACTTAGATAACGTTTTGATAAACTACTAGACCCAATGTTATGAAAGTATATAAAGCAAGAATAAGAGAAATGAAGATAGATCTAAAACAGATTGAAAATTTTCTTTCTCCTAATTTATTATTTCATAAACAGATCCAAGGTTGCCTTTATGACCTTTAAAGGAACATTCACTTCAATTTTGTAGTATATAAAAATTTATGGTGACAGTGCTATCCACACTACATGGTCAAGATGAGAGTTCTGTAAATCATACTCAATTTTCTTATATGCAGAGGCGCAAATAGATGAGCATACCTTCTGCCTCAGTGAAGTGTCAGGCAATTCAAGTACTCGTGCACACTGCTGCCTAACTTTGTTTCTCTTTTCAATGTCCGCATTCCTTTTCCGAATAAAAAACCATCGAACAATAGGAATTGCAAAGAAGGAACCAGCGTATATCTGTAAACATTATCATTCATCGTATGGAGACAGTAAAGTGAAACAATTTCTAATTTCTAATAATTATAATAACAAGGATTCACCCTCCTTATTTAGAATATATTTAATGTTAGTGCAAGAAAAGTGCAAAACCGTTGCCAAAGTATCACCATATTATTTTTTTCAATAATTTTAAATTTCTCGATATTTTCATTTTTCTCTCGAATTTAATTTAAAAGGCCATAGGAAGGCTCTATAAGTATTAATTAATGATATGTTGATCAAACCTCTTTTATTTGTATTCACTTTTTTCCCATCCTTTAGGATCATCTGTTAGATAACCCCCTTGGTTGAAATAGTTAGAGTGAGAAATAATAGGCTATAACTAATAAGGGGAGACTAGAAAATTTTATCTTTGGTTTTGAAGAAGGAATTTTGGGTGAGACCAGACTTTCAAATAACCAGGTATAGAGAGGAGATAAATTTTATTGTACATTCTTCTTGTCAGAGGGCATTCTTTCTGTGACCAAGATTGTTGTTTTCCCTCATTCTGATCCAGTTGGAATGAGAGCTTGGTATTCGGGAGACCAATCAAAATGAGAGAAAACAAAAATATTTATTCCAGAAAGAATTCCCCCAGACCAGTATCAATGTAATACAAATTCAGAGACCAAGACATACAAGAGTAATGTGTCTCCTCTCTACACCCCAGGTATTCGAGAACTTGGCCTCTCTCTCCCACCAATAATTCCTTCAAAACCAAAAACTCTTCAATCTACCCTTCCTAATCCTATTATAAGCCTACAAGAGTAATGTATCTCCTCTCTACACCCCAGGTGATACATTATAAGAGTAATGTATCACCTCGATGGGTCCTCTCCTGCCCCCACTGACAAATCTGCGTTGGATGCTTGGGAAACCAAGGACGCACAAATTATTTCTTGGATTCTTGGCTCCATTGAACCCCGGACGGTTAATAATTTGCACTCCTTTTCAACTGGCAAAGACATGTGGGATGATTTGAAGCATATTTACAATCAGAATAATGCGGCCAAACGTTTTCAGCTCGAGCTCGACATTGCGAGTTATAAACAGGGAACTATGTCTATTCAGGACTATTACTCTGGTTTTTTGAATCTGTGGGCTGAACATTTTGCTATTCTATATGCTGTTGTTCCTAAGGAGTTGCTAGTTTCTATTGAAACGGTTTACGAAGTCAGCAATCGCGACCAGTTTCTTATGAAGCTTCGTCCATAATTTGAAACTGCTTGTGCTGCCTTGCTGAATCGCAGTCCAGTTCCTTCTCTGGAAGTCTGCATTGGTGGAACTTCTTCAAGAGGAGAAGCATTTATTCACCCAAGTCAGCATGACAACGGTGCTTTCGAAGATCTTACGAAGTTACGATTGCCTATTTTGCTCAAGGTACCGGCAGAGGTCGTAATAAGAGGCAAGTCCAGTGTTTTTCTTGCAAACACTTTGGTCATATTGCTCGTAATTGCAGTAAGAAATTCTGCAACTATTGCAAGCAACGCGGTCATATTATCACTAAGTGCCCCACAAGACTTGCACAACGCTCAGTGCAAGCTTTTCATCCTGCTGCTGGTTCTGCAGTTCAGACTCCAACACTTGCAGCCACCAAACCTGATGTGTTGACTCCGGAGAAGGTGCAGCAAATTGTTTTATCCGCCTTTTCTGCCTTAGGCATCAAGGGTAAGTCTAGCGGTACTTCTCCACCATTGTTTGTGGATTTGGGGGCTTCTAATCATATGACTAGATCCCCTGAACATTTACACAATATACATGCGTACAATGGTACTCAAAACATTCAGATTGCCGATGGTAACACTGTCTATTTCTGCTGGTGGTGACAACAATTCTTTCTTTCTAGATGTCTGTGTCACCTGGCCTTGCTTCTAATTTAATTTCGGTTGGCCAATTGGTAGATAATAATTGTGATGTTAATTTCTCTCGGGATGGTTGTTTTGTGCAGGATCAGGTGTCGGGGAAAGTGATCGCGAAGGGGCCTAAAGTGGGCAGATTGTTTCCACTCCAATTTATTTCCCCTTGTTTTATGCACACTCCTCGCCATTTCCATTTTGCTGTTGTTTGCGGCATCATTCGTTACTTAAAAGGCACCTCTACTCGCGGTATATTCTTTCCTATTGGGAAGCCTCTTAGTTTGGTTGGTTATAGTGATGCGGCTTGGGCTGGTTGCCCCGATATACGAAGATCGGTCACAGGTTGGTGCATGTTTCTTGGTCTTGCGTTAATTTCTTGGAAAAGTAAAAAGCAGTCTCGTGCCTCTAAGTCCTCAACTGAATCTGAGTATCGGGCTATGTCTACAGCTTGTTCTGAAATTGTTTGGCTTCGAGGATTTCTGGCAGAGCTTGGCTTCCCTCAACCTGCTGCCACACCTCTCTATGCTAACAATACTAGCGCAATTCAGATTGCTACTAATCCATATTTTCATGAGCGCACTAAGCATATTGAGGCCGATTGCCATTCTATTCAGGAAGCATTGGAAGATCAAGTTATTTCTCTTCCTCATGTTACATCGTGTAAGAAAAGTAGAATGCAAGAAACTGAGAGAAAGAGTAGAGAGAAAAATCTGAAAGAATTTAGATCTGAAACTGTTTTGATTTTGTATTATCAATCTGTATTTTGAGTTCAAATTACACATGTTTATATAATGCACAGAGGCTTCTAAGAGAAGCTAAGACATCAGCTTGTAACTGAATCAGTTACAAGCTGTTACACTTAACAGCTGTACTCTAACAGCTAACAGATAACTGAAAACTAACAATCTGTTACAGAACACTAACAGCTAACAGCTAACTGTGACTGAAGGTGCACATTACATGATGCGCTGCATTATACTCTAACATGCTCCCCTCAAACTCAGGGAGGATTAAGAAGCGAGAGTTTATCAAACACCCTGAATTTGTCCCTGTGTGTTGCAAATCTGGCTGCAGGTAAAGCCTTGGTCAAAATGTCTGCACACTGATCCTCAGAAGGAATATGATGAACTGCTAGGCTTTTGTCAATCACCTTTTCTCTGACAAAAAAAATATCTAGTTCCATACGTTTGGTTCTGGAGTGTAAAACAGGATTATGTGATAGCATAACAGTGCTAAGGTTGTCACAAAACACTTGAGGAGTAGTAAAGGGAACCTTTAACTCAGTTAGGAGTGACTGAATCAATAATATCTTTGTTGTTGTGTTAGCTAAACTCCTGTATTCTGCCTCAGTACTAGAACGAGCCACTAGGTTCTGTTTCTTAGACCACCAAGACACCAAATTGGGACCAAGAAATATGCAAGATCCAGAAGTGGACTTACAATCATCTGGATCTGAAGCCCAATTTGCATCACAGTAGGCAGTGAATGCAAGAGGCTGAGCAAGTGAAGTCTTCTGAATGAGTAAACCATAGGTGAGTATGCCTTTAAGTATCTCAATATTCTTGACTGTTGCCCAGTGTTCTTCAAGAGGCTGAGAGAGAAATTGGCAAGCTTTGTTTACTGCAAAGCAAATTTCAGGTCTAGTTATTGTAGCATACTGCAGTGCCCCCACAATAGACCTGTAATTAGATGGATCTTGAAGATAATCTGTACCAATTTTTGTCAACTTAGTACTGCTGGCCATAGGAGTAGATAGACCCTTGGCTTCAAACATACCAACTTTCACCAGTAAATCAGTTATGTACTTGGTTTGAGACAAAAGGAGAGAACCATCAGCTAAGTCAGTCACCTGTATACCCAAAAAATAGTCCAAGGAACCAAGCTGTTTGAGTGCAAACTCAGAATTCAACTGAGAAATTAGTTGTTGAATTAGTAGCAAGGAGTCTCCAGTGATGATTATATCATCTACATAAACCAGAATATAGATGCAGTGAGTTCCTTGATGAAAAATGAAGAGAGAAGGATCACACTTGCTTGGTTTGAAGCCAAAGGTTAGGAGAGCCGAATTAAGCCTCTCAAACCAGGCCCATGGGGCCTGTTTTAAACCATTCAAGGCCTTATACAGTCTGCACACTAGAATCTTATCACTGTGTTCAAAACCAGGAGATTGCACCATGTATACCTCCTCCTCCAATAAGCCATAAAGGAAAGTATTATTTACATCAATTTGCTGAATAGGCCAGCCCTTAGAAACAGCAATAGTAAGGACGGTTCGAACAGTAACAGGTTTGACACAGGAGAAAAGTTTCAGAATAGTCAAAACCAGCCTTTTGGTGAAATCCCTTTGCCACAAGTCTTGCCTTATATTTATTGAGAGAACCATCAGAATTTTCCTTGACTCTAAACACCCATTTACAGCCAATTGCTTGTCTATGAGCAGGAAGTGTATAAGTGACCAAGTTTTGTTTCTCAACAAAGCATCATACTCCTCTTTCATTGCTTGAAACCATTGTGGGTTGGCCAAGGCTTGTTTGACAATAGAAGGTGCAAGATGAGTAAGGAGGACTCTAGGTTCTAATCTTGGTTTAGTAATGTCATTTTTGCTACGAGTTTGCATAGGATGGACATTCAGAGGATGGACAAAGGGAAGGGTTTGAGAGGTTGAGGGAGTAGAAAGAGAAACAGGTAGAGGGTTATTTGAGGGAAGGAGGGATAAGGACGGGATAGAGGAAGGTACAATAGGAGAGGTGGTTACAGGAGAAATGGGATTAGAGAGGACAGGTTTAGAAGAAATAATGGGTGGAGCAGCTGGGATGGGTGGAGGTGTAGGAGATGGAGCTGCTGTTTTGGGTGAAAAAAGAGAGGAATAGGGAAATCGGGACTCATGAAAAATGACATCTTTAGATATGAAGATTCTGTCATCTGCATCCAAGCATTTGTAACCCTTATGAGCAGTAGAATAGCCCAAGAAAATACACTCTCTTGATCGATAGGCAAGTTTAGTGGAGTTGTAGGGGCGAAGAAAAGGGAAACAAGCACAGCCAAAGACCTTCAGAAATTTGTAATCTGGAAGTTGTTTGAATAATCTGAAATAAGGAGACTGAAATTCCAGAACTGGTGTAGGAAGTCTATTAATAAGATAGGCTGCAATAAGAAAGGCATGATCCCAATATAGGTAGGGTAATTTAGCTTGAGCAAGTAAGGTAAGCCCTGTTTCTACAATATGTCTGTGCTTACGCTCAACAATACCGTTTTGATGATGAGTGTGAGGACAAGTGAGTCTATGGACAATCCCCAAATAAGCAAAATAGGTAGACAATTGCCGAAATTCCCCCCCCCCCCCCCCACCAGTCTGTTTGGACAGATTTTAATCTAGAATTAAATTATAACTCCACCCATTGCCTTGAATTGAAGAAAGGTTTTGAGAGTGTCAGATTTAGCTTTAAGAGGATATACCCAAGTATATCGTGAGAATGCATCCACACAGGTAAGGAAGTATTTAAAACCACAGGATGATTCAATAGGTGCTGGACCCCATAGGTCACTAAAAATAAGCTCCAAAGGGGCTATGTAAGTAGTAGTGGAGCTAGAAGAAGGTAATCTGTGAGACTTACCCAAACAGCAAGCAGTACAGGAAAAATCAGTAGAATTTTATTTGGTATGGAAATATTACAATGTTGCAATGCTACACGTAAAACCTCATGATGAGTATGACCAAGTCTATAATGCCACATAGTGTAGGCAGTAGGAGTTATTGCTTGAGATGCAGTAGTAGAATCTAAAATGTTTACATTTTGTGAGTTACATGGGGAATGGGTAGTAGAAAGTACAATGGGGAAGGGTGTAATACAAGTATTAACAGAAGGATTGAATGAAGTTGAAAAATTGTCCAAGGTGTAGAGTCCATCCTTGTCCAATGAGCCACAAAGAAGAACTTCAGAAGTGGCCTGTGATTTGACAACACAAAAAGTTGGGTGAAATTCAAAGTACACAGAGTTGTCTTTAGCAAATTTACTGACACTAACAAGATTCTTGGTAATAGATGGGACTAAGAGAAGATTTTTGAGATGAAGAGAGGTGTTTGGGTGATAAGGAGAGGAAAAGGTTTTAGAACCAATAGAAACAATAGACAAACCTTGGCCATCACCCACTAAGACTTCCTCTAAACCAACAAGTTGAACTGAATCTGAAAGATTGGCTGCTTCATTAGTCACATGATGAGTGGCTCCAGAGTCAGGGTACAACGATTGTGAGAGAGAATTGTCAGGTGCTGTGAGGTAAGCTTGAGGTTGGGGTTGATTAGGTGGACGTCTATGATGAGTCATTTGCTGTGGCTGCTAAGAATTATTACTAGAATAAGCATGCTGCATAGTCGCAGGTCTAGGTGGCGGTGGATACCAAGTGTTAAAACCAGAAGGAGGATAGTATTGAGGATAAGAATAAGAAAACTCAGAAAAGCGGTGATAACACATGCTAGCATCATGCCCAAACTTATAGCAGATTTGGCATTGTATATTAGACCGGCCACCGAAACGTCCTCCACGTCCTCTTGCACGGCCAAAACGTCCTCCACGGCCACGAAAATTGCCACTGTATTGACCTCCACGACCAAAACCACCAGATTCTTGATGTGAATTAAAATTCTGAGTATCTTGAGATGAGAGTGATACCTGATTGGCAACAGCAGTATTGATAGGTGAAGAAGAACTAGGTGCAGTAACATGCGCAACATTTACAAAGAGAGTTTGAATCAGCTAGGAGTTTCTTCTTGCTCTTTTCTAAGCGCACTTCATGAGCCAGCAGCATAGCTTCCACTTCAGCAATAGTACAAAGATCTGTGCGATTCTGAATCACAGCAATAATGGAGTTATAATCTTCAGGAAGTCCGTCTAGAATAGCTTCTAAATGATCACGAAAGGGAACTGGATCTCCAATGGAATACAATGTATTAACAGTGACTTTGACTTTCTTAAGATACTCAATCATAGTGAGAGAACCTTTGGAAATAACTTTGAGTTCGGAACGAAGCTGGCTGGATTGCGCCTTGTTCTGCGCATGAAAAAAGTTGTGCAGCTCCTCCCAAATTTGCCAAGAATGCAGACAAGTCATAACATGCGGAAGAATATCTGTAGAGAGAGGATAGAAGCCAAGTGAACAACAAAGAATCTTGTTGCTCCCATTCAGTATAAGCAGAATTCACATTCCCAAGATCCCTATCTGCTTCAGTAAGAAAACGTTGTGGAATTTGAGGACTAACTAGAAATCTCTTAAGTTTATAGCCGCGAATTACTCCTTCAATCTGTTGCTTCCAAAGATAGAAATTTGTCTCATAGAGTTTGATGGTGATAACATGTGAGAAGGTTATAGGTGCAGATGAGGAACAATGCGAATCAGAGGAAAGGGAAGACATGGTTACTGGATCGGATAGAAGCCCATGATACCATGTAAGAAAAGTAGAATGCAAGAAACTGAGAGAAAGAGTAGAGAGAAAAATCTGAAAGAATTTAGATCTGAAACTGTTTTGATTTTGTATTATCAATCTGTATTTTGAGTTCAGATTACACATGTTTATATAATACACAGAGGCTTCTAAGAGAAGCTAAGACATCAGCTTGTAACTGAGTCAGTTACAAGCTGTTACACTTAACAGCTGTACTCTAACAGCTAACAGATAACTGAAAACTAACAATCTGTTACAGGTGCACATTACATGATGCGCTGCATTATACTCTAACACGTCGCAACTTCAGCTTGCGGATATCTTTACCAAGGTTGTTCCTCGTCCTCGGCATCAGTTTCTCATTAGCAAATTGATGCTTCTTGACCAGTCGCATCAATTTGAGGGAGGATGTCAATAAGGAATTATGTTATTTCCTATTATTATTGTTTCCTATTATCAATTGTTTCCTATTTTATGTTGTATATATTAGGAATAGAAACCAGTGCATTTATTATATATAATTAGTGGTTGTACAAATTAGGAATTAGAATATATGTGTCATTAATAGCTGTAAATGAGTTTGTACTATTTATGGATGAGAACAGAATCAATGAAATTATCAAAGTCAAAATTTTTTACCATGTGAAGCGTTGTCAAAAACAAATTCTATGAAATTGCTATATCTTTGTGGTCCTAGCCTTTGTATTACACAAGTTATGGCAGGAATATACATTATTTAAGGGGTTCAAGTTACAAAGGAACAAGGTTTGTTACAATTCAAGTTAATGTGTTTTATTGGTTCCCTTAACTATCATCTCCTAATGAGATCCTTAGGGCAAAAGGCTTGAAGAAAATGAGGGCTAAGGATGAAGAAAATATTCAAGATTCAAATAATACTAGTTGGAGAGGGTCTTAATTAGAGCAATTTTAAATAAGCTCCGAGGCTTGTTTGTCTAGTCTTATTTAGTTTTCTTTATATATTTGGGCCTTGTTAGTTTATTTTAGTTTTCTTTATATTTTGGACCTCATTAGCTTTCAAAGTTATTTTAATTGTCTTAATTAGGCATGTACTGGGCTGAACTAGTTATGAGCCCATTAGGTCATTTAGTGAGTGTCTCCTTTATAACATGGTACCTACTCATGAAATGGTTAGTTTTGATTTTGAAATAGAATTTGGGATTCCCTCTTTTAGAGAGCTTTTGTGCCTCTTTAGTGTTCTTGGGTGAGCCATTGGCTCTGATCTTGTCAAGAGCTTCCATACTCTTGTGGCGATCATCACTAGGCTTATCATTCTCTTGGAGATTGTTGGCTCCTTTCTCCATCTTCTTTCTTTATTCTATCTTTTTTTTATTTGGTTTTCATTTGTGGTTCCAAATCTAAAGTTGATTGTTGTTTTGTGTGTTTCCAACCCTAGAAAGATTTGTTTTAGGACTCATGGCATTATGAATCTCATCATGTGGTATAAGAGCTTGGATCTAGAATTGGAATTGAATCTTGCAATTGCGATTTGGTTAACCCATTCTTGATTCTTGTTGATTCTTGTTAAGTTGATATTAAAGTGGTAGTTAGCACCTTGTTTTGAAAAGAATTTTCTCGATATTACAAAAGTTCAATTCTTGAACTATTTCTAAAAAAAACAAAAAAAAAAGTTACGACAGTTGGGTTTTGTTTATTTTGCCTTTATCTTCACATCTAGAGTGGTTCTTAATCTTGGATTGTTAGAAATAGCTTGCTGAATTTTGGTGCTATAATTTTCCATTCTTAGTTTGTCTATTTTTCTCCTCTATTATTATTCTCGTGTCTTGTTTAGTTGAATTTAAATTTGAGTGTGTTTTATCTTTCTTGTAAGCTTTGTTTTGTCTTATTGGATTATTTAGTTTGTCAAGTGTATTTCTTTTTTTTGGGGGGGTACTTAAGTGAAGTGGGGATTGTTGCATTTGTGTGGAAATTTGTGTGGGTTGGATTGTCATTTACTTAAGAATTTGATAAGAGGACCGAGTGGAAAAAGAAAAGAGTGAACATTACACAAAAGTTTTGTTTGAGTGCTAACACAAGTGAATTTTCCGTCCAAGAGTGATAAACGTGAGTAGAGTGGTGAGGTCCTTATTTTTGCTAACTTTGTTGATTTTGTAGTTATGTTAAGAGTACATGAAGCTAGTGTGGGGAGCAATCCTTCTTCACCTAGAACTACAACAATGAATTTCCAACTGCAAAGTCTCACAACATTTGGAGAGACATCTTAGAAGGCAAGGTGATGAGTTTCATGAGAGACTTGATAGGCTTGAGAGGGAGTGGTCTATCCATGATTCTAATTCTTTTGGTGATGAGGATGAATATGAAATAATGAGAGAGAGAGAGGAAATAAGAGGCACGAAGATAGGAGGAGACATGAGAGGAGAGAAAATGGGAGCAGAGATGGAGAAAATGTGAAGAAGCTTGTGGGTGTGAAAATCAAGGTTCCATCTTTACAATAAAGGAATGATCCGGAGGCTTATTTGGAGTGGCAGATGAAAAATTAGCAAATCTTCATGCTACAATTATAATGAGGAGAAGGTGAAAGTTGTTGCACATGAATTTATAGATTATAGTTTGATATGGTGGGATCAAGTCAAAAGGATAAAAGAAGATGTGGTGAGCAACCTATTGGTACTTGGGAAGAAATGAAGACATTGATGAGGAGGCGATTTGTGCCATCATACTACCATCGGGAATTGCACAAAAAACTGCAAAGGCTTACTCAAGGGAGTAAGAGTGTTGATGAGTACTTCAAAGAGATGGAAGTGACTATGATAACAGCCAATATTGTGGAGGGAAGGGAAGCTACAATGGCACGGTTCCTTCATAGCCTAAACCGTGACATAAGTGACATTGTGGAGCTCCAACATTATGCTGAACGTAAAGATTTAGTGCTCCAAACAATAAAGGTGGAGCAACAACTTAAGAGGAAAGACACCTTGAAGAAGAGTTCTTTTAACTTGAACTCAAAAGGTTGGAAGGATAACTCAAAGGGAGGGTTCAAGTTCCGAGGAACATGCGACTGCACATGTGGGTAAAATTCCTTCTAAATCTTATGTATCTTCCTTTTCATCTTCAAATAGCAGGGCTATCAAGTGCTTCAAAATTGAAATGCTTAGGCGACACATCACATCTCAATGTCCCAACAAATGAACCATGGTGCTTGATGAGGACATGACCCATGACAAGGCACTTGAAGGACATGGGGGACCAATGATGAAGTGTCAGTTGCCATTAATGCAACTACAAGTTGAAGAACCATCAAGAGCTTTGGAGGAGGCCATGTGGGCGGCCAACTCACCTTTAATTTGCTGAATTATGATTTTTATTTGCTTTCAATAAAGATTAGGGGGTTACAAAGACAAAGAAATAATTTTTCTGGTGGTTACAAACAAGGTTGTAATGTAGTTTTAATTGCATTAAAGCTTTGTCTACTAGCCGTTGGAAATGGCTTGCTAGGTGCGCATGAACCTAGTCAATTTTTGGAGCAACATGGAAGCCTAATTCATGCGGCCAACATGTGCATAATTAGCTGAGTAAAGAGTCTTCAAAATGGACCCAACAAAGCTTTAAATTGGAGAATGAAGTGCTATTAAGGTGGCGGCCAAGTCATGAGGAGGAAGGTTACAAAATGAATGGAAATTTGATGAATGGAGGCTGTTACATGCGGTCACTTATTGGCTGAATCATTATCCATTTTAATCCATGTTTGGTGGTTACAATTCAAGAATTCAATCAGCCACATGTGCTCAAAATTCTGGTTGGAAAATGCGGCCAAATAAGCTTGTTTAGATTGAGTTTTATTAGCTTGTTTTATTTAATTCCTAGTAATGTACTTAGGGTTGCATGGGAAGTATGTAAAGGGGTATTTTGGGGATGATTTTGGGCATGTAATGCAGCTGGTTGCATGGCCCTAATTTGCCTTGTAATCCTTATAAAAACATGTTTCATGCATGCAAGAAAGTTAAGAATGTTTATGCAGAAAAATTTATCTTACTTTGAGAGTGTTTCTCTAAGTTTCTTGCTAGTCAAGAGTTGAGATTTATCAAAGGTTCCTTGTCTTTGTGTGTGTAATCTCGAGGACTTATCTTTCAAGTCTTGAAAGTGTCACGTCCATCATCATCATCTTCTTCTTCTACGTTTTCTATTTTGATCAAAACCTATTTTTCCTATACGTAATACTTGGTTTATAAGTGATTTATTTATCAAGTTTTCGAAGGGGTGAATATTGTTTTGGCAAGCTTACTACTTGTTACCATCTTTCTTATTCCATCTAATTTTATTTTATTTTATTTGAGTACTAGAAAAAAATCAAAGAAAAGAAAAAAAAAAAAGATACGTACGTGACAAAAGAAAAGAAAATAGAAATATTGAATTTAGTAGAAAAGTGTTTGCCTAGGAAAGTGTTGTTTTATTCAGAAATTTCTAAGGTCCATGCAAAATAGAACCTTAAGATTCACATCAGTGCTTAAAGGGAATGGGTACAATACTTGTGATGATTCTTCTCATTAACAAAAAGGTTTGTTCCACAATTATTGATGGTGGTAGTTCCACCAATCTTGCTTGCACAAGGTTGGTGAACAAGATCAATCTCAAAACAACAACTCATCCACATCCTTACGAACTACAATGTTTAAGTGAAAATGGTGAATTAGAGGTAAACCAATAAGTCTCAATTAGCTTTTCTATTGGTAAATATCATGATGATGTTGTTTGTGATGTACCCATGGAAAATGGACATATTTTGCTTGTAAGACCTTGGCAATATGACAAACATGTGTATTGTGATGGTTTCACAAATAAACATCTTTTGTGCATAATTGTCATAAAGTTACACTTGTTGCTTTGTCTCTGAGAGAAGTTTGTGAGGACCAACTAAAAAAGAGGTTTAGATGATAGCAAGAGAGAAAATCATTGGAAGAAAAAGAGTTTAATGATAGGAAGAGTGAAAAACTTGTATGGAAGAGAATGTCCGAATTTGAAGACAATTTACAAAAAGGGGGGGGGGGAGAAGAAAAGAGAGTGAATGGAAAGAGTGAGGAAGAAAATGGTATGGGTTACTTTGTAAGAGAAGAATTATTTTCACAACAACCCATGTCCTCAAACATTTTCTCATGCAAAAAGGCTTGTTTGAACTCTAATGTTATTAATTCTTGTTTAAGCTCTAATGTTCTTTCTTTGCATAGTAGTGTTGATTCTAGCTTCCAAGAAGTTAAGAGTATGTTGCTAAGAGAGGTGTCCCACGGATTTTCACCATTGAAGAGGAATAAGCACGGATTTGTTGTCTCTATTGGTTCAAGTGTTATTTTATCTTATCATAATTGTTTTGTTCGAGTGTTACTTTTTGGCTCAAGTGATGTAGTGCCTTACACACTTAACTCTTGCTATCCACTTACTGATGTTCCTTACATGAATGATCTTGAATCTTATGATGTTTGTAAGGTAACCTCATATAATTTATTGAGTTGGCATGATTTCTTGGTTAGAGAGCAAAAGAAATCACATGAATTTTGTCTAAATGCTTGTAGAGGAGTTGCATTTAATAATCACTGTAGGCATGATAAATCCTTGTTGAGTACATATGCCCCTCATAGTTACATGCGTGCTTTCCTTTATGAGCATATTGTTGAGTACTTTAATGATCTATTGGACACTGGTGTACACTTAATTACATGTTTTGGGTCTTCGCAAAGTGTTAAGCATGTACATTGGAATGATTTATTTAACATTGTGTGGGCCAAATGTGTGCTCTTGTATGAATGAAAAAGATGCAACGGGTTAGTTTTTTATCCCGAAGACTATATCAAATTTCATGAAACAACAATGAATAAATCAAGTTCTTATTTTCATTATTGTACAACTATCTTGTGACCTTTGTTTATAGGTATGAAGAATTTAAATTTGAGGACGAATTCTCTTGAAGGAGGGGATGATGAGATCCTTAGAGGGGCAAAAGACTTGAAGAAAAGGAGGGCTAAGGATGAAGAAAATATTCAAGATTCAAATAATACTAGTTGGAGAGGGTCTTGATTAGAGCAATTTTAAATAAGCTTTGGGGCTTGTTTGTCTAGTCTTATTTAGTTTTCTTTATATACTTGGGCCTTGTTAGTTTATTTTAGTTTAATTTATATTTTTGACCTTGATGGCTTTTAGTGTTATTTTAATTGTCTTAATTATGCATGTATTGGTCCAAACTAGTTATGAGCCTATTAGTTCTTAGTGACTGTCTCTTTTATAATGTCGTATCTACTCATGAAACGGATATTTTTTATTTTGAAATAGGATTGGGGATTTTCCTTTAGAGAGCTTTTGTGCCTCTTTAAGGTTTTTGGGTGAACCGTTGACTTTGAGCTTCCATACTCTTGTGGCAATCTTCAATGGCTTATCATTCTATTGGAGATTGTGGCACTTTTCTCCATCTTCTTTCTCTATTCTATCTTTTTTTTTATTTGATTTTTGTTCTTAGTTCCAAATCTAAAGTTGATCGTTATTAGTGTGTTTCTAACCCAAGAATGATCTGTTTTAGGATTCATGGAAATATGGATCTCATCAACTCTTCACATTGGTTTCTTCATCATTCTTTCTATTTCTCTTCCTTCATAAATTACATAAATGTCAAGACAAGGGCCAAACCCACGTACACGAGAAGTATATCATTGGAGCTTTATCAAAGTTAAAACCCACATAACAATTTCAAACCTAATTTGATCTAGTTGAATGAATACATGATGAATTGTCATCATAATTTATTGACCTCTATATTGAATTCAAGATCTAACTGTGAACACAAGTGTTTAACAACCAATTCTTCCCATTTCTACCGTCACTCCAATACCTAAACCCTAAACCCTCACCAATTAGCTTGACAATACAAACCTAAAATTATCTGTTTTCAAGTTTCAAACATCTAAACTTTAGTTCAAACTTTAAAATCATATTTTTCTATGCAACAAAACATCATGAAATTATCATCTTAAATTTGCACAAATAAATCACCATTGAATTCTCAAAATTAGAAACACCATCCTATATTAAAATGTTGCTTCAAAAAGATCATTTGCAATTATTTTTCCAATATTGAACCACTTTATTGTTTGGAAATGAAAATACAAGTCATACCTGGAGAAGAGGAAATATGTCAGCTACAAATTTAATGAAGCTACCAGATGCAACTGCCGTATCTCTTTGGATCAATGAAAAATAAAAGTCAGGGTACTGAAATAAAACAGTGCAAGAGAAAAACTAACTATTACGTTGAAGAGCATACTTCAACATGGTTCCAAGAATAATAACTCCAAACAGATTAAGGCCACCCAGGCCAATGACCATTGCTCTCTCTGATGTGGTAGCTTTACTGCAATAGAACATTGACCCATTATATGGTTTAATAACCAGAGAGATTTACCAATAGGTTTAAAAAATTACAATAAAGAACCTGAATTGCCATTTTTTCTCCTTGAAAAATTTCTCAACTTCTCCAACCCAATCCGCCCATTTTCTTCCAACATATTCTTTCCTCTTACTCTTTTGAGAAGCTGTCTTCTGCAGAGACGGAAACCTATATAGAATATTTCCCTGCATAACAAGTATAAAAAGAGGAGAAAGAAGGGGAAAAAATATTCTCAGTAGAAATCAAGAAGTACATTATATTATTATATACATGAGTGGTGAAAGGCATTATTCCTTAAGAACACTAAATTAAGGCTTATGTAAAAAACAAAATGAATAGTAACAATTGTACATTACATACATTATGAAATTTAGTAACTTATACCAACTAGAGGGTGTCAACAAGGAGCACTTCTGATGATGGATATAAAAAGGATCATCTTGTAAACATAATCAGAGAGTGAAATGAAGAAGGGCACAAGTTATAGTGCTTTAATTCATTAAACTGTCTCAATATACCTCCTCATCAACTTCAGGCTGACCATCAAATTGCAAAAGCACAGGTAAGATATAGGATTCATCATCCTGGAAACATCCAAAGATACAAGGTTAAACAATAGGACAATAAATAAAAACAGAGAATAACACTATATCAGAAAAGACGAGAGGAGCATTTGGTACACAATATAAATTATGCCTTTATTCAAATTCATTTACCCAAACACAGCAAACAATCCTGCCACCCTCATCCAAACTAAGATAAGATGCATTGCAGGCAATTTACAAGCAAAAATTATTATCTTCGAAAAGAAAATAGCAGGGTTTACTGTTTAAAGCATCAAGCAGGGACATTAAACTTAATTATAATTCATAAAAAGAAATTTACACTCACCCCATCTTGAGGTATTGCAATATAACATTCCACCCAAGTCTTCTCTAAATATTACACTCAAGCAACTCTAATTCAGTGACAGTGACAAAATATTCTCTTTAAAATTAACAAAACCATGGTTAACAAAAACATTAGGGAAATGTCCAATTTTCCCCCTCAAACTTATGGCTGTGTGCACTTTGGTCCTCTAACTACAAAAGCATGCAATGCAATCCAAAAACTTTCAAAAGAGTGTAGCTTAGTCCTGTCTAATTTTCTGTCAAAGATTAACGGATATTGTCATGCTGAAAACATGTGACCATTTTTTGTACCAAACTTCTCCATAGAAAAAAAGTACAGTCCATCCCCTCTAACTGTTCACTTTGGTCTCGAGACTTAGGAATGGTATCAATTTCAGTTAATCTCTGACAAGAAGTTAGAACATTTGATGACATAATAAAGGATAGTCTAATAATTAGAGGTAGAGAGTAGATAAGACTTTAAGTGAAATCACTAAAAAGGATCTAGAGTTAAATGGGAAAAGGCTTTTTGATGAATAACTTTTGGACAAAACACAATAGTATTGTTTGATTCATGTAACTGATCCCACTAAATGGGAAAAGGCTTTGGTGGTTGCTGTTGTTGAGCACTTAAAAGGAGATGCATAACCATGAACAGAAGACCATGTTACCTCTACATGAGCCAAACCAAAATGACTTAACTTAAAAGGGGAAAATGCATGGGTTTGTTCAGGAGTGGCAAGTTATAAAGCATAGACATTGTTGGATAAATTAATTGCAGCCAAGTCTTAAAAAAGGGAAATTCAGCAAGTAAAACAAAGAAGCCACCCACTTGCTACATCAAATTGTTGAATATAGATGCGGGGATTGGATCCTCTCGTGTTAAAATTGTGTCTACATCTATATCTCTCTTCACAGATAAAGTAGGTGGGGACCTATCAAAATTTGTAATATTTAGGATGAGATATACACAAAATTTCAACATGACAAGGTTATGTGTTACAGTATCTGAAAATATCCCATCATATCCTTGTTACTATATCTTAGAATATTTTAGAGCATCTGAGATGATCTTGATGGGACCCATGGAGAGAAAGGCCCAAGTGAAGCAACACATGGGCAGAGGGAGTGGACCAAGTCACTTGTGGACCACAAGTCTAGCATGTTTATGGGAAGAGGGGCAAGAAAGAAAAGGAGAGATAGCTGAACAGCCAAGTTAGTTATAGACTTTGGGAGAGAATACACGCATATACAGGGGTAATAAGGAGAGAAAAGTGGAAGGAAGTAATAAGTTATGCATTTGCTTATTTTCCACTTTTCAGCTGGCAAAGAATTCTCTTAGCATTCCTTTGAGGAGCTAGGCTCTGAGATCGCAGAAGATAAGATAACTGTTATGAGTAGCTGTGCCTGTATTAGGTTTATCTTATGTTATGTTAGTAATGGTTGTGAGTTATGGGCTTGGCCCAGTAGGGTTTTTTTGTTCTTACTCTTATATATATGTATGTGTGTGTGTGTATGAGGGTCACTACACATTGTAGCGTATCCAATTCCAGTTCACTTACTTGTCTCTCCCCATGCTCTCTCTTTTTCTCTATGTATTTATTTACAATAACCTACTGTTAAGTGTTCCTTTCACAGTAAATAAATACATAGACTCCATTTTCTTACATTGGATCTCTATTATTTGGTCAAAACTACCAGATTACCCTCACTGAAAAGTGTATGCCTAAGAAAGGAGCACTAGTTCTAACAACCATGGATGACTGCATAGCTTCTTTGGAAGCAGCTATTAAGTCCCTGCCAGAAAGTGAAGCTAAGGTGCAACAAAAGAGAAAGGGGACACCTGAAATATTTTCCACATAATGATGGAGTTGAAGAAGATGGAGGTCTGTCTAGCAAAGGGAACCCTTCAGCATTCTTCAGTAAGGCTCCCAGTGACAAAAACCTGTCCAAAAACGTTTACAAGAAGATACAAATGGCTTTGGCTTTAGCTATCCAACATTGGCAGCCTTAATTTTATGGAGACATTTCTTGGTCTATTCTCATTAAAGAAGTCAAAACAATTGTTACAGACTTACAGCAGCAAGTAACAACTCTGGATCAGCAGTGTTGATTTAACCAAAATGTTGGGGTATCAGATTGAGGTAAGATACAAGCCTAATTCTGAGAATGCAAGCATAATTCTAAGAATGCAGCAGCTGATGCACTTTCCTCAATGCATGAGAGAGAATTAGAAGCAAGGTGTTTACACCAAATTGGTGGGACAACAATAAGAGGATCCTAATAGCTTGAAAAGATCCTCCTTTACAGGCCATTGTTTCAGATTTGCAGAAAAATCCTAATACAAGACCTGGTTTCTCATGGGAGCAAGGTGTCCTATTATACCAGGGTAGGTTGGTTTTATCATCTACTTCGATTTCAAAACTTCTGCAAGAATTTCATTATACTCCAACAGGAGATTCCAGTTTCTTACAGGAGGATGGAAGAAAACTATATTAGGTGGGGATGAAGAAATTTTGTTAAGTCTTGTGATGTGTGCCAAAGACAGAAGTACTTGGTAATGTCACATGCGGTGTTGATACAACCTTTGGACTTTCTGGAACAAATTTGGAAAGACATGGCACTGTCTTTCATATGTCGAAGGAGTATTACACTCTGATGTCTGTAGTGAATCATATTTCAAAATCTGCCCACTTTTCATGCATAAGTATCCTTACAGAGCAAACGGAGGGGCTAAGTATTCAATATGGAGGTGGTCTGCTTACATGGAATACCTAAGTCAATTGTGAGTGGTCAAGATCCTTTTTGCTCTACAAACTCTGGAAATCTAAGGGGCCTCTAAATCATGGGCTAAGTCTTTGTGTTTACCAGAGATAGAAGAGAGGAAGGAAAGGAAGGGGCAGCAATGGAATTGGGTTTGGAGAAGTCTGTTGGGAGGAAAAGCGAGGAGTCTTACAGAATGGATAGGTGGCAGCAAGGCATTGGAGAAGTGGGTGTGGGATGCATGGGGAGAACGACGAATATTAGGGGGAGAAGGACAAGATGGGGAGTATTGGATCATTGGGGTAATCAGGGAGTGGCTAAAGCCATGGGGAAGAGAAAGCATTCTTGCTTCCCTGACATTTTGTTGTACTTTCTGCATTTTCTGTTTTTTAAGGAGATAGTCTACATTGTTTTTATCAGTAAAATCAATTCCTATTAAAATCTTATTCAAACTCCAAGGGACTAAGTTGCTTTATTTAAGTTTGAAGCATGTAGCCATGTACAAGTTGCTTTATATCTGAACAGCCAAAGAATTGGTAATGATGGATTCAATGGGCAGAATGGTATATTCCACATCATATGATGTAACACCCTCATAAAATCTTTATATAATTCTTAACTTAATAGGATGATAATGTCTAATTAGCTAATTAATGTTGGTTCTAAAACTGTACTCAATTGAATACCCAAAAGACTAATAGAAAAACATTGGATCAATAAGTCTTTTTTTAATTTTATTATCATTTTAATCTCCAAATTATTATGGGAAACAAATAAATCCAGGATATGATAATGATAATAAAATATAATGATAAGTAAACATGTAAGCAATATAGAACCAAACACAAAGACAATGGGAATATATATAATATATGTGAGTGACTAATACCCATAGAAGTCATTTATAACTTATAGATAAGAAAGAAAAAGAATTAAAGATAATTGTGTGGTCTCATTTATCTTGGGATGGCTGTCAAATCAAGAGAGAGAAACGGGATAAAATCAGAAAGCTGAGTGTGAGAGTGTCGGTGATAGGATGGTGACTCTCTTTCCTTTTTCCATCTTATACTAAATCATAGGGGAAAAGGGAGGGTGACTAGAGACGAAAGAAAGAAGGGGAACAATGTATTCACACACAGGAGCTGGTTTGATTAGATATATTTCTGGAAGAGAGGAAGAAAAGTAGCAACGAAGAAGAGGAAAGAGAACTCAGTAGGGAGAAAAAAAAAAGCTCCACTTTCCACTACTCTTTGCTAACTCAAGAGCATAAAATACTCTATGGTTGTATCAAAAATTTATTTTGAATGGTTATTGATCTTGAGTGGTTTATCTCATATGGAATCTTCTTTTATATTTATATTATAATGAAAAGGATAAAAAATGGAGAAATAATCGAATGAAAGCCCAAGAAAATGTAAATAAAATGTCATGAAAGATCATCATGTTCAATTCCTAGTTAAATGTGCTACAGATAAGTATGTTGGAAAAATCCATGGGCAGAACAACAAACTAATTTATGCTAATGCAAAAAAAATTTATTCATCAAAATATCCTTGTTAAACAAATAAATTACCTTAATTCCCTCTGTAGAATCCATATCAAGATATGGAGCAAGTTCTTCAGCTGCAACAACACCACCATTAGATGCTATGTATTGTCCAATCTGTGCATAAGACAAGCAAAACAGAAATATCAGAGGAAATAAACATGCTTAGTTGGATGACAAAAAGATAATGGAAAATAAAAAAAAGGAATAAAAAGTATTATGTGTGTGTATAAATATATACATATACAGAAATACATGGAACTTTGACAGATGATAAAATTAACATAATATAGTGGAAAATGGCACCCAAAAAACAAATAAAAGGCAACGGACCACTGAATTCAGTCCTCAATTATTACCAACTTCCATCTCTCTTCTTCAATTCCTTGATTGGGATCACCATCTCCAAATACAAAGGAAAAGACCTACCAAGAAACAATATCGAAAACCTTCTTTATTAGAAAGAGCACAAAAATAAAATAACGAGAAAGGACAAATGTAATTCATTTGCATCACATACTGATTCAATGAAGTTCATCTTGTCATCATCAGTTTGTATCCTTCGCCTCTTATAGTAATATGGATCCCAGTACCTTCCATGATATAAAATAGATGACATGTCACCAAACATTTCTCTCAAAAACAGTTGTGTCTTTCTAGTTTCATGAAACTAGATAAGTAAACTATAGACTGAGACTACAACTGAAGAAGAGTAAAGATATATCTAATTCAATTTGAAGTTCAAACAGTAGCGATTCAACTTCCTCTACACTTTCACATCAATATACTTGAGCTCAGAGAATGTTGGGCCTTTATTATTATGCAAACTTCATAGAATGCACTTTTAAGAGTGTGTTTAGTAAGGCCAATAAGCTAGCTACTAGCTTATTTAACTAGCTTATAAGCTAGTTTGACCAATATAAATGTGTTTGGTAAGACACAAGCTTCTAGCTTATTTTAGGAGCTTCTAGCTTATAAGCTATAAGCTACTTTAGCTAGCTTATATCTTCTAGCTTGTAACTTATTTATTTTTCTTTCATTTTTATCCCTCATATTTTAATACATTTTCTCATTTGTCCTTTTTTTTACGTCTTTTTATGTTATTTTACATTTATTACCTAACTTATCAGCTAGTTTTACCAAACACTTTTAATTCAATAAGCTAGCTTATAAGCTCGGAGCTTGTCAACTAGTTTTACCGAATACACTCTAAGAGCAAATGGGATCATAACCATGAAAATTTGGTATTAAAATTATAAAATACTTCTATGCTGAGTGCTAACCAAACCAATATCTATAAAACCTCTATTCCTCTTCTCCATCTTCTCTATCTCCTTGTCTCCTTTTATTTTCTTTTTTTCTCAAGTGCATGAACACATCCAAAAGGAAGAATCAAAACATTCTAAGTAACCAAAAACATGTATTTTTAAAAATTCTGATTAGCAAAAAACCACATGAAACAGGAAGAAAATATTCAAGAAATTTTCCATGAAGTACAATATATGCATTGTAAAAGAGGGGACCACCTCCTCCTACCCAGCCCAAAAAAGAAACTATTTAAGTAAAGAATTACCAGAATAAATCTACTGGATTGAAGTAGAAAGTGAATCCTGAATCATATGATCTGCCTCCACGTCTTCCGCGATTGTCATCATCACTGTAATTAAACAAGATTATTAAGTTCATTGACACCAAAAAGATTTCAAGAAAAATCAAATTAGAGATATGGAAGTTATGAAGTACCTTCTGCTGCTAGCTACAAGAGCAATTATTGCAGTGTAAACAATAACAATAGACGCAATGAGTGCTGTCCCAAAAGAAACCCTTATCAAGTATTCTCCTGCTGCCTACAAAGTCAAGGTCACACAAAATCCACATCCAAGTAACAAAATGCCATGAACGACAAACTTCAATACCTTAGCCTTTTCAATAAAAGGTTCAGCTTTAATCCTAAAAGACTTGGCACTGAGCTTGGACCGATAATCTTTCGGAAACACATATAAAATGTCACCTTCCTCAGAAACCTGCAGAAGCCAAAAGTAACAAAAAAGAGAACAGAGTCAGGTCTGCAGCGATCCTATAGGTTCCATTGCCACCCCATCTTCAAAATTCACAAACACAGCCAAAGGGAAAAGAAAAAGCTACCTCTAAGAAACCATCTGTATCAGCAGCAAGAGCTTGAAGAGCCTTCTGAGCTTGATTCAATTTGAGTCCAGTCCTGCTAGCCACATCTCCAACGGTCACCCTACCTCCGCAGGCATCAACGGCATCCATGGTTCGCTTCCTCACATCAGACGGCAACTTATCGCTTTCCATGACGCCACCAGGCCTCATGCCTCGACCCACATCAATGGCAGCCCTTGGCACCAAAGCCAAAAACCTCTCTTGTGTTCCCCGAAAGACCAGATTTTGTGAAGAAGGGAACGGATTCTTCGAGTTCAAGGGCTTGGCAAATGCTGAAGAAGTGAAGGAAAACAGTCGGGGATGAGAACAGGGGCGGAAACTGGGTGTGACAATGAAGCATGTGGAGATGGTGGCCATTTGGGTAGTGTTGAAATTGGGGACAAAGTTCAGTGTTTGGACATTGGTCTCTGCTCTGCTGTGTGGCACAGAAAATGTAAAAGCTTTTTTTCTGTGTTATGGGTGGAAGGAAGCGAGGGGGATCAGGCTCGCGAATTGACATATCTACCCTTTGGCATTGGGCGTAGTTCGTTGCTCCAACTTAATAATAAGATTGATTTTCTTTATTTTATTTTATTTTTATTGCATATTTGGTTTGATGTTGAAAAATGACCAACTCAAGTTTCAAGTTTTCAATGTAATTATTTATAGTGTTGGCAATCTTACTTTAGTACATTTCAATGCTAAATCAAACGTACCATTGAATTATAATAGAATTCACTTTGGAGAGTGAGACACTTATGATGTATTTGATTTAGTTTTATTTTTAGCTTTTAAAAATTGTTTTTATATTTCAATCCTTATTTTTAATATGAATCTTTTTTTATAAATAAAACAATTGAATTAAAAATAGTATAAAAAGTACTTCAACTCATTACAAAATACACCTTTTTAATATAACTTTTTATTTTTACCATTATGATTGTAATTTATTTAATTATATCTTACTATCAAATAATAATATAAATTATATTTTAATAGTAAAATATAATCTAATATTATAATTTAAAATTAAATAATTATCTAATATTTTTATTTTGAATTCTGAATATATTAATTTAATAAATATATACTTTTATTTACCTAAGTTAATATACTAGTTAATATATAATTTATGATTTGTATAATTACATCTATTATAATTTATGGTTCCGTATATGCTACATCTCCAAATTAGGTGTCTAATAAGTACCACTCCTTTAACAACCGTTAGATTGAGACAGATATAAATGGACGGGCAATATTGTGGAAGGGCAACCTGTTTTAATAAATTTTCTAAGGTGTTGTTTGGTTTATGAAAACATTTCTTATTTCCATTTCTTATTTTCATTTTCTAAAAATTATTTTCATTTTCAAGTTTTGAGAATTTGAAAATGTGTTTGTTATGTTGTTTTCATGTTTTAATATCCACTCAAATCACAACCGTCCAACACCATGAATCTAGTTGCAGTTATACTTCGTCCCATTATCTCCATACCCATTGCTTCCTTATACCTTTCATGGCATCTTAGCTTCCAGGATCCTTGAAGCGGAGAATTCGTTGGTTATGTTTCTTGACGGAGTTCCATTGTGCCCATCTGCTTTCACCATCATGGGTGGAAAGATCGGACTGTGCATGGTGAACAGAGGTGACAAAGCGTGAGGGTGGCTGATTTGCCGATACGGAGGCGGAATGAATGCGGATCTTGACGGCGTGAGAGGTGGAGACGTCACTAGCAAGAACTGATTTTGGCCAGTACAATGGTTTTTAGCTACAGTATGGGTGGTGCGATTGGGATGGTGTCGGAGCACTATCGCCGGAGCACCCTTGGTTGTCCTCCTTGGTCAACTCTGAACACACGCGCGCACACCACCTCTGCCCCTGCAAGTCACTGTGTCGCTCTTCATGCCGCTACAATGCGCGATGCGCCACCATCCCCTCCGCTCTCTATCGTCGTCTATTGTGCCCCACCGTCACAACCACCACACTAGAAAAAAGAAACGAAGTTGAAAATGACGAAGAAGAAGGAAAGTAGAAAAAAGCAGTAGTCACCTAGCGGAACGAGGAAAAAAAAAACAAGTCAGTGTGGTTGAAAACGTTGGAAACGACTTTTCCACGTTTTCAAAATTTCCAGAAATGAGGGGCTCGTTTCCAAAATTAAAGAAATGAAAATGGTTAACCAAACACATTTTCATGAGATTTCCTATTTTCACTAGAAATGAAAACAAAAAATGGCCATACCAAACAGGCCCTAATATTGCATGGTAGTTCTTTTTGTGTTTTGTTATGGTGTGTTGCTAAATAAAAACTTCTTTGCTAGTTGGGTCATGAGATTAAAATGTAAATGTTGAGAACAAAGGTAATTCAAGGTAAAAATGTTGTCCTTTTGATAATTACTTATTTGTGAATATGTTGTTTGATAAAAATAGGAAGAAAGTTGATCTTGAATATATTTGATGACAAGTGGAACAAGAGAAAGTATATACTACCCACCCCGCGGGTACCCGCATACTCATTAAAATATATTTTTCTATTAAATATATTTGAATACTAGTATGGTGACCCGTGCGAACGCACTGGTAAAATTTGGTTTTTTGGGATTATATAAATAATAGTTTGCATGATATTGTAGTTTTAATTATGGAGAATCATAGTATGTATTATAAAATGTTAACAATTGAGTAAATAGTAGTGTAAATAATTGTCCATATAAAGAACAATTTAACAAAAATTGAAAGTAGAGATTGCATGATAATTTGCTGCACAAATACAATAATAGTCCCAAATAATTAAACATTGGAAAAAACCTCTTTATAGACAACATTTCTTGTAGAAGAGCAAGTATTTTCATCTTCATCTAAGGTCAATATTTTCAAACCTTTTCTTGACCTGATTCTAGAAAGTGCAACATATAGTTGTCCATGTGTGAAAACTGGTTTTGGAAGAAAAGGGCCAACATGTGACAAAGATTGTCCATGACTTTTATTAATGGTCATTCCAAAACACAAAGTTATTGGAAATTTCCTTCTCTCAAACCTGAAAGGAAATTTGGGATCAGAAGGAACCATATTCATTCTTGGAATATATATCTTGTCTCCAATATTGGTTCCAGTGATAACCGTTGCACCTATAATATTCTTTCCTAATTCATTAACTATTATCCTTGTACCATGACATAACCCAGCAGATTGATTAATGTTCCTTAGAAGCATAACCGAGACACCGGGGTTTTAACTTCATTTTGTGATTTGGAACACCTGAACACTTGATATCATTCAAGAACTCTGTAGTGAACCATTCTCCCCTAATCTCATAATCTTCATCTGATGAACATACATTATCATAACTGAGATACTCAACAATATTTCCAGGAATCATATCAAGTATGTAATCATTAATCATCTCTACAGCCTCCAAAGTTGGTGCCAATATAGCCCTGTCTTCAAAATACCTACATACAAATGTTAAATCATAAAGGTTAAAAATTCATATTGGGTATAAAATGTAAAGTTTTAATATAATACAAAGAATTATACCTGTAATTTTCATATTATCAATCAAATCAAGATAAGTGAATTTCACCAAATGCATCAATGAGTCTTCTGATTCATTGATTAATAAATCAGAAGGAATATTTATGTCATATTCTCCATCCTGATAATCCTCATGATCTTCGTTTCCAATTTGTAGAATCCATTCAGCAAATTTTTAATCTCAGCTGCATCTTCCACAGTTTCTACAGTTGTTAACCTCATATTCTTGGTTAATCTAAGCACCTTACAATGTTTCCATATATAAGATGAGTTTATTGTTGCTTCAACTATATCCTGTCTATCACTTTTTGGAATAACAGGCAGAATCTGTCTAAAATCACCACCAAGAACAACAACCTTACCTCCAAATGGTTTGTCTGCATTCCCTATATTAACACTACTCATGATGTCTCTCAGAGTGCGATCAAAAGCCTCAAAACAGTTTTTTTTTCAGCATAGGAGCTTCATCCCAGATTATGAGACTTGTTTGCTGTAGTAAAGAAGCTCTCAAAGTACCCTTCTTAATGTTGCAAGTAGATGTGTCATTTGCAATCAGAGGAATGCAAAATCTGGAATGAGCAGTCCTTCCTCCACGCAACAGTAATGATGCTATTCCACTGGAAGCAACATTTAAGACAATCAATCCTTTAGACCGCAGACCAGTAGCTAAAGTATTCCAAAGAAAAGCCTTCCCTGTCCCACCATGACCATATAAGAAATAGAATCCACCAGAATTTTTCATCACAGAATTCATGATTTGGTCATACACATTCTTCTGTTCAGTGGTCATCTTTTTCACCAACTCTTTGTTCTTTGCAGCTAATTCTGATTTGTTGTAATTCAGTTCATCAACAATGAACCTATTTTCAAAAGTCAGAATTTCATCATACTGTGGAAATGGCAAAGACTTAAAATCTTTCAAAGATCTCCCGTTCAATTGCATTAACTTTTCTATTTATATGAGGCACAAATTCTGCAACCCATCATCATCAATTGTAAGACCTGTTTGTAATTGCAGAATTGAATTTTTATTAGTTGCATTGAACAATTAGTTAGAATAGTTTGTGACTGATAAAAGTAATGACAACTAAATAATACAAATTGAAATGCAAAAATTTTGTACCTGGAAGATTCATGGATCTTCTTTTGTCATATACAATACCATTAGCTAATATCTTCCATGTGTTATTCCAAACATCATCTGGTTTGCTCATTGTGTTCATCAATAACATAGTGACAAAGAGTCTCCTTAATTGATTTCCTGATGCTAATTCATTAGCCTCTTTGATTGTTTCTATGTATTCTCTGTTATCATTTAAGAGTCCTAATGCCTCACATGCCTCCTCATATGAATTATATGTCACCCCATTAACTGTTCTAATGCTCTCAAAACTGATGCATCCTTTCTGTACAGTCAATAAAATCCTCATGTAATAAAGCTCACCTATGCCAGGAGGAATATAATTTAGCTGACCTATAACATAACCTCTCTTCCTTAAGCTCCATCTTCTTTACCTCATATCTATCTATACTATTACATAGGGGAAGATTTTTATTCACTATTCATTCAAGTTAAAAAAAATTTGGTCACCATTTGGGCCATTATATTTGCATTATGGGCCCAAATCTATAATATTACATAGGATTAGTTTTTTATTTACTATTCATTGGGGGATTTATTTTTTTATTATTGTGAGTCATTGACTTTTTTAATTTTGAGTTTTTTTATCGAGTTGTACATTTATGTTGAACCGATTCATATACGTTGTTGTAATGACTTTATGAATTACATGTACCCTTTACAAAGTTATTTTTTTATAAACCACATTTATTCTTCACGGGAGGCAGTCTTGCTCCTATTGTTTTCTTTTTCTTTTTCTTTTTATTTTTGTTTTTTTCTTTTCACAAGTTCATTTTTTATTGTTATTTTATTAAAATATTTTTTCTCATTATTCGTTCATATTATTTTGTTTCATTATAAAAAGTGATATTTTATAAACCATAAGTATCCTTCACGTGAAGCAGTTTGAGCCTACATTTTTTTTCATACTTTAATTTTTTTTATTATTATATTAAAATAATTTCTCTTATTATTTATTCATGTTTATTTGTTTCATCTATCTATACTATTACATAAGGGAAGATTTTTTATTCATTATTTGTAACATCCCACAAATTAGAGTTTCTAATAATTCATTAGATTAAAACAGAGAATTATGTGTTAGTAATTAAGGGAACGAAGTTGGAGAAATTAGGAAATAAAACTTAGTTTAAAAACCAAATTTCAGGGTTTTCGCTCAAGCGAAATGGATTCGCTTGAGTGAATTATGCAGAGAAATTTTGAAGTTCAGTTTGCTGTAAAATTCGCTCAAGCGAAATGGATTCGCTTGAGCGAAAATCAGGGGTCTGGGAGAGGCTCTCTGGACAATTTTCGCTCAAGCGAAAGAAAATTTGCTCAAGCGAAAATCGTCCAGAGAGGGTACTTTTCTTGTGTCATTTTCGCTCAAGCGAATTTGATTCACTTAAGCGAAAATTCGTATTTTTGCATGCAAAAGTCTCATTCGCTCAAGCGAAATCCACTTAAAGTCCAAAATTTCATTTAAGAATAAGAATTTTGACTTCTTCTTCTTCCACCTTAACCTAGAGAGAGAGGCTCTGAAATTCTAGAGAGAGGAAGTGTAGATTGAAGCTTGAAAAGGGAAATTGGAGCAAGGAATCATCAAGTGAACCACCCTTACTCAATCTTTCTTCTTTAAGCTTCAAGATTAGGTGAGTACAACTCACACACTTCCACTTTTGTGAATGTAGGTCTTAATGCATAAACCCAATCCTCTAATTCCCCCTTCTTTATACATGTTTAGGTTAATTGCTAGAAATTGTGTGATTTTCATGTGATAGAGTTTAGTAAATTAGTATCTCGCCTGTAGATTTAATGTTGATGATGATATTGAGAAACTTAGGTTACGAAACTTACGAAATATGTTGATGATCATTTATTAGTTCAGTTAATCATATAAGTCGGTTTCGACTGTGAGTTAATTCAAGTCGGCCTTTGCGCTGTGAGTTAAGAAAATTAAGTAATTATGTGAAAACTTGACTTCGGTCCAGTAATGGGTGGGATACGTCTCCGGGAAAGACATTTCCCGTAGTCTGAGCTCAGTTCTAACTCTAGTTTAAGTGATAAGATCATGTCTGCTGGGCACAGCAGTGAGTTGCATCATAATTGCATTATATTGAGTTGATTGTGATGTATGAGTTTTATACCATAACTATTATGTATTAGAACTGTATACATATCCTTACCTTGAGTTAAAATAAGTTATTCTTTGTAGAGGATTAGAATTTAGTATAAGCTTGGTGCTGCATTTTATGTAATTGTTTCCCCACACTGCATTTGCATAGTTGTACTCGCTGAGACCGTAGTCTCACCCCACGTTTCGGGGATATACTCTAGTTTGTGCAGGGAAATTCCAGATTAATGTGAAGGAATGGAAAGAAATTGTGGAGAGGAACTCTACTCTCAGTGAGAAGACATGCTTAGTAGAAGTAGATTCTTTCAATAATGATAGTTAACTAATTTTCATTGTATTTGAATTCTGTTTAGCCACAGAGGCTTAGTCATAGATATTAATTGTATTTGAGATATTCATGTATGTAATTAGTACCAGCTTAAGCAAATCGTTGGATAGCCTAAGCGATTGTTTGACGATATCGAAATCGAAGCGAAATAATTTCAGAGATTCAGGAATAGTGTATCCAACGGGCACTATTTTTGAGTTTAGAAATTAGGACGTTACATTTTGGTATCAGAGCAGTTCAATCCAATTGGACTGTGGTTAGGTTAGTTGCCCGTGACTTACTATGATCTCACAGTACACGTACTCATTATAGGGACTGATCATCCTATAGTGTGTGTGATGTACATGGAGATAATGGTTAGTTATGTGAGTAGGTACCTTGGTCAGGAAGTTAGGACACTTCCTTAATAAGGTTAGAGCCACCTATCTTGTATTAGAAAGAGAGTAACCTAGGTTTATTCCTAAGAACGGTATCCTCACCCTAGAAGCTTTATAGAATGTGACCCTGAAGCTCTAAGTGGACATTAGGCACCCTGAGTAAGTTAGTTAAGATAGATTCATCATTTTTTGGAGGATGGTTGTTGATTGACTTATGATATAGTTTTGATTGTGTAACTGTATGATTTGAATGTTCTATGTAACTTGCTATCAGTTGTGACATTAGTTTGTATGAGTAATTTCATGACATATTGTGTTAGAGTGTAACTGTTTGTTAGGTAGTAAATCATATAGTCAAAGTTTCCTTAGATGCAAACACTTGTTAAGGTCACACTAGAGGGAATATGGGAATGTTAGTCTAGATTAGGATAGTTATCCTACTTAGAGTGAACCAGAGCTCACTTAGGCACGCAGGAGGAATAGGAACTATTGGAAGGATGTTAGGGAGGGCCTGAAGCCTTAAGGGGGGTAGCTTTATAGTAAGGACATGGGAAGCCATTGAGGAAACTCTTTTATTTCCTTCAGATCCTAATAGGTAAGTTGTCTAACCAAATTAGTTAAGTACATTAGAATGGAGTGAGTAGTGTGAGAACCTGTTAGAGAAACCAATCTATGATCTTAAGAGAGAGGTATAGGTTTCAGAACATGTATTCCAAGGATAAAGGAGATAGGAGGTGAACTGATGTCGGAAGATGACTAGAGCGAATTTTGAGGACAAAATTTCTTTTTAGGGGGGTAGAATGTAACATCCCACAAATTAGAGTTTCTAATAATTCATTAGATTAAAAACAGAGAATTATGTGTTAGTAATTAAGGGAAAGAAGTTGGAGAAATTAGGAAATAAAACTTAGTTTAAAAACCAAATTTCAGGGTTTTTGCTCAAGTGAAATGGATTCGCTTGAGCGAATTATGCAGAGAAATTTTGAAGTTCAGTTTGCTTTAAAATTCGCTCAAGCGAAATGGATTCGCTTGAGCGAAAATCAGGGGTCTGGGAGAGGCTCTCTGGTCGTCCAGAGAGGGTACTTTTCTTGTGTCATTTTCGCTCAAGCGAATTTGATTCGCTTGAGCGAAAATTTGTATTTTTACATGCAAAAGTCTCATTCGCTCAAGCGAAAATATTTCGCTTGAACGAAAATCCACTTAAAGTCCCAAATTTCATTTTAGAATCAGAATTTTGACTTCTTCTTCCACCTTAACCTTGAGAGAGAGGCTCTGGAATTCTAGAGAGAGGAAGTGTAGATTGAAGCTTGAAAAGGAAAATTGGAGCAAGGAATCATCAAGTGAACCACCCTTACTCAATCTTTCTTCTTTAAGCTTCAAGATTAGGTGACTACAACTCACACACTTCCACTTTGTGAATGTAGTCTTGATGCATGAACCCAATCCTCTAATTCCCCCTTCTTTATACATGTTTAGGTTAATTGCTAGAAATTGTGTGATTTTCATGTGATAGAGTTTAGTAAATTAGTATCTCGCATGTAGATTTAATGTTGATGATGATATTGAGAAACTTAGGTTACGAAACTTACGAAATATGTTGATGATCAGTTATTAGTTCAGTTAATCATATAAGTTGGTTTCGACCGTGAGTTAATTCAAGTCGGCCTTTGCGCTATGAGTTAAGAAAATTAAGTAATTATGTGAAAACTTGACTTCGGTCCAGTAATGGGTGGGATACGTCTCCGGGAAAGACGTTTCCCGTAGTCTGAGCTCAGTTCTAACTCTAGTTTAAGTGATAAGATCATGTCTGCTGGGCACAGTAGTGAGTTGCATCATAATTGCATTATATTGAGTTGATTGTGATGTATGAGTTTAATACCATAACTATTATGTATTAGAATTGTATACATATCCTTACCTTGAGTTAAAATAAGTTATTCTTTGTAGAGGATTAGAATTTAGTATAAGCTTGGTGCTGCATTTTATGTAATTGTTTCCCCACACTGCATTTGCATAGTTGTACTCGCTGAGACCGTAGTCTCACCCCACGTTTCGGGGATATACTCTAGTTTGTGCAGGGAAATTCCAGATTAATGTGAAGGAATGGAAAGAAATTGTGGAGAGGAACTCTACTCTCAGTGAGAAGACATGCTTAGTAGAAGTAGATTCTTTCAATAATGATAGTTAACTAATTTTCATTGTATTTGAATTCTGTTTAGCCACGGAGACTTAGTCATAGATATTAATTGTATTTGAGATATTCATGTATGTAATTAGTACCAGCTTAAGCAAATCGTTGGATAGCCTAAGCGGTTGTTTGACGATATCGAAATCGAAGCGAAATAATTTCAGAGATTCAGGAATAGTGTTTCCAACGGGCACTATTTCTGAGTTTAGAAATTAGGACGTTATATTATTCATTCAAGTTGAAATTTTTTTTGTCACCATTTGGGCCATTATATTTGCATTATGGGCCCAAATCTATCTATAATATTACATAGGATGAGTTTTTTATTTACTATTCATTGGGGCTTTATTTTTTATTTGGTCAAACCCAATTGTGAGTCATTGACTTTTTTAATTTTGAGTTTTTTTATCGGGTTGTACATTTACGTTGAACCGATTCATATACGTTGTTGTAATGACTTTATGAATTACATGTACCCTTTACGAAACAGTCTTATTAACATGTACCCTTTTTCATTTTTTCAAAATTTTTTGTTGGTAATGACTTTATGAATTATATGTACCCTTTACGAGACAGACTTATTAACATGTACCCTTTTTCATTTTTTCAAAATTTTTTATTCTTTTTTTTTATAAAGTTATTTTTTTATAAACCACATTTATTCTTCACGGGAGGCAGCATTGCTCCTATTATTTTCTTTTTCCTTTTCTTTTTCTTTTTTTTCTTTTCACAAGTTCATTTTTTATTGTTATTTTATTAAAATATTTTCTCTCATTATTCGTTCATATTATTTTGTTTTATTATAAAAGTGATATTTTATAAACCATGAGTATCCTCCACGTGAAGCAGTTTGAGCCTACATTTTTTTCATACTTTAATTTTCTTTTTATTATTATATTAAAATAATTTCTCTTATTATTTATTCTTGTTTATTTGTTTCATTATATAAAAACTCACATTAAGGAATACAATAAATGTGTTGATTTACATTAATTTTAACATGATATTCCCGTATATCATTTATCTTTTTATTCATTAATGTTTTCATTTATTATCTCATTCATCTATTCTATTTTTTTATTTAATCAATATTAAAATTCCTCTTTATCTCACTTTTAATTTTCTGTTTTTTGTTATTATATTAATACATTTTCTCTCATTATTTGATCATATTAATATGTTTCATTATAAAAGTGATTTTTTTATAAATCACGGGTATCGTTCACGGGAGACATTCCTGCTCATATTATTTTATTTTTTCTCTTTTTTATCACACTTTAATTTTTTGTTATTATATTAAAATAATTTCTCTCATTATTCATTCATATATATATATATATTCTCATTTCAGTAAAATAATTTTTTATAAACCACAGGAAGCAGTCCAACTCCTGTCTTTTTTCTTTTTCTTTTTTAATCACATTTTAATTTTAATTTTTTATAATTGTTATATTGAAATAAGTTTTCTCATTATCCATTTATGTTTATCTATTTCATTACATAAAAACTCACATAAAGAAATACGATATGAATTTATTTACATCAATTTTAATGTACTTTTTTAATATATTATTTATCTCTCTATTTTATTTATTAATGTTTTACTTATTATCTTTCTTATTTATTCTATCTTTCAATTTACTTTCATTCACTCTATATTAAAATGATTCCCACAATACACGTATTATTTTTTCATTTACGTTTTCTCAAGTTTTTTATTCTCTTTTCTGTAAAGTGATAATTTTATGAAACACAATTATTCTTCACGGCAAAGTGTTTTGCTCATGTTTTTTTTTCCTTTTCTTTTTTTTCACAAATTAATTTTTTATTGTTATTATATTAAAATATTTTCTCTCATTATCCGTTCATATTAATTTGTTTCATTATAAAAGTGATATTTTGATAAACCATGAGTATCCACTATCCTCCATGTGAAACAGATTTCCTCCTACATTTTTTTTCTTTTTTTATCACACTTTAATTTTCTTTATTATTATTAGTATCTTAAAATAATTTCTCTCATTATTTATTTCTATTTATCTGTTTCGTTACATGAAAACTCACATTAAGCAATATAATAAATGTATTGATTTACATTAAATTTAACATGATATTTCAATATATCATTTATGTCTGTATTTTATTCATTAATGTTTTCATTTATTATCTCACTTATCTATTCTATTTATCTATTTATTCTATGTTAAAATTGCTCATCCAAAACACGTGTCATGTTTCCTCACTTGTGTTTCTTTAATTTTTTTATTAGCAATACAGTAAAGTGATTTTTTTACGAACCATACAATTATCTACCATGTGAGGCAAACATTCTCCAGTCGTTTTCTTTTTTTTTTTTTTATAAAATTTTCATTTTCTTTTTTATTATATTAAAATAATTATTCCTCTATTTTATTCATTAATGTTTTCATTTATTATCTCTCTTTTTTATTCTATCTACTCTATGTTAAATTTTTTTGCTCAATACATATGTCACATTTTCTCACATTCGTTATTTATATTTTTTTAGATTTTTTTATTCTCACTTCAATAAAGTGATTTTTTAAGACCTCAAGTACTCTCCACATGAGGCAGTCATGTTCCTTCAATGAACATTCATATAATAGTGGGACTAACTCTTCCAACAACGATTTTATCCATACACTTTTATAGGTTTTAGGTGACTAAGATGAGAGATCTCAAATACCAATATAATTTAAATTTATAATTACTTTTATGATGTATTGATTATACTTTTTATGGACAGAATTTCAAATTAGAATTATAAAATTTATAATTATTTTCCTTTCTTTTACCTGAATAAAATTATTATATTGTATTTTGATTTATTATATATTTAATATAGTACATTTAAAAGTTAAGTAAAATTTTCAATTATAGGTTTAAAGTGATTTTCTTAATAAACTATAAATATCCTCTATCGGAGTTAGTCCTGCTCTGATCGTGAATTTCGATATTAAAGTGGGGTTAACTCTCTCAATAATGGTTTTTTCCATACACTTTTATATAATTTTGAAATTATAGCATTGTGAGATCTCAAATGGGAATATATTTTAAATTTTTTATATTAATAATGTATTTGTTATTATTTTCTATAAACATGATAACAATATGATATTCACATTTTACTAATTGATGTATATGACTATATCATAAATTAATTTTATTATAAAAATTTAATAATATATGTAAAAATGAACATAACCCGGAACTCAATGTTAGACATTAAATCTACGATTACAATGTTTTAAAAATATAAAGATATAAAATAAAAGGCCGTAAAAGTCAGGGACAAGGTCTAAAGTTAACCGAAAAACATAAACGAAACATATAATTTATTTAATATTAAAAAACATAATATCTTTTAAGATAGAAATATATTTAATTTTAATTTATTTTTCTTACAATTTCATTATATTATAAAAATAATTACTGTGATATTTAAATTATATATGAAAATTAAAAAATCGTGTTCCTAGTGCAACTATGTTCAATAGATCTATTTGTTAATATAATTTTAAAAATAATATTTGTGTTAATATTTATAGATCGTGTAACAACATTCTATTTTTTATTTTTTTTCATTTTATAAGATTTTGTGATTTTCCTTTTCAATGTTTCTTTCTTTGACATATTTTTATTTTGTAATTAATAAATGTCATACGAGTTTTAACTTGAAATGAATGAGTTGGATTTAGTGTTAAACTTTTACAATTGTGGCCGCAATTAAAGATCATTTACATACATATCAAGTAAGAAACATATTAGATGATAAATTAACAAAAGAATTACTTTCCAATTATTTTTATCAATTTATTATTAAAATATAATTTTTTATTCTTTTAGACATCGTATTAAACTCTAATTACTCTAAATGGACGAATATCTCATTTCTATATTAAAATAATTTTAAAATGTGATAGATGAAATAAACCTTTAATTTTACATCTATATGTAGTATTAAATTTATATTGAACAAGATTACATGTTATATTAATATTGATATGAATTATTGATGGTCAAAACTGATATTGAAATATCAGAGGCTTTACTAATAAAGTCAGCAGGTAATACAATTTTGAAATACCACTAGTGTTCTACCTGTGTGATGCACGGTATTATAACTCAAATAAATTATTAACATTGAATGTTAAAATATGTTAACTAAATTATGACCATCATTGTTAATTTTTAATATTGATTTCATAATTCATATTTTTTAGCATAAATAAACAATAAAACTACAAAATATAACTAACCTTGGATTATGAAATAACAAACACTTACAATTACAAATCCAAAGTCTGAGAGGTATAATGTCATTTAAATTTTTTGAAAAACCTCTTTATACACTATATTTTTCGTAACATTAGAACACTTAAAATTATCACCACATATAAGAATCTTAAGTCCTTGTCAAGACTTAACCCTAGAGACAACAACATATAATTGATTGTGGGAGAAAACAGGTTTTGGTAGATAGACACCAACATGTGACAATGTTTGGCCTTGAGTTTTATTAATGTTCATAGAAAAACAAAAGAGATAATAGAAATTGTCTTCGTTAAAACTTCAATGGGATGAGATGATCTGAGGGAATTAAATTCATCCGAGGAATAAAAACCTTTGTTCGCAAATGTGTTCCACTAATAACTGTTGCTCCAATAACATTGGATCCTAACTCATCAACAACTAATCTTGTTCCATTGCATAGTCCAGCTAATACATCAAGATTCTTCATTAGCAATATCAATCTCACCATCACCATAGGTCCCTAAATCACCATCACCTAATGCAAGAATCCAGTCAGCAAATTCTTTAATCTCATGTTGAGTTACAACATTTCCACATCCCTGTAACCTCATGTTTTCTGATAGTGTTAAAACTTTGCAATGTTTCCACCGTCGTCATTTAAATTAATTTCAACCTTGGCTCCAATGGATGTAAAAGAAAATACTATTGTATGATCTAATGTTATCTAAAAAATGTGGTCCTCTTCATTCAGCACCGGAGAACAATTTATATAATAAATCTGGAGGTTTTTCTAAGAATGGTAACAAAATTTTTCCTCTCATACAACACATAAAGAAATCAGGAACAATACATTAGGATCGCTTATTAGATCGCTCCTGAAACCAAAAAATAGCTCCACAATACTTGCAAGTGTACTTGATGTCTCCAACATCCATATATTCTACAAATTGAACATATTGTCTTTGTAATTAAATATAAGAATAAATGAAATAAATTAGCTTAAAATACATTAAATTGACTAATACCTTGAAATTCAGAGTCATTAAACATATCATTATCAGCTTTATAATTAAATATAAGGATAAATGAAGTAAATTAGCTTAAAATACATTAAATTGACTAATTAATACCTTGAAATTCAAAGTCATTAAACATATCATTATTCAGTTTCATTATCAAGAATATGATCATCATCAAAATGATCGTATCCTGTTTACCAAAATGAAAATAATATAAATAAACTATTAAGTAAATGATTTAAGGATGCCCATTAATATAATAAAATTTCACTACATTATATACAAATTTGAAATCAATATGAATACATTTAATAGAAATTTATCATTAATTTAAATCTAACTACAATCAAATATTGAAACAATAATGTATTTATCAAAATTAATCCAATAGTTACTAAATGCTCATTATGAATACAAAAATATATATTAGACTATACACATGCATTATTGTACGTTAACAGATATCATAATATTAAATGTAAAAAATAACATAATATAATGAAATTCATCGTACCAGTGCAGCTTTGACCATTCAATAATGAAGTGTTTAATTTAATAGAGGGCAATTGCATATTAACTTCCGAAGACAACACTACAGGATAAATTATTTATTGTTAGAAGAAAATAAAAACTTTAAAAAAAAGGGAAAAATAATAACCAAATAAAAAAAATACAATTTGTACCATACTTCGTTTGATGCAAGGGCGGAGCTATTCAAGGGCCAAAGGGGACATGTGATGTAGACATCAGTCAAGCAGTCAAAAGGCTAGGGGGACCCATGATAAGGGCGCAAGCTAGGAAAGCAAATGAGGCTCCACAACTTGTCATAAAAGATGCTCAACTTCAAAACATCAAGAGCATTAATGAAAGTGATCAATTCATTAATTGCATTCAAGTTGAAGAAGGAGGAGCCATTGATGAAGTGATAGTTGTCATTAATGCAACTACAAGTTGAAGAACCATCAAGAGCTTTGGAGGAGGCTATGTGGGCGGCCAACTCACTCATCATTTTGCTGAATTATTATTTTTATTTGCTTTCAATAAAGATTAGGGAGTTACAAAGACAATGGATTAATTTTCTGGTGGTTACAAAACAAGGTTGTAATGTTGTTTAATTGCATTAAAACTTTGTCTACTAGCCGTTGGAAGAGGATTGCTAGATGTACATGAACCTGGCCATTTTTTGGAGCCACATGGAAGCCTAATACATCATCATAGTGTGCGGCCAACATGTGCACAATTGGCTGAATAAAGAGTCTTCAAAGAGGTGCCAACAAGGAAGTAAATTGGAGAATGAAAAGCTATCAAAGTGGCGGCCAACATCATGAAGAGGGAGGTTACAAAATGAATGGAAACTTGATGAATGGGGGCTGTTACATGCGACCACTTATTGGCTGATTCATTAGCCATTTTAATCCATGTTTGGTGGTTACAATTCAAGGAATAATGCAACCACATGTGCTTAAAATTCTGGTTGGAAAATGCGGCCAAATAAGCTTACTTAGGTTGAGTTTTATTAGCTTATTTTGTCTCTTTAATTTATTTAATTTCTAGTAATGTATTTAGGGTTGCATGAGAAGTGTATAAGGGGTAATTTAGGAAGGATTGGGCTTGTAAACTAGCTGGTTGCATGGCCTTTAATTTTCCTTGTAACTCTTATAAATACATGCTTCATGCATGCAAGAAAGGTTAGAATGATTTATGCAGAAAATTACCTTATCATTGAGAGTGTTTCTCTTAGTTTCTTGCTTAGCCAAGAGTCGAGATTTATCAAAGGTTCCTTGCCTTTGTGTGTGTGATCTCAAGGACTTATCTTTCAAGCCTTGAAAGTGTGACGTCCAACTATCTTCTCTTCTTGTTATTCTTCTTCTTTCTTTGACAAGAATCTTAATCTTATGCGTGTAAGCTTGGGTGTATGTGATTTACTATTCAAGTTTAAAAGGCTGGGTAACATTTCTTGTTGAGAAAAGTTTATTATCTTCAAGTTTCAATTATTTCATATATCAATTTCAAGAAAGAAAAATAAAAAACAAAAGAATATTGAAAAGAAAAGAAAAGATCAAGAAAACAATCAAGTGATCAAGAAAAGTGAGTTTTCAACCTAATATTTCTAAAGGTCCCTTAATTCGAACCATAAGGTTCATATCAACATGCCCCCTCATTTTAAAAAAAAATAAATTATAATATATATATATATGCATGTATATACATTTATTGAATGGAAGTCCAGTTAAAAGCTAAGGAGATATTATACTATGTTTGATAAAATTAGCTAGTTGATAAGTTTATTGGTAATTGATAAGTAATTTATTCAATTAAAAATATTTGGTTTAAACAGTTGATTAATGTAAAATAACATAAAATACTTGTTTACATATATATTTTTTATAAATTCTATTTTTATTTTTTATAAAAAACTAAAATATTTGGTAATTATAAATTCATATTTTATTATAAATTTTAAATTATTATTAATATTTTCATGATAAAATATCATATTAAAATTAAAATAAATAACGAAATAATGAAAATAAACAATATAAAATAAATAGTAAAAAGAAAATAATAATTAAAATAATTCATAATTTTTTTAAATTACTTACACTATTTATGCATGTGTATGCATATATACACTGTGAGTGTTATATTAATTCGTTATTTTATATTTGGTTTATATATAAAATAACAAAATTACATTTGGGATGAGCTAATTGATTAAAAAAAGGTTTATTTATGTTTTTAGTTCCCCAAAATATTGTGATTTTCCCATTTGGTCCTCCATTTTTATTTTTTTCCAAAGTAACCCTCCAAAAATGATCTTTTTCCTAATGGCTACTCCATTTTTTTACAATTATTTTTTCCCAAATGATCCCTAAAAAATATCACGATTTCCAAATTAGTCCCTATAAAATATCAAGATTTCCAAACTAATCCCCCAAAATATCGTGATTTTTTCAAATGATCACTCTGTTTTCAATGTCACATAAGCACTTTATGGTGAAAAAAAAATCAGAGGGACCATTTAGGGAAAAATCACTTTTGAATTATCATTTTAGAAAAAAATAAAAATGAGGGACAAAATAAGAAAAATGTGATATTTTGGGACCTAAAACATAATTAAATCTAAGAAAAAATTATAATATTGGCCTCCTTACACTTGGTTTCTGGCTTCACCCGTGGTTTGATCCTTGTTATTCTAGAATTAACTTGATTGAAGGGTGGGATTGGTGTCTTCCGTTTTTCCTTCGTAGGTTTCCTACCCATAATTATCTGGAAAATACACATTTGATATAATTTTATATCAATATATAAATTAAGTGTTAAATAATATCAAAAGTGGTGGAAAGAAATATAATTAGTTGGAAGCCATACATGATTACTACAGTATCTTTAGAAGCTCATTGATATAATAAATAACTGTATAATTCAGAGAAATATATAAAAATGGCTGCAAGTTATATAAACTGTAAAATATTGTTAAATAAAAGAAATGACAAACCTTATAACAAATGCACAAAGAGATGACCGTAAACGAAGACAATCAATAAACTTGGTGTTGGAGATTAAGAAATGATGATTTCGGTCATGTGCATTCCCATGGCAAGAGAAGGTGCAGGGGCGGTGTTTTGCAAATAAGAATAGCAAATGAATTGACATATAAACAAATGGAATACAGTTTTGGTCCCAATATATAGAGTGGGGTTTTTTTTTTTTTTTTTTTTGTAAACCACGGGTGTTTCCTATTGCCAAGGGCAATCCAGTTCGGAGCTTAGTTACAATTAAGGCTCATCACCCCTCCCAAAAAGTGTGTTTAGTAGGGATCAAACTCATGAGCTCTTCCCACAATCTCAACCTGCGTTGCCAATTGAGCCACAACCCTTTGGTAATATATAGAGTGGGTTTGGAGATATGATCTTCAATTTTGATGGGAATATTTATATTTAAGGGTAAAATAACTTTTAAGTCCCTATAAAATATTCGAGTTTTGATTTTCGTCCTGGAAAAATTTTCTTTTTTATTTCATCCTTATAAAATATTTAAGCTATTTTTTAGTCACCGATATTGATTCTACTGTTAATTGTGGATGTGTTGAACATCTGTAATAGTGACCAGTACTTGAGAAGTATCCTGACACATTATATAAGAGTGTTACACTCCTTAAACTCATTCAGAGAGTCAAATTTCATGCCCGACTTGAACTGAAATTTTTTGTACATTTCATCCTTCATATATATCATAAACAATCTCTGAATGAGTTTACAGATGCTAGCAATGTTGTATAATGTATCAGGGTGATGCACATATGATTATTGACTGTGATGGGCATTAGACACATCTGCATTTAAAAGTAAAATCTACAACAGGGACTAAAAATATAACTTAAATATTTTATAAGGATGAAATAAAAAAGAAAAATTTTCCAGGGATGAAAATCAAAACTCAGATATTTTATAGGGACTAAAAAATTATTTTACCGTATAATTTAAATAGTCTAATCTTTCAATCAACATCACCTAGGCTAATAATTTGAAAAATGGAAAAGGTAAACTATAACCTATGCCTACACTTCATTCTACGTAATAGACTTTACATGCACATGACTACTTGTCAATGACATAAGCAATAAATGAAAAACATTTGAGGTCTCACTAAAGGGTAAATCTCAGCCAACTAATACAGTGAATGAAAGCCCAATCCTACATTACCCTTGTCAAGGGCACAATAGTAAGAGTCTGACCAAAAAAATTAAACCCGAGTTAACAGTGTTCGAAAATCTAGTCCCGTGTAATATTATATATATTGATATAGTTTCCTTTGCCTATCCTAATTTGCTATCAAATTTTGAAAACATAGAATTGTTTCAAGATAAAAAAATTCTTGCTCCTACATTAGATGTTGTTTAATCCATCAATAAATATGTCGTGACATTATTTCTAGGAGAAGAAAAGATGTACTTGAGTTCTGATACTATATGGAAGGTGGATGAGGAAGTCGGTATTGAAGCTGATTGGTTGACAACTAAATTCTTAAATGATATTAGGTGCTCTGGGCTCCATGATCATAAGTTGGTGCTAGAGATTGAAGTGATTGTTATGCTAATGACGAATCTTGATATATCCGTTAGACTTTGCAATAGAACTAATTAATAGTTGATTAGTTAGGTTCTAATGTCATTGGAGAAACCGTTATTACGGGAACACATTTGGGAACAATGGTATTCATTCATCGAATGAATTTAATTTCATCTGAAAATCTCACCCCATTAAAGTTTCAACAAAGACAGTTGTCACATGTTGAAACTAAATTAAATTCATTCGATGAATGAATGTATTTTACGCACTTCTTAGCATTAGTAGGACATTGTCATATGTCGGTGTGTATTTACCAAGACATTTTTTCTCTCATGGTCAATTATATGTTGTTGTATCTAGGGTTAAGTCTCAACAAAGACTTATGATTCTTATACGCGATGACAACTTTAAGTGTTGTAATGTTACAAAAAATATTGACTACAAGAAAGTGTTTTAAAAATTTTAAATGAAGTAATATTGTTGATAGTGTTCATTTATAATGATTCGATGTGACTATTTCATGTTTCCAAATCCATTTTAATTGTTAATTTGTTATATTCTTAATCAACTAATAAGTATCAAATTAAATATTAAAAATTAATTAATCTTTTGATTTAATGTTTACATATATTAAACAGGTTAAATATATTATTAAAATTCAAATTTAAATATTTATTTGATTAATAAATCCGTGCATCGCACGGGTTGGATACTAGTTATATACAAATCTGGATGAAAACTCTGCATATGTAAGATCTCTACCCTCAACATATTCTCGATTAGCTGCAAACCATGACAGAAACATTGTATCCAACTCTCTGTTGTCCTCCACAACACAATCAATCCTCTCCCAATCTCTGAATGTTATATTTTGTTCATTTTGCAGATGAAACCTTAGCCAAAAAACAGGTGGCCATCTATAATGTATATCAAAACCAAATGTCCTCCAAACAGCTTCACATGGTGACAAATATCTACAATCATAAAATTGTCTAATTTCATTTGTTGCTCTTTCCTGATCTGCATTATTTTCCCTATTTGAAATCTGGATTGTAACCCTGTCAGGACCTTTGTTGACATATTTGAATAGATACTTGATGGAATTTGACTTGTTGCAATACTCCACATTGACATGAGCTTCATATCTCATTAACAATTGGGGATTGTAAGGAACAACATTTCTGGTATCCATTTGTACTCCTTTTTTGGTAATGGTAATTCTAGTGTTTCTTTTTTTTTTTTTACGTTGGATATCCATCTTCATCTATAGAAGTCAAGTTTTGAATTTTTTTGGGAAAAATTTCGAACATTTTCCATCTTTCATGCATGGAGAAGACTTGTTAACATTTCCACATGGTCCATGCATCATATAATTTGCCACAACTGTTGATAACTTTGGATATAATTTCGAATCAGGAAGTTCAGCAAATATGACCATGTTAATGTCATGTGTTGTTTTCAGCTTATGATCTCCACTTAGCCACAGTAATATATGAGCATGTGGTAGGCCTCTTTTTTGAAATTCAACAATATACATTCCTGCAAAGAAATTTCATTTTATTAAAGGAATAAGGATCCTATAAACATGCAAAGAATCTATCATGATAAATTATAAAATAAAACCATACCTGCATCACACTTTCCTAATATTTCCTTCTTTTTGAAATCATTCATGAGTTCATCAAGTTTCATTTTGAAAACACGTGATACAATATCAGGACGATCATCTGCTCTCTGACTTCTTTGTGAAACAAATGTTTTAATCTCTTTCCAGTTAGAATTGCATGTGATTGTTATGAACAAATTAGGATAACCAAATCTCTTACATGTTGCCATTGCATCCTGATACTTATTGAACATGTATCTCATACTCCCTGTGAATGATGCTGGAAGAATGATTCTCTTTCCTGCAGAAGAAGGATTAACATCACCCCTACAAACTGCTTCTTCTAATCCACTGAAAACCTCTTATCTAAGCTTTTTTTTATGCAGCCTGATATACAACAATCTTTGAGATTCTATCATAGTATATGTGTCCACAACAAACTGTTGGAATAGTCTACCACTATTGACAATATTCCCAAACTCATTATCCCTATCTTGTAAACGAAATTGAATGAATTCTTTCAGACTTACTCTTCCTCTCTTCCTATTTTCATTTTTCAAAATGGTATCATGGACAGGAATTTCCTCATGGAATCCATCCTCTCCATGAGGAAATAGCAGTGGACATTGCAATGGAATGAATGATGGATGAGTTTTCTGGTATTCTGTTCAATTCCCCATCTACAGATTTAACAATGATATCTCTACCACCATCCATATTACAAAAATCACCAACAATTAAACCTGCTACCTCATCACATGTTGGCATGTTATAGGTTCTTGCATCCTTGCTCCTACTTCTATATAACATTAGGTAAAAATTAGTTCCATTATGCTAATCGACAAAATCTCTAACTCTCTCGAAACTCTTTGCTAGTTCATTGTATTCATCAATCATTTTTGTCATATCTTCTATCAGTGTACTATCCAAAGCCTCAGAATTATTTGTACTGCTGAATTTTAAGAATGGGAAGTACATATTATTAACAATTCAAACATAATACTACTTAGTTTTGCAAGCTAAAATTGAATAATGAAAACACACCTGAAATGCTTTCTCCTATTTAAAGTCTCATTTTGTGTATCATATATGTACAGTTGAGCAAACTTTGGAACAATACCTTCTGCAGGAAGCAAGCTTCCTATTCTGTGATAATTTTGTCCACTGAGAATGAATTGAGGTGGACCTCCACCATCAAATACTCCTGCTTCTATTTTACCCCCAATAGATGTGAATGAAAATATACTATTATAAGCTCTAATTTTCTACTTAAAATGATTAGACCTTGGATCTCTGCTAGTCATCAATTGCCACAACAAAGGTGGAGGCTTCTGCAAAAATGGCAATTGAACTTTTCCCTTCATGCGGCAAATAGAAAACTCTGGATCCAATGTGTTCATTGTCTTCTCTGACCTTTCTTCATACAACATAATTGCATTACAATATTTGCATACAAATGATGCTTCTCCAAAATATAGAAGATCTAAAATGAAGACACAAAATTGAATTTAAAAGTTTATTTTTTCTTACATAAATGTAAAAGAAAGATTATTACCTTCTTCTTCTCCTATTGCATAAAGGTAAGATGAAGCATCATTTTGGCAACTGTTAGTGTTTTCATCACCTTCTATTAATTAAAACAATAGAATAATTATTTCACGCTGTAATGAAAGTAAATACAAATTGCTCACATCAAATCACATTTTACCATACCAAATAAAGTTCCAGCAGTATGAGTGTCGTTTGTTTGCAAATTATCATCAAAGCTGATTGTGTTACGTGCTATGGAGTTAATGATTTCAGTTGGCTGAATAACTGATTTTTTCACATGGAACGAAGATGTAGGATTTATTACTTCAGAGAGAGGAGTTTGTTCCTGGGAGGTTCCTGTTGAGTCTCAAAATCAATTATGCAAGACTCATTACCCTTAGTTTTAATGAGTAACAAATTTGATCATTCTAATCCGATTGAGAAATAGATTTTACTCAGACAGTTGTTCTTTGTGTTGCAATAAAATACTGATATCTTGAATCTGCTAAAAGAAATGCAACCTACCGAAGAAAGAACTTGCTGAAAGCATATTCCTGTTGAAAAGCTAAGACTTGCTGAAGTATGACGACCTTCTGAAGAGATTGAATTCTATGAAGAGCAACCCTCCAAAATGAGGAACTCTCTAAAGAGGAAATCTGCTGAAAATCATCTAACCTTCTGAAGTCCGAGATGTCATGTTGTCTTCCGAAGACTTAGTGAGTCAACCTGATATATGTATTAAAAGACTCAAGTCTCTGCAAAGTCTTTTGGTTAGCTGAATTGGTTGCAAGGCGAAATAAAGGCTTTCTGGCACAGTTTCATTTCCTGACACAAAAGAGGAAACCCACTGCAGAAAAATAAACAGAGGACAGAGTCAGAGTCAGCGCTGCTGCACACCTATCCCTACCCTGTCTCTGTGGTACGTTATCAAAAGATCGTACCTCAACGGAAATAAAGCTATTAGACAACAAGACTCTGAAGATTTCTAACCGCTCTACAGATTCCGTCTCTCTACACTAATGAGACTCATAGAAGAAAGTGAGAGAAAAAGAACATCAACTTGCTGAAATGCTAGAAAATCTCTCAAGCAAATTCAAGAGCCAAACTGCTGTGTGTCAGAACTGAATCATTACTACACACCTACACCACTCAAGTCGGAAGCTATCAGAAAATTGTCTCACAATAGCTACAATGCTATTTTCTCAACGATAATCAAGCAATCTTCAACGATCAAATTTCAAGTCTCTATAAATAGCTTCGTGAAAGACTTTGAAGAGTGGAACCCTGGGGAACCGCTGGTGAACCCATGGCGAAGCCCAAGAGAGAGTGGTCATGTTCTTCAAAGAAAAGCTATCAAGCCAACACTGCTAAATTATCTCTGATTTCCTTGTACTTAGAATTTCTCATTTGTATCCTGAGTCTTACTCAGTTATCCTTTGCACAAGTTCATTTGAGTTTAAGTTTCTCAGAAGCTTAAACTAACCTTCATTGTAAACACTGTTAAGTGTCTGAGATCCTGGAGAGGCTTGGAGAAATAAAGAATACTTGGTTTAGCCCGGAGAGGCTGTGTCCAAAGAATACTTGTGTTGGGCCTGGAGAGGCTGTGTCCAAAGAATACTTGTGTTGAGCCTGGAGAGGCTAGGTGTGCAAATAATACTTGTAATCTTGCGGGATTAGTGAAAATCCAGTGGTGTGTTTGCCCTGGGACTGGACGTAGCTCATTGAGTTGGTGGGTGAACCAGGATAAATTTTTGTGGCTAAGTTCTGTCTACCCTTAACTCTTTACATTCAGTTTTTATCTAACCAAGGAGGGTTCTAAAAAGTGCGTTTATAAATCTACGCAGAAAAACAATCTTTTCATCATGCAAAATCATTTTAAAAGGATTTAATTCAACCTGCTGAGTTGCATCAACAAGTTGCTGAAACTTCCAGTTTCGAAAGGTTGCTTAAATATTTTCACAAACAGTTTGCTTGTTTCTAAAGGTTTTCAAAAAGAGTAAACTAGCAAATTGGTCCCTGGCTTTTTTAGAGTCATGCAGTTTAGTCCCTAAGAAATAAAAAACCTCAATATAGTCCCTGACTTCTTGTTTTTTCTTTCACTATAGTCCAACTATGTGTTTTCCGTTAATTTTTTTATGATGTGTCACGTTTCATGACACTGTGTCACACTATTTGCCATCGGGGAACAAAATAACGTCATTGGAGTTGAGACCTTCCAATGAAAAAGGGGGAGAAAAGAGAAAAAGGGAAAATAGGGAAGCACATAACAGTTGGAGTTGAATCCTTTCAAACTATAAATTTGATAAAACCACATCATTTTTGTGTCATAGTGGACACTATAGTGACAAATAGTGAGACAGAGTGTCACTAAATGTAACATCCCAAAAAATTAGAAATTTAGAATTATAATAAAAATAATAAAAATAATATAAAAATACTTATAACTGTATTTCGATAATATTGGTTATAAAAAGAGAATTTTTATAATAATAACAGTAACTATTAATAAAATAATATTATATTATTAATTATATAATAATGATACGATAATATGGATACTAAGAGAGAGATATAAGATTGGATTTTTAGAAGATATAATAATTGTTATTAATATAACAGGATAATAATAAAATTATTAGAAGATAAATCATATTATTAGGTTTCAATTAACCTTAATTGTTATAAATATAGTAGTTATTATATTATTAATATTAATAAGAATGATTGGGATAACCTCAGGAAAGAGATATGTTTTTCCATTTTAATTTAAGATCATATTTCAAATAAGAATGATGACATCACAAGAAGTAGAGATAGAAAAGTAATATCAGTTTTAGGACAATGTTTAACTATAAGATTTGAATTTAAATTTGAATGTAGATGGATAAGGAAAAGCTTAGGAGGCAAAAATAAGGATTTGAGATTCTGCATATCTCGCTTGAGCGAGAAGGATCTCGCTTAAGCGAGAATCTTCCAGAGAAGGGTGTATTTTCGTGAGCATTCTCGCTCAAGCTAAATGGCTCGCTTAAGCTAAAATGACCATCTTGCTCAAGCTAAAATATCGCTTGAGCGAGAAGGGGCGGTTACAAAATTTTAAAACACGATACAAACGGTTCCCATTCAGTTCCATCTTCTTGTTTTCGATATTCTAGAGAGAGGAAGAGAGGTTTTTAGTGAGAGGAAGTCCCATTGAAGATCAAGGAAGGTTTTTCACCCCCAAGATCAAGTTCTCTGTCGTTCCTTTCACCCTCAACGTTCAATATCTCCATTCTTCCTCCGTTTTCTCAACTCTAAGGTGGGTGTGATTGTGTGTCTATTTGCTGTATGAATTCCAGAGCATGATCCCCTATCTTTCTTTCCCTTTCTTTCATTGAATCATGATGTGTATGTTAGGTAGTGTAAATATAATGGTTGTTTGGTATATGATTTACGTGAACCATAGGATAGGAGACTTAGATGAGTATGTGTAGCGATCTTTAAGCATATTTATATATGACCATGGGCCTTTGGCCATCATAGTTATGCATTATGAGTTAATTATCACAGGGCTTACAACCAATTCAGAGCCTCCGGGCTAATTCAGGGGTCTTCAGACCATCTCAGGCCTTCGGACAATCATGTTTAAGCAAGACGAGGCGAACTCATCGACCTCTCGGCCAAGGGGAAGATGGGGGACCCTCAATCATGATAATGAATCAAGTTATATGTACATCATATTCAACTAAAACTTAATCTCAGGTTTCCCTGGACGACGGTCCTTGGATTCATGGTCGAGCGGTCAATCATAGTCATGTTACAGAAAAAAGACCCCGGGTGTCGGGTTACAACACTTCATAGACATGCATTTATCAGCTTTATTATTATCATGTTGTGCTTGATTGATGTGATGTTGTTTTTTGATCATGATGGTTGTTTGAGTAGCATAATAACTGCTTGTATGTTCCCCTTGATGTGTCTTTGTTTATGCTCACTGGAATGTTGGTCCCACCCCATTCCGTGGGAACAATATTTCAGTTGTGCAGGATACTCCTCAGGATGGAGATGACTAATAGGAGTTGTATGGCATGGATAGTTTAGCACCTTACTATGTTTTATGTACTTACCTACTTGTTATGTTATATTTATAACTTGTATCGACTGGAGCCTATGCGGCGAACCTAGGTTATGGTTATCACTTTGTTTCATGTATGAAATGTTTGGAGCTTTAGTAAGTGTTGGATTACTTAAGCGAATTATGTTGTATGCCGATACGCGAAATGAACGAAATAATTTCACGAATTTGAAAATAGTGCTCCTAACAGGCATTATTTCTGAATTTAGAAATTAGGACGTTACACTAAACATGACACGTCATAAAAAAATTAACGTGAAACACACAGTTGGACTATAGTGAAAGAAAAAACAAGAAGTTAGGGACTATATTGGGGTTTTCTATTTCTTAGGGACTAAACTGCATGACCCTAAAAAAGTCAAGGACCAATTTTCTAGTTTACTCGTTTTCAAAAATCTATAAAGAATTATAAAACACTATTCAACCCCCCTTCTAGTGTTTCCTGTGGTTCTAACAGTTCCTCCACTAATATTAGGAACATGTGATGCGAAGTCTATAAATAATTTAGATAACAACCAATATTTTAAGAACATTCTATGCAAAGATGTTTACTTTGGCAATTAGAAATTAATAATCATGAAAAAAACATATATATAATAAGGAAAATGGTTCACAACACTTATTACCTGAACATGATGACCAATTAAGATGGTTTGCATTACTCTTTCTCCTTTGTGTATCAACCTTAGACACATTTCTGTTTGATAGGCAAGACAAAGGAGTTCTTCTCCTTCTCTCAGTTGAAGATTCAACATTAATATTTTGTTGAGAATAACATTCTCTGTTTTCATCTATAGCACAAAGTATGCAGAACATAATATCAAAAACACTTAGCATTTATACTTCAAAAAGCATGTTGTCTGAACTTTTATTCAATCTACATACCTGCAAACGGGCCATTTAATTTTCTTCTTTTACAGTTTAAGATTAATCTCCTTCTTCTTCGAGCCATAGTTGTTTCTAATTTGTTGTCCATAACTCTTACAAACTTGAAGTTAGCTAGCTTTCAATGTTGGACGACGAAGTAGATAAGCTTTCAAAGTTGGTAAGCTTTTCAAAACTTCAAGTTGATAAATATACTCTCCATATCTCTTCAGCTACTCGAAAATTTAAATGGTTAATTGATGAAATTATGATAACATTTAGCGGCAAACTTTGAAAATTAAGGAAGTGAAATTAGTTTCTTCATTTAGATTATATAAATTAATGCTTCTGCTGTCCACCTTACTTTCCTTAAATGGAAAAACAAATAAGCAAATAATATTTTTAAATTAATGCACAATCACATTATTGTTAGAGTCGATGTTAGATCATACAAAACTCTTAAACACCTATAAATAATTAAGAAACTGAGAAAACACTATTTTTATTTTCTTACTGTACATAAGATATTTTGAAGTGGAAAAACTATACACTATGATTCGCTTTTTTATTACTATACGCATGTTACTTAAATTTAATGAAAGAAAAAGAACAATTAACTTAGTCGTACAAAATTGAACAATTTTATTTTTCATTCTATATTATATTAGTTATTGAAAATTAATAAAAATCCCCCAAAAAAACAGAGCTAATTTGAATTTGAAAAAATAATAAACTGAATTCAATAAGTTTTTAGAAGTTAAACTTAATGTATTTAGAAGTTCAACTTAATGTTATATTATTCAGACATGTAACAATTTTAAATATAATATTTATTTTTGAATCATAGTGTAACTTATTTATTGTTAATTAACGTAAAACAGAATGTTATAAACGTAACCAATTATAAACCTTATAATTTTCACATAGTAGGATAGAAAGTATAGAGAATATAGGAAGACAACGAACTTAATCTACTTGTACTCATTATTTGCTTGTAAAGCACCCAAAAAAGTTTAAAAAACATTAAAGTTTACATAATTTAAAAATAAGACACATGAAGCTCATAAGGATTTCCATAAAAACAAAACTGCACAATGTTTCCAACTTGAACATTCAAATCCCTGCAGAATTCGTACCAGCCCCACCCAACATATCTCTCATTTCTGCTTCTTTTCTTCTTCCTCAAAATTGTTGCATGCACACGGTCACCAGCAGTGTTAATGAGATCCAACCAACGTTGGCCTCTTTCGATCATTATATCAACCACATGTGCAGGGATATACTACATATAAAAAAACAGAAAATTGAAATTAATTTTTACACTAAACAGTCATATAGAGCTCAACAATTGATGGAAAATATTAAAGCAATCAATTTGTACCAGGGGATTATCTCCAGTTACAAAAGCTTCTAAAGCAATCACATCCCAACCCACAACATCTGCATGTTGCACATTAGGCATCTGAGGAGGTTGTTCATTTGGAGCAACCTGAGGTGCTGCAGGAAGCACGACAGGGGGTTGATTTGGCAGGGGGTACCGAATTTCCACATCATTAGTATCCAAAATTTGAATATCAAACTTCCTATCACCATTATATCTCAAATGAATGAAATATTGTCCTTGGAGGCCATAAAACTGTATCATATCTCTTACACCTTCTCTAAATAATCCCATGGCCTCATTGTTTCTAACCCAAACATTGTGCAGATGACCAGATGGATCCTTAAACTGAACCTCCCGGTTCAAAATATTGCCAATCCAATGGACATAAAATTCCCTATTTATGATTATATAGGACTGTGAAAAAAAGAGAAAGAAATCAAACAAATGTCCACAATTTTTCACTTATAAATTCTAAAAAAGATTCCATGTACAGGTAACTATTATTTTGTTTACTAAAATACAAAATATAAAACCCTGAGAACTCAAAATTTGTTACCATACCCGGTTGGAGTTAAGTTTGGCCTTGAAGTTCTCCCACCTTTCCCTAATGTATTCAAAATCTGGTTCAAACATTGTGTTTCCTCCAGTAAGCAAACGAAATAAATTCATTTTACACAGAAAAAAAAAGTTTAATACAATACAGTCTGACAACGGCGGTAAGTGGATGAAAACAGAGCATCAACTCAGAATCACAATTTTAGACATTTGGTTGAAAACTAAACGCATGCATAATCAAATTGTAAAACGTTTTTCTTCTAAAAAATAATTTTTTTGACCAAACATACAACGACTACAACAAAAGAAAGAAGAAAATTGAATCATAGACTTCAATCTCACCTTGAATGTCCTTTAACGAACGTAAAAAACAAACCTTTACGGAAACCCTTTCTGATCGTGAAGACACCGGCTCTGTGCTTGAAGTAAACAAATAGCAAATGATTTCTAAAGATAAAAGAAACCGCAGTCTGAACCTTATTTATAGCGCAATGTCTGAGAATGTGGAAAGGTTTATTCATCGAAGAGTCATAATGGAAGAGTATGAAAAGACGACTATAGGGAACGAAAAGTTACTTCTCATCAGTTATATATCTTGCATATCTATTACATACTGGTTTCTAAATTATGTTTCAGTTCCAGAAAATGAACTTACACTGTATAACATACGTAAACAGTTTGAAGAAAAATGGTTGCATGCAACTTTTTAAAGAAAGAATTTTTGAATTTAATATTCAATTTTTTAATATCTACTGCTATTATTTAGAAGCACATGAAAAAATAATAATTTCAAACGTAATAATAATTGAAGAAATACAATTTTTAGTTATTAAATAAATAAATATAAATATTTCAAAAAAATATATTGTGAAAAAAAGGCACAACAATATTATTCTAGAATACTTTAAAATAAATATAAATCCTGACTTAAAATCCTCAGTTAAAAAGGTTTACAGTTTAATTTTTTTGTACCATTAATGATTAAAAAATAAAATACATATATGTTATCAAATTAATTCCATGAAAATTGTAATAATTTAAATCATGAAAATCAAAGTTTACATAAACAAATAAAGAAATAAACAAATATGTTAATATTACTTTTCAATAATTGAAGTTTTTTATGTAAGTTTTGTTTTTCTGTTTTTACAGGATAATACAACTGGAAGTGTTAATTTCATAATGTTGAAAAATGAACTCTACAAAATTGCAGGGATAATTAAAAAAACTAAACAGCGGGTAAATTATGTATTGAGACTATTTTGTAAACGTTCATATATAAACATGTTTTATTTCATCATTTGTTTTTACTTATGAGTCCCATATCAAATAATTTTTTAGTATTACTATATTTTAAGAATATATATAACGAAAAGATTTTATAAATCTGAGGACAATTAATTAACCTCCAAAAAAATATTAACCAACAATTGTGTTCATTACATGGCCAAAATAAGAAATTGATTAAAAGTAAAAAATCACTAATACATTAAAAACGAAATACATTAAAAAGAAAATAATAATAAAACATTGTTTCTACATAAATTCAATCAGTTGGTTCTTTTTTAACATCCTTCAACTTCATTACAGCTTCATTCAAGTCTCCCAGCTTTGGGATTTTGCTACTTGATGTCTGACTTCCATCGTCATCAACGATTGAAATGAGGTCTGCAGATTCATGAGATCTCTTTGAAACTTGTTTGCTTGTAGGTGTTTCTGCAATGTTCACCTGACTCAAATCCTGTTAAAAAACAACGTGTATTAAAGTTTAAAAATACAAAAACAGAATATTATATATAAAGAAATGAACTGCAAGTTGACAAACGGTCAACTCAGAATATGTATACCTTTAAGTTTTCTGCAATCTGAACAGATCCATCACAGTTGTGAACTAAATTTACAGATGAACAATTCTATAAAAGGTTTAAGTATTTACAATAAATACATATAATTTAATTTTAAAAAAAGGAAAAAAACTGAAATGATTTAATATACTTAAATCATAAAGCCTATAACAATAATACTAACATCAGCATTATTATCAGCCATTTCAGAATTTCGTTCATTTTCATATTCCACAAAGTCCTGTATAGCAGAGAAATAATCAAAACAGAAATAAATTAGTACATCAATGACAATCAATCAAACAGTAAAAAAAATTAATATCACCGGAATGGAAATTATTGACCTCAATGAAATGTTTCTTTCTGAACTTTTCAACCACCTCAATGTCATCAGTCATATACTTTATGTTAAAAGTTTGTTTAAACTTTGAATGACCTCCATCACCCTCTACTTTGAATACAAACACTTTATCAACCAACATATCAATTTCAGGAGGCAACTCATCATCGAACCCAATCTGGAAAATAACATATGAAACTAATTATTATGCATATGAAGAATAATGCTGGTGTAAAATAGAAAAATGAATAAGGAATTTGTACCTGTTTTGATTTGTTCATTTCACCAACAGACTTTCCAAACAGTTTCAAACCAACTTTGTCAAAAACCACAAAGTTTGTGGACCCTGATGCATCAATTACATTGAGATTGATCATGTACCTATGCAAAACAGAATTGATGAGCTAAATATTTCTGAATTGAATTAGAGGCATAATTGAAAACTAACTATTAGGACATAAAACCAGCAAATAGAGTCAATATCACTATATCTACAAACAGAATTTACAATCCGCATACAGTTTTTTCCTTCACAGAACCATTTTCCTCCAATATCTTTGACCTTTTTGAAACAATGAGTGCATGATTCATAAAACCATCCTCAATCTTGCCATATCAATCTCTATAACTTTGGCCAGCATAGATGCATGAAACTTCTGCATATAAGAAATTGGAAAAATTTAAGAAAATCTTTGAGGAGGCATGTTATGATTGACACATAAATAACACTACCTCTGAAGATTCAACTATTTCAGCAATTGCCACCCTTTTAGTTTGCATCAAATCGTCAGATTTAGAAAGAAAAGTATCAGTAGATGGTTGACTTAGAACCTGAGTAATAGATACTTCAGAAGCTTCCAACCTTAAAAAAAACAATGACATTTATTAAGAGAAGTAAATAGGAATGATACTTCTGTTTAAATAATGAAATACAAAGGAGATAGTAACACCGTGATCGATAATCTTCAACTTCTTTCACTTCAGCATTTAGCATCATTTTACTGGTTTCATAATAGGAAAAAATACCAACATTGCCTCTAACAAAAGAAATAAAATTACTAAATTTTCATGAAGGACAAAGTATGGTTAGGATTAAAATTACCATTGAATGTCCTAATCATACAAAACTACATAATGACTATCACAACACTGGATGTGTGATGCTTATTACTTAAGTAGCTCTCCACTTCCTCAGCATAATCATTCCATAAAGTACACCCCGGCTGATTCTTTCTACAAAGAAATTTCAAAAAAAGAGAAATGCACATTAAGTTGCATGACATTTGAAACTAATGGCAATTTGAATAGGAAAAAATTCATTCAATAAGAAAACATTACTCTAAATCCTCCAAAATCAATTCTATTCGCTTTGTTGTGATACCCTTTTTTTCAGTCACCTTCATCTCATCTTTCTGCACAATATGCCCAACGATATCTGCAATGTTTTAAAGAGAAATTACATATGAATGTGGAAAAAAATGATTTGAAAAGTATACATTGGGAAAAATATTATAAAATCAGTAAATTTCATGATAAAAAATTATCTATCAATAAGTTTGTAGCCCGACCATGATTTATCTGAGGAAAAGGAACAAAAACAAATGTGTTTGAAGGAAAACTATCACAGTTAATTTGTTGTACCCTTGTATTTGCCATAAAACTCACATTAAACCTATGAGGAGATATCTTGAACCGTCCATCATTATGTGCAACCATAATATTCTGGATAAGATAACCACTCCCTTCTGTGAATACATTCTCAAAACTTGCCATCAAAACTTTCTTTATATTACATTGCATCCTAGTTCCCTGAAATACAAAACAAAGAGTTTAGCTACCACATACATCTTATTAAAATTAAAGTTACAGATTTCTCACCTTTTCATCTACCAAAACCATCTCAATAGTGTTTTTAATACTTCTATCAACAAAATCAGTACCATTCCATAACCTAATAACTTTCACCCTGATTTTCCAGTCCACTCTACCAGAAACAATTTCAGACAGATAAGTCACCCTCCTATACATTTTATCAAAAAAGAAGGAAATGTTTCTAAAAACCGTGAAAAGTAAAGACTAAAACTCAAATCTGCATATATTTATAACAAAATTCTGATAGACTTTTCAGAAATAAAGCTTATTATCGAGAACATAAAGAATTTGATACAGATAAATCATCCAGTTCAAACCCCGGAGCAACAATTTCAAATTTATTTATCTGAATCCTCAAAACTATATATATCATAATATTATCCATACATATAATTAAATCATCGAATGAAATCACTAATCATTAATCTTTAATATTTAAAGCATTAAAAAATTATGACGATACTTATCTTTATGGTTGAAATCACCAATCAAAATTGTAACGCCCCCGAGCCGCTTGCAGGAGTGATGAGGGTCCCCACAAACCAACACGAGTCTTTCCAGTATGCTTTGTCCTCATTTGCACACTTTCCGGGAAACTTCCCAGAAGGTCACCCATCCCAGAATTGCTCCAAGCCAAGCACGCTTAACTATGAAGTTCTTATGTTATGGGCTTCCGAAAAGAAGATGCATCTTGTTGGTATAATTCTCCCCAACAATTTCCTTTAAGCTATTTTCAACTGTGCAGTCCCATACTTGCACAATCTCTAGATCCCTCTCATTCGGGTGTGGGCTCGGTTCATCCATGTGTCCCTTCTTGCTTAGAAGCCTGCCAGGAGCCGCTCCTTGTCCGTGCCTCTTTGCACCGGCGATCACTCCCCGCCCTCATCAGCCTCCGGCTCTCACAAAAATGACATGCAAAGTACAAAAAGACTCCATCGTCGATTCAGATAACAATTTCCTTCCATCAATAAAATCTTTTATGCGAGACAGTGAAGAAAAATGAAGAAAAGAGGGAGAAGTTACAGAGGCGGAAGCTTATTTTTCGGGACAAATATCCACTTCTAAGTAGTGGACAGTAATGGGCCGCTTAATAACACAAAAAAATTTCTTTGTTCCAATAATAATTTATCAAGTTTCAAGAAGAAGAGAATAAACTCATTTCTCATTGGTTGATATTTCGGTGGCCAGCATGCTTAGATAAAAAGCATTGCAATTGTTCTTTCCAATGTATAAAAAAAAGCATTGCAATTGCATTTAAATCCCACTAGGTTATTTTTTTTTACTTTTCATTTTTTCTTAAAATAAATTACTATTAGTAGAAAGTTTTGTACATGGAGTTCAAAGGGAGAATGCATGTGGGAGTGTCACGTCAGCAGAGATTCCAGTTTTCACTTCATCTTTATTACTACTATTGCTATTATAGATTATAATTTTTTATTATTTTATGATGAGATATAGTTTATTTTATATTATTTTATAATGATATTTTTAATATATTAACACATAATGATATTATATAATGATAATTTATCTTTATCTTTATATATATAAAAGTAAGGTAGTGAAAGTGGCTAATGAAATCTAAAGTGAGGACAAAATAGTAAATTTCTTTAAATAAAACTTCTAAAAATAGAAAGTATCATGACATTTCAAATGATTAATATTATACATCACCATTAATTAACTATAGTGATTATAATAAAGTAAATATCATTATAAAAATAAAAAATTATTATAATAAGAAATATAAATAATGATAATTTAAAGCATATATAATAATTTTAAAAAAAATAAAAAAATAATAAGAAATTTAAAACATTCTCAAACACTTAAAAAATTAATTTATAATCATGTTGGTAGTAATTATAGTAATTATTTAATTATAGCTATTTTATATAAAAAATAAATATTATTTAAAGCTCATTTTAACAATTTCAATATTAAAAATGAAAGGTTTATAACATAAATAAAAACATAATACGAAATTTAAAACATGATAAAATAATTTCAAAAAGGTAAAACTTTATTTTAAAAATAAAAATATAATATGAAATTTGAAACATAATCAAACACTTCAAAATTATTTAATAATTATAATGACATTAATTGTATTAATTATTTAGTTATAGTTAACTTTATTATATGAAACATCAATATTAAAGTCAATTTTAACAATCAATATTAAAAAAAGTTTACAACATAAATAAAAATATAATAAAAAAATTATAACAAATTAAAATAATTTAGAAAATTATTTCAGAAAATTAAAAATGTAATACGAAATTTGAAACTTTGCCCAAACACTCAAAAAATGTACAACTTTTGTTATAATAATTATAGTAAATTATCATATCAAAATATGAAATATCAGTATTAAAGGTCATTTTAATAGTTTAAATATATTAAAAAAAGTTTATAAGATAAATAAAAATATACTATGAAATTTTAAATAATATTAAAAAATTTTTATAATTACATTAATAGTAATTATTATAATTATTTAATTATTGTTCTTACGTGGGTTTCCTATTTTTGTTTAAAGGGTCTTTGTGACCTAGGATCAAGAACAACGTTTCTTAATTTTCATGCTTTGCAAATGTCAAAGTCCCGACTAAATATTTGAAAAAAATTAAATTGTGATTGGTTATGACCATTTTCATTTGGTTTTTGAATTTTGTATTTTTTTTAAATTTTATTGTTGACAATGATAAATGAAATATTGATAATGTTGCAGAATTTCTTTAATTAGTGACTTATCTTTGTATGTGTTGCAACAACTTAGTTGTTTTGTAAAATTTCACTTGATAGAAAATTAAAATTTGATTTGGTTATGGGTAAAACTAGCTAGCAAAGTTTTTAGGTGGTTGATGAACTGAATAATGCCTATAACCCATAAAATTTTAATTCTATTCAATTGTATTGCCAAATGTGAGCATATATAAGTTGCCAAGGAAATTATTGGTGTTTAGAAATAAATATTATAGTTCGATCTATTTGTATTTAAACCTTAAAATAAAATAATGAGTGTTACGTCTGAAAGCAATTCCAAGAATAATGTATGTGCTAAATTAACAATATGTGCTAGAGGTATATTCCATAAGCAATAGAAAAAATCTCACTAAGGGTCATTCCATAAGCATTAGAGATAACAGATTACATATTATATTGTATGAATTTTTTATTATAGATCAGATAACAAATCAAATAAAATAAAATCTTTTCAAATAAATAAAAAGATATAACATATAAGAGTGTGTTAGGAATAAAAGATGTAATCATTTAATTTAACACTATTAAATGAGAATGGAGAATATTAATCATAAGTGAATCTCTTTGGAGAAAAATTCGTTCGATATGAAAGGGGTATGAGAGGGAAGGTTTAAAAAAATTAGTCAATTTCATGGATATGTACAAAAAAATTTAAATATGACTCCCATGGAAAAAAGAGTCGGTAGAGAGTATGATTGAAAATGGTGGTGAGACATATTTTCAGTTACATAAATGGGTTAGGGGGAGCAATTATAGGACAAATAGTTATCAACCTTTAAAAAGAGTTAGTTATCCCATTAAAAATAATATATAAAAAATTCTTTGATAAACTACAAAAAAGAATAATAGTTATTTTTTAAAAATGTACTTTTGAAACTTTTAGAAGGTTTAGATAATCATTTTTTTTCAAAAATATTATGTAATCAATAAATTAAAATAATTTTAAAAGTTACTATAGTTTTTAACTTCTTTTATAAATATAATTTAAAATAGGATTTAACAGATATACATGGACAATATAAAAAAAATTGAGTTTAATATATATATACACTGTTAGTGTAAATAAATTTTAAACAAGCATCCAATGATGTGTTGACACATCATTGAATTTAATAATACCTCCTTCTGTGGGGAAAAGTTGGACCAGTAATTCTCGGTGTCTAGACAGCGTATACCAATTAAATCCAAAAAATTTACATGTCGGGGTGGAATAAAGGAGAAAGGGAAGTAGTTTGAGTTTGTTAGGATATATTGTGCAAATGAAAAATTGAGACAGGGATAAGAATAAAAGATTAATAGAGAAAAATAATCATTCACATTAATATGTAATTTTTAACTTTCATATATTATGAATTCTATTTATTAAAAAATTATTATATGTCTTTTTTTATCAAATTATTATTATATGTCTAATACGACAAAATGTCCCGTGCATGGCACGAGTACACGACTAGTACATATAATATTAATATAATATGATATAATATATTATATAACATGTTCTCTCTTTCTTTCTATAAAATTTAAATGGGTTAAATATGTTTTCAGTCCCTTAAGTTTGCCTCGAATTTGATTTTAGTCCTTAAACTTTAAAATCGTTAGTTTGGGTCCCTTATGTTCTGAAATTACGTAACTTTAGTCCCTCGTGTTCTGAAATCATGTAACTTTAGTCCCTCCCCTTTTCACCTTTAACTTTGACACTGACGTGATAAACTAATTTTTGTGCCAGTTTGTCCAATCAGTTACAATGACCCTGTTGTGTCAATTGAATTACATTTCAGCTCATCCAGTCAGATTTTATTTAGGGTTTTATTAAATTTAACTTCACATTTTTCATGAACAAGGAATGCCACAAAACTGACTAGATGAGCTGAGTTGTAATTCAATTGCCACATCATGGTTATTGAAAGTGACTGGACAAACTAACACAGAAATGTATTTGTCACGTCAACATCAAAGTTAACCGTGTTAAGGGAGGGACTAAAATTACATGATTTCAGAACATGAGGGACTCAAACCAATGATTTTAAAGTTTAGGGAACTAAAACCAAATTCATCAGGGACCAAAACCATATTTAACCCAATTTAAATTTTTAAACATTAATGATACCCCTTGGATAACCGCGGATACTCACAAACCACATGAGTACCCATTAATTTTAGTGGGTATGGATACGAGTAATGGAATACACTCCCCCGCCCCGTTAACATCCTTACTTAGAACCGACAAAATGGGACGCTTCGACCCGGTCAACCTACCCGAACACACATTTTTACCGGGTATAGGTACTAAAATTTGAAGCCCAAAGTTTTACTGGGATTTTTAGTCCGAAACAAATGAGCCTGCAATAAGTTTGGGTTCAGGCTCTAAGTAGTCTAACGGACTTTCAGGTTACCTATATATATTGAAAAATTGAAAAAAAAAACAAATATTATGCTGGAAGGGTTCACGGTGTGCATGCATACAATTTTATATTGTTCTTATATTAATTAATAGGATTAAATATGTTTTTAGTTCCTAAACTTTTACCTAAATTTGGGTTTGGTTCCTAATTTTTTTTCATTATTTTTGGTCCCTAACGTTTTCAAAGTATTGAAATTATGGTGCGTTTTATGGTACACAAGAAAAAAAACTGCCACCTGTAAGTTTGACCGGTTCCCACATTTTTTTTTATTTTATTGTTTCTATTTTGCATACGTAAAGGTATTAGCTGTTCGAACTGACAACCTTAGGCTTTTCAGACTCACTCACTCACAGACTAAATTTCAGTTTCACCACAGGTGAGCTCTAATAGTAATAAGTGAAAATTTATGTAAGTTTATAATTTTAATAATAATTTTTTATTTGTAATCTGTACAACAAAGTTTAAGAAAATTTCTTTATTAATGAAAAATCTTTTAGAAAAATCTTTAACAATTCATTTTAGTAATTAAAACTTTTATAAAAAAAATCTTTTAAAAACGTAAAATCAATCAACTCACCATATTTTTTCATATATTATAATTAATATTTTTTTAAAAAACTAAATCAGTTTTTTTGTTAATCAACATCATCACTTTTTCTTTTAAAAAATCATTCTAATCTCTTTTTTAAATTTAAATTACTCTTCTACAATCAAAATCATATTCTTAACATGGTGATTTTAAGATAGACCCTTTTAAGTTTGGGTCTACCGTAGACCCTTAATTTTATTACTATAAAAGATAAATTTATTTTTATAATATATATTATTAATTATTTTAATATTAAATTTATACTATTTATAGTATAGGTTTACCATAAACCACATTTTGTGGTCTATCATAAAATTCCCCTTCTTAATATCTTAATAAATACTACCCCTGGTCCTACTTATAAGAGGCAAAAAAGTATTTTTCTTTGATTCTAAATATAAAAAATAATATTATTTTGAATTGTATTAATTATGAAAAAAAATTTATACCCTTAATTTATTATTTTGGTAACTTATTTATCATGATAATGGATGTATTACATAATTTTCAAAAACCAACTATTAAAACATGAGTTAATACTTTAATGATGACTTTAATTAGAAATAATTTTTCCACTATTTCAATAATCAAAATCAACTTTTTTTAAAAAAAAGCACGTTCACAACTAAGGTCATCTTTATATTGTTTAGAAAATTAATTTAAACAAGAATTAAATAGGTAGTAGTAACTAGGTTTTTTCTAAACATATCCAATTAAGAATTCCTTGACATTCATAGGAAGTTGTAACATCCCGAAAATTAGAGCTTAGGAAATATAAGAGAAGCCATAGGATGTGTGTGACACCCTTCTACCCCAAACTCTTATGCATTAAATAAATCGAAATATATGAAGGTAACATCCCACAACGGGTAAAAAGGTTCACAATTCTCATCGTATAAAACGTCATTTATTTCAAAAGTAAACTCATTTAAAATAGAAAGAGAAGTTAATTGTTTTAAAAAATACTTAAGCAGCGGAATCAACATCAAAATAACCCACTGGCCATGTAAGGCACTTAAGCAGTTTACAAAATCCTTTCCTAAAATAGAGAACATGAAATAAAAATCCCCAACAGTATACCCTGATGTCACATATATCAGAGCGACTCTCCCTTCAATTAATACTCGACACCAGTTGTGTCATCATCATCACCTGTAAAATTAACCACAGTGTAACGGTGAGAAAAAGAATACCGCTGATAAACTTTAAGCACTTTGATTCTTCCTTAACAGCTCCCTCATATGTAGGACAGAATCGAACTAACGCTTCGAACTTGGATACGTAGTCCGCCACGGTGCCATCTCCTTGTTTTAACTCGAGAAACTCCATCTGCTTCTTGTTACGGATATCGTGAGGAAGGTACTTCTCAAGGAACAACCCCTTGAAGTTGTCCCAGCTCAACGCGGTGCCCTCATCGATCATCCTCTGATAAGTGCCCTGCCACTAGAACCCGACATCCCTTGATAGCATGAATGCGGCTAACATCACCTTTTGTATCATCGGGCAGTCCATCGCTCTAAAGATCTTCTCGATCTCAAATATCCAATTAGCAGCACCGTCGGGATCACAACCCCCATGAAAAGTAGGTGGATGGTTCCTCTGGAACCGAGCAAGCCAATCTACCTCATGATGTTGGTTTAGGTTGCCAACAGCCTGTGCCATAGCCATTAAGGCATCGGTCATCGCTCGATCATTCCTACCTGTAACACCCACAATTTCCCCTATCGACATATAAATAAAATAGAGAAAGTTAAAATAATAATAATAATAATAAATTAAATATGAGGTATTTAGGAACTATTGATAAGCAATCAAAATTTTATTTTTGGAATTTCCAACCATAATTATGAATGATTTATTTTTAGAGAGGTGTTGAGAAAATGACCTGAAATACCCTTATAAATTATACAGTTAAGGAAAATATAAATTTAATTATGAAAAATAGCTAAAACTTAAAGGGGTCAATATTTTTAGTCAAAATAGTCTTAATATAATTAATAATTAATTTTAGAAAATTATTTAGAATTTTCTGGCACTTTTGGGCAAAAAGACCAGAATGCCCCGGGTTAGCAGTGTAACCCTAACCAACATATGAAAATTTGTAGAATAATATGGAAAATATACTTTGAACCTTAAAAGATGATTGAAAATGATATTTGTAACCTTATAGGATTTTTGTATAAAAAAACTATAATCTTCTATCCGCTAGCTCTTATTAAAATTTAACCGTTGTGCGAAAACTTGGAAAATTGGGAAAAACAAGAGAGTTTAAGTGAGAAGAGAGTTCTAATCACATTTTTAGGCCGGAAATAAGTTAGAGCAATTATAGGAATTTTTCTAGAATTTTTGTAATTTTTGTGCAAAAATTGACCCTTTTACCCCTTTTGTCTCTTGAACCGGGCCCGAATACTCTTGATCTGGGCCAGAAAATCTGCATCATTCTCCTTTTCGTTCCCCTAGAAGCCTTGCATGTCCTTGTATGTGCATGTGGGACACTTGTCCACTTCACATTTAGCTTCCTAAACAAGTGTCACCAAAAAGCCTAAACCTTTCACACTTGTCTTTCTTTTCCTACATCAAACATGCAAAAAGAGAAAATAACACTTTCATTTCTAATTTCTTCTTCCCCTTGGCCGTGAGACTTCTCTCACTTTTCTCTCAATCTCCATTTTTCCTTCCCACACTTTCAAGCCTAAGGTTCCATCTTTGAACCCTAAGCTTAAACATCTAGCCTTCAAGCCTTGTAGATTCTTGTTTGGTGATCAAAGGGAGCTCAAAGGAGGGGCTGTTTTAGAATTGTTGCTGCACTTTGTTCTTGGAGATTTTTCCTTAGGTAAGGGGGGAGAACCTTGAACTCTAGTAGGATTGGTGACTAGAGTTAAGGATTGCCCTTGATCCTTGTCCCCATCCCTTTTTCTTTTGTAAAAAATGAATTCTTGGACTCAGATGTTTGCATGTGGTTTGTATGTGTGTTTTAGAAATCGTTATGATGCTTGAAATGTGCTTGTTTGATGATATTGGATGCATTCAAATTGTGAAATTGGTTGGAAAGAAATTTTTCCCGTTTTTACATAGAGCTGTGACCGTAAAATGGCGACTGCAGATTCGTTCACCGTTGGATTGAGCTGAAATTTTAATGGCCGGTTCATAACATCTGAATCATCATTTTTAACGGTAGGATCGTTGATAGGAAGTCTGGGTTGGGAGATATTGGATCTGCACAGTGGCTGTGTATTTGGGGTTTTATTGAAAAACTTGCTTGTTAATGTGCTTGTTTGGTGATTTTGGATGATCATGCTTGGATTTGGTGAATTTTTGAGGTTGCTGGAAATTTTTGGTGTTTTGATGAACACTCATAGTGTTCATCCTTTTTCTTAATGTTCTTAAGTTTGTTCATGAGAAACTCATGAAAAACTTGGTTTGATCTTGATTTTAGTCAAGAGAAAGTGTTAAAGTGTTTATGGGCCCTAGTGGTCCAATAGGCCAAGAAACTAAATTAACTTAAAGGGTTTTAATTTAAATAGAAATAAATTTTGAAAAATATTAAAAGAGTTAAATTCGGATTTCAAGTTTAATCCAAATAAAAGTCATCATAAAAGTCAACTTTTTGAGTAGTCTTGTGTAAAAATGGACTCCTGAGAGTCATCCAACCTTTGGGCCCTTGGTTCAGGCCCAAAACCTTCAAAAAAGAGAGTCAAGGACTCATCAAAAGTCATCCAAAAATAATTCATGGAGTTGGGCTTAGATTAGAGTTGGACTTCAACTCTAATTCAACCTATTAAAATTAAAACTTAGAAATTAATTAGTGGGCTTAGCTAATTCAATTATCTAAGTTAATTAGTCTAATCTACTTAAGTTAATTAAGTAAGGAATAATTAATAAAGGCTAAAGTTAATTAACCTTAATGAAGATTAATCTTAATCTTAGTCAATAATTACTAATGAGGTATTAATTAGGTAATTAAGCCTTAATGATGAATAAGAACTAATTAATTATGATTAACCTTAATCAAATATAATTAAAAGCTTAATCCAAGGTTAAGGAAGAGATTAAGGGATAATTAGGAATTAATTAGGATCTTAAGTAAGGATTAAGACTTAATTAAGGAGGATTAAGATTAATTATAGTTTAGTTAATGAAGACTAATTATAATTAAGGGTTAAACCTAATTCTAATCAGACATACAAAACGAATTAGGGTAGGTAATGCCATCCATAAGATACAATAAGTCTTAGTAAATTATAGGACTCAAGTGGAAATGATTATTGATTCTTAAAAGGAGAACATTAGTACAAACTACCTTAAAAGATTATAACCAACACACTCTTTCTACATAAGACTTGAGAAGCTTAGTGAGAGAGTGCGGTTCCAACCCAAGATAGGGTTTGGTTTTCCTTGAAGGAAAGACATTAAATCGGGCCGTACCATGGTAAAATGGTGACGTAGAATGATTTAATGTGCTTTGCTTGTAAGGACTGTGTATGCTGAGAAAGCATTGTTTGGTTTTCCTTGAAGGAAGGACATTAAATCGGGCCGTACCATGGTAAAGTGGTGAGTAGAATGATTTAATGTGCTTTGCTTGTAAAGACTGTGTATGCTGAGAAAGCATTGTTTGGTTTTCCTTGAAGGAAAGACATTAAATCGGGCCGTACCATGGTAAAGTGGTGACGTAGAATGATTTAATGTGCTTTGCCTGTAAGGACTGTGTATGCTGAGAAAGCATTGTTTGGTTTTCCTTGAAGGAAAGAAATTGAATCAGGCCGTGCCACGGTAAAGTGGTGATGTAGAATGGTTCAATGGGCTTTGCCTGTAAGGATGAAATGCTGTAAGCATTGATTGTGTGACATGCATCATAAAGCATTAATGATTATCAAGGTTGAAAACCTTATGACCTATATGGCAGTGACACTTTGGTACAGTGTGAAACTGGTTGGGAAGGGTGCACTGGGTTTTGCAAAGAACGCCAGCGGGTCCGGTAAAGGACGCCAGCCCTGAGGATAGTCGAGTTCCAGAAAGGACATCATGAGACGTAGGTTAGCGCCCTACTATCGAGTCCGAAGGGGTACAAGCTTAGCTATCCTGTCACTCTCATGGTTTCGGGGTCAGCGGAGATTGTCTGGAAGGACGCATAAAAGATTTGGCCAAAAGAAAATGAATGAGCAATGCTCTTTGTACTGATTGCTAGTACAGACTCTAAATCCTGATACGTTGTACATATATGGTCGGGCAGTTGCTGTGTGCACTGTGGTGGTGATTTTCCCTGGGCCCTCATGCATTGCATGGTACATAGTGGTTGCTTGAGATTCCTTGGTGAATGACGTGGTTGTTTGCATTGCATGAGCATAACACATCATTTTATGACGTTGTGGCCTTCTATGTGAATGATTAGATTCATTGTTGTGAAAATTGTGTGGAATTCCCGTGTGTGTGCTCTAGTATACTATATCCTGCGTTAAGTGAGTTCATGTAAAGTGTTCTCACCCCCTTGTCTTTCTTTTTGTTGTCCGCTATTATTTTGGCACCTAAAAGGGCATGGACTTTGGAAGGATGCACGTTGTTCTGAAGAAGGGCGCGATGTTCAGGTCGAACCGGATCTCGTTTAAGTCAAATGGTAGTGTCTAAGTTTGTAGTCAAATAGAGGATTCACTGCTTATGTGGTGTAGTATGTTAAAATCCCATCCTAGATGTATGTCATGTCCATTGTAAATTTCAAATAGTAACGAAATGATATGTTTAATACCAATGTACTTCTTCTTGTTTTATCCCGAACATAATTTAATAATATGCTTTACAAAAAAAAATTACCAACTTTCCTCATTTTTATTAAGAGATAAATTAACAAATCGCAATCGAGTTAATCGTGTAATACCCGTCATGGGATGAGGGTGTTGCACTACCCCCAGCCATTACTCTTCTGATTCACAGAAAAGTAAATAAGTCACACAATTAATTCAATCAAAACAAACAGCATAATTCACTCAATCACACAACACATCAGCATCACAGAAGCACAGTAAACTCATAACTCAAGGCCGGTGAACCAACCTGGCTTTGATACCAACTAATGTGACACCCTTTTACCCCAAACTCTTATACATTAAATAAATCGAAATATATGAAGGTAACGTCCCACAACGGATAAAAAGGTTCACAATTCTCATCATATAAAACGTCATTTATTTCAAAAGTAAACTCATTTAAAATAGAAAGAGAAGTCAATTGTTTTAAAAAATACTTAAGCAGCGGAATCAACATCAAAATAACCTACTGGCCATGTAAGGCACTTAAGCAGTTTACAAAATCCTTTCCTAAAATAGAGAACATGAAATAAAAATCCCCAACAGTATACCCTGATGTCACATATATCAGAGCGACTCTCCCTTCAATTAATACTCGACACCAGTTGTGTCATCATCATCACCTGTAAAATTTACCACAGTGTAACGGTGAGAAAAAGAATACCACTCATACATACACATTGGAGGCTACCCTATCCTCACCCACATATAATCCTCATTATCATCAAGTAATCACATACTCAGAACATCTTACACCTTTATTATCAAACATCTTATTTCAACACAATTATACGAATCACACTTTATAAATCATCAAGCACATTCCCAACACATAATACTCATCTCATCAATAATTCTCATAACATCATAATATAATTCAACATCATCATCAAATACAATGCATATTCATCTATCATCATGCACACCAAAACATCATCAACATCATCCCAAGGATCATGATTTGGAACTCCGCACAATGGGCGCACCTCATCAATCTCCCTAGTTGTTACCAATGATGGCCTTACCATTAAACACCACACAGGCCGGTAAGTTGTACATCACCCCACTCTAGGTGTGTACAAAGAATATCTCCCACCATGGTCTCCTCCCTGAGTTGCACTCCACCCCTCTCTAGGCTTGTGCAATCTCAAGTACAATCACCTCTGATGAGAATCCAAGGGGGGTGGTTCGTTTTACGGATCTATCTAGGTTGGAATGCTCATAAGTAAGAAAATTGGGGAAATTGTTAAACAAGAAAAGTGCGTGAATGGAGAAGGCAGAAGATGGAATGGAAAAATGATAGACGTCACACTTCCAAGGATGGAAGATAAGCCTAAGAGTTATACACACAAAGGGATGAAGGACCTTTGATAAAACTCAATTCTTGAATTAACAAGAAAATTAGAGAAACACTCTCCAATATAAAATAAAATTCTGATTCAAACTTGTCTTGTAAATTCTGCAGGCATGATGCGCCCCTTTTAAAGGTGCCTACAATCCTTGCATGGCTTTTCACATTCAGCCACTTAATTTTCCTAATAATTCTATTAAAATTTAGAAACATAACAACCAACAAGGATTAAAGTTACATAATTCAGCCATCAATTGGTCGCCTCTTAGGAGAAACATAACGACTCCAATATTGAATTGTGGCTGCTCCATTCAATGTATAACCGCTACATTGCAATGCTTGTCTCCCCCCTTCAATTTGTAACAACTCTATTCTTGATGGTTGTAATTTCTTTGTCCCCTTGCATTGATTCAACCGCAACAATTTTTGTAACTATCCAGACAAAATAAGTCAGCCAAATAACTCCAAGTTAGCCGTCCACATGTAGCTTCTTGTATAGCCTTCTTATTCCTGGTTGGATTCACATCAACCTCCCTGAGCTACACTCGCCTTTCACTAGTCTTGTGCATCCCAAGTACAAACACCTCCCTGAGTTACACTCGCCTCTCACTAGGATTGTGCACCCCAAGTACAATCACCTCCCTGAGTTACACTCGCCTCTCACTACGCTTGTGCACCTCAAGTATAATCACCTCCCTGAGTTACACTCGCCTCTCACTAGGCTTGTGCACCTCAAGTACAATCACCTCGCTGAGTTACACTCGCCTTTCACTAGGCTTGTGCACCTCAAGTACAATCACCTCCCTGAGTTACACTCGCCTCTCACTAGGCTTGTGTATCTCAAGTACAACAACTCATATGCTCAATGCATAATCAACATCATAATAACAAGTACATCATCATCATCATCATCATCATCATAAAATCATCATTAGTCATCCTCATTATAAATCATCATAAACATCATTAATCACCATCATCATGATCATAACACTCATCGCATGCTCAATGCATCATTATATAAACATCAAATTACACCCATCATAAGGTTATATACAACATCATCATCATCATCATAATAAACATCCATTCATCAAAGGTATAATCATATCATCAAAGTCACACCAAAATCAAGTATAACAATCATCATCAACACTAGGATCTCAAAATCCACACTGGTAATCGATTACCAACCTCCAGTAATCGATTACCTGCAAACAAAGCCTCTGGTAATCGATTACAACCCCTCTGTAATCGATTACCTACAAGCAAACACACTGGTAATCGATTACAGCATCCCTGTAATCGATTACCTGCAAGCAATCTCTCTGGTAATCGATTACAGCATTCCTGTAATCGATTACCTGCGAACAAACAACACTCCCAGGCTGCCTAGAAACCCTGGTAATCGATTACAGATCTCTGTAATCGATTACCCGCGACGTAGATCACAGTTCTCCCGATTTTTATCACCTCTAAACCTCTCTATTCAACCTCTAATCAATCCTCTTTATTAAACAATCATTCATATGCGTTTATATCCACAAAACTCAGTAAAAACACCAATCGTTTCACAGATTATACAGTTAATCCATCAAAACCCCAAATCATCAAACCCCTAATTACCCCTTTTCATTATTCTCAATATCCTCTTCAATTTTACCCAAGAATTCATCAAGATTCATCAAATCAATCATCAATCAACAGTTTTCATCATCCATTCTCAATATAGCATATATTAATACGAATTTAAAGTCTTAAGTTACTACCCAAGCACCCCCACATGCACATACAAGTAGCACCCTCTCCCCCACCGTACCTTGAAGTGAAGATCGAATAGCAAGGAAGTCTCTTCCTTGATTCTTGATGATCACTCTGCAACAACCTCCTCTTGAGACTTGGTTTCTCCCCTCCTTAGCGTTTCGCTCTCTGATGATTTGACGAATTAGGATTAGGGTGAACTGATAACCCTTCCTTACTAAATGCCTATATGGGCTTAGGCCCATCCTCAACCCCCTTATCTTCTTTTTAAGTTTTGAACTAGCTTTATGGATAAAACTACTCATAATATTAATTCTATTATTATTTATTTATTTCTTCTACTTTATTATTTAATTTAATTTAATTTTACTTAATAAAATTTAGGATGTTACAATGTGAGTCCTGCCAAGAAAGGAAGGTTAGAGGTAGAAGGAGAAATTTGGGGACTTGAATGTGAATTTAGATAAGAATAAGATAAATAAATTAAGAGGTCTGAGTTTTAAAAGATTTTGGAAGAATAATCAAGTGTTAAGTCAATCAACTGTAGGTTGGACTTAAAAGGAATCACGCCCTGAGACAGAGGGAGTCACAAGGGTATAAGGATGAGAAAACAAGGTTAGATGAAGAAGAACTAAGTTGGAAGAGTATGTTATTAGAAGGAGTTAGGGAGAAGTGAATCACCCTATGTTTTAGTCATTAGGTGTGTTAAAATAGCAATGGAATAGGCTTTAGGATTAAAGGAGTTGTTTTGGCAAAGTTTCGAGTGGGGATAGATTTGGATGAGAAAAGCTAAGTTAGAAGGAGGTTTTAGGGAGAGGAATTAGGTTTGAGTGGAAGAGAATTGAGTTAGAATCAAATAGGGGTAAAAATCAAGTTTTTGGGGGCTAATATGCTCGCTCAGTCTGCGCTCAAGCGCAGCCTGAGCGAGGATATCAACAATCAGGGGAAAATTCCAATCTGATTTTCAAGCTCAGGCTAAGCTTGAGCGCAGCCCAAGCGCAGCCTGAGCACATAAAGCAAAGAGGAAATTAGTGAAATTCAGCCCAGGCTGAGCTCGAGCGCAGCCTAATCGCAGGCGCACGAGTGAGAATTTTATTTCCCCGCTCAGAGCTCGCCCAAGCGCGCTCTAAGCGGGAACTCGTCACCAAAACCCTTAAAAACACATTTTAGGGTTTCTTCCTCATTCTATTCCCTTCCCCAACCTTTTAGAGAGAGAGAGATTCTAGAGAGAGGGGGCGACCATGGAAGCTTGAAGAAAGGGATCTCAAGTCAAAAACTCCATTTCCAAGTCTTCCCCGACCTTTCTCTTCTTCCCTATGAGCTCCCTTGAGGTCAGTGTGGTTCACCCACTCACTTTCATGTTGAATGAATCCCTTTGTATGCTCCATATTCTCACTTCCCTTGATTGTGGTTGATTAGAGATAAATCTAGGGTTGTTGATTGGATTAATTTGGTTGTATGCCTCAATGGCTTAAACCTTAGGTTAGAGGTTTGGGAGGGGGTGTGAAATTGTGGATTTTTTATGTTGAAATCTTGGTAATGTTGTTCATTCATGCACATTTTCATGATCATGAAATTATTGTCATTCCTCATGTAATCATTCATACATATTTTGAAAGGAAATTGATTTGGGTCTTTTAGACCTCATGTTAAACCCAATGAGTTTCGAATCCTTGGACTTCATGTTTAAAGAAATTATTTGGGTCATTGGATTTCATGTTTTAAATGATTTGGGTCATTAGACCTCATGTTAAATAATAAGATTTGAGTCCTTGGACTTCATGTCTAAAGTTAATCTTTGAGTGCTTGGACTTCATGTTTAAAGATCACCTTCGGGTCCATGGACTTCATGTTTAAGGGTAATCTTCGGGTCCTTGGACTTCATTTTTAAAGGTGGAATGAGGTAATCACATCTACTCCTAGGCCAAGGGGTAAATGGGGAACCTCAAGTAAAAATGAATTCCATGCATAGCATCCTTGTTTGTTAATTAAAATTTAATCAGGGTGGCCTTGGATGACGGTCCTTGGTCACATAGCCGAGCGCTCAAATCATGTAATAGTGAAAAGACACCTAGGTGTGGGTCATCACACTTGACTTCTCCATGAGGGAGATTTTGATTGACTTACTTGATAGGATGCACATAACTAGATGCTTGGTTGCACGTCTATATGTATATGTATGAAGGTGTATGAAATGTTGCATTCTCATTTGCTTGATTTCCCCACACTGCATGTACGACCACATTCACTGGGACATTAGTCTCACCCCCACGTTGTGGGTAACATTTTCAGATGTGCAGGTTGTAGCTCGGAGCTAGACTGAAGAATTGGGGATCTGGTTGAGGCCTCAACCCCTAAAAAAAATTCAATACTTCTTATTTATTCATGTAAGTCCCACATAAAATATTTTATTATATCTTAATTGGCCCCTTCCAAAATATTTTAAAATTCATCTAGTATTGTATCTTTATGACTATTTAAATTACTGTTTTTATAATTTTTTTTTAAATCAGGTTTTAACATTTCCTCTTCTCATTTTCTTATTATCTTTGTATTAATTTTTTTTCTTTATTTAAAGGAGATAGTGGTTACTAAAATTAAAGATAATATATGGTAAAAAGTATAAATCTATTTAGAATCTTTTATTTATGATATTATTTAATATATCATGAAACCATTTTTTGCTATCATTTTCTATAATGAAACTTGTCATAATCCAATTTGGCAATAAAATGGAAGATGGTGTTGTTAGAATTTTTGTAGTTATATATATGGATTTAATAAGTATGCATGATAGTGTAAAAAAAATTTACACCGTGATCGATGTGCTGCCACATCATTTATTGAATTTAATAACACATGAGGTGTCATACTAATTAATTGATGTGACAACACATTATTGGATAACATTGTAAAGCTTTTTTACATTGTCAATGTATAATAATTAAACTCTATATATATTGGAATATAAAATACTAAAAAATAGTATCAACACATTGATAGATGAATTTAATATTATAACATTTGATTAAAATTTCCAAAATAATATAATTTATAGAAGATTATTTTCAATGATGATTAAAAATATCTTAATATAAACTGTATTTGTTGCATAAACTTGAGTACTTATTAAAAAATAATTTTTTTAATAAAATAATGTATTAAAAATATTTATTTAATTTGGTTTTAAAATTAAGAAGTCATAGCGGGTATGGATGAGTATTTATATACCACCTCAATTCCTATTTATGTGTCTCATTTGAAGATTTTTTTTTTATTTTTATTCATCGGTCACATTTAGAATTTAAGAGAATATAAATTTCTATTTTATACTTTTACCTTTAATGAGAGAGATAACAAGTGGATATAATTAATTATAAAAAAGAGAAATAAATAGTAGGAGTATATTAGGAAAAAATACAATAAATTTAATGTAAATTAGCCCATTTATGACGCAAAAAAATTATTAATTGTAATTCTTAATATATGTGTTTTCTAGTGATAGAACAAATAAACAGAAATGGAGGCATGAGCTTTAACTACGGTCAAGAATAAATATAAGGGTCTGACTAACGAGTGTCCTAATGGTACAAGTTATATAAAGAACCTATATATAATAGCTTTTTATTGGAAATCACAATATTGATTGCATTTATAATATTAAATGTTGCACAATTCCTTAAAAACTTTCTAATTTTGATTCCTTAACCAGACACCCGTTAGCATATTTCCCTAAATATAACTATTTATTACCCCCTCTTTTCCTATTTATAAAATAACGTTTAACAATTTTTTATGGTCCTATTTATAAAACAAAACACACAAATTTAGAATAATTTTTTTTTATATTTGCCCTTGTTGACCATTAAAGATTTTAAAGTGACACAATTACCATAGTAGTGGAGTTTAATTTTAAGAGTAAACTAGCAAATCGGTCCCTGACTTTGTGGGGATCATGCAGTTTTGTCCCTGACTTTGCTAAAATAGCACTTTAGTCTGTACTTTGTTAACAACACATGCACTTTAGTCCTTATTTCACTAAAAAAATATGCACTTCAGTCCTTCATTTTATTAAAAAACATGCACTTTAGGGACTAAAGTGCATGTGTTTTTGACAAGTACGGACTAAAGTGCTATTTTAGCAAAGTCAGGGATGAAACTGCATGGTCCCCCAAAGTCAGGGACCGATTTGCTAGTTTACTCTTAATTTTAAATAGGGTTAACCTTGTATTCTTGTAAAGTAAATTTTTAAAAATACCAACGGGGGTTGGTCCGAGTGGTACATGCTTGATCCCCTTTAAGCAAGGTCTCGGGTTCGAGTCTAGTGGATGGAAAAAATCCCCGATGGGAGAGCTAGCCCCACCATGATGTGGATGTTCCCGGCTCGAGCAGGATTGCCTCCCATGGAGACCTGTGGTTAAACAAAAGAAAAAGTAAAATTTTAAAAATCAATGTATTAAATATTTTTCTTAATATATGTGATTTAGTTTGAATTGTTTTATGGATTTTTCTAACCTGTGCAATATTGTACAAGATAATAAATTATAAGTAGAAATGTTTTATTGGAAAATGCAACTATCACAACATTCAATGCATCGGTAATATCAAACATTACATCTTCCAATAAAACCTTTCCATTTATAATTTATTATCCTGTGCAATATTGTACAGGTTAGACAAACCGTTGTTTAATAAATAGAACTATATGTTGCAAAACTTAATTTGGTAAATTTAATTTAATCATTAAATACAATAATAGTAATACTGTAATATTAAATATAAATTAATTATAAAGATTAACATTATTTTAGTTTTTTGGTGCGAACCACATGCATATATCATCTACGGGAGATAATACTGCTTGAGTCGGAACATCCACATCTTAGTGGGGCTAGCTCTCCTAGCAGAGATTTTTTTTATCCATAAAACTCAAACTCAAAACCTTACTAAGAGGAAAATAAATATATACCACTTGAATCAATTTTATTAATACATTTTTTTAGTTTTGATTGAGAAAACCTAACACTAATTAAAAATAAAAATTGCAAAAAAAAAAAAAATTGGTCAAAATGAAAGAGAAAAAAACTAACAGAACATGAGAAGTAAGAATGTGGACAGTGAACGTGACGTGACGTGACCTGACAGCCAACTAAAAACTCCAAAAAATTATTGTACGGGATTTATTTGCAATACTACCAGCACTCCCAGTTACATGTATCGGATTTCAACCTTTAATATTTAAAAATAATAAATCAATGGTATACAAGTTTTTCATTTTTTAACCATAAACTTCACCTGAAATTATTCCTTTACGTTACCCCTATATTTAATAGAGTTGACGGCAGAGACTAATTTCAATGATTTGAAAATGTTAGTAACAAAAAATAACGAAAAACAAAGATTAGGGACCAAACCCAAAAAATGTTAGTAACAAAAAATAACGAAAAACAAAGATTAGGGACCAAACCCATATTTGGGTTTGGTCCCTAAACTTTCACCCGAATTTGGTTTTGGTCCCTGTTCTGGGGAAAATCCATCTACCACCGAGTAGGAAGCCGACTCGACATTCTCGGTGGTTCACCTCGACACTATTCGGCACGAGCATACCCCGGCATCTCGACTATGTTAGGCGCGTGACATCACTCACGTTCGAACCAGCGCGTTATCTCGGACGCATGGAATGATGGTTACTCATCGTAACAGACTTTTCCGCCAAATTCTCTCTATTGGAGGTAGTCCTGTGTGTGGACGTTTTTGGGGCCCATATGTATTGCACGATATGATACTACATTAACTAATATTTGTTTGATTAAGCAACTTTTTTGTCGATTATTGTTGTGTTGATTACTATTTAATTATTGTTTATTGATTTACGTTAGTTCTATATTATAGTTAATATTATATAATTATCGTGAATGAATGAATGACAATTGTGTTTGTTGTTTGTTATATGGAGTGATTGTCGTTATCCGTATTTAATATCGAAGCTGCTATGATTTTCCCTATACTTCTTTATGTGAGTTCAATATCTCACCCTCTTTCTTTGTTTGTATGCATGTTCAACTATATGTCCGATAGAAGATGGTAACGGCAGTAAGGATCATCTGCTTTAGTAATGAAGAGTGGTAGATAGGATAAGATTCTCACTACACGGGATGAATGATTCCCTCGCTTTAGTGGCTAACATGGGAAACACGACTGGAATAGAGTTCCTATCTATTGACACTATTTTAAATAATCATTAAGCACAACCACGATGCCGCTCAGAGCAGTATGATCGATGACCTGGATCAGAGTGACCACATCTATTTAGTTGAGGGGTTTCATTTGGTACATGTATCTTTTGATTAGTGTCTTGTATGGATTAGCAGAGATGCTAAAAAACAATTTTACAAATAAAAAAAATATATAAATGCATATTCAGTGTATTTACTTCCGCTCATTTTATTTTGCTGTAAAGATCATTAAAATTTTTTGCAAAAAAAATTTCCCCACTTTTTCATCAATCTTAGAATTCTTTATTTAATTAGTAAAACAAAACCTCAACTACCGAGTGTGTATCTATTCTGCATTCTTAGGAAATCTTGGCCCAAAGAAGTCAAATGATTGTTGATGTTCTGCAAGATGTTGCGCAGAACCAAAACAAAAGAAACATTATGCCTTCGGAATTCCAAGGACGAGCTGAGTTCAAAAGGAACGATCTGTCCCAATTCAATGGAGGATTCAATCCGAATAGGGCTCAGGCTTCGATCTTAGAGTTGGAGGAAATCTTCGGGGCTATGATTTGCAACGATCAGCAGAAAGTAGCCTTTGCTACTAGCTTGCTAATCAAAGAAGCTAAATAATGGTGTACTAACGCTAGAAGAATTCTTGGAACAGAAAATGCTATAACTTGGACTGAATTTCAAACTAGGTTCTTAGAAAACTACTTCCTCCAAGACTTAAAAAGTAAGAAAGATTTAGAATTTTTAAACTCAGGACGAGGTAGTATGAGTACTGATGAATACACAACCATATTTGAGGAACTCACAAAATTCTTCGAGTATTACCAGCAGTATTCCAACAACCGACGGGAATGCATGACGTTCGAAGCTGGCCTACGACTAGAAAACAAGCACAAAATGGACTATTTAAGGAATAAGGACTTTCCTTCTCTTAAGAACATGCGTAGAAACTTCAAGGAAGACGAGAAACATAGATATGACAAAGGAAAATTCTTTGGACCTCAAAGAGTTAAGAGAATGGTAGTACATCGCAAGAAGAAACCATATTCAGATAAGAAGAAATTTCAACAACCAGTAAACCTGCTATAGGAACTTCCTTCCAACCTCAAATAACTCTTGTGAAATGATTCCTTTGTGGCGAAGAACATTTAGCAAGAGACTGTCCTAAGGAGGGAAAAATATGCTTCAAATGCAGAAAAGTAGGACATCTGGCAAGAGATTGTCAAAATTTAAAGAAAGAACCAAGGAACAAAGAACGAGTTTCCACTGTGAACGAAACTGAGGCTACATAGTCTGAGGATATGGTATAAGGTATACGCATCATACTAGACAATATTTAGTTATACTTTATGATTTAGATGATACGATTTCTTATACCTCCTATTATTACGGGAAACCTTTTTAATCTTTCCTTATTATCATTTGAATTAATTGCTTTCATTTCTACCCACATACCTTATTTATTCATTTGGTTAATCTCTACTAATTCTTTAGAGGGTAGAGAAATATTTTGCCTAACCCTAACCTAAATAAATGATGAGTTGGTTGACTTCCAACCATTTTATGTTAGACTATTATAATGAAACCCTTACTTTTTGAATATGACCTTGAAAACCATTGGAAAGCTTACGGATTTAGACCTACCAACCAAGTGGGAAATTCCGTAGAGAAAGGAATAACTGTGAATTCGATGAAAGATGAAGTACTGCAATGGAAACACCTTAAGCCAATAACTAAGATTCGAAGCTGTGTTGACTTAATAGGATGTTATAGGAAATTTGTAGGAAAATTTTTAGATTACTAGGCCTTTGATTTAGAAGGATCGAAAAAAATTGTTGGAAGTTAGAAAGGAAGTAAAATGCTTTCCCATAATAGTATTGTAATAGAGTAAAGTTATTAGAAGGATTTAAGGTTTTAGCTTTAAATGTAGGATTTGCAATATGATGAGACTAGGACATAGTGAGTATATTTAGAGGACTTACCAGGAGTAATAGATGACTTGATCTTAATAATGGTAATTGGTGGTTTAGACCCATTTTAATATGATTGATCCTTTAGTTGATAACCTTGATGGTTTAGGAAAAAGGTGATCTCTTATTAGTCCTAGGATTCGATCCTCTAAATTGATAAAGTTTGATGGTTTAAAATAGGTTATGTTTTTTCTTAGTTAAATTCATCTTGATAAGGTTAGTGGTTTAGGAATTGAATCTCTAAAGTTATAATTTTTTATGGTTTAGATTTCTCTTGGATTATGATTGATATTTTAAAATATTTGTGAGTTGTAGATTTTTGTGGTATAGGTCTACGATTAAGTTACAATCTCTATGATCTTCAAAGGTCATGATAAATTGATTAAATTGCACTTAGGTTTTGATCCTTATTAGATAAAGAAATTTTGAAGGTAATAGATTTATATTAGGCCATGATATCTCATTTGGTAGAAATTTGAAGTTTTCAATCCTAGACTCTTCTGAAATTAATGGATTAAACTTCGCTAGGCTTTCAATAAATTGAATGGATCTAATGCTATCTAGGACCTTTGATGAGGACATCAATCAAGCAGTCAAAAGTATAGGGAAATTCATGATAGGGGCGCAAGCAAGGAAGGAAAAGGAGGTTCTACAGCTTGCAATCAATGCTGCACAACTTCAAGTCACCAAGAGCATTAATGGAACTGACCAGTTCATTTATTGCACTCAAGTTGAAGAGGATGAAGCCAATGATGGAGGTTCAGTTGCCATTATGGCAACAACAAGTTGAGGACCAATCATGTGCCATGGAGGTTGCCATGTGGGCGGCCAACTCATGCAAGTTTTGCTGAGTTATTATGTTTAATTGCTTTCAATAAAGTTAGGGAAGTTACAAAGACAAGGGAATAAATTTCTGGTGGTTACAAGATAAGGTTATAATGTTGTTTAAATTGCATTAAAACCTTTGTCTAATAGCCATTAGGGAGGCTTACCTATTGTGCATGAATCTGGTCTGATTTGAGGCTACATGGAGACTCTTCAACAAGCCAAAGGGGGCGGCCAACATGTGATTGAATGGCTGAGTTATATGCCATCATTGTAGCGGCCAACATGTGCTTGAAATGGCTGAGTTATATGTCATCAAGAGGAGCCAACAAGGTTGTAATTGGCTGAATGAATTGTCATCAAAGTTGCGGCCAACATTCATGAGATGAGGGTTACAAATTGAAGGAAAACTTAACCACAAGGGGTTGTTATGGGCGGCCACTTCATGGCTGATTCAATTGCCCAATTATTCCGTGTTTGGTGGTTACAATTCAAGGGTCAATGCAGCCACATGTGCCAAGAAAGCTGGCTGGATTTTGCGGCCAAATAAGCTAGGAATAGGCCTAGTTTTATCTAGTTATTTTACCACTTTCCTTATTTACTTTTTAGTAATTTAATTAGGGATGCATGAGAATTGTGTAAGGGGTATTTTTGGGAGTATTTGGGCGTGAATATGCAGCTGATTCCATGACCCTAATTCACCTTGTAAACTCTATCAATACATGCTTCATGCATGCAAGAAAGTTAGATGTTTTATGCAAAGAAATATTTTATACTTTGAGAGTGTTTCTCTAAGTTTCTTACTAGTCAAGAGTGAAGATTATCAAATGTTCCTTACCTTTGTGTGTGTATTTTCAAGGACTTATCTTTCAAGTCTTGAAAGTGTGACGTCCACCTTCTATCCCTTCTACTTTTCCTACTTTTGCTATTTTGTTCAAAAACCTATTTTCATTTACGTTCTACTTGAATTATATGTGACTTATCTTTCAAGTATTCAAGGTTGAATTTCGTTTTTGTCAAAGTTAGAATTTGGTATCTTCTATCTTATTTTATTTGTTGCTCGAAAACAAAAGAAAGAAAAAGAAAAGAAAATAGAAAAAAAAGAATTGAAAGAAAAATATTGAAAAGAATAGAAAAAAATTGTTTGCCAAGGAAAGTGTTGTTTTATTCAGAAATTTCTAAGGTCCATGCAAAATAGAACCTTAAGGTTCATATCATTTGGTCATCAGAGCTCCGGTTATTAGAATTTTTCTGAATTCTTTTCCTAACAAATACTATTTTTCTTCTTAGCTTTTCTTGTTTCATTATTTTTTTTTGACTACACGCAGGTGAAGAATTATTTGATTTATTTTCCTCATTGGTGTGGTAAGAAATTCAAGAGAAATAGACTGGAAAAAGGCAAGAGAGTTACTTTATAGAAAAATCCAAATTTTGTGTGCAAACACGAGTGTGGTGAGGTTTCTAAACAGTTAACCTTATTTTTCTCTGTTACGTTTGTTTGTTGTTCTTTGTCATGGCAGAAAGGAAAGTTGAAAATGGTGACCTTCAAACACAAATTATTGCTCTCTATTCAGAATTAGAGAGACTGATAAAGCAACAACATGATGAGCTGCATGCTAGGTTGGATGAGTTGGAGATCAAACCAACACCTGATGCAGAGGAAGAAATACCACCAAGAAATGAAGGAAAAATACAAGGTGTCAAGTTGACTATTCCTTCTTTCAGAGGTTGCAGTGATCCAGAAGCCTACTTGGAGTGGGAACTCAAAATTGAGCATCTTTTTACGTGTAACACTTATACAGAGGCGCAAAAGGTAAAGCTTGTTGCAACTGAATTTTCTGACTATGCACTTGTTTGGTGGAATAAGTTACAGAAAGAAAGAGTCAGAAATGAAGAACCAATGGTGGAAACTTGGGTTCAGATGAAGAGGATTATGAGGAAACGATATGTTCCCTCTAGTTTCCAACGTGACCTGAAGCTGAAATTACAGAAACTGACTCAAGGAAGTAAATGAGTGGAGGAGTACTATAAAGAGATGGAGATGCTGCTAATTTAGGCCAACGTGGAAGAGGATCCTGAAATTACTATGGTACGTTTTCTAAATAGCTTGAGTAGTGACATTAGAGACATTGTTGAGTTACAGGAGTTTGTGGAAATGGAGGACTTGTTACATAAGGCTCTTCAAGTGGAGCAACAGTTAAAAAGAAATGGAGCTGCCAGGAGGAGTTATACTAATTTGCCTACAAATTGGAAGGACAAAGTTAAGAAGGAGGAAGCTGAATCCTCAAACCAAGCAGCGCCTATTTCACAAGGTAAATCCTCTAACAAAAATGTTGAACAGGTTGTAAAGAAGGGGAGGGAGGTGACTTGTTTCAGGTGCCAAGGATTGGGGCACTATGCCTATGAATGTCCTACAAAAAAGACAGTTCTTCTTAAGGACAATGGAGAATATGCTAGTGAGTCAGAAGATGAGCAGGAGGCAAGTGATGAAGATACTGGTGCAGAAGTTGGAGAAGTCTACATGATTAGAAGACTTCTTGGTAGCCAACCTATGGACAAAGAGGAAAGCCAAAGGGAGAACATTTTTCACAATAGATGTTCTGTCAATGGTAAGATTTGCTTAGTAATAATTGATGGTGGCAGTTGTACTAATGTGGTTAGTGCTAGATTGGTGTCAAAGATGAACATGGATATAAAGCCACACCCTAAGTCATATAAGCTTCAATGGCTTAAGAAGGAGATGAGGTTCACGTGGAGAGGCAAGCTGAAATTCCATTTTCCATTGGAAAATATCAAGATAAAGTGCTATGTGACGTAGTACCAATGGAAGCCAGCCATATCCTCTTGGGAAGATCGTGGCAATTTGAGACAAAAGCCATCCATGATGGTTTTACTAACAAAATTTCTTTTAATTTTCAGGATAAAAAGGTGGTCCTTAAGCCTTTGTCACCAAAGGAAGTGAGAGAAGATCAAAAGAAATTGAGAGAAAAGATAAAAAAAGAGAAAGAGATTGAAAAATTTGAGAGTGAGGAAAATTAAAAGAAAAGGAGAGAAATATTTGAAGGCAAACAAATATGTTTAGCAAGAGAGAAGGAAGTGAAGAGGGTGCTTTGCACAAGACAAACTTTCTATCTATTGAATTGCGAAAATCAATTGATTCATGCTAACCTTTTTGATAACCATGGATTCTTTGTCTATTAATTCTCTTTTGCAGGATTTTGAAGAAATGTATCCAGTTATTGATCCTGATGGAATACCACTTTTGAAAGGGATTAAAGACCTTGTTCCAAGAATCATGGTGAATGAAAGAGATGTGAAATTTCTTGGCCATTTTTGGAAGACTTGGTGGGACAAGTTTGGAACTAAGTTGTTGTGTTCTATTTCTTGTCATCCCCAAAAGGAAGTGCAAACCAAAGTGGTGGATAGGATCTTGGGAACCTTGTTTGGAACTATTTTGAATAAAACTAATAAATTTTGGGAGGAATGTTTTCCTCATGATTACAATAGGGCGATCCATAGTGCTACAAACTACTTTCCATTTGAGATAGCTTATGGATTAAACCATGTAATTCCTCTTGAATTATTATCTTTGCCTAACGAATCTATGTTTGAACATAATGAACAAAAGGCCAAGGTAGAAAGTGTCAAGAAGAAGCAAGGCAATTATGCCCATCAAGCCAGCAAGGGAAAAGAGATAGTTGTTTTCCAACCTGGTGAATGGATGTGGGTGCATATGCGCAAGAAATGGCTCCTTGAACAAAAGAAGTCCAATTTTCTACCTAGGAGAGATGGACCCTTTCAAGTCCTATAAAGGAACAAAGACAATGGCTACGAAATTGACCTTTTTGGTGAGTGTCAGATTAGTCCCTTTTTCAATGTTTCTTACCTATGTCTTTCTGATGTAGGAGAGGACACTTCAGATTTGAGGACAAATCTTTTTCAAGAAGGGGGGGTATGATGAGGACATCAATCATGCAGTCAAGAGTCTAGGGAAATTCATGACAGGGGTGCAAGCAAGGAAGGAAAAGGAGGTTCTACAGCTTGCAATCAATGATGCACAACTTCGAGTCACCAAGAGCATTAATGCAACTAACCAGTTCATTTATTGCACTCAAGTTGAAGAGGATGAAGCCAATGATGGAGGTTCAGTTTCCATTAAGGCAACATCAAGTTGAGGACCAATCATGTGCCATGGAGGTTGCCATGTGGGCGGCCAATTCATGCAAGTTTTGCTGAGTTATTATGTTTAATTGCTTTCAATAAAGTTAGGGAAGTTACAAAGACAAGGGAATAAATTTCTGGTGGTTACAAGACAAGGTTATAATGTTGTTTAAATTGCATTAAAACCTTTGTCTAATAGCCGTTAGGGAGGCTTACCTATTGTGAATGAATCTGGTCTGATTTGAGGCTACATGGAGACTCTTCAACAAGCCAAAGGGGGCGGCCAACATGTGATTGAATGGCTGAGTTATATGCCATCATTGTAGCGGCCAACATGTGCTTGAAATGGCTGAGTTATATGTCATCAAGAGGAGCCAACAAGGTTGTAATTGGCTGAATGAATTGTCATCAAAGTTGCGGCCAACATTCATGAGATGGGGGTTACAAATTGAAGGCAAACTTAACCACAAGGGGCTGTTATGGGCGGCCACTTCATGACTGATTCAATAGCCCAATTAGTCCATGTTTGTTGGTTACAATTCAAGGGTCAATGCAGTCACATGTGCCAAGAAAGTTGGCTGGATTTTGCGGCCAAATAAGCTAGCAATAGGCCTAGTTTTAGCTAGTTATTTTACCACTTTCCTTATTTACCTTTTAGTAATTTAATTAGGGATGCATGAGAATTGTGTAAGGGGTATTTTTGGGAGTATTTGGGCGTGAATATACAGCTGATTGCATGGCCCTAATTCACCTTGTAAACTCTATAAATACATGCTTCATGCATGCAAGAAAGTTAGATGTTTTGTGCAAAGAAATATTTTATACTTTGAGAGTGTTTCTCTAAGTTTCTTGCTAGTCAAGAGTGAAGATTATCAAAGGTTCTTTACCTTTGTGTGTGTATCTTCAAGGACTTATCTTTCAAGTCTTGAAAGTGTGACGACCACCTTCTATCCCTTCTACTTTTCCTACTTCTTCTATTTTGTTCAAAAACCTTTTTTCCTTTACGTTCTACTTGAATTATATGTGACTTATCTTTCAAGTATTCAAGGTTGAATTTCGTTTTTGTCAAAGTTAGAATTTGTTATCTTCTATCTTATTTTATTTGTTGCTCGAAAACAAAAGAAAGAAAAAGAAAAGAAAATAGAAAAAAAAATTGAAAGAAAAATATTGAAAAGAATAGAAAAAAATTGTTTGCCAAGGAAAGTGTTGTTTTATTCAGAATTTTCTAAGGTCCATGCAAAATAGAACCTTATGGTTTATATCAACCTTGAAATCAAAATTGGTGGAATAGGGATAATTGATTATGTTTGAGGTTTTAGTAGTAGGTTGTTAGGAAAGAAATTTGGAAATCACACTTGAAGGCTTAGAGTTCATATTAAAAGAAGATTTGATTCTAGACAATAGGAATTTTAATCCTTGAAGTTAGAAATAGCCTAGAGATAGGATAGTATAACCATTGAACTTGTGGTTGGTCTACCTAAGACTATGTTGGGACGTGATTCCACATGGGTAGCAGTGGATTATCGACAACGTACTTGCTCTTTATCCATCAACATCACGAATCTTTCGTGGTTTTGGCAGAGTTTGCAATAAACTTTGGAAACCCGACTTAGGATAAATTTATCATATCGCGCGAGTTGATGATAAGGACTTTCAAAGAGTGTGTGTTCAAGAACAAGATGGAAACTTGGGACTACATCCACAACTGATAGAGTTTATTCACAACAAAAGAGAAGAAGAATTTAATCCTGAAGAAGTTAAAGACAACATAAAGTCACCAAAAGAGCTATGCTGACAAGAAATGAAGAACCCTTAAAATAAGGGAGTCATATTTTCCTACGAAAACAAGAGTTGGAAGAGCCTAAAGGTTTGCGCCGAGAACTGAGTAAAATCGTGAAAATGGGAACCAGGACGAGAACTGGGGCCTGGAGTCGGGACCCAAGGCAGAAAGAAACTAGAAGAGAGAAGTGGGATCTATGGGACACCGGGACGAGAAATCGGAGTAAAATCGTGAAAATGGGAACCGGGACGAGAACTGGGGCCTAGGGCCGGGACCCAAGGTAGAAAAAAACTAAAAGAAAGAAGTGGGACCTATGGGACACTTGGTGCCCCATGAAATGGTTAAGATATTTGGTAGACTCCATTAGTGCCCAATTAGTGTCCAATAGTGCAACCCATTTTATGCGGTTCCGCAAACGGGTTAAAATAATATTTATCCAACAAGATTCGGAACTGAGATTGGATGAGGAAATGATAAAATAATCATCATAGGAATAAATAAAATAGAAGAACTGATCAAATAATAATTTCTCTCAATACAGCAATGTTGGGATACTGTAAGAAAATTGACAAGGGGATGACTGTGAAACACAAAACTGATAGAAATGTATTCGGAAAAATCTAAAAAATTTATCCCTAGTATAATTAGGTATTTAGAAGCTATTGGAAAAGACAAAATTGAATTTAGAGTTGTAGAACTTCAGAATGGAAAATCTTAATAAAATAACCTCCTTAAACTAACAATATGGGACTAATACTGTCTCTAAATTTTATAGAGCCAATTATCATCCAAATAAAATTATAAAATACTGGTTCGAGCTTGATGAGCACAGAAATAGAAACAATAAAGCTTAAGGGTCAGAAGAGAATTAAACACAAAAGATTTATACTGGTTCACCCAATAAACCTTGGGCTACGTCCAGTCCTCACTTCAGTGAGAGTTTTCCACTAACTTCAACAAGTTACAAGTATTCTCCATATAGGGCCTATTCAGGCTCCTAAGTATTCTCCTTCACGGGCCTCTCCAGGCTCCTCAGTATTCTCCTTATAGGGCCTCTTTAGGCTCCTAAGTAGTCTTTTGCAAGCCTCTCCAAACTTCTCCACTCAACAACACAACTCAAAAACACCTTCTTGGTGGGGAGGTTACAACAAAAGTAGATGAAAGAAATGTTTTTCTTAACTTGAGGTTTCAAACACACAAAGTGTGAATCAATAGTTGGATCCTCAAGTTAAGTTACAAGTAACTGATACAAGTGTTACACCCACAGATAAACTCAGAGTGTTGATTAACAATGAAGAATGTGTGGGGTAGAAGCAAGATTAACAAAATAAAAATGTAACGCCCGCATTTTACCGTTTTTGCCGTTTTTGCTGTTTTGAGTGTTTTATTGGATTTTGAGTGATTAAAATTATTTTTAATCATCAAAATTCATATTTTTGAATTCAGAATTTAATTTCCTATTTTTAGGATTTTTTTTGGAATTTTTGGGTTTTTTTGTGAAAAATGACCTTTTTGCCCCTCCTGTCCCTTGACCTGGGCCCGAATACTCTTGATCCGGGCCAGAAAAATTGCACAAGCCTTCCTTTCTCTCCTTAAAGACCGTGCAACCAGCCTTGATGCATGGGAGACACTTGTCTTCCCATCTCTTCCATTCCACCAATAGCTTGAAAAGGTGAGTATGTCATATAAAAAACATTTTTCTCCTTTTTTCATTCATTTTTGTTGCATGCAAGCAAGGAGAACTTTCCTTTTCTCTCATATTCTCTCTTCCTTGGCCGCTGCTTCCTCTCCATTTTCTCTCTCAAAAACCTCAATCCGTCCATAAACACCACCAAGCTTAGGTTCCATTTTTGAGCCTAAGCTTAGAAATACTTACTTTCTAGCCTTAAAACACTTGTTGGAGACCAAAAGGAAGACCTTTGAGGGGTTGTCTTTGGCTGTTCTTGGAGCTGTTTTCTGCACTTTTTCTTGGAGAAATTCTTAGGTAAAGGGGGGGAGAACTTGAACTCTAGTAGGCCTTGTAACTAGAGTCAAGGATTTGCCCTTAAATCCTTGTCTTTTCTCTTGTTTTTCCTTGAAAAAGAATCAATTTTTACACCTATTTTGAGATTGGATTTTCGGAACTTTGAGCTGGGTTGTTATTGATGGTTGCATGTTTATTTTAGTGCTTGAAACATGTTTGTTTGATGGATTTAGATGCATGCAAGTCAAGAAAAAAATTTTGTTGAAAAATCTCTCTCTTTTCCTCTTATTACTCTCGGCCTTGAGAGGAAAAAGGGGTTGCATGTGTTCTAAATTTACTTTGATGATTGGAATGTGTTTGTATGTTAAATCTATGCACATGCAAGAGATTGGGTGAATTTACACAATTGTTTGATGATTGATCTTGTGAAAAATTGGTGTTTTGAGCTTGAAATTGGAGACTATGAACTCAAAATGCATGTGGATGATCTTGGGTGATTTATTTGTGATATTTGTTGTTTTGGAATGTGGGTCATGATTGTATGATAGTTTGGTAAAATTTGGATGTGGGAGAAAGTTGAAGTTTTGGATGAACATTCAAGGTTGTTCTTGGTGTTCATGAGTGTTCTTGATGAAACTCATCAAGAATGTCCTTTTGATCCTAAAAAGATCAAAAGGATGTTTAAAACATGTTTTTGGGCTAAATTGGCCCAAAAGGACTAAAGAATAAATTTGTAACTAAAAGGACTAAATTGCAAATAAGATAAGTTTTTAAATTAAGTAATTAAATTCGGATTTTTATTTTAACTAAAATAAAAATCTATTTAAAAGTCACATTTTTTAATTATTATGAATAAAAATGGGCTCTCATGGGTCCAATAACCTTTAGGCTTTTGTTTAGGCCCAAAGCCTTCAAAAAGAAAGTCAAAACTCAATTTAAAAGACAACAAAAAAATAATTCATGGGCTTAGGTTTAGATTAGGGTTGAACTTCAACACTAATCTAAGTTGTGAAAATTAAACTTAGGATTAATTAGTAGGCTTAACTAATTTAATCACCTAAGTTGATTAGCCTAAATTACTTAAGTTAATTAATAATTAATTAAGTCTAAAGATAATTAATATTAGTATAAGTGTTAATTAAGTAATTAATCTCTAACGACGGTCAAAAACTAATTAATTATAATTTAACCTTAATCAAGCATAATTAAAAACCCTAATCCAAGATTAAGGAAGATATTAAGGGATAATTAGAAATTAATCAGGATCTTAAGCAAGGATTAAGACTTAGTTAAAGAAGGATAAGATTAATTGAAATTCGATTAATGAAGACTAGTTATGATTAAAGGTTAAGCCTAATCTTAATTAGTCATACAAATAAAATTAAGATTTGTAATGCCTTTTATAAGACATATCCATAAGCCTTAGTAAATTGTAGGACTTAAGTGAATATGATTATCAATAAAGCTAGCACAAGCTACCTTAAAAGATTATAACCAACACCTTCTCTCTACATAAAACTTGAGAAGCTTGGCAAGAGAGCGTGATTTGGTTTTCCTTAAAAGAAAGACCTTGAATCTACGAGGTTGCACCACGGTAAAGTGGTGACGTAAAAAGATTCAATGGGCTTGTCTGTAAGGATGTAATATTGTAAGTGTTTGCGGTGTGACATACATCATGTGCATCAATAATGATTAAGGTTCAAAAGCCTTACGACCTATATGGCAATACCACTCTAGTACAGTGTGAAACTGGATGGGACGGGTGCACTGGGTTTTGCAAAGAACACCAGCGGTCCGGTAAAGGAGACCAGCCCTGAGGATAAGTCGGGTCTCGAAATGGCACAAGTGACGTAGGCTCGCCCCCTACTGTCGTGTAAGCGGGGTACAGGCTTGACTATTCTGTCGCTCTCAAGTTTTCATAATCAGTGAGTTTGTCTGGAAGTCGGAAAAATCGTCTTGGCCAGAGATTGAGCAATGCTCTTCGTACTATTTGCTAGTACAAACTATACTCCTGATATATTGTACATATATGGTCGAGCAGTTGCTGTGTGCTCTGCTTTTGGTGATATTTTCCCGGGCCCTCATGCATTAGTCATATGTATTATGATAACATAAATTGCATTCTTGTGATTGAGATTGTGTGAATGTTCTATGAATGCTCTAGTTACTGTATTCTAATTGATATGAGTTCATGTGATGTTCTCACCCTTCCTTTTCTGCTTCTGTTATTCCCTGTCGTCGTACTTCTTTGCCACGTCGATAGTTGGTATTGGAGAGATTCAGGATGTCCACTATAAAAATCACGTTGAGGTGGGAGCCACGGGGCCAGTGGCGGATTACAGACGTCCCTAGGCGATGTGTTTTCACGGGGGAGGTGCGCGTTACCATTTTTCATCCCAGCCTTCCCCTGGTACCGGAGATGGATTTCACAGTGCCGGTGATCCTTGAGTTTGAGACTCCACCCAGACTCCGTCGCTACACTACTTTTCTCAACCGTCGTCATCGCCCCTCTCCATCAGCATCGTCACAGTCCTCACGGATGGCGACCATGGGTGAGCCAGATTCCCCTCGTTACACTCCTGGTCCAGAGGTGTCACCCCCACAGCCCGTATATCCTGACGCATTTGGCCGTCCCCGTCCGAGTGAGCCAGACATGATCGTGATCGATGACACTACATCCGAGGAGGAGGACCCAGAGGAAGACCTGAAGGATGACTCTGAGGATGAGGAGCCGGAAGAGGATTCTTCCAGTGACGACCCCTCAGAAGACTTTGGGATGATCAACCTCGGAGGTACTGGAGGGAGGAGTTGTGGGTGGATTCCTGCTGAGACGGATGATGACGAGTAGGATAGCGTAACTGGGGGTAGTCACGAGTCTAGTTAGTAGCAGCTCTGATTTAGTGGCCTTTTGTTTTGTTTCGTTTTGGCTGAGGTCTTATTTATTATAGTCTACTACTAGAACTCTTGTTTTGTATGGTGGTATTGTTTACTTCGGGATTACTTTGACACTATGGTTCTGTATATATGTTATGATGTTTCCTTCCCATGATCCCCTTTATATATGCGTGTATGTTGTGTATGTATGCAGAATGATTGAATCGTCTAGATGTTTTTAGAAAATGAATTTCAGACTTAAGGAAAGGACGTTTTCATGAATGCTTAAAATGGAATTAGAATGCGATTAGTTGATGATGATTAAACTCTTTTAAAAAAAAATATTTTCGTATTTTCTAAGTTTTAAAACAGTAAATTCGACGATTACGTTTTGCAATGTGATATTCTTAGCGGTATAACTAAGGGTGTCGCATTTAGTTGGTATCAGAGCTGTTCTTTCCTTTTGGCCTCGGGTATGGCCTATAATACTCTTCCCTCTGTGTTTACTCTGTGAGGATTGCTTGTTGTTGTGTAGATTGATTGCCTTGTGTGGATTGTTTGCTCTTATATTACCACCTTCGTAATGTAAGAAATTGTGTGTAGAATTATTTGTTCTTGCTTAAATGGTCCTGCATGAAACAGAAGAACTAACGTACCCTGTGAATGTAGGATTCCATGGCAGGGAGGAATAATCCTGTAATGAACGACATCCTGGGAAGGATCGCGGATGTCCTGGAAAATCAGCAACAGACCATAAACGAGATGAACCAAGCTCGCAATCAGAATAACGTCCCCGATGCCTATCGCGGACTATCTACCTTTAAGAAGAATAACCCACCACAATTCAAAGGAGGTCACGACCCCGATGGATCTCAACTATGGTTGGAGGAATTGGAGAAGATTTTCCTAGCTATGGGATGCCCGGATGAACAGAAGGTAACCTTTGCTGCGTTTATGATGGTTGGAGAGGCGCAACATTGGTGGGAGTACGCGAGACGTCAATTAGAAAAAGAAAAGCAACAATAATCAAAACAGAATATCACAATATTCAAATCAAAATTAATTAAATATTTTCAATTTTTTTATTCTGCTACAACCAAAAGGAATGCTTTTGGATGATAAAGATAAATTAATTAAAATCCTAAGACATGTTTATCACAAACCAAGCTCTGATATCAATTGAAGGGAATCAAGCATAGTCAAGGTGCAACAGAATAATTGGATTCTCCCATTTTTTAACGTTATTTTGAAAACATGTATTAAGGTGTTTAAAAAGGGGGAGGGGGGAATCAATTGTTCTACTGCACCCTGAGCATGCTCGATTCCCTTCAATTGACACTAACATCTTTATCTTATTGTCTTTCCCTTACTTTATTGCCTTTGATTATTGATTCTTTACCTTATTATCATTCTTTTACTTTATTGCCTTTGATTTTTAATTCTTTACTTTATTGCCATTTAAATTTCATTCCTTTACTTTATTGCCTTTAGATTCATATTGATTCTCGACTCTTTGCCATAGTGTTATTTAAATCCCTTCCCTTTACTTATTATCTTCAATTTACTTCTTGAATCCTTATTTTATACTTGATTTTTTATTCTTGATTCCTTGTCAATTCCTATGTTCTTTAATTCTTGATACCTTATTCTATTTCAAAGTTTTCATGACTCTAATACAAGATTTTAACTCTTGAGACTTAATACTTAAGGACCAATATTAATTCCTAAAAGTATGATGGGTTTAGGCTATTCTATTAACCTAACTAGTTTATGAAAATTTTATTTAATCTTTACTAAACTATTAAAAAGAATTTGAACTTTATGAACTTATGATCTTAATCTAAATCATTCTCTTATACTTATGCGTTTTATGATTGATAGATAATTTAATAATTACATTACCTTAACATATGACCTTTGGTTGATTTTATCAAAGAAATCTTAGTTACTTCATTTTGATTTTTCTTCTTACTTTCATTTCAATGACTTTCCAATTTACATTGATCTCTTTATTGAAGTACCTTTCATTGAGTTATTTGACAAGCTTGGTTGTTTTCTTGATCTAAGTCTTCTTTCCTTGTTTCTTACCATTTTGGTTCTAGGAATGAATGTTGCCTTGATTCATTTAATTTCCCCCGTTCTCTTATCTTTACTTGTTACTTTGATTCATTTAAATTCTTGCATTTGTATTTGAACTTGTATGATCCTTTGATGATTGCACTCCTTATTCTTATTTCTTCTACAAGCTTGTCAATTGCCTACTTGATTAATCTGTTGCCTTTCCTTCAATTGCTTCTTAAGATTCTTGATTCAATTGATTTGATTTTCAATCCCAATAATTCCCTTCTCTTATCAAAGATGAATCAACCACATGGTCCATAGTTTAATCATGGTAAGTGTGATGTAAATCCTATGGCCTTAGGAAACTACCCAATTTCAATTAAACTACCTTATGATAATTATTAATGGTTTCCTATACCTTTCTAGATAAAATAAAATTAATGGATATGGTTAATTGGTGTGTGTACCAATTCGGCCTTAACAATAAATTAAAGAATTACTTGTGTGTTTGATGAACTGTTTGCTTAGAATCAATATTGAATGCAAAACTCCAATTTTGGAAGTGGTATATGATTGATTGAACTTGATTGTGATGCCAAGTGCTTGAATTGTTTGATTTAGAATTATGAATTATGCATAGTACATTCAAGCATTTGAGAATAACAAGTACTATGATGATGACAATAGGCACAATTGTGATCCTAAATATTTATAAAGATGCTTATTTTGAGGAAAAACTACTTTGAAAATCAATGATTTGCCTTCTCTTCTAAAATAAAGTTTTATAAAAAGGGTTTAAGTAAATTGATGTTTTTTCAAGAGACTTTCCCTTTAAGTAAATATGATTTGTAATGGTTACAAATTAAAGATTTTATCTTTATTAATTTGATTATAATTTGTTATTGTTTCAAATTAAAGATATAATCTGTATTAAATTTATTATTATTTGTACTCGTTATAATTTAAAGATTTAATCTTTATTAAATTTAATAATATTTGTAATGGTTACAAATTAATGATCTGGTCTTTATTAAACTGATTATTATTTGTACTTGTTATAATTTAAATATTTGATCTTTATTAAATTTAATAATATTTGTAATGGTCACAAATTAAAGATTTGATCTTTATTAAATTGATTATTATTTGTAATGGTTATAATTTAAAAATTTAATCTTTATTAAATATAATAATATTTATGATTGTTATAAATTAAATAATTCTAAATTAAAGATTTGATATTTATTAAATTTAATAAGATTTTTAATAGTTACAAATTAAAGATTTGATATTTATTAAATTTAATAAAATTTATAAAGGTTAGTATTAGGGTGACATTTAAAATAGACTCCTTTTTTTGGAGTGTATGTTACACACACAATATAAATCGTGGGATATAATAATATTGTATTCGATGGCATTGATTTTGTTGATGCTACTCCGTAGCCAGTTCCAGTCAATATTTTGTAAAGATTGCTAAAAGATCCTTTAGAAAATGGAGCATGGACTACAACAATGGGTTAGTTATTGGGCCCGATGTTTCACTCTCGTGAAATGGTTGGTTTGTTGTATTTGATGTCCCTGAACATTTCATACAGATGGTTTGTTGTATTTTTTTGGGTGTAAATCAAAAGTATCTATCCCCTATTACTACCAGAGGCAATCCTATTCAGCGTTTAATCACAGTTAAGACTCTTCACCCTTCCCGAAGAATGTGTTTAGTGGAGATCGAACCCAAAGCTCTTCCCACAATCTTGGTCTGTATTGCCAACTGAACCACAACTCTTTGGTAGATGATTTGTTGTATTTGAGTCATTTGGTTGTGGAATTTCTCAAAGTGAAATGGTTGAATTATTGAAGTTAATAATATGTTGCGTTCTATTTTGGAGAAAAATGATTAAAAATCTATTATAAACAACACAAAATGTAAAAAAAAAATGGAAAAATATTTTTTAAACTTCTTGTGACGTCCCTTACCTGAACATAGTGAAGCCCATTCAATTATATTTTTTATTATGAATTTTGAAGTCATTATTTGGTTAAAAATCAATAACAAATAGCATAAAATGAATAAAATTCTGGAAAAAATACTTTTATGTAGGGGTGTAAGCAGGTCTGTCCCAACCCGTGAACCCAATTCAACCCGAATGATATCTAACAGTTCGGTTCAGGTATTCGGTTCGGTTTGGATATTTTCTTTCTAACCCGATTTGATTCGGTTCAGGTCTCGGGTTTGCCTATGTTGAACCCGATAGACCTAACTCGAACCAAACTAGAAAAAGAAGCCTTAATCTTATTTCATTTTCCTGCCCGGAGAGAACAAAAATAGGCGCAACCGCAACACAAGCAGTGGTGGTTCCCCAAACCTTATTTCATTTGTTCCTCTCATTTTATTTTTCCATATTTCTTTTCTTTTTTTTTCATTTTATATTTTAATTTCATTTCATCTTCTATATTTTTTAAAATAGAAAAATGCTCATGACCCGATGACCCAACCCAACCCAACACGAACATATTCGGGTTGGTTTGGGTCGGGTTACTCACACAAAAAATACAAAACTCGAACTAACCCAACCCACCATCATTTTATCGGTTCAGACTTAATGTCACCCCAAACCCAAACCAACCCAACCTGATTACACCCATCCTTTTATATGTACATTTTCTTGTCCCTGAACATGTCATACAGTTAATTTATTTAAACTTTTGAAATATATATATTATAAAGAAATATTTTTTTTCAATTAAGTCGATTAGTCTAAAACTTTTGAATATGATGTGTATTTACACTTATTTGTATATATTTTTTCATGTCTAAAAAAATTAAATCAATAATATTTATAAATGAAAATATTATTTAAAATTTTTTAATTACATTAGTCATATTATGTTTATTTACACTACATGTAAAAATAAAAATTTACATGTTACACCAAAAAGTAAAAGAAATGTGAACCAACATGCATTACATTGTCTAACTTCTCGCTATTATATATTAGTTATGGTAAATATAATGTTTTAAATAATATATTAATAAAAAATTGATTAAATCTTAAAATGCTATTTTATTGATAAATGTGTGATTTTTTTTTCATTTTCCTCATTAATAAGGTAAATTTTTCTTCTCATCATTTAAGTCTCTCTTCATAGACACTTAATTATTTTCTTTTTAATTTTGTATATTTAATCAAATTAAAATTGTAGATCATAATATTGCATCAATTTTGGTTTCAAGGAATCCATGACATTGAAGCAGGACCAAGTACTATATATTAATGAAATTGCACACAAGAAGTCAGATGCTTTTACCACAACCTATGATTTAATCACATATTTACATTTACTACATCATATTAATAAACTAATGTTTTTCAACCATATAACAATATTATATATTAGTTATCATAAAAATATTATTTTAAAGAATATATCAATAAAAAGCTGTTTAAATCTTAAAATATTTTTTTATAAAAAAATGTGATTTCTCATTTTCCACATTAATAAAGTAAATTTTCCTTTTTTATCATTTATGTCTCTTTTCATAGACACTTAATTAGATAACTCATAATTAAATAATATAATCACTTTTATAAAGTCATATATGATCACTCTAGTATGTCCCACACTTTTATGTTCACTTTTATAAGTATGTCACCAAGGGATAATAAACATTTAGTTGCTTAAAGAATATAATTTTTCGATTATGATTCCTTAACTCTTTATTCACTTGGGGGGTTTAATTAATTTATTAAAGTTAATTGCAAAATAGTATATTGTCAAAAAAAAGTTAATGATAAAAAATATACTTGAAATGCATTCTTTATTTGGTGATAACATGGCACATGAGTCACCTATTGATACAGCTGTTAGAGACATCAGTGGCCCTATGACCAGAGGGAGGGCTAAGAAGCTAAAGGAGGACATGAGGAAGTTTGTGACCTACATTTTTAGGGACACCATCCTACAGAATGACACTGATACAGCTGTTAGAGACATCAGTGGCCCTATGACCAGAGGGAGGGCTACAAAGCTAAAGGAGGACATGAGAAAGTTGGTGACCTACATTTTTAGGGACACCATCCTACAGAAGGACATCATTACTCTACAGAAGGACACCCTTGACCCTGGAATAGGACACATGGTCCTATGCACCACCCTAGAATAGGACTTTCTTGTATTTTCTTTTTAATTTGTAATTTTCCTTTATTTTGCCTACATAAGGGCGCTATTTTTAGTGGTTTTAATGGTTAGGAGATAACTTAGCTATATGTCTAGGAGGTCATGGGTTCAAATCCCATTAGGAATAGGATTTTAGTCTTCTTCCATTTTCCTCTTCAACTTGGCCGCCCCTATTCCTATATATAGGAGAGGTCTCTCCTTCATTTGTAACTTTGATTTTTAAGTAAAGGCATTATGCCAAAATTCCTCCTCAACCTTGTGAGTAGAGAAGGCTTGGTGGTTTTTGCTCAAACCAACCAGAGACTTATCTGATTCTCCTGAATCAGTGGCGTCTAACACTGAACTTATCTGTTGTGGGAGTTGCCTGCACCAGTGGCGTTCATCACCATTCCTTTCCTTCTCCATTTTTTCTTTAATTTCTTCCTTTTGTTCCTATCGTCGCGGCCTTGCTGCCCTTTTTAAGCTAATTGAAACGATTCTAATTGTGTTTTTGTACTCCCTGGCTTCAATTCTAGATCCGGGAAAGGAGGTGTTATCAAATTGTAATAAGAGCTTCTTGAATTTGGAGTTTTTTGGGGGGTCTCTTCCACACATTTTGGCCGCGGGTTGCTGCACTCCATAGGTGCAGAATTTTCAATATTTCACTTAGTATTTCCATGTAATTGTTGGACTTGTGGACTGTTTTGAGCCTGAGGTGCTCTTATGCTACACTACAGCTCTTGTTTGCCTGTCTTTGTGCTTGATTTGAGCTAGTATAGGGGGTTGTTTTGGGCCGCTAATCCCACCCCTCTAGGTGTTTGACAATATGCTTACTCAAATATTCATAGTTGTTCTTGATTGTTCTTGTGGTAAGTGGAGGCATTGTTGTCTTCATTTTCCAAAGTTCCTTCACCTACATTCCTTCCCCAATCCACTTTACTATTGGTCATCCCCCCATATAATTGTTCATCCATATTCATCTCTTTACTATTCCGCTTTTACTTTTCAGTCATTTTAATTCCGCTTCTCCCATCCTTTTAATTTCTGCCATCCCCTCTACTTTCTACCATTTACATTCTGCCATTTACTTTCAGTCCTCCCTATTCTTTTAAAAAGTTTTCCCCTTTACTTTCTTGCTCTTTAATTTTGCGCAATTTTCTTCTCTTTATTTGCCATTTTATGCGCATTTTTTGGCCTTGTTTTGTTCAATTTTCTGCTCTTGTTCTGTCTATTATTCTTCTATTTTGATTGCAGATATGGATTGAGCGCTAGCACAACCTTAGGAAACTCCTGTTTGATTACACAAAACGCATAAGTATAGGCTATGTTTATAGCTCAAAATACAAGAGAAAATCACCAAATTTAATTGTTAATTTTTGACTGTATTTCTCGGTTTTGAACCAGAAAATCAAGCACTGATGAGAGACGGTTATGTGCACTGAACCGGTGTGGAGAGTAGTGCATCGTGCCGATTATGAGAAGCCGATTGATGATTCAACGATTTACGTTGCGCCGTATCATATTTAATGAAAAAATGATTAACATACATGACTCTTCAACTATTATACAAATATATTCGTGCATATGATACAGTTAGCATGCAATAATTTATTTTCACACAAATATAGACACACATGCATTAGAAATTTCAATAATTATAATGTAAGACACACAGGAATTAACAATTACATTTAAATTAAACTTAAAATAGGAAATATGTTACCCGTATGTGATCTTGAGATAGATGTACTTTCCTTTTCCAGTCACGTCCTTCTGAAAGATGCCTTAATTGCATGAATAATGATTTTTACGAAAATAATTTCCTTTACTCATTATCATTCTTCAGAGTTGCTTCAGCTTGGTGAGATTTCCATCTTTTGAGGATCTACTCCTTCTGCAATTGTTAGATGCTCAACCCGAAGGTGAGCTCTGATACCAATTGTTAGTTCCACAGGCAACACTAGAAGGGGGGTTGAATAGTGTTTTATACATTTTGATCATTTTGGAAATGTTGAAAATAAACTACAAGCCTATTAAGACAAAATAAAATGAGAAACTTAAAATCAGAGTTAAAATGAAAATTGCAGAAGATAAGAAGGACAAATTTTGACAAAATTAGAGACTAAGGAAGGTTGAACAAAGCGCTGACTAACTTGGACTCTTAATTAATTAATCTTAGTCATTCAGATTCATCTCAAGATACCCTCTGAAAGATACCACAAAGAATCTTTTCAGAACTATTTTTGAGCTACCTCGGATGATTGATCATCTTCTGAAGTATACTTCTAACTTTTGAACTGAGACTGTTTCAAATCCCATTCAAAGAGTTATTTCAGAAGTTCTTCAAAGTACATTCTTAAAGATACTTCAAATGATATGAAATTAACTGAATGATTTATTATCTTAAAAAACTTATTTTATTGAAATTGTTGAATTAAGTTTATTATGAAAAATACTGTTCAATCCCCTTTAGAAACATAAAGCTGAAAGTAAAAGAGTTTAAGGGAAAGAAGACTTAGGCAAGAAATTTATCCCGGTTCACCCACAAACCAGTGAGCTACATCCAGTCCTAGGGAAAACCACCACTGGCTTTTTCACTATCTACAACATAGATACAAGTATTCTTTCTACAGCCTCTTCAGGCTCAACACAAGTATTCTTTCATTTTCAACTGCCTCTCCAGGAAACTCATGCAGTATTCTTTCACACAAGCCTCTCCAGGCTTAACACAGAGTATTCTTTCTTACAAAGCCTCTCCAGGCTCAACACAAAGTACACAAGGCCTCTCCAGGCTCAAACTGAGTACACCAAGCTGTTGAGTCTCAAAAATATCATAAGGAAAATTATGATGTTTTAGATAGCTCACTTCTCAAGTTTTAATGCTTAACAAATTTGGGTTAAAATACTTATCATAGATACATAAATGTTTAATGACTTATCTATGATTTCAGCAAGCCATTTTGAACTTGTAAAGACTGTCTAAAGTGCTTTCAACCTGTCTAAAGTGGAAAAGCCTTCTGAAGGTTCAACCTGTCTGAAGTGTTGAATCCGTCTGAAGTGCTCAACCCGTCTGAAGTGTTGAAGCCGTCTGAAGTGCACAACCCGTCTGAAGTGTTGAAGCCGTCTGAAGTCTCATTAATGACGTGGCACTCTTTGCTGAAGTATGTGAAGACTGTAGAAACACAGGGAAACACTAGAAGGGGGGTTGAATAGTGTTTCTGAATATTTTTGAAAGCTTTTCGCAAACAGGTGTTAAAAACACGATTTCAGACAGACTCTTAAAGGACTGTCTGAAGTTTTCAGACGGTATAAAAGATACTGATTTAAAACAATGTTTTATGTCTTTATAACATATCAGATTAATTACTCTAACCCCTTGATTAGTATAAAAAGAATTGACAAGAGATAAGGGTAAGAAAACTTAGCCAAGAAATTTATCCTGGTTCACTCACTACCACTGTGAGCTACGTCCAGTCCCAATGGCAAACAACCACTGGATTTCCACTATATGAATATTCAGATTACAAGCTCGAATTTTGAGTACAGTCTCTCCAGACACAACGAGTACAGTCTCTCCAGACACAACGAGTACAGTCTCTCCAGACACAACGAGTACAGTCTCTCCAGACACCACGAGTACAGTGTCTCCAGACACAAACAAGTATTCTTTTCTGTCAAGCCTCTTCAGGCTCTACCACAAGTATTCTTTTCTGTCAAGCCTCTTCAGGCTCTACCACAAGTATTCTTTTCTGTCAAGCCTCTTCAGGCTCTACCAAGGTTTACAAAGAAAGGGGTTTAAGCTTTTAAACTATCAAGTTTGAAGCTCAAACCAATACAATGTACAATAAAACTGAGGCATGCTCAGGATATACAAATGTGTACAAAGAATTCTATCAGAGAGTTTTTACGGAGTAAAAACTTGCAGCGTGATGTTTCTCTTGGCTTTCTTGTATATTGATTTCTCTTTTTCACTTCTACTTCGTTACCTTTGATGGTCTTTATAGAGGGGTATTTATACCCAAACTTTAATCCGTTGAAATACCACCGTTTAGAGATAGCATTAAATGCTATTTAATCCGTTGTGAGACACGCTTCTGAGAGCTCTGATATTTCTGACACGATACAAGGTTTCTCTTGCATTAAGGCTGCTACAAATGTTGTTGCAGAGGCTGCGTTGCAGAGATTTCCTCAGTGGTGTATGAAATTCAAAATCACCAGGAAAGGTCTCTATGTTCCTTGCCATAAACGTGTTTGAAAAGGTACGTGCAACAGAGGTTCAGAAAAGTCTTCACAAACTTCAGCAGAGGGTGCCACGTCATAAGTGAGACTTCAGACAACACTGATACTTCAGACGGGTTGAGCTATTTCAGACAACTTCAACTCTTCATACGAGTTCTGCTTCTTCAGACAGCTTCAACACTTAGTCTTTTTATGTAGGCTCATAGTGACTCTTGCTGAAATCATAGATAAATCATTAAAGCATATATGTATCTATGATGAATATTTTAACTCAAATTTGTTAAGCATTAAAACTTGGGAATTGAGTTGTCTTAAACATCATATTTTCTTTTATGATATTTTTGAGACTCAACAAAGACATCTCTGAAATTCTGCTGAGTCAAGCGTTCTCTGCTCCACGTACCTTTTCAAACATATTTATGGCAAGGAACACAGAGACCTTTCCTGGTATATTTGAATTTCATACACCACTGAGGAAATCCCTGCAACGCAACCTTTGCAGCAACAACAGTGGCAACTTTATGGCAGCAGCAACCTGGTACTTGTGTCAGAAAAATCAGAACTCTCAGAAGCATGTCTTACAATGGATTAAATAGCATTTAATGCTATCTCTAAACAGTGGTATTTCAACGGATTGAAGGTTGGTTATAAATAGCCCTTCATGAAGACCATCAGAGAAACAGAAGCATATACAAGAAAGTCTAAGAGATATCACACTGCAAGTTTTTCTCTGTAAAAACACTCTAATTTCACATTCATCGTACATCATTTGTATATCCTGAGTATATCTCAGTTTTTATTGTACATTGTCTCTGTTTAAGCTTCAAACTTCTGTAGTTTAAAATCTTAGACATATTTCTTTGTAAAAATTGTCTTTGAGCCTGGAGAGGCTTGTCTGTAAAAGAATACTTGGTTGTTGAGCCTGAAAAGGCTTGACTGTAAAAGAATACTTGTAATCTTGGTGAAGATTAAGAGAAAATCGAAGTGCTAGTTGGTATTGGGACTGGACGTAGCTCACAGTGGTAGTGAGTGAACTAGGATAAATTCATTGGCTAAGTTTTCTATCCCTTATCTCTTGTCAATTTATTTATACTAACCAAAGGGTGTTGAAAACTGTTCTGATAATTTTAAAAAGCAAGAAACCTTTTTAAAGATCTTTTCAGAAGCCTTCTTAAGAAACTTCAGACAACCTCTTAAACCTGTCTGAAACTGTTGTAAACTTAACCGTTTGCGAAAAGCTTCCATAAATTATTAAGAAACATTATTCAACCCTCCTTCTAGTGTTTCCCTGTGTTTCTACAGTTGGTATCAGAGCTCAACTCAGGGTTTAGCACCTTACAAGTGTTTGAGGATTAAAGATCCAGATGGAAGCTTCCAACAACAGATAGTACATCACTGAAGGAGCCTCTATCACAAGACCCCCAACATTCAATGGAGTGGACTACCACTATTGGAGGGATCGTATGAAGTTGTTCATTGAGAGCAACAACATTGATGTTTGGGATGTGGTCACTGATGGAGACTATGTGCCTATGCATAACGGAGTGCCAATACCTAAGGCTGAATGGACCTTGGAGCAGAAGGCTAGAGTTTAGTTAAATGCTAAAGCCAAACTCTATTTGATATGTTCTCTAAACAAATCAGAATATGAGAAGGTTCAGGGATGTTCATCTGCCAAGGAGATTTGGGATACACTTGCAGCTGCCCATGAAGGGACTGAGACTGTCAAGCAATCCAAAATCAACATGCTTATACATCAATATGAGATGTTCAAGATGGAAGAATCTGAAACTATAGATCAAATGTTTGGGAGGTTTCAGACTATAACTAATGGACTCAGGTCTTTAGGTAGAACTTTTGAATCTGGAGACAATAATAGAAAGATTCTGAGAAGTTTACCAAAGTCTTGGAGACCCAAAGTTATAGCCATTCAAGAGGCCAGAGACTTAAACTCTCTTAGAATGGAAGAACTGTTGGGATCTCTCAAAGTTCATGAGCTTGAACTTGGGGAAGATGACATCAAGAAGAAATCTTTGGCATTAAACTCCAAAGCCAAACATCCTAGGCATGGCAGCATTAAAGCCATGCAAGCTGAGGAAACTTCAGAAGCAGATGAAGATTTTGGAGATAGCTCAGAAGATGATGATCTTGCTCTTCTCAGCAGGAAAATCAAGAGGATGCTTCAGAACAAAGGAAAGTTTAGAAAGAACCAACCCTCAACCTCTAAATCAGGTAAGGATTCTCAAAATGACAAAATTATATGCTATGAGTGTAAACAACCAGGTCATATGAAGGCTGAATGTCCAAGACTGAAGAAGAACAACTTCAAAAAGAAGAAATTCTTTAAGAAGAAGAAGAGTCTGATGGCAACATGGGAGGATCTTGATGAGTCTACCTCGGAAGAAGAGGAAGACACTTCAAAAGAGGCCAACCTGTGTCTCATGGCCAGCCTGCCCTCATCAGATAGCTCAGAATCTGAGGTATTTCCCTTAACTCTTCAAGAGATGTATGATGACCTGATGGAAAGTTCAAAGGAACTCTTCCAAGAGTATAAGAATCTGTCCAAGACCCACACATAAATGTGCAGTAAAAATGAGGCTCTTGAGATAGAAAATATTATGCTCAAGGAGAGAATTCTTATGACTGAAAGCAGCAGTTCACAAACTGTATCTGAAGAAAACAAAAAACTTCAGAAACAAGTTGAGGAACTGACAAAAGACTTAGCTAAATTTGTTAAAGGAACAGAAAACCTTAACAGATTGCTTGGCAATCAAAGGGATCCCCTTGACAAAAGTGGATTAGGCTTTTGTGATCATGATACCTCTGAACCTCATATTTTCAAAAATTCTAAAGGTAAAGAGAAAGCTATTGGGTGTTCTCACTGTGGCAAGCCTGGACACAATGTGGCTCAGTGTAAGCACAAGGGAAAAGCAAAACCCAAATCTAATAAGAAAGGACCCAAAAGAATATGGGTACCTAAGAACTTGATCATTCCTGTTGCGGATGTGTTTAACAGAACAAAGGAGACCCCACAAATGGTACCTGGACAGTGGGTGCTTGCGACACATGACAGGAGAAAGGTCTTTGTTCCAAAACCTTAGGCTCAGAGCAGGAGGTGTGGTCACCTTTGGTGGAAATCAGCAAGGGAAGATCACAGGAATAGGGACTGTAGGTATCTCCCCTCTATCCCTTATTAAGAATGTTCTTCTAGTAGAGGGACTTCAGCACAATTTACTGAGCATAAGTCAATTATGTGTCAGTGGATATGTGGTTTCCTTTACTAAAGAAGGATGTATAGTCAAAGACTCTCGTGATCAAATTCTTTTTACAGCTAAGAGACACAACAATGTGTACAAAATTGATCTAGAGGATTTGGCAAGTCAAAATGTAAAATGTTTTCTCTCTGTTGAAGATGAAAAACAGATTTGGCACCAAAGACTTGGGCATGCCAGCTTAAGATTGATCTCAAAGTTAGCAAAACACAACCTTGTTAAAGGACTGCCCAAGCTTTCTTACAAATCTGACATTTTATGTGAAAATTGTCTGAAAGGAAAACAAACAAGACACTCTTTTCAAAGTAAGGATGTTGTTTCCACTAGCAGACCTTTAGAATTGTTACATATTGACTTGTTTGGTCCTATTAGAATAGAAAGCCTTAGTGGTAAGAAATATGGTTTGGTCATTGTTGATGACTATTCTAGATTCACATGGATGTTATTCCTAAGAAGCAAGGATGAGACTTTCAGGAATTTCACAATATTCTGCAAGAAGGTACATAATGAAAAAAGATTATGTATATCTGCTATCAGAAGTGATCATGGTGGAGAGTTTGAAAATGCAAACTTTCAACTGTTCTGTGATGAGAATCTGATCTCACACAATTTCTCTGTGGCAAGAACACCTCAGCAAAATGGGGTTGTTGAGAGAAAGAACAGAAGCTTGCAAGAAATGGGAAGAACCATGCTCAACTCATGCAACCTACCAAGATCTTTCTGGGCAGAAGCTATTAACACAGCTTGCTACCTTCAAAACAGAATATTGGTAAGACCAATTCTGAAAAAAGACTCCTTATGAATTGTGGAAGGGAAGAAAACCCAACATATCATATTTCCACACCTTTGGTTGTGAGTGTTTTATACTCAACACCAAGGATGATCTTGGAAAATTTGATGCAAAATCTGACAATGGAATTTTCATAGGATATTATGAAACATCTAAAGCCTATAGAGTATATAACTCTAGAACTTTAACTGCAGAGGAATCAATCCATGTTAAATTTAATGACAAGAAAGAGACTGATAGGGAACTATCAGATCTAGAAGATGACTTTGCAGGAATGGAGCTGAATAATCATGACAGCATCAAGGATGAACAATTGTCTGAAGCACCATCTGTCACTGAACCTCTTCAGACTAATGTTGAGTCTCAGACTGATTTGATATCACCTCAGAAACCTGACTGAAGATACAAATCACATCATCCAAAAGATCAAATCATTGGCAGCACTTCAGAAGGAGTTAAGACAAGATCAAAAATCAAGAATCTGAATTCTATCGCTCTCCTGTCTGAAATTGAGCCAAAGAACATTGATGAAGCTCTGCATGATGAAGGGTGGATTCTAGCCATGTAAGAGGAGCTAAACCAATTTGCTAGGAGTGATGTCTGGACACTTGTTCCTAAACCCCATGGGAAAACAATTATTGGAACCAAATGGTTGTTCAGAAACAAGCTGTCTAAAGAAGGAAAAGTGGTCAGAAACAAAGCAAGATTGGTGGCTCAAGGATACAATCAACAAGAAGGTATTGACTTCACTGAAACCTTTGCCCCTGTTGCTAGATTAGAAGCAATTAGGATTCTTCTCTCTTATGCTGTAAATAATGGCATCAAACTATATCAAATGGATGTCAAAAGTGCCATCCTCAATGGTTTCATTGAAGAAGTTTTTGTTAGACAACCCCCTGGTTTTGAAGACACTGCTTTTCCGGATCATGTTTTCAAATTGAAAAAGGCTCTTTATGGTCTGAAACAAGCTCCAAGAGCATGGTATGACAGACTGAGCAGTTTTCTTATAAAAAATGGTTTTGAAAGAGGAAAAGTAGATACCACCCTTTTCAGAAAACAGTCTAACAAAGATTTTATACTTGTTCAGATATATGTTGATGAAATTATATTTGGTTCAACTGATTCTTCTCTGTGCAAGGAGTTCTCTGAGTTGATGCAATCAGAATTTGAAATGAGTTTAATGGGAGAAATAAAATTTTTCTTGGGACTTCAAATTTAGCAAGATTCTGATTGTATATGGATCCATCAAGAAAAATATACAAAAGAAATGCTTAAGAAGTTCAACATGAGTGATTGCAAACCCATGTCAACTCCTATGCATCCCTCTGCATCTTTGAGCAAAGATGACAAAGAAGAACCAATGAATCAAACTTTGTACAGAGGAATGATTGGCTCCTTGTTGTATCTAACAGCAAGCAGACCTGACATAATGTTCAATGTTTGTCTCTGTGCTAGATTTCAATCAGATCCAAGAATTACTCATTACAAAGCTGTTAAAAGAATTTTTAGATATCTGAAAGATACTACTAATCTTAGTCTATGCTATAAGAGGAGCAAAGATTGCAGGTTAATAGGATACTGTGATGCTGACTTTGCTGGAGATAGAATGGAAAGAAAGAGCACCAGTGGAGGATGTCATTTCTTTGGAAATAACATGGTGAGCTGGTCAAGCAAAAGGCAAAGCACCATTGCTTTATCAACAGCAGAAGCTGAGTATATATCAGCAGCCAGTTGTTGTTCACAACTGCTATGGGTTAAGTATCAACTTGAGGATTTTAATATTCCTATCTCTGCTATACCTGTTCTTTGTGATAATACCAGTGCAATTAATTTATCCAAAAATCCCATTCAACATTCTAGGGCAAAGCATATAGAAATCAAACATCATTTCATTAGAGACTATGTTCAGAAAGGTGTTTTTGATATTCAGTTCATTGACACAGAGCATCAATGGGCAGATATATTCACAAAACCCCTGGCTAAAGATAGATTTAAGTTCATACGCAACAACTTGAATATACATGCATTCTCTAAATATAATTGTGTCTGATATTATTATGTTATCTGAAATTTCAGTGTGTCTGAAACAATGACATGTCTGAAACTTTAGGTTATCTGAAATTTTATTTGTGTCTGAAATTTTCACCTATCTGAAGTAACTGGCTGACGTGGCTATCTGAGATGATTGAATTCCTTCTTTTAAAGTTTCTGTCTCTTCCACTTCGCACGTTACCCAAATTCTGCGCAGCCGGTACAGGTCATCATTGCAACATGGGTCTATAAATGCAGGAGTAAGTGTGTCGATGAAGCCTTACACTCTCTTTCCTCAATACTCAGTTTGATCTTCTTCACTGCTCAGGCAACCTTTTTCTCTCAAATTTTCTCTGTAACTCAACAATGGCACCCAAGAAGACCGCTAGTTCTGGTGGAAATGTGGTTAGATCAAAGGGAGTGGATCTTGACGAGCTTCGCAACATTGGCATGGATTTGGTTGAGGAATTTGATGCAGCTGGGTGGACTTCTTTCTTCAACCACATTAACTGTCCATGGCATGAACAAAGCGTGGTGGATTTCTGGTCCTCTGCTCGAGGAATACCTAACTCTAAGGTAGTGTATGAAAGCATCAAAGCCTCTGTTCTAGGGGTTTCAGTTTTTGTTGATCAAGGCATTATCTCCACAATCACTGATGTTAAGGCTGAAGGTGCAACCTTCATTCCTGGGTGGGAGATGAAGAATGGTGGGCACAAGCTGTTTACAAAGATGCTGTATGGAACAGAAGAACCCGAAAGCCTGGATTCCAAGTTCTTGCTAGAGAAGGTCAGAGTTCTTCATGCTATCTTAGGATGTGCAATAATTCCTAAGAGTGGAAGCAGAAATCATGTCTCAGAATTGGAAAGGTTCTGTCTGATTCACCTGCTTCAGAAGCAAAAAGTCAATCTCCCAAGCATTATCATGTTCCACATGTAGAAGAAGATTCGAGACTCTGCTGGAAATCTTCCCCACAACATTCTCATCATGAAGGTACTTATGCATTTTAAGGTACCTGTTGAAAGATTATGTAACCATAAATCTCCTGTGTTCTTTGGTGAGTCAAACTTGAAGAGCATGGGAATCAAGCTCACTCCACGACCTCCATCTCCTACTCTGAAGGAGAGTGTTCTTTTGGAGAAGGCCTCAAGAAGAGGAACCACTCTTGAGACTCTTGAGAAAGAGCTTCAGGGGGATATCAGAAAAATGAGTTCAAGCCTTCCAAGTCATCCTCTCATGTAAAAAGGAAGAAGCTCCCTGTCAGGAGTTCAGCAAAGGTGTCTCTAAAAGCTATGGACTTGCACACTCAGACATCTGAACCTATTCAGAAGGCTTTGTAAAAGCCATCTGAAATTGTGGGTCAGGGTTCTGAAGGTGTAAGAACTCCTACTCCAAAGCCTACTTCTGAAACAGAAGGAAAGGCTCTTGAGGAAGAGGTAGTTGAGATTGCTGATCCTGAAGCTTTGGCAGCAGCACCTCTGGCTGCATGTCCTTCTGATCCTGAGCTTATTCAGGTAGCAGCCCTTGCTACAGCTTTGGAAAATGAAGAATTGGAGAAGAAGGCTGAGCCTGAAAAGACTGATTATGCTCTTGCAGTAGCCTCTCAGCTAGCTCTTGCTGAAGATGAAAGGCTAGCTTCCATTGCTCAAAAGACCAAGAAAAGAAAAAGATCCAGTGCACAACAAAGAAGGAGAACAAAAACAAAGTTATTTCAGCCAGCTCCCGAACCATCTGTTAGGATTACAAGGAGCATTGCAAGTCAGCTGGAGGAAATGGATGAAGCTGGCAAGTATCAAAACTTTGTCAAAGCAAACTTGTATTTCAAGAGAAGAAGAGAAGAGAAGCAAGCTGAAAGGAAAAGGAGAGGGAACCTGAGAAAGCCAAACCTCCTCAGAAAAGGCTCAGGGTAAGGTTTGATAATGTGACCCCATCACCACCTTCATCACCTGAGAAGAAAACATTAGAGGAGAAAGAAGAAGAAGCACTTCCATCACCTCCCTCATCACCATCTTCATCACCTTCATCATCTTCAAAATCCGCTCAGTCTGAAGACCCCACATATAAACATCAGCATGGTGACAGCTCTGAAGTATGGAAAGGAAGCATGTTGCCTGCACATATAAGGCTAAGACCCAAAAGTAGGGACTTCTTCATAGAGCCTACATTTGATCCTTATGCCTTTCCTCTCACTCAGCACCAAATTGATGCAGATGCTGAAGTACCCCACAAAAAGTATGAAGAACCTTTCAGTGAGAGGGTCAGAGTCCCCAAGTTCCCCAACTTATTTGAAGAGCTGCAGTTTTTCAGAAATACACCCCCCATCTCTCTTCACCATGGCCTTATCAAGCACACTGCTGATGAAGAAAGGGAAAAGTATTAAGGCAGTTCAGATCAGTATTACTCAGGCCTGATAGAAAAGATCAGAAAGGGTGCAGTTCCACCTGCTCATAAGTGGGCTCCACTTAACCCCTTCTCTGGTGACTCCCTCAAGTTGTCTAATGATGAATGGTGTTTTGTCAGGCAACTGTCTACTGAAGTTGAACTCTTTGAGAGGGACTACTTGAAGTCAGTAGGCATGAGAGGCTATAGGCCACCTAGAACAATCTCCATCAGGCCAACCACAGAGATTCTGGTGCAACCTGACAGGATCGTTCCTAGGTACCCCTTGGAAGAAGGCCCTGCTGACAAGTTCAAGGAACCTAAAGTTTATCCAGTTCCCCAGAAACCTTTAACTTCAACAGAATGGAAGGAGCTACCTGCTCGGATCAAAAGACAAGGTGGAGGTTTAGATCACTGCTACAGGGATAGGGTATGGTTATTCCACTAGAAGATCAGAGAGGATGCTGAATCCTCTTCTGGATCTGCAGGACCAGATGATGACTCCATCATAGGCTGTGATGTCTCCACCAATGTGCAATATCAGTATATCAGAGGCAGATTCCCCATGTCTGAACCCTTTAATGAGGACTGGAAGCTAATCTGCCCTATCAGAACTTTCTTCTTTCCTGTGAGTCATCCCGAAGATTATGGGTTGCATCCAGGATTCAATCAGCTCAGATTCGTTTGCAGGCACATTCAGATCACTTTATATGAAGTAGAACTGAATCTTGAGGAAGAGAACAAGAAGCCGAGGCATCAAGTGAAGAGATTGGAGAAAAGGGATGCTACTCTTGTTGCTAAGCAAGATCAAATCCTTCAAGAGCAACAACACATCAGAAATGGGCAAGAAGAATTGAAGACTGCTGTCATTTCTCAGATTGACAAGGCAAAGGAAGAATTGCTCTCCCTTCTGAAAGAGGCCTTGCTGAAGAAAGATGGATAGTCTATTATGTTTAGCCATGTTTAGTGTTAAACTTCATTTTGAGTGCTTAATTTCTGTTATATGAACTTCATGTTTAGTGTTTAAATTTTTGTGAACTCTTTTTGCTTGATAATATATTCTGTTTGTTCTCATGAATGCTGGTATCTCAATGTTGTGATATTACTGTGATTATTGTGATTATCTTACTGTGATTATTTTGCAGTTATGCTCTGAAATTCCCTTTTGATTGATGACAAAAGGGGGAGTATTAAAACTAACAAAATCTGAAGTAATTACAGGTCTCAGGAGGAATATTTGATAAGAGTTTGTCCTGAGAGATCTTTATCTGAGGGGGAGTTATTTTTTTTAAGTTTATTTTATTTTTTAAAAAAACTCCTTTCAGATTTCTTTATTTTAAACAAATTTGTCATGATTAAAAAGGGGGAGAATGTTGAGTCTCAAAAATATCATAAGGAAAATTATGATGTTTTAGATAGCTCACTTCTCAAGTTTTAATGCTTAACAAATTTGGGTTAAAATACTTATCATAGATACATAAATGTTTAATGACTTATCTATGATTTCAGCAAGCCATTTTGAACTTGTAAAGACTGTCTAAAATGCTTTCAACCTATCTAAAGTGGAAAAGCCTTCTGAAGGTTCAACCTGTCTGAAGTGTTGAAGCCATCTGAAGTACTCAACCCGTCTGAAGTGTTGAAGCCGTCTGAAGTGCGCAACCCGTCTGAAGTGTTGAAGCCGTCTGAAGTCTCATTAATGACGTGGCACTCTTTGCTGAAGTATGTGAAGACATCTCTGAAATTCTGTTGAGTCAAGCGTTCTCTGCTGCACGTACCTTTTCAAACATATTTATGGCAAGGAACACAGAGACCTTTCCTAGTATATTTGAATTTCATACACCACTGAGGAAATCCCTGCAACGCAACCTTTGCAGCAACAACAGTGGCAGCTTTATGGCAGCAGCAACCTGGTACTTGTGTCAGAAAAATCAGAACTCTCAGAAGCATGTCTCACAACGGATTAAATAGCATTTAATGCTATCTCTAAACGGTGGTATTTCAACGAATTGAATATTGGTTATAAATAGCCCTTCATGAAGACCATCAGAGAAACAAAAGCATATACAAGAAAGTCTAAGAGATATCACGCTGCAAGTTTTTCTCTGTAAAAACACTCTGATTTCACATTCATTGTACATCGGTTGTATATCCTGAGTATATCTCAGTTTTTATTGTACATTGTCTCTGTTTAAGCTTCAAACTTGTGTAGTTTAAAAGCTTAGACATATTTCTTTGTAAAAGTTGTCTTTGAGCCTGGAGAAGCTTGTCTGTAAAAGAATACTTGGTTGTTGAGCCTAAAGAGGCTTGACTGTAAGAGAATACTTGTAATCTTGGCGAAGATTAAGAGAAAATCCAAGTGTTAGTTGGCATTGGGACTGGACGTAGCTCACAGTGGTAGTGAGTGAACCAGGATAAATTCCTTGGCTAAGTTTTCTATCCCTTATCTCTTGTCAATTTATTTATACTAACCAAAGGGTGTTGAAAACTGTTCTGATAATTTTAAAAAGCAAGAAACCTTTTTAAAGATCTTTTCAGAAGCCTTCTTAAGAAACTTCAGACAGCCTCTTAAACCTGTCAAATACTGTTGTAAACTTAACCATTTGCGAAAAGCTTCCATAAATTATTAAGAAACACTATTCAACCCCCCTTCTAGTGTTTCCCTGTGTTTCTACACAAGCCTCTCCAGGATATCACAAAGTATTCTTTCTTCCACCAAGCCTCTCCAGGCTCTCACAGAGTATTCTTTATTCCTCCAAGCCTCTCCAGGCTCTCAGACACATAAAGTGTTTACAACTCAATCTAAGTTTAATGTTCGTTAGAACCATAAACTCATATGCTTCTTGTACATAGTGATTACTGAGTCTAACTCAGGATACAAACATTATAATCTAAGTACAAGGATAAGACAGAGATACAAGTGTATGAATTAAGTACAATCACGTCTTCTTTGTGAGGTACATCTCCCTCAATTAATTTGGCTGAGTCAAATATGAAATTGATCTTCAGCCATTACTCTGATGGACTTCAAAGTCCCCAGATGGTTGATCTACATGCTTTCCAGCATCAGGTTATCAACCTTTTTACCACCCACATCTTCAAAATCTTTCTTGAGGCTATTTATATGTTCTGATGAAATATAGCCGTTGAAGATTTTTTGGTTACCGTTAGAGAGGAAGTGATTTTGAATCAAGTAGCCATTGTGAAATTGCTTCTCTAAATGGTTGCTTCTTCTTAAGCAAAATAGGTGTGCAGAAGACTTTAGTTCTGACACACTTCTAATAATCTCTTTTACCCTTGAGAGAGTTTCCTTGATTGAATGAATGTCTTCTTTTCTATCTCTTTTCTTCTGCTTGTCTGATCTTCTGAACTTTCTATTAATGTGAGGATGTATTCGTTGAGTTGGTCTTTTAGCCCGAAATGTGCAAGCTTTCTTTTTAATCAGCTTTTGTCGCACTGCTGCTTTCTACTTTCTTTCTTGATCAGAGTTCTTTGCTACTATTGAATAATGTTTTAGCCTTTGAACAACTGATATTCATTTTAATTGAGACTACTCATATTGGATTTTGTTTACATAATAATAATTGAGAGTCTTCAGAATCTAGACTATATTTAGATGATATAAGCTCTTTATATCTTCAGACGATTTGTACGCTTTCATCTTCAGCCAATATCTCATTGGATTTCATCTGCTTTCTCATATCCATTTCTTGCTTCTTTATCCTTAGAATTCATTCAGCAAGATTTCTTCTGTAGATTGCAATTGCTTCTTCTTCAGACGATTCAAGCCTTGTTTTTCTTTCAACTCTTATGGTTCTTCTGATACGCAGATATATAAAGATGTTGAGTTAAATATCTTGAGCTCAAGCACCTTTTTCATTATCTTCTGGTTCAGACTTCTGATTTGCTTTTGAGCAGCAGTGGGTGCAGTCTTGTCTGCGTGCACAGTATCTCCTTTCTTGCAGATGCAACAACTTTTGCAGAATTTCCTTATTTGTGCAAGTCTTTTGATCGAGGCAGAAAAGTATGCCTAACTTTTGTGCCGAAATGAAGTAGTCCATTGGATACAGTGTTCTTCATGCTTTGAAAATATCTTCATGAGAACATTTCTTGATTCTGACGCCTTCAGTCCTTCAGTCATATAGAGTGCTTCTGATCAACTTCCATTCTTCAGATGATAGGTATGCTTCATACGGAGTCAAGTCTTCAGTTTGTCTTTGAGTCTTCACATTACTTCTTCAGACGAGGTCAGGTCTTCACTTTTGTCTTCGAGTCTTCAGATGATAATCACTTCTTCAGATGGAGGATATGCTTCAGATGATGATGAGTCTTGAGACGGTCTGAGTCTTTCATGTCTTCAGATAGTTGAACCTTTTCTATTCTTTTCCGTAGCTTCCTTTGCTTCTAGTTGCTTCATTTTTATTGTGGATCTCTTCTTCCTTTGCTGTCTTCTGGGCTTCAGATGAATATGCTTCAAATGATTGAGTCTTTTCTTCTCTTTAGATTCTGTATTGCTTAATCTTCTAATTTTCCTTCGTTCTTCTTCTGATTTGTTCTTCTTCTTCTGATACTTCACTGGTTCTTCTTCTTCTTCTTCTGATTCTTAACTAGTTCTTCTTCTTCTTCCGATCTTCTTCTATTCTTCTGATGTTTACTTCAGATGAATATTTCTTCCTGAAACACAATCAACAACAAAATACCTTTCTCAGTAGAACCTGCTTATATGATCTTATTTGTTAATCATTAAAACTTAAGAATGCTAAGTCTTAAGCCAAGTTTGAATGCTCAAACTGATTTATAGACTTCACATTGGTCAGATACATCTTTGACTACACATCCATCCTTAGTGAAGGATACAACATAACCACTGTCACATAATTGACTTATGCTCAGCAGGTTGTGTTGAAGACCTTCAACAAGAAGAACATTTTGAATAACAGAGAGAAGGGATATACCTACTGAACCAATACTAATGATTTTTCCTTTTTGGTTCCCTCCAAAGGTGACCACCCCTCCATCCTTAAGTCTATGGTTTTGGAACAAAGACCTTTCTTCTGTCATGTGTCGCGAGCAGCCACTGTTTAGGTACCATTTGTGGTGTCTCCTTTGTCCTATTAAACACATCCGCAACAGGAATAATCAGAGACTTAGGTACCCATATCCTTTTGGGTCCTTATCTGTTACCAGCAGGTTTTCCCTTTTTCTTGTGCTTGCACTATGACACATTGTGTCCAAGCTTCCCACAATGAGAGCATCCCTTACCTTTCTTAGCTTTTTCAGCAAGTTTAAAGTTTGAATCATGTGATGATTCACTGTCTGAATATCCCAGACCACCTTTGTTTTTAGAGTTCTTTTGAACACCCAACAATCTGTTGAGGTTCTTAGTTCCATTAACAAAGTTGGCAAGGTCCTTAGTTAGTTCAGCAACTTGTTTTCTATGAATCTCACTTTCTTTAATTAAACCTTCTGAATTACTAGCCTCAGAGTTCTTCAAGAGTCTTTCCTTAAGTAAAAGATTTTCAGTCTCAAGAGCTTCATTTTTAGTTGTAACTTCAGTGTATGCTCTAGACAAATCTTTGTACTCTTGGAAAAGCTCTTTAGAACTTTCCAGTAAATCATCATAGATGTCTTGCAAAGTTTTAAGGATTACCTCTGATTCAGAGCTGTCTGATGAAGGCAGGCTAGCTATCAAACAGAGTGATGAGGACATGACCCATGGCAAGGCAGTTGAAGGACCTAGGGGACCAATGACAAGGTCAAGGGCAAGAAAGGCAAAAGAAGCTCTACAACTGATGGTGGCATCCCTACATTCTAAGGGCGCAAATGATGAGGAACAACCTCCTAAAATTGTTCTTTGTCTTAAGCATGAAGAAGATGGTAGCATGGAATTAAATGAAGTCAAGTTTCCATCAATGCCAAACTCCAATTGAAGGCAAAGCATGGGGAGAAGGGGGCGGCCAAGAGCTCTAAAAATATGGAACCACTATTTGCTACCCAAATAGTTTGTCATACTTAATGATCATGAGTCCTTGAAATATTTGAAAGGACAAGGTAAGCTAAACAATAGACATGCTAAATGGGTAGAATATTTAGAGCAATTTCCATATGTGATTAAACATAAGAAAGGTAAAGGAAACATAGTAGCTGATGCGCTTTCTAGGAGGCATGCATTATTATCTATGTTAGAAACTAAGTTGTTTGGTCTTGAATCCTTGAAGAGCATGTATGAAAATGATGAGGATTTTGCTAGAGTTTTTGCTGCATGTGATAAATTTTCTGAAAAATGGATACTTTAGGCAAAATGGATTTTTGTTTAAAATAAATAAATTATGTGTGCCTAGAAGTTCCATTAGGGAGTTGCTTTTGCGTGAATCACATGAAGGGGGATTAATGGGTCATTTTGGCATTCAAAAGACCTTAGAAATTTTGCAAGAACATTTCTTTTGGCCCCACATGAAACGTTACGTGCAAAAATTCTGTGATAATTGCATTGTTTGTAAGAAAGAAAAATCTAAAGTTAAGCCTCATGGATTGTATACTCCTTTGCCTGTACCAGAATCTCCTTGGACCGATATCTCCATGGACTTTGTTTTAGGATTACCTAAAACAAAGAATGGAAAAGATTCTGTTTTTGTGGTTGTTGACAGATTCTCAAAGATGGCGCATTTTATACCTTGCAAGAAGGTGGATGATGCTTGTCATGTGGCTGATTTATTTTTCAAAGAATTAGTGAGGCTACATGGATTACCAAGAAGCATAGTCAGTGATAGAGATTTAAAATTCCTTGGCCATTTTTGGAGAACTTTGTGGGAAAAACTTGGAACCAAACCGTTGTTTTGTACTACCCTGCCATCCCCAAACTGATGGACAAACAGAAGTGGTGAATAGGACATTGGGCGCCCTGCTTAGGACTATTTTGAATAAAAATATTAAGTCTTGGGAGGAATGTTTGCCTCATGTTGAATTTTCTTACAATAGGGCTACCTATAGTACTACAATTTGTTCTCCCTTTGAGATAGTTTATGGGTTTAACCCTTTAACTCCTCTTGATTTATTACCTTTGCCTAACATTTCTATGTTTAAGCATGATGAAGCATAGGCCAAGGCAGAATATGTCAAGAAGATGCATGAAAAGGTGAAGGCATAAATTCAAAAGAAGAATGAAAGTTATGCCAAGCAAGCCAACAAAGGAAGAAAGAAAGTTGTCTTCAACCCTGGTTATTGAGTTTGGGTGCATATGCGAAAGGAAAGGTTCCATGAACAAAGGAAATCCAAGCTTCTACCTAGGGGAGACGGACCCTTTCAAGTTCTAGAAAGGATCAATGACAATGCCTACAAAATTGACCTTCCTGGTGAGTATCAGATTAGTGCCACCTTCAATGTTTCTGACTTATCTCTTTTTGATGCAGGTGAAGGAGCTAATGATTTGAGGACAAATCCTCTTCAAGAGGGGGGAAGTGATGAGGACATGACCCATGGCAAGGCACTTGAAGGACTTGGGGGACCAATGACAAGGTCAAGGGCAAGAAAGGCAAAAGAAGCTCTACAGCTGATGGTGGCATCCCTACATTCTAAAGGCGCAAATGATGAGGAACAAGCTCCTAAAATTGTTCTTTGTCTTAAGCATGAAGAAGATGGTAGCATGGAATTAAATTAAGTCCAGTTGCCATCAATTCCAAACTCCAATTGAAGGCAAATCATGGGGAGAAGGGGGCGGCCAAGGGGATGCAAGGCTAAATTATTTTCTCTGTTTTATTGCTTTCAATAAATCATTTTGCTGTTAAAAATATACCATCATGTGGCTGGTTGTTACAAAGGAGAACTGAAAGGAATTAAAGTTGAAACCGTTACAAGGAGACAAGGAATTAATAGCATGGAGGTTACAACTTGAGGAATTGTGGGCTGATTCATGAGCCTTCAAATTGCGGTCAACATGTGTTTAATTTGCTGAATTGTAACTGTTTTAAGGGCAGCCAACAAATGGAATTCAATTAGCTAAATCAAGACTCATAAAAGGGCGGCCAACACATGTTAATGAATCTATTCAATTGGTTGAGTAAAGCTAATTAAGGGAGCGGCCAACACATGCTTAATCCACATTATACTCATTCATTTTGGAGCATTACTTGGCTGATTCAGTTGAGGACTTTAGCAGCCAAAAGGAAGAATTAGTTGGCTGAATTTCACTTAGAATCTTGGCTATAGCTACAAGGGTGTAATGGGCGGCTACATGGAATAATTAGGGCTAGACTTTTAATTACTTGTTGGTTGTTTCATGTCTTGTTTTTATTATTATTTAGTAGTATTATTAGGAGAGTTACAAGGCTGAATGTAGAGAGTCATGCATGGTGCGCATGAAGCTATTTAAGGGGCATACAAGCCATGCAAGAACACTTAGATGTTTTATGCAAAATTTATCAAACAAGAGAGTGTTTTCTCTAAAATTCTTGCCTAGTCAAGAGTCGAGGTTTATCAAAGGTTCTTCACCTTTGTGTGTGTAATCTCAAGGACTTATCTTTCATCCTTGAAAGTGTGATGTCCACCTATCTTCTTCTTCTTCAAATTCTTTCTTTCTAAATAATCAAATGTTATCATTTTCTGCTAAAGATCTTGTTTTGTATGCGCATATTACTCACCAAGTTTGAGGCTGAATTTTGATTCTCGTTGAAAGAATAAGTCATATTCTAAAGTTTAAAGTTACATACGTCATTACATTCAAGAAAAGATTATTGAAAAGAAAAGAAAAAATATATGAAAAATCAAGTGTTAAAGGAATGTTCAAGTTTTCAGCCTTAGTTTTCTAAAGATCCCTTAATTCGAACCATAGGGTTCATATCATTTGGTCATCAGAGCTCCGGTTATTAGAAATTCAAAGTCTATTTCTGAATTCTTCTTTCTGACATTTGCTGTTTTCTTTTGTTATTCTTAGCTTTTCTTGTTTTTGTTTTCTTGACTGCACACATTTTAGTGAATTTCTTGATATTTCCTCCTTTTGAGTTGGTAAGAATTCAAGAGGAATAGAGAGGAGAAAGGCAAGAGAGTTACATCATAGTAAAAGCCAATTTGTTGAGTGCAAACACTAGAGTGTGGTGAGGCTTTAAACAATTAACATCTAATTTTTCTTGTTACATTGTCTTCTTTCTTCTTATCATGGCAGAAAGGGTTGTGGAGAATCATGACCTTCAAACACAAATTGCTGCTCTCTATACACAAATGGAGAGAATGATGAAGCAACAATATGATGAGCTGCATGCTAGGTTGGATGAATTGGAGACCAAACCGTCACCTGAAGGAGAACGAGAAATACCAAACAGGAATGAAGGAAGGATAGAAGGAGTGAAGTTGACTATACCACCTTTCAAAGGTCGAAGTGACCCAGAAACTTATTTGGAGTGGAGCTCAAAATTGAGCACATTTTTGCCTGTAACAACTTTACAGAGGCGCAAAAGGTAAAGCTTGCATCTGTTGAATTTCTGATTATGCTCTTATTTGGTGGAACAAGTTTCAGAAGGAGAGGCTCAGAAATGAAGAACCATTGGTGGAGACATGGATCGAAATGAAGAGAATTATGAGGAAACGGTATGTTCCATCTGTTGAGTCTCAAAAATATCATAAGAGAAAATATGATGTTTAAGACAACTCAATTCCCAAGTTTTAATGCTTAACAAATTTGAGTTAAAATATTTATCATAGATACATATATGTTTTAATGATTTATCTGTGATTTCAGCAAGCCACTATGAACCTACATAAAAAGACTAAGTGTTGAAGCAGTCTGAAGAAGCAGAACTCGTCTGAAGAGTTGAAGCTGTCTGAAGTAGCTCAACCCGTCTGAAGTATCAGTGCTGTCTGAAGTCTCACTTATGACGTGGCACTCTCTGCTGAAGCTTGTGAAGACTTTTCTGAACCTCTGCTGCACGTACCTTTTCAAACACGTTTATAGCAAGGAACACATAGACCTTTCCTGGTGATTTTGAATTTCATACACCACTGAGGAAATCTCTGCAACGCAGCCTCTGCAACAACATTTGTAGCAGCCTTAATGCAAGAGAAACCTTGTATCGTGTCAGAGATATCAGAGCTCTCAGAAGCATGTCTCACAACGGATTAAATAGCATTTAATGCTATCTCTAAACGGTGGTATTTCAACGGATTAAAGTTTGGATATAAATACCCCTCCATGAAAACCAGTATACAAGAACGAGAACAACAAGTGCAAGAAAAGAGACAGAGAGAAAAATCAATATACAAGAAAGCCAAGAGAAACATCACGCTGCAAGCTTTTACTCCGTAAAAACTCTCTAATAGAATTCTTTGTACACATTTGTATATCCTGAGCATACCTCAGTTTTTATTGTACATTGTATTGGTTTGAGCTTCAAACTTGGATAGTTTAAAAGCTTAAACCCCTTTCTTTGTAAACCTTGGTAGAGCCTGAAGAGGCTTGACAGAAAAGAATACTTGTGGTAGAGCCTGAAGAGGCTTGACAGAAAAGAATACTTGTGGTAGAGCCTGAAGAGGCTTGATAGAAAAGAATACTTGTGGTAGAGCCTGAAGAGGCTTGACAGAAAAGAATACTTGTTCGTGTCTGGAGAGACTGTACTCGCGGTGTCTGGAGAGACTGTACTCGTGGTGTCTGGAGAGACTGTACTCGTGGTGTCTGGAGAGACTGTACTCGTGGTGTCTGGAGAGACTGTACTCGTTGTGTCTGGAGAGACTGTACTCATATTCAAGTTTGTAATCTGAATATTCATATAGTGGAAATCTAGTGGTTGTATTCCATTGGGACTGGACGTAGCTCACAGTGGTAGTGAGTGAACCAGGATAAATTCCTTAGCTAAGTTTTCTTACCCTTATCTCTTGTCAATTCTTTTTATACTAATCAAGGGGTTAGAGTAATTAATCTGATATGTTATAAAGGCATAAAACATTGTTTTAAATCAGTATTTTTATATCATCTGAAAACTTCAGACAGTCCTTTAAGAGCCCGTCTGAAATCGTGTTTTTAACACATGTTTGCGAAAAGCTTTCAAAAATATTCAGAAACACTATTCAACCCCCCTTCTAGTGTTTCCCTGTGTTCCTACAGTTCGTACCAGAGCTCTACTCAGGGTTGAAGCACCTAACAAGTGACTGAGGACTGAAAGATCCAAATGGAAGCTTCTAACAACAACAGGCAATACATCACAAAAGGAGCCTCTATCACAAGACCCCCAGCATTCAATGGAGTGGATTACCACTATTGGAGAGATCGTATGAAGTTGTTCATTGGGAGCAACAACATTGATGTTTGGGAGGTGGTCACTGATGGAGATTATGTGCCTATGCAAAATGGTTTGCCTATACCTAAGACTGAATGGACCCTGGAGCAGAAGACTAGAGTCCATATGAATGCTAAAGCCAAACTCTATCTGATATGTTCCTTGAATAAATCAGAATATGAGAAGGTCCATGGATGCACTTCTGCCAAGGAGATTTGGGATACTCTTGCAGCAGCCCATGAAGGGACTGAAACTGTCAAGCAATCCAAAATCAGCATGCTTATACATCAGTATGAGATGTTTAAGATGAAAGAAACTGAAACTATTGACCAAATGTTTGGGAGGTTTCAGACCATAACCAATGGACTCAGGTCCTTAGGAAGAACCTATGAATCTGGAGACAACAACAGAAAGATTCTAAGAAGTCTACCTAAGTCCTGGAGACCCAAAGTCACTGCCATTCAAGAGGCAAGAGATTTGAACTCTCTGAGAATGGAAGAACTGTTGGGATCTCTCAAAGTCCATGAACTTGAGCTTGGAGAAGATGACAACAAGAAGAAGTCTCTGGCTCTAAACTCCAAGGTCAAACAGTCTAGGCATGGCAGCATGAAGGATATGCAAGCTGAGGACACTTCAGAAGCAGATGAAGATTCTGAAGATAGCTCAGAAGATGAAGATGATCTTGCTCTTTTAAGCAGAAAGATCAAGAGAATGTTGCAGAACAGAGGAAAGTTCAGAAAGAACCAACCGTCATCATCCAAATCAGGTAAGACAGGTAAAGAGTTTAACCCTGATAAAATTTCTTGCTTTGAATATAAGCAACCAGGACACATGATGGCTGATTGTCCAAGACTGAAGAAAAACAACTTCAAGAAGAAGTTTTTCAAAAATAAGAAAAGTCTCATGGCAACATGGGAAGATCTTAATGAATCAACCTCAGAAGAAGAAGAAGACACTTCAGAAGAGGCAAATCTGTGTCTCATGGCTAGTCTACCATCCTCAGACAACTCTGAAGCTGAGGTATTTCCTCTTACTCTACAAGAAATGTATGATGATCTGGTGGAAAGTTCTCAAGAACTTTTCCAAGAGTATAAGAATCTATCCAAAGCCCACACAGAAGTGTGTAACAAATATGAGGCACTTGAGATAGAACATATTATGCTCAAAGAAAAGGTTCTTGAGACTAAAAACTACAGTTCACAAGCTGGGTCTGAAGAAAATAAGAAACTTCAGAAGCAGGTTGTGGAACTGACAAAAGATCTGGCCAAATTTGTCAAAGGAACTAAAAATCTGAATATAATGCTTGGAAATCAAAGGCATTCCCTTGACAAAACTGGACTAGGCTTTTGTGATCATAACTTGTCTGAACCTCCTACTGTCTTAAATTTTTCTAAAAAGAAGGTTACTGGGTGTTCTCACTGTGGTAAGCCTGGACACAATGTGGCTCAGTGCAAACACAGGAGAAAGACAAGGCCCAAAGCTGACAAGAAAGGACCCAAAAGAATATGGGTACCTAAAAACTTAATTATTCCTGTTGCAGATGTGTTTAACAGGACAAAGGAGACCCCACAAATGGTACCTGGACAGTGGGTGCTCGCGACACATGACAGGTGAAAGGTCTTTGTTCCAAAACCTTAGACCTAGAGCTGATGGAATGGTCACCTTTGGTGGAAATCAGCAAGGGAAGATCATTGGAATAGGGACTGTAGGTATATCTCCTTCATCCCTTATTAAAAATGTACTTCTAGTGGAGGGACTACAACATAACTTACTGAGCATAAGTCAATTATGTGACAGGGGTTATGTGGTATCTTTTACTAAGGAAGGATGCATAGTCAAAGTCTCCTCTAAGAAAATCCTCTTTACTGTTAAGAGACACAACAATGTGTACAAAATTGATCTAGAGGATCTAGCAAGTCAAAATGTAAAGTGTTTCATTTCTGTTGAAGATGAAAAACAGATTTGGCATCAAAGACTTGGGCATGCCAGCTTTAGATTAATCTCAAGATTAGCAAAACACAATCTTGTTAAAGGATTGCCCAAGCTTTCATACAAATCTGACATTTTATGTGAAAGTTGTCTGAAAGGGAAACAAACAAGACACTCTTTTAAGAGTAAAGATGTTGTTTCAACTAGCAGACCACTAGAACTTCTACACATTGACTTGTTTGGCCCTATTAGAACAGAAAGTCTTAGTGGTAAGAAATATGGCTTGGTCATTGTTGATGACTATTCTAGATTTACTTGGGTGTTATTCCTAAGAAGCAAGGATGAGACTTTTAGGAATTTCACAGTATTCTGCAAGAAGGTACAGAATGAGAAAGGATTCTGTATTTCTGTTATCAGAAGTGATCATGGTGGAGAGTTTGAGAATGCAAATTTTCAAATGTTCTATGATGAGAATGGGATCTCACACAATTTCTCTGTGGCTAGAACACCTCAACAAAATGGGGTTGTTGAGAGAAAGAACAGAAGTTTGCAAGAGATGGCAAGGACCATGCTCAACTCATGCAGCTTACCAAGATCCTTCTGGGCAGAAGTTGTTAACACAACATGTTACCTTCAAAACAGAATATTGGTAAGACCAATTCTGAAAAAGACTACCTATGAACTGTGGAAAGGAAGAAAACCCAACATATCATACTTCCACACCTTTGGATGTGAATGTTTTATACTCAACACCAAGGATGATCTTGGAAAATTTGATGGAAAGTCTCTGATAAAGGATTTTTCATTGGATATTCTGAAACATCTAAAGCCTATAGAGTGTATAACTCTAGAACTTTAACTGTTGAAGAAACTATTCATGTTAAATTCAATGATAACAAAGAGACTGATAGGGAACTATCAGATCTAGAGGATGACTTTGCAGGAATGGAGCTGAATGACCACAGCAGCTCGAAGGATAAGCAGCTGTCTGAAGTACCTACTGTTACTAAACCTCTTCAGACAAATGTTGAGTCTCAAACAGAACAAACAAATGTGATACTTCCTCAGAAACTTGATTGGAAATACAAATCACATCATCCTAAGGAGCAAATCATTGGCAGCACTTCAGAAGGAGTTAAGACAAGATCAAAATTCAAGATTCTGAACTCTCTTGCTCTCCTATCTGAAATAGAGCCAAAGAACATTGATGAAGCTCTGCATGATGGAGGGTGGATACTAGCCATGCAAGAAGAGCTGAATCAGTTTGCTAGGAGTGATGTCTGGACTCTTGTTCCTAAACCCCATGGGAAAACTATTATTGGAACCAAATGGGTGTTCAGAAACAAGTTGTCTGAAGAAGGCAAGGTAGTCAGAAACAAGGCAAGATTAGTTGCTCAAGGATACAACCAGCAAGAAGGTATTTATTTCACTGAAACCTTTGCCCCAGTGGCCAGGTTAGAAGCAATTAGAATTCTTTTATCTTATGCTGTAAATAATGGCATTAAGCTATATCAAATGGATGTTAAAAGTGACTTCTTCAATGGTCTCATTGAAGAAGAAGTCTTTGTTAGACAACCCCCTGGTTTTGAAGATATTGCTTTTCCTGAACATGTTTTCAAACTCAAAAAGGCTCTCTATGGTCTGAAACAAGCCCCAAGAGCTTGGTATGACAGATTGAGCAATTTTCTAATCTCAAATGGTTTTGAAAGAGGAAAAGTGGACACAACTCTTTTTAGAAAACCGTCTAACAAAGATCTTATACTTGTTCAGATATATGTTGATGACATTATCTTTGGTTCAACTAACTCTTCATTATGCAAGGAGTTTTCAGAGTTAATGCAATCAGAATTTGAAATGAGTTTAATGGGTGAACTAAAATTTTTCTTAGGACTTCAGATTAAGCAAGATTCTGACTGTATATGGATCCATCAAGAAAAATATACAAAGGAAATGCTTAAGAAGTTTAACTTACATGATTGCAAACCCATGCCAACTCCAATGCATCCCTCTGCATCTTTAAATAAAGATGAGAAGGAAAAACCAGTGAATCAAACTTTGTATAGAGGAATGATTGGATCATTACTATATCTAACAGCAAGCAGACCTGACATAATGTTCAGTGTATGTCTGTGTGCTAGATTTCAATCTGATCCAAGGAGCACTCACTTCAACGCTGTAAAAAGACTTTTCAGATATCTTAAAGGTACTACTAATCTTGGTCTGTGCTATAAGAAAAGTAAGGATTGCAGGTTAATAGGTTACTGTGATGCTGATTTTGCTGGAGACAGAATTGAAAGAAAAAGCACTAGTGGTGGATGTCATTTCTTTCGAGAAAATATGATTAGCTGGTCAAGCAAAAGACAAAGCACAATTGCCTTATCAACAGCTGAAGCAGAATACATCTCAGCAGCCAATTGTTGCTCACAACTGTTATGGGTGAAGTATCAGTTAGAAGATTTTAACATTACTATATCTGCTATACCTGTTTTGTGTGATAATACAAGTGCTATTAATTTTTCTAAAAATCCCATTCAACATTCTAGGGCTAAACATATAGAAATAAAACATCATTTCATTAGAGACTATGTTTAGAAAGGTATTTTTGATATTCAGTTTATTGATACAGAGCATCAATGGGCTGATATATTCACAAAACCTCTGACTGAAGATAGATTTAAGTTCATTAGAAATAATCTGAACATACATGCATTTTGAATGTGTGTGATTTGATCTGTCAAAAATGATGTATCTGAAATTTCAGCCTGTCTGAAACAAGTAACTTGTCTGAAATTTTGGGTTGTCTGAAATTCATATGGGTTTCTGAAATCTGTCACTTGTCTGAAGTAAACAAATGACGTGGCTTTTTGAGACGGTTTAATTCCATTTATTTTGTCTCTTCCACTTCGCACGTTTTCCTATGTCTGCGCACCCAGTACATGCCATCATTGCTTTATGGATCTATAAATACGGAAGCTAGTGGGTCACAGAATTTCACCGTTCACTATTCAGTAGTCATCTCTTGAAATCCTTCTTCTACAAGCAATTCTTTTTCCCTCTCAAGTTCTTCAGAAAACTCTCCAATGGCCCCTAAGAAATCTGCTGGAAGCAACATGGTGAAGACTAAGGGTGTAGTTCTGGAGGATCTTCAATCTCTGGGAATGGACTTGTTTGCTGAGTTCGATGCAGCTGGGTGGACTCCGTATTTCAATCACAACTTGACACAGTGGCATGAGCAAAGTGTGCTGGATTTCTGGGCTACTGTCAGAGGAATACCCAATCCTCAGGGTATCTACACTAGCATCAAGGCCACAGTACGTGGTGTTCCTGTCTTCATTGATGAAGATATCATTGCTCACATCTGTGAGGTCAAAACTGAAGGAGCTGTATTCACTCCTGGCTGGGAAGCAAGAAATGGAGGACAGAAGCAGTTCACAGAGTTTCTGTATGGCACCTCTGAACCAGTAAGCTTGGATGCAAAGCATATGTCAGACAAGGCTAGGGTTTTGCATGCCATCTTAGGGTGCTCTATAATCCCTAAGAATGGAAGCAGAAACCATGTTTCTGAGTTGGAAAGATTTTGTCTGATTCACCTACTGCAGAAGAAGAAGGTGAACCTTCCCAACATCATAATGTACCACATGCAGAAGCGTCTCAGAGACTCTGCTGGGAGCTTCCCTCACAATACCATCATCACCAAAATCTTGCTGCATTTCAAAGTTCCCATTGAGCGGCTTTTTGATCGCCTTTCACAACCTGTGTTTGGTGAATCAAACCTCAAGAGCATGGGAGTGAAGTTGACTCCAAGACCTCCCTCTCCGTCCATGAAGGAGAGCCTTCTTCTTGAGAAAGCTGCAAGAAGGCAGACAACAATGGAGGTTCTTGAGAATGAACTCAGAGGAGACATAAGGAGGCATGAGTTCAAGCCATCAAAACCCTCTCCTCAAGCAAAATTGAAGAAGCTACCGGTAAGGAGTGCTGCTAAGGTAGCATCTGCATCTGTGCAGAGTCAGGTGTCTGAACCTGTACAGACTCCACAGCCTACTTCTGAAATGGAAGGACAGGCTCAAGAGGCAGATGAAACTGATGTAGTTGTAGCTGAGCCATTGGCTGCATGCCCATCTGATCCTGAACTCATTCAGGTGACAGCATTGGCTACTGCTTTGGAGCAGGAGGAGCTGGAGAAGAAAGCAGAACAAGAAAAGACTGATAGGCAAGCAACCATAGCTGAGGGAGCAAAGAAAAGGAAGAGGTCAAGTGCACCTCAGAGAAGGAGAACCAAAGGCAAGCTACTTCAGACTGCACCTGAACCTAGGGTGACTAGAAGTTTTGCCTCTCAGCTGACAGCAGAAGATGAAGCTGAGAAGTATCAAAATTTTGTTAAAGCTCAACAATACTTTAAAAGGAAAAGGGAAGAAAAACAAGCACAAAGGGAGAAGGAAGAAGCCAAGGCAAAAGAATCTGAGGTAACCAAGCCTCCCTACGAGAGAATTAAGGTGAGATTTGATAATATAACTCCTTCACCACCCTCCTCACCAGAAAAACAAACACCTCATCAACCCTCACAACCTTCACCACAACCCCTATCACCTATAAACCAACCATCTTCACCTCTATCACAACCATCACCACCTCCACAAACAGAAAACCAACCCTCTGAACCTACCTCACCACAACCTTCAGAGGGTTGATGATCTTGCTCTAATACCACTCTTACCTTCATCACCTCCACCTCCTACACCTTCTCTGGAAGAAGAGCTCTCTGTTGAAGAAGAGCAAGTGCTTGATGATCCCTGCTCACTGCCCAAGTTTAGCACTCTGTCTGAAGAGCTACAGTATTTCCGATCAGCACCTGCTGTATCCTTGCATCATGGCTTAATCAGGATAACTGTTGCTGAAGTAAGGAATCACTACAGTGCTTCTTCAGGTGGATTAGACAAGATCAGGAAGGGTGTCCCTCCTGCACATATTTGGGCTCCCATCAATCCATTCTCAAATGATTCCCTGAGGCTGTATAATGATGAATGGAGCATTGTGAGGCATCTGAACACTGAGTGTGAGCTGTTTCAGAGGGATCTGCACAAGGGAGTTGGGATGAGAGGCTACAAGCCCCCTAGAACTTGTTCAATCAGGCCAACCACTAAAATCTTGGTGAAACCTGATAGAATAGTTCCTAGGTATCCCTTACTGGAAGAGAAATTCAAAGAAGCTAAAATCTATTCAAAGAAAAACTCACCTGTGTCTGAAGTGATGAGTCCATCAGAGTGGGAATCTTTACCAGAATTCATCACAAATCTAGGAGGAGGCCTGGATCATCTACTTCAAGATTGGATGTGGTCCTCTTACTGGAAGATCAGAGAAGATGTTGGATCTTCTTCTGGATCAACTGGTCCTGATGCTGATTCTGGTGTTGGACTTGGAAAGTCAACCACTGCCAAATATCACTATATGAGAGATCACTTTCCCCCACCTGCTGACTCTTTCCATGAAGATTGGGTTCTGCTGAATCCTATTGGCACCTTCTTTTGCCCTGTGTTCAGCCCCTCTGACTACAGACTGCAGCCAGGATTTGGAGTGCTTAGATTTGTTTGCCTCTACATCCAGCTCATCTTCTATGAATCTGAGCAAGACTTGGCTAAGGAAAATCTGAAGTTGAAGTCCAAAGTGCAGAAACTTGCAAAGAAGTGTGCTGATCAAGAGCAGAAGACTAAGCATCTGATTGCTCAACAAGAACAGATTCTTCAAGAACAGCAGCTTATCAGATCTGGTCAGCAAGACTTGAAAACCTCAGTGGAAGCTGCAATAAACAAGGCCAAGGACGACTTGATTTCCTTTCTCACTGAGGCCTTGCTGAAGAAGAAAGATTAAACTGTTCATTTTAGCCATTGTCTTTTGCTTATTTTCATGCTTATGACAAGTGTCTGATTGTTTGTTTCTTTATCTGAACATTCCCATATATACAATCAGTGGCTTATCTCATCTTTTTGTGAGTTCATTGTTAACACTATGATATATGTTTTATGTGAATTTATTGCTCTGTTACTGTTTAGCTCTGATATTCCCTTTTGATTGATGCCAAAAAGGGGGGAGTATTAAAATCTAACAAAATCTGAATCTGAAGTGATTACAGGACTCAGGGGGAGTAAATAAGAAACTGATTTTTTATCAAATCAGTTTAAGAGATCACCATCTGAGGGGGAGCTATCTATACTTTTATCTTTAAAACTCCTTTCAGATTTATGTATTTTAAACAAATTTGTCATCATTAAAAAGGGGGAGAATGTTGAGTCTCAAAAATATCATAAGAGAAAATATGATGTTTAAGACAACTCAATTCCCAAGTTTTAATGCTTAACAAATTTGAGTTAAAATATTTATCATAGATACATATATGTTTTAATGATTTATCTGTGATTTCAGCAAGCCACTATGAGCCTACATAAAAAGACTAAGTGTTGAAGCTGTCTGAAGAAGCAGAACTCGTCTGAAGAGTTGAAGTTGTCTGAAGTAGCTCAACCCGTCTGAAGTATCAGTGCTGTCTGAAGTCTCACTTATGACGTGGCACTCTCTGCTGAAGCTTGTGAAGACTTTTCTGAACCGCTGCTGCACGTACCTTTTCAAACACGTTTATAGCAAGGAACACATAGACCTTTCCTGGTGATTTTGAATTTCATACACCACTGAGGAAATCTCTGCAATGCAGCCTCTGCAACAACATTTGTAGCAGCCTTAATGCAAGAGAAACCTTGTATCGTGTCAGAGATATCAGAGCTCTCAGAAGCATGTCTCACAACGGATTAAATAGCATTTAATGCTATCTCTAAACGGTGGTATTTCAATGGATTAAAGTTTGGATATAAATACCCCTCCATGAAAACCAGTATACAAGAACGAGAACAACAAGTGCAAGAAAAGAAACAGAGAGAAAAATCAATATACAAGAAAGCCAAGAGAAACATCACGCTGCAAGTTTTTACTCCGTAAAAACTCTCTGATAGAATTCTTTGTACACATTTGTATATCCTGAGCATACCTCAGTTTTTATTGTACATTGTATTGGTTTGAGCTTCAAACTTGGATAGTTTAAAAGCTTAAACCCCTTTCTTTGTAAACCTTGGTAGAGCCTAAAGAGGCTTGACAGAAAAGAATACTAGTGGTAGAGCCTGAAGAGGCTTGACAGAAAAGAATACTTGTGGTAGAGCCTGAAGAGGCTTGACAGAAAAGAATACTTGTGGTAGAGCCTGAAGAGGCTTGACAGAAAAGAATACTTGTGGTAGAGCCTGAAGAGGCTTGACAGAAAAGAATACTTGTGGTAGAGCCTGAAGAGGCTTGACAGAAAAGAATACTTGTTCGTGTCTGGAGAGACTGTACTCGTGGTGTCTGGAGAGACTGTACTCGTGGTGTCTGGAGAGACTGTACTCGTGGTGTCTGGAGAGACTGTACTCGTGTTCTCTGGAGAGACTATACTCGTGGTGTCTGGAGAGACTGTACTCGTTGTGTGTGGAGAGACTGTACTCATATTCAAGTTTGTAATCTGAATATTCATATAGTGGAAATCCAGTGGTTGTTTGCCATTGGGACTGGACGTAGCTCACAGTGGTAGTGAGTGAACCAGGATAAATTCCTTGGCTAAGTTTTCTTACCCTTATCTTTTGTCAATTCTTTTTATACTAATCAAGGGGTTAGAGTAATTAATCTGATATGTTATAAAGGCATAAAACATTGTTTTAAATCAGTATTTTTATACCGTCTGAAAACTTCAGACAGTCCTTTAAGAGCCTGTCTGAAATCGTGTTTTTAACACCTGTTTGCGAAAAGCTTTCAAAAATATTCAGAAACACTATTCAACCCCCCTTCTAGTGTTTCCCTGTGTTCCTACACCATCTAGTTTCCAAAGAGACTTGAAGCTGAAGTTACAAAAGTTGACCCAAGGAAGCAAAGGGGTTGAGGAGTTCTACAAAGAAATGGAGGTGCTCATGATGCAAGCCAAAATTTAAGAGGATCCTGAGGTAACTATGGCACATTTTCTTAGTGGTTTAAATCATGACATTAGAGATATTGTAGAGATGCAGGAATATGTGGAGTTGGATGATTTGTTACACAAAGCTCTTCAAAAAGAGCAACAACTTAAAAGAAAAGGAGCAACAAGGAAGAGTTCTACCACCTTTCCCACAAATTGGAAAGACAAAGTTAAAAAGGAAGGTGTAGAAGCACCTAATCAGGGAGCATCATCTTCTCAAGGGAAAATACCTCCAAAGGTCGCTGAACAGGCTCCTAAGAAGGGAAAATATGTGAAATGTTTCAAGTGCCAAGGTTTGGGACATTATGCTTTTGAGTGTCCTACAAATAAGACTATTCTTCTTAAGGACAATGGGGAGTATACCAACGATTCAGAAGATGAAAAAGAGGCAAGTGATGATGACACTGGTGCTGAAGTTGGAGAAGTCTACATGATTAGGAGACTTCTTGGAAGCCAAACCACGACCATGGAAGCAAACCAAAGAGAGAACATATTTCATACTAGGTGTTCTGTCAATGGTAAGATTTGTTTAGTTATAATTGATAGTGGCAGTTGTACTAACGTGGTCAGTGCTAGATTGGTGTCAAAGATGAATATGGATACAAAGCCACATCCTAGGCCATACAAGCTTCAATGGCTTAGTGAAGGAGATAAGATGCACGTGAAGAGGCAAGATGAAATTCCATTTTCCATTGGAAAATATCAAGATAAAGTGTTGTGTGACGTAGTTCCAATGGAGGCCAGCCATATCCTTTTGGGGAGACCATGGCAGTTTGATACAAAAGCCATCCATGATGGTTACACTAATAAAATTTCGTTCATTTTTCAGGATAAAAAGGCGGTCCTTAAATTTTTGTCACCAAAGGAAGTGAGTGAGGATCAAAAGAAATTGAGAGACAAGTGGCTGAGCTAATAAGTAAAGGATGGGTGAGAAACAGCATGAGTCCATGCGTTGTTCCTGTCATCTTGGTACCCAAAAAGGATGGAACGTGGAGAATGTGTTCTGACCGTAGAGCAATCAACAACATCACCATTAAGTACCGTCATCCTATTCCCAGGTTAGATGACTTACTTGATGAACTTCATGGTGCATGCATATTTTCAAAAATTGGTTATAATCAAATTCGTATAAGGAAAAGAGATGAATGGAAAACAACCTTTAAAACTAAACATGGGTTGTATGAATGGATGGTTATGCCATTTGGATTAACCAATGCTCCTAGTACCTTCATGAGACTAATGAACCGTGTTTTAAGGGATTTTATTGGAAAAATTGTGGTGGTATATTTTGATGATATTCTTATCTATAACACTTGTTTGGACATGAATGTTGAACATTTAAAATCTGTTTTGGATGTGCTTAGAAAAGAATATTGGGATGCCAACCTTGACAAATGCATCTTTTGTACCGATCATGTTGTGTTTTTAGGATTTGTTGTGAGTTCTAAAGGGGTACAAGTGGATGAAGAAAAGCTAAAGGCCATTCAAGAATGGCCAATGCCTAAAAATGTGAGTGAGGTAAGGAGTTTTCATAGATTATCAAGTTTCTATAGGAGATTTGTTAAGGATTTCAGTACCCTTGCTGCACCATTAAATGAAATTGTTTAAAAGAATGTGGGATTTCAATGGGGAGAGAAGCAAGAGGCGGCCTTTGCTGCTCTAAAAAATAAGCTGACTCATGCGCCTATTCTATCCTTGCCTAACTTTGCAAAATCTTTTGAATTTGAATGTGATGCATCAAATGTAGGCATAGGGGATGTTTTGTTACAAGATGGACATCCAATTGTTTATTTTAGTGAAAAATTAAGTGGAGTTGCACTTAATTATTCAACTTATGATAAGGAGTTGTATGCTTTGGTAAGAGCTCTAAAAACATGGCAACACTATTTGCTACCCAAGGAGTTTGTCATACATAGTGATCATGAGTCCTTGAAATATTTGAAAGGACAAGGTAAGCTAAACAAGAGACATGCTAAATGGGTAGAATATTTAGAGCAATTTCCATATGTGATTAAACATAAGAGAGGTAAAGGAAACATAGTAGTTGATGCGCTTTCTAGGAGGCATGCATTATTATCTATGTTAGAAACCAAGTTGTTTGGACTTGAATCCTTGAAAAGCATGTATGAAAATGATGAGGATTTTGCTAGAGTTTTTGCTGCATGTGATAAATTTTCTGAAAAATGGATACTTTAGGCAAAATGGATTTTTGTTTAAAATAAATAAATTATGTGTGCCTAGAAGTTCCATTAGGGAGTTGCTTTTGCGTGAATCACATGAAGGGGGATTAATGGGTCATTTTGGCATTCAAAAGACATTATAAATTTTTGCAAGAACATTTCTTTTGGCCCCACATGAAACGTGACGTGCAAAAGTTCTGTGATAATTGCATTGTTTGTAAGAAAGAAAAATCTAAAGTTAAGCCTCATGGATTGTATACTCCTTTGCCTGTACCATAATCTCCTTGGACTGATATCTCCATGGACTTTGTTTTAGGATTACCTAAAACAAAGAATGGAAAAGATTCTGTTTTTGTGGTTGTTGACAGGTTCTCAAAGGTGGCGCATTTTATACCTTGCAAGAAGGTGGATGATGCTTGTCATGTGGCTGATTTATTTTTCAAAGAAATAGTGAGGCTACATGGATTACCAAGAAGCATAGTCAGTGATAGAGATTTAAAATTCCTTGGCCATTTTTGGAGAACTTTGTGGGAAAAGCTTGGAACCAAACTGCCGTTTTCTACTACCTGCCATCCCCAAACTGATGGACAAACAGAAGTGGTGAATAGGAAATTGGGCGCCTTGCTTAGGAATATTTTGAATAAAAATATTAAGTCTTGGGAGGAATGTTTGCCTCATGTTGAATTTGCTTACAATAGGGCTACCTATAGTACTACAAATTGTTCTCCCTTTGAGATAGTTTATGGATTTAACCCTTTAACTCCTCTTGATTTATTAACTTTGCCTAAAATTTCTATGTTTAAGCATGATGAAGCGCAGGCCAAGGCAGAATATGTCAAGAAGATGCATGAAAAGGTGAAGGCACAAATTCAAAAGAAGAATGAAAGTTATGCCAAGCAAGCCAACAAAGGAAGAAAGAAAGTTGTCTTCAACCCTGGTGATTGAGTTTAGGTGCATATGCGAAAGGAAAGGTTCCCTGAACAAATGAAATCCAAGCTTCTACCTAGGGGAGATGGACCCTTTCATGTTCTAAAAAGGATCAATGACAATGCCTACAAAATTGACCTTCCTGGTGAGTATCAGATTAGTGATGAGGACATGACCCATGGCAAGGCACTTGAAGGACTTGGGGGACCAATGACAAGGTCAAGGGCAAGAAAGGCAAAAGAAGCTCTACAGCTGATGGTGGCATCCCTACATTCTAAAGGCGCAAATGATGAGGAACAAGCTCCTAAAATTGTTCTTTGTCTTAAGCATGAAGAAGATGGTAGCATGGAATTAAATGAAGTCCAGTTGCCATCAATTCCAAACTCCAATTGAAGGCAAAGCATGGGGAGAAGGGGGCGGCCAAGGGGATGCAAGGCTAAATTATTTTCTTTGTTTTATTGCTTTCAATAAATCATGTGGCTATTACAAATATACCATCATGTGGCTGGTTGTTACAAAGGAGAACTGAAAGGAATTAAAGTTGAAACCGTTACTAGGAGACAAGGAGTTAATAGCATGGAGGTTACAACTTGAGGAATTGTGGGCTGATTCATGAGCCTTCAAATTGCGGCCAACATATGTGTAATTTGCTGAATTGTAACTGTTTTAAGGGCAGACAACAAATGGAATTCAATTAGCTGAATCAAGACTCATAAAAGGGCAGCCAACACATGTTAATGAAGTTACTCAATTGGTTGAGTAAAGCTAATTAACGGAGTGGCCAACACATGCTTAATCCACATTATACTCATTCATTTTGGAGCATTACTTGGCTGATTCACTTGAGGACTTTAGCGGCCAAACGAAAGAATTAGTTGGCTGAATTTCACTTAGAATCTTGGCTATAGCTACAAGGGTGTAATGGGCGGCTACATGGAATAATTAGGGCTAGACTTTTAATTACTTGTTGGTTGTTTGATGTCTTGTTTTTATTATTTAGTAGTATTATTAGGAGAGTTACAAGGCTGAATGTAGAGAGTCATGCATGGTGCGCATTAAGCTATTTAAGGGGCATACAAGCCATGCAAGAACACTTAGATGTTTTATGCAAAATTTATCAAACAAGAGAGTGTTTTCTCTAAAATTCTTGCCTAGTCAAGAGTCGAGGTTTATCAAAGGTTCTTCACCTTTGTGTGTGTAATCTCAAGGACTTATTTTTCATCCTTGAAAGTGTGACGTCCACCTATCTTCTTCTTCTTCTTCTTCAAATTCTTTCTTTCTAAATAATTAAAAGTTATCATTTTCTGCTAAAGAGTTTGTTTGTATGCGCATATTACTCACCAAGTTTGAGGCTGAATTTTGATTCTCGTTGAAAGAATAAGCCATATTCCAAAGTTTGAAGTTACATACGTCATTACAATTCAAGAAAAGATTATTGAAAAGAAAAGAAAAAATATATGAAAAATCAAGTGTTAAAGGAATGTTCAAGTTTTCAGCCTTAGTTTTCTAAAGATCCCTTAATTCGAACCATAGGGTGCATATCACAGAGGTTGGCTTCTTCAGCAGACTCATCTTCCTCTTCTAAGGTAGAATCATCTAAGTCCTCCCAGGTTGCCATCAAACCCTTTTTCTTTTTGAAGAACTTCTTCTTCTTAAAAGAGGGTTTCTTCAGCTTGGGACAATCAGCCTTCATATGCCCTGGTTGTTTGCAATCATAACAAATTATTTTGTCAATAGAAAAAGATTCTTTACCTGACTTACCCATTTTGGTTTCAGATGATGAGCTCTTTCTGAACTTTCCCTTCTTTTGAAGCATCCTCTTGATCTTCCTGCTCAAAATAGCTAGATCATCATCATCATCAGAGCTATCTTTAGAGTCCTCACTACCTTCTGAAGTGTCCTCAGCTTTTATGGCTTTATGTGGCCCATGCTTGAGCAGTTTGGACTTGGCATTCAGAGCCAGTGACTTTTTCTTTGGAGCATCTTCACCAAGCTCTAACTCATGGACTTTGAGGGATCCCAAGAGTTCCTCAATTCTTAAAGTATTGAGGTCTTTAGCCTCTTGAATGACAGTAACTTTAGGCCTCCAAGCCTTTGGTAAACTCATAAGAATCTTGCGATTGTTATCACCAGAATCAAAGGTTTTGCCTAAAGACTTGAGTCCATTAGTTATGGTTTAAAACCTCCCAAACATTTGATCAATGGTTTCAAACTCTTGGATCTTGAACATATCATATTGATGAACAAGCATGTTGATCTTGGATTGTTTGACATTATCAGTCTCTTCATGGACTGATGCCAGAGTATCCCAGATCTCCTTGGCTGAAGAGCATCCATGCACCTTCTCATATTCAGATTTACTCAAGGAGCAAACTAAATAGAGTTTTGCTTTAGTATTCAGTTGTACACATGCCTTCTGTTCACCAGTCCATTCTGCTTTAGGTATAGGCACACCACCATGTGTGGGAGTGTAATCACCATCAGTGACTATATCCCAGAGATCTATGTTGCTGCTTTCAATAAACAACTTCATATGATCTCTCCAATAATGGTAATCAGTACCATTAAAAGTTGGGGGCCTTGGGATAGAGGCACCTTCTGCAATGTAGTGAGGGTTGCTTGTTGAGGTTTCCATCTGGATCTTCTTCCTCAGCACTTGTTAGATGCTCAACCCGAGGTTGAGCTCTGATACTGATGGGTTTCCTGGCAAGTTTACCAGTAGTCCAGTAGTTTTAGAGTAAGTAAGATATCGTATCCACAGGGAGCAATTTTAACTTGTAAAGTTAAAGTAATTGTATTTTCAATAAAACGTTTCAAAAAGGTTGGTTTTAATACTGAATAATAAAATACTAAAATAAACACAAATAACACGAGAAAATAATATTTAGGACTAGGATTTGATTTCGTTTCATCTCCCCCCTTCTGCATTCGAATCCCTTTTCCCTTATTTATGATCGTACTTGTAAATACCTTACATTGTTTAATTACAATAATTATAAGGCATGCCTGGTAATACTTCGGACCCGCAAATTCCCCTATAACATTGTAATTAAACGCCAAAAGCTATTCTCTACAGGCATTCAAAGTGGCATTTGGCGACCCCGAACATTCCCTGTATTTTACAATCAGCGCTATCGATTTATCCATACTTTCACATAAGGCACCTACGGAGGGGTGTGTCACTCACTGAACCTCCAATCGTTAGAATACAATCCTTATGCTACGATATAATTAAACTGAGTACCTTTAGCAATCCGAGAATAAGCTTCATGAACAGCTCCATGCTCACATACCTCTGATACTAGCCGGAGTTCCACTTTTTGTATCCAGAGCACTAGCCTACCATCCCTGCGCACGCGTGGAGTTGATGCATTACACACAACATAAAGATACCGATAAATTACAAGCATAGAATCATAAATAAAATAGAAAAGAGAATTCTTATACACAAGGGGATCGAATCTACTACATCAAATCCTACTAGAGAGCTTAGCTACTCATGGTAGCCATTACAAACTACTGAGAAATTTGTCACCTTTCTCAATCCTATACTACTCTCTCTGTGTATCAGTGTTTATGGTCCCGAGGACCGTGTCTATGACCTTTGCAAAGGGCTCTATTTATAGAGTTGGAAAACCTTCAAGGGATCAGGTTGTGATGTCACTGGTGAGTGTTTAATCCAATCAGAGGCTACCTTTTCATTAATTGACGTCACTGTTGTGAAGCTTGACCAATCAGGAGCTTCCCTTTCATTAATTGACGTCACCTGCGCGCGGCTTCATTAATCAGGACACGCGCTTCATATGCGCTTAGCGCACATGAAGCCTGGCCAATCTGTTCATGCGCTCCACGCGCGCTAAGCGCATGTGGAGCGTGTGACTCGCTGCAGCTTTCCTTGATTTATGGATCTAACCTCTTGATTCCTTTCTGATCTCATCTGGTTTTCCTTTATCCCTTTTATCCAAATTATTATTGTATTTATCTGCCTTGGATTTGAATTGAAAAGATTCTTTGCAGGATTCTCTGATTTTCTTTTATTTATTTAATTTCTGAATCTGCAATATCCTCCATTCTGATGCTTTTTCCACTCTTGTCCCAAATCTGCTATAATTCTGCATAAAATAGCAAATTTCTATTTAAAATAGCATCATATTCAAATTTGTACCAAATAAATACAATTATTATAAATATTAATAAAAAGGGATATTTTAGGGCATAAATTACTATTTTAACCTTGATAAGTGTAATAAAAACTATATGAAAATAACGCTAATTTTACACTTATCAGATACCAATTGTAGAAACCACAGGAAACACTACAAGGGGGTTGAATAGTGTTTTATAATTTCAAACTGATTTTAGGAAATCCTTTCACAAGCAAAAGTTTTCACAAAGAGTTATGAGTAACTTGCTGAAATTGGGCGTTAAGGTACTTACTGAAGTTGCTTCAACAGGTCCAAGAAAACAATTTTGGAAACTTGTTTTTAAATACGTTTGAGTTTGTTTTCAGTTCCAACTTATAAAACAGTTTACTCAGAACCCTCCAAGTTAGTTGAAATCAAATATAAAGAGGTAAAGGTAAGAGAAAACTTAGCCACAGATTTATACTAGTTCACCCACTTCCGCTGTGAGCTACGTTCAGTCCCAATGCCAAACCAGAAAAGGATTTTCCACTAATCTCAGAGATTACAAGTATTCTTTTCCAGTCAAGCCTCTTCAGGATCTATACAACAAGTATTCTTTTGCAGTCAAGCCTCTCCAGGCTCTAAACCAAGTATTCTTTAAACAACAAGCCTCTCTAGGCTCAAACAGAAAACTGTTTAAAAAGAGATTGCTTAAGCTTTGAAACTACACAAGTTTAAAGCCTAAACTGGGTAAGATGTACAATAACTAAGTATAACTCAGTATATAGAAATGGTGTACAAATGAAATATGATGAAAATATTTCTCTAAGAATTTTAGCAGCAATTCAGCAAGTTGGTTCGTTCTTTTCTACTTTCTTCTTTGCATGACACATCGTATTTATAGAGGAAGAGAGATGAGACCGATTAGACTTCTCTAAATCCCGTTGAGAGATAGCTTTCTTCCCGTTGAGATACATAGCTCTGGTAGCTTGCAGCAGCAGGCACAATAGGAGTAGGTGTCAGCAGCGCTGACTATACTTTTTCTTAGCAAAGTGTACTTTGTAGCAGGTATTTCCCTTTTGGTGAATAATAATTTGAAATATACCAAAAAGCTACTATTCTGACTTTCCAGCAGGAGATGAAGTGCAAACAGCTAGGGAAAGCTACGAAAGACTTGAGTCTTCAAAAGGGATCAACAGAGAAACTCTTTTCCAAAAAGATACAAGTCTCAGTACGATGTTTGTCGTCTTTAGAGGGTTTAGTGGCTTCAGCAAGTCTTGATCCTTCAGCAAGATCCTCTACTTCAGAAGGTTGCACCACATCAGAGAGTTGCACGCCTTCAGAGAGTTGCTCCTTCAGAAAGTTGCTGAAACACAGAAAATACCTTTGAGCAGAATCTGTTCCTTCTGAACCAAATTTGTTACTCATTAAAACTCAGGGTTATGAGACTTAAACATTATTAACCATTTAATAATATTTTGAGACTCAACATAAAAGACACCCAAAAGTCAAAAAGACAAAAAAAATATAGAAAAACAAAGAAAAACAATAAAAAGAAGCCCAACAATACAATTTTCAATTTGCTGTAATTTTTCATTTCATTTCCTTGTATTCAGTTATTTTGAGTTGTAAACTGGTATTTTCCCAAAAACAACCGTTTTGGCAACTTTTTCTTAGAATCAAAACTTAAACCAAAAAAATTCTCTTTGCATTTCTTATGTGTTTGTTTGTCTTGTTTGACCATCTAATCTTGTGTATAAGCTTTCTTCCTAACTAGCTTTTCTTGCTTGTCTTGTCTATTCTTGTTTTCTCTTAGGCAAGTTCTAGTTTTTCCCTTAGATAATTTTTGTGCTCGTGCGCTTCCAAAAATTGGGTAGAGTTAGCTTGAGTCTCGCGGTTGGTGTTTGCAAGATCAAACCAACCTTACCCGAGTAGAAGAGGCAAGAGTGCTCCATCTTAGAAAAAGCCAAAAAGAGTCACATATACGAGTGATTACATTCCATTGAGTGTAAACACTTACTGAGTGGTAAGGAGATTAAAAATCTTTCACTTAAAATCAATTGAGGAGTATGGAAGGAAGGAGGCAAGGGGAAAGGGTAACAATGATGCTTAGAAAAACCATAGAAACACCCTTAAAGGAAGAAGAGAGCCAAAGAGAGAACCTATTCTACACTAGGTGCCACATTGAAAATATGGTATGTTTAGTGATCATAGATGGTTGTAGTAGCAGCAACCTAGCTAGCCTTAGGTTAGTTAACAAGCTAAACTTACCCACTACCCCACACCCAAAACCTTATACACTTCAATGGGTGAGTGATGAGGAAGAATTTAAGGTGGATAGGCAAGTGAGCTTAAGGTTCAATATTGGGAAATATAAAGATAAAATGACCTTTGATGTAATACCCTTAGAAGCCTTACACATCCTATTAGGAAGACCTTGGCAATATGAGAGAAGGGTAAAACTTGATAGGTTCGCAAATACCTATAAGTTCCACCACCTAGAAAAGAAATTTGTCCTCATGCCTATGACCTAAAGCGAAGTTAGGGAAGACCAAACAAAACTTAGGAAGTTAATAGAAAAAGAGAAACAAGAAAACTCTAAACAAATAGAAAAGGAATTAGAAAAAGAGGTAAAAAAGATTCTAATAGTAAAATAAAACAAGATAAAAAAAAAGACTTGTCCAATGGGAAACCTTGGTTCCTACTCCTTAGTAAGGAAACCAATAAGGAGGAAGAAAAAGATCCTTTGGGTGAGCTAGACCTTCCTCAAAACATAAGGGAATTATTGGAAGAATTTGGGGACATTTTCCCAAAGGAAATTCCAAGTGGGTTACCACCTCGTAGAGGAATTGAACATCAAATAGACTTGGTACCCGATGCTGTCTTACCTAATAGGCCAACTTATCGGACTAATCCAACTGAAGCCCAAGAAATACAAAGACATGTAGGAGAATTAATTAATAAGGGTCAGGTTAAGGAGTCTCTTAGTCCTTGTGCTATCCCTGTTCTCATTTTACCAAAACTAAATGGTACTTGGAGAATGTGTACTGATTGTGATAGCATCTCCTTTCCCGGATCTAGAATTGAAGCCAAGGACTGTAAACAAGCAAGAAATTCAACGAAAATGGGTCACAATAGGCAGCAAGGCCATGACCTTATAGGGATCCAAAAGAGAGAAATTAAAAGTGAAAATGGAAGAGAAAGAGATGGTGTGAACACCACTGGTGCAGGCAACCCCCACAGCAGATAAGTTCAGGTGGTAGACGCCACTGATTCAGGAGAATCAGATAAGTCTCTGGTTGGTTTGAGCAAGAACCACCAAGCCTTCTCTACTCACAATGAGGAGTAATTTTGGCATAATGCCTTTACTAATCAAAATCAAAGGTACAAATGGAAGAGAGATCACTCCTATTTATAGGAGGAGGGGGTGGCCAAGAGAGAAAAAAAGAAAGGATGAGTGAAAAACTATCCTAGGTGGGTATTGAACCCATGACTCCTAAGCCTTCTAGGAAAGCAATCTCCTAACCAATAAAACCATACAAAGTAGCGCCCCAAGCTAGGAAAAATAAAGGAATATTACAACAATAAAAGAAATACAAGATAGTCCTAATCTAGGGTGGTACATAGGATCATGTGTCCTATTCCAGGTCAAGGGTGTCCTTCTGTAGGGCAGTGGTGTCCATCTGTAGGGTGATGTCCCTAAAAATGTAGGTCACCAACTTCCCCATGTCCTCCTTAAGCTTCTTAACTCTCCCTCTAGTCATAAGGCCACTGAGTTCTCTAACTGTATTAGCAGGTGACTCTTGTGCTATGCTATCATTGTTGGAAAACACAGGGAAACACTAGAGGGGGGGTTGAATAGTGTTTCTATAAAACTTTAACGTTTTTGAAAGCCTTTTATTGAAAACAAGGTTTTCTAAAAAAGTTCAGACTGTTTGAAGTATTTTCAGACGATTCAAAAATGTTTTCTGAAAAACTGTTCTGCGGTTAATTTTTATAGCAATAGATTCAACTTCCTTTGAGTTAGTTAAAAACGTAATTGAAAGAGTTTAAGGGATGAGAAAACTTAGCCAAGAATTTATCCTGGTTCACTCACTACCACCGTGAGCTACGTCCAATCCCAGAGCAAACACACTACTGGATTTTCCACTAATCTGAACAGATTACAAGTATTCTTTTCTCTCAAGCCTCTTTAGGCTCTACCACCAAGTATTGTTTACACATCAAGCCTCTCCAAGCTCAAAAACCAAGTATTGTTTCTTCCACCAAGCCTCTTCAGGCTCTCAGACACAAAAAGTGTTTACTAAGAATAGTTTAAGTTGGTGAACTACAAATCAGTTTGTAACTTAAACAGGTAAATGTACAAGTAAACTAAGTTGAACTCAGGATATGAAAATTTGTGTACAATGAAATATCAGATTTTGTTTTTTAGAGAAAAACTAGCAGCGTGTAGGCGTCTTGATTTTATTAATTTCCAGAACTTTTCATGAGCCTTTAATGCAACTATTTATAGATGATAGATGAATTCCATTGATAAACATCCGTTTAGAGATATTATTTAATGCTATTTAATCCGTTGTGAGATGATCTCCTGACACAATGCAAAGGTTGCAGACTGCGCTAACCTTCTGCAAAAACTGCATAACAGACTTTCCTCTATTGTGCATAACTTTCAAACAAATAAAAAACAATCTTCAGAGGGCTTCACTCTTTAGATAATATTGGACTTCAGATGACTTGATGTCTTCAGACAAAGAACACTTCAGAAAGCTTGAATTTCAGATGATAACGTTTCTTCCGAAAGTCTCAATGCTTCATAGAGCTTGACGTCTTCAGACAGATTTGTTACCAAGGATGATGTCTTAGATCAAATGATTAGCTTTACTGAAATAAGAATAAATCCATGAAAACGCATGTGTAGCTTTTCAATAGTTAATAACAAAATATATATTAATTAAAATATAGAAGATAAGTTAGTTCTCTTAGAAATTCTTTTATAAATTTCTTAGAATCAACATTCTCCCCCTTTTTAATGATGACAAATTTTGTTTTAACAAGGAAATCTTAATTATATCAGAGCATGATAGATAATATTTATAAGATTTAAAAATGCTCTCCCTTAATCAGATAACTCAAGTATTTTAGGGTCCTCCCCCTAAGTATAACAACTTAAGTTCCTTTTCTATAGCTTTGCTAATCTAAAACATTGAAACTTAGATTTTCTTGTTAGTATATAACTCTCCCTTGTGTCATCAGTCAAAAGGGTTCAGAGCAAATAAACCGTAGTTAATTTAGTGCAAAATATACTTCAAAACAAATTAAACATATTAAAGAGATGAGAGCATTCACGAAAATAAGAAATCATTCGATTTAAGCAAAGAGAATTATTCAAGATAAACATTAAAATAGAACATTGTTTAAAGAAAATGACTAAGAATCATGGACAAAGACTATCCAGGTTTCTTCCCTAAAAGAGCTTCTTAATTACAACTTTAATCTACAGCTTCCCCAAAAGAGCTTCTTAATTACAACTTTAATTGCCCTGCTTGAAGTTGTTGTTGGGTTGCCATGATTTGATCTATTTTCTGAACAAGTTCTGCATGCTTCAGACTCAGCTCTTCATTCTCTCTTCTCAAAGTAGCATGTTCTTCTTCAATATCCAACTCATAGAGAATAATAGATTGGTGTCTGCAGGAGAATCTGAACAGCTAAAAACCCTTTGGCAGCCCAAAATCAGCATGTCGATTAACAACACAAAAGTATTGCATGTAGGGCCTCTTATGAATCACCCATTCTTCATGAAGTTCTCCAGTAGACATAGGGAGTTGACCTGGGAAGAAATCTCTCTTCTCCAAAATATATAAGCTCCCAGCAGTGATTGAGTCTTCATCACTCCAACAACTTCCAGAAGCAGAACCTTCATGCTCTCTGACACTCCAGTAGGATTCCCAGACCCAATCTCTGTAAACATGATCAAGTCCTCCTCCATTTGTCCTCAGATAACCTGGTAACCTTCTCCATTGATCAGCAGTTATAGGCTTGAAGTTAGTTGGATAGAGAGGATACACCTTAGGTTCTTTCGTCTTCTCATTAGGACCTTCAGCAAAGGGATACCTTGCAATGATCTTGTCAAGTTGCATAAGGATCCTGGTAGACAACTTCACTGAATTGGGCAAAGGAGGCTTAAAGCCTCTATAGCTTGAAACCCTTATGATATGATGATCAATCAGTTCAGCTTCCAAGAAAAGCATCCTTACTACTACCTAGTCTTCATAAGACAAAAAGTGTTGGTCTTCAAAGAAGGGATCAAGAAACATTCATCTATGATTAGGAGGTTGTACTCCTCTTCTGATCTTTTCTAGTTGATCAGGCAAAATGTGATCTTCTTCACCTTTCTCTTTCTGAGCTTGCAGTCTTCTATTTCTTGTTGCTTCAACTGAATCCAAAAGAAACCCTATGGGTGTAGCAAGGAGTGGTGCAACTTTAAAGAATAACAGTTCCTCATACAAATTTGGGAACTTAGGAACTATGGGCCTTTCCTTCAAAGGAACATTATAGAATCTATGAGGCACTTTAGTAGCAGCCATCATCTTAGCATCAATTAAGGCTTGCAGTGCAAAGTCATATGTTGGGGCCTTAGAAAGATCCCTAGTTTTCTCCTTCAGAAGCACCTCTCTTGGAAGATTGCTCCCTTTCCACACACAAACACCAGATTGTCAGTGCTTATAATGCTCTTCAGAGACTGTATCGGATGATTAAGAAGATGATGATTTGGGTGGGGAGGATGGACTCTTCTCCTCTTCAGAGTCTGTCTCATTCCCAAAAATTGCTTTTATTCTCTTGGGGGTGTTGAGTTTCTAGCAAGCGTACCGAAATCCCAACAGTATAATAGTAAGTAGAGTATCGTATCCACAGGGAACGATTCAATTTGTAGAGATCAGTGACCACAACTATCAAGTAGAGAGTATGGATTTTTGGTTGAGAATTGCGGAATTAAATAAAAACAGAAAGTAAAATGAGGTAGGTAGAGATAGCAAGTTACTTGGACTAGGATTGAACTTCGTCTATCGCCCCCCTTTCGTATGTGAACCCTAATAATATTTATGAATATATAATTATGATACCTTAGCCAAACTAGGTTATCCCATGCCGGTTCCCCATATCATGAGATGCTCATAAATAATTCATGCGGGTTCTCCCAGGCGACAAATTACCCCGGCTTTAAAGATCCGTTTTTTCCGTTTGTTAACACCATCAATTCGCCCTATATTCCTATAACGACTACTATGAGTACTTTTACCAATCAGAGTTCAAGTTCCCTATTCCTAGGCTCCCCCAAACTCGCTATTGATTTCACAAAACCATTTACCAATGCATCTTATAAAATCAACCTATAACTCCGGCACACAGGCGGAAGCTACGCATTAAGCATAGAATAAAAATACCGATATCATAAAAATATGGATTCATAAATATTAAAGAGAATTCACATAAAATTGGGGATTGAATCGACTACATTCAATCCTATCGAAGAGTTTAGCTACGCATGGTAGCCATTACAAACCAACGGATAAACTGTCACACTTTTCTCCAGCCCTAGCTTTGCCGTCTCTGCCTCCCTCTTGGGTCCTTCCAAAAAAAATCCTTTGATCTTTGTAAAAGGTCCTTTAAATAGAAATTGGAAAGCTTATCTGAAATCTGGAAGGAATCTAATTTGAAATCCTTTGAAAAACTGATCCCGTATTCCTGCGCTTCATCCTGCGCTCAGCGCATATGAAGCGCAGGATCCAGAGAGTTAATTAAATGTTGCGCTCCACCTACGCTCAGCGCAGGTGGAGCGTGATTCATGTTCCAGCTTTCCTTGATTTCCTCTTTTTCAGCTTGATCTCTTCCTGATCTTATCCTTGTTTGCTTTGCTTTCCTTAATTCCCTTTTTTTTACTTGATTTTGTGCTGATTTGATCTTCAAATTTAAATTGAGAAAGTTATCTTCAGAATCCTTGTTTAAATGGTTGTTGATTTTATCTTGATTTGCTGCCATTTAAAATCTCAACTGCAGATCCTCTCTCCAAATAGATGCTATCTTGTTTCTCCATTTAAAACTTCCTCTTTTATCTTCAAAATCAACAAATTTTCTATTAAAATAGCATCAAATTCAAATTTGAATTAAATAATCACAAAATATGCATTTATTACTAAAAAGAGGTAATTTGGGGCATAAATTTACTATTTTAACCTTGATAAGTGCAATAATTATACAAGAAATTATCATATATTTTGCACTTATCAAATTCCCCCCAACTTGGCTTCTTGCTTGTCCTCAAGCAAGAAAACCTTTTGCAATCAAATGGACTCAATCCCCTCGTCAAGATTCTCATATTTAAGGAAAAAAATTTCATCACCTCTTACTAGGTAGCTGTCACTTTCCAAATATCAGATCGACAATCAGAATTAAGTGATATTACCAGTACTCAATCAAAACAGGATAAAAACACATTCAAATTTTTTCAGAAGTAGCAATCAAAACAATAAGTGAAGAAAAAATCAAGGAATTCTCTCATGCTCACGGGTAAGTGTTTCCCTCAATTTTTCACAGCGGTTGAACAACTAAAATTGATAGTCGTTTTTGGTTATTAGACATGCACATGGTCAACATGGATCAAAAGTCTTTCTTGGGTTGTACTGAGGCTGGGCTATCAAGAACTCATGGTTTTTCTGGATATGCAAAGAAACACAGGAATATAGAGCATCTTTGAATGTTTCTTGACTTGTAACTTCTCTTCATTCTTGATTTGTATCATTCAGCTGGCCTCTTTCTTTGTTTGATGATTCACTCCCCCTTTTTATTCACTTTTTCTTTTTGATTTTCGAGGGAGTGATCCTCTTTTGCTTTCTTGTGCCCGCTCTTTGTATTTCTTTACTTTCAAGTAACCAACCACTTTCTCCCATTTTATCAAATTGCACCTTTGCTCTCTATCCCAAATGTGTAAGGGACAAGATATAGACATTAATTTTGGCTGGGGTGCATAAGAAGAAACATTAAAGCTCAAATAGGTTACCAAAAAATTGGAAAAAATTTTCAAAGCTTGGCTTTTTGGCACTGAGCAACTAATTTAATCACAAAATTTGCCTTTAACACTTCCATATTTTTCATGTGCAGAATAAAATCCAAAAACTCAAGCAATATCAGTTGACAAGCAGCGGTGAAAACTCTCACATCAAGTGTTTGGTCTCTCAACTCACCGGCTTTTTGGCTAATTTCCTTGATGAAATCACTTATTGAAATTAATTAACTACTCTAATATATTTTCCTGCATAATATCCTAATTCTAACTGATTATGGATTTGATCACAAAATTCCTATTTCTTTCCTAATTTGGTTAATTAGACTGCCTAGCTTTGAGATTTTAAAATTAATTCCTTAAATCCCTAAATCCTAAAATCCTACAAAAAATAAAAAATATCCTTAAAAAAGGGGAAAAAATGACCCTGAAAATGCACTGCATAAAATGACGTGTTAGTAGAGTTATATATACCGTACAGATCCAGTAGGTAATAAAAGAAAATAAAAGGAAAAGAAAATAAAAGAAAAAGAAAGGAAAACACCAAATAAATCCTCAGTCCTCGTCCTCCATATCAGTATCATCTCCACCTGCAGCTGCTCCTCCATCTCCCGGTGGAATAGGCCTGTCCCCAGGCCATTGTAAGAAATCTCTGAACTGCTCAGGGTGCATGCCTGGGTAAGGGTCAGGCCTAGTCTGGTAGTGGTAGTCCTGAAGATGGACTACGACTCGATGAAGGGAAAAGTTATGGGCAATGATGTGTTGTGCCCAGAAAGGAATGTGGGTGTCTGCTGGCGGTGTCTACTGCTGTGGTGGTGGTGGCTGCTTTGGTGCCTGTGGCTGTTCCTGCTCATCCTCCTCTTCAGGGAGGCAGTTTGCCTCAATGTATCCCTTGGTCATAGGGGTCTTGATGCGCTCGGTGGTGAACACCTCAATTCCCCTAGACCTACAAAGTGCAGTGATGAGAGCAGGGAAGCCCAAACTGATCCTGGACTGGGTGCTCCGTCGCCCTACTGAAGATGCAAACATGAATATCTTATGAGATATCACGCTCGCTATGTCAATATCAAGCCTTGTCAGAATGCAGTAAATGAGGTGTGCTACAGGCATGATGATGTCAGAAACATGGTTAGTGGGCAGAATGTTGGCTAACACCAACATTGTCCATATCCTCTTAATGCCCTTCATATCATGCCGATAAATCCTGGCAGCCTGTCCATATGCATTCCTCTCAAATGAGCGCCCCCTTAAACATAAGCACTCAGCAGTCCTAACATCCAATGGGTCATTACCATTGATGCCAACCTCATTTACCAGCTCATGATACTGGCAAGGCTGCATCTCCTGGTCCTCTGGTCCTGGGTAGTCCAAAAATGAGTTGATCGCATCGCGATCATATGATATCCACTACCCCCGCACGTAGGACTGCCTGTGTACATCAACACCATGATCTCCAATGGCGTTGGCGTAGAACTCTATCACTAGCTCAGGGTCAAAGTACCTATCTGGCTCAGCAACACGCCTCCATCCTCTCCTGATGATCTCATCTAGAAATGCGTCAACTTCACCAGGTTGCAATGCAACTAGCCTCTCCAGAATGAAATTACAAATCATCAGTGAACTGTAGGCCTCGAATGCTTGAGGGTTCTTGAATCTCATGGCCAAAATCAGGTACATCTCTAGCCCTCTTGGCACCCTTGTCTGCTTTTCCTCTCCTAGAGGTGCTGGCAGTGTGAACTTCCTTCATGCGAGCCATCTGCAAAAGAAAACCAAGATTTTTTCCATGCAAGTAATATATTAACTTATGATTAATGCATTAAGTGGCCAATTTAATTAAAAAATCAGAGCAATCAGTCCATAAGCATTTCTGCATACAAAATCTTGATTATTTTATTACCCAATGACAATTTATTAATTTATTAAGAACATGCTAAAGTGATCAGTTAAAGCAAGTCCTAATAAATTTTTAAACAGGGCATTAAAGGTCAAACAATATTATGCTCAATTATCATGCTTTTCAATAATGCACAATTATTCATGCAATGGTCATGCAAAAAATTTAGCCAAATTAAGCATCCATATTACCAAATAGAATAATTTGCAGAATTCACTGAGCAATTTAAAAATCACCACCAAAGCATTCAACCATAATCAACATACTAAACTAAGAATCTATTGACAAATAATCCTAATTTATGGGGTCCTAAGAGCCTACGTTTTCTATCCTAAGGTTTTGCTCAATAAAATAGAGAACTAAAAATTTAATCGGTGAAAACCCTTTAAAACAGTAAAAACATACCTGGTGTAATGTAAAAAGTTGAAAGGAAGAGGTTCTTGAGTGAAAAAGGTGAAAGGAAGGTAAAAGGAACAGAGAAAATCACTTGAGGAAGGTTTAGGGAAAAGTAAAAATGACCTTTCACGCTCCAATTTTCAAATTTAAACAACATCGGCAACCTGCGCTCAGCGCAGATAGAGCGTGTGTTGCAGCGTTCCAGGAGCGAGACGTGCGCTTCATCTACGCTCAGCGTAGCTGAAGCGCAGAAAACAGAATCAAAAGGTCATTCCTGTGCTTCACTTGCGCTAAGCTCAAGTTAAGCGCAGAAAACAGAATGTAAATTCCTGTTCTATTTTCTGCTGCTTCCTAATTCAATGTGTTTCTAATGAAGTTGTGACTTCAATCACAAGAAGGGGGGTTGAATTGTGATTGAATAAAATTTCTGCAATTTCTTTGTATACTTTTTCTACTCAAGGACTTGCCTTGGCTTAGTATAAAGAAATAAACTCACGGAAGGTAATAGTTAGTTAATTTTAATTTTGCAGAAGATATAAAAGTATGTTATGGCAGTGATAATAGAAAAGAGAGAGTAAAGAAGATGGCACACAAAAATTTTATACTGGTTCACCTCTTCCAACCTGAGGCTACGTCCAGTCCCTACACCTGTAAGATTTTCTCACTCTTATAATCAAATTACAATCTTCTTGGGTAACCTTACCACTAGTATTCTTTACCTGCCTCTTCAGGCTAACAATAACCTAACAAACTCAGATTTTCCACTGAATACTTACTGCAGAACCTTTTGCAGAAGATTTAGTCCCCAGAATACTGCAAGTACCTTCTGCAGATTCAATAAACCAACTGAGATCACCAAATCTCAGTGAACCTCACTCAAAACTCTTTCCCTTGCTGCTCAAAAGAAGGATATGCACCTGCACACCTCTCTTGTGACTTTTACAATTAAAATGAGAAAGAATAAGAACATACAAGGATCAAATCAATACAATCTTTGCACAACAGAAGCAAAATGATGAGCCAAGATTCTCTCCAAGGCTTTTCAGACCAGAAATCACAGAAATGAAAGAGAGAGAAATTTCCAGAAGATATGAGAACTGAAACTGCAGAATTTTATATTTCTTCTGGAGTGAGGTGCCTTCAAAGTGAGGAGGAAGTCTCCTTTTATAGAAGGCTAGAGTGAAAATAGTCGTTGGGCATCCATCTGTGCTCAAAGTCATGTTCCTATCTCAGCTGCAGCATGTGCAGCTTTACAGCTATCACTTTGACCGACCCTTTCTCTGCAGGATATCTTCTGCAGACTATTTTTGGGTTGTTTCTCAGGACTTTTCTTCTGTAGACATGATAAACTTCTCCATTATAATATTCTCACATATTTTAGAGTCAGCTGGCCCACTTGAATCACAAGAAGAAGAGAAGAAGAAGACTTATTTGAATTCTGCATTAATTGCACCTTCTGCAGCAAATCTTTTCGTCTGCAATATATCTGGAATTGCATTCTTCTTGCAGATCTTCTTAGAAACCTTAATTTGCTCAATGGAAAATATTTTTAGGTAGTTTCTGCAGTTGTAACCTCAGAAAGTGAAAAAATCACTTTGTTTTATATGTTTCTTTCTTCTGCAGAATTGATGATTTCAGGTTCTTCTCCAGAAATAACTTCTTTCTTCTGACTATCATTTTTAACCTTAGTGAGGATAATTTAAATATATCTTGATGCTTGGGAACCTGAGATATGCTTCTTTTCCTTTTTTTAAAAAAGAATCTTCCTTCTAAAGGGATTTTATTATGATTTCTTCTTGTGAGGGGGTTATTCTTATCTTCTGGAAAGTTCATTTGGACTGTGAAGGATCTTCTCATGATTTTGTCAACATGTTTCATGTGTCTCTTTCACAGATTTATCATTCTTGTCAAATATGAAACTTATCTTTTTAAGTAAGTGGAATTCATTCCTTTCTTCTGTTGCTGAGATGCATCTTCTTGTAGTAATTCACCTGTATCTTTTCCTTAACACAATCTCAAGTGAAATGATCAGTTCCATAAGAATCAAAATTATGACAAGTGAATTTTGATATGTTGTCAACATTGAAACCACTTGGGAGGATTCTTGGACTTTACAATCTCCCCTTTTTTTTATGATGACAACATTCAAAATTTAGCTTGTATGATTCTGATTTCTTTTAAACATATAGAAGTAACTCCCCCTGAATTTATGCTCAGGTTTGGGCAGAAAGATGTTGTAAATAATTTCATATTGTCAAAAAGTCAGGATAAGATTGTTACAGCAGTTTTTTAATCAAGGAGAACTACAACAGAGCAATTTAAAGCATATTTAAAGCATCAACCAGCCTATGCATAGCGCAATCATAAATTACATTCCTAATCAAAATGTCTGCCTATGTTAAATTTACTTCTTCTCCCCCTTTGTCATTAATCAAAAAACAGCAAGGAAAAGCAGTATCATCAACTTCTATTTGGAGGGTGAGGAGTGATTTAAAGATGATGAAGTGGAAGGCTGGAGAATGTTTGTGAGGAGGGTGAAATGGAACAAAAGGAATTTCAGGAGCTTGTGGTGCAATTGCGGGAAGAACAAAGGTGTTGAACCAGTAGTGGTGTTGGGTAAACCTATCAATCATGTCATTCACAGTATTTTGAATGACATTGACATTAGAAAATAGCTTCTTGATGTCATCCTTCATCTTAGATACATTCCTTTCAACAGAATTGGAGGAAGATTGAGCAGCAGAAGATCCAACAGGCTCCTTAGCAGCTGGGGCAGGCTTCTTTGATGGTCCAGAAGAAGGGTGTTGAGCTTTTTCTGAACTCAGCTGTTGGAGATAAGTTTCCATGGATGACAAATGGGCAGAAATAACAAGAATACTATCTCTTAAAGGAGCTGTGGAAGGAATGGTGGAGTCTAGGATTGGTGAGGCCAGAAACTGGTTAACCATATCAGTCCCAAAAGTACCTATTGAGGGAGCTTATTGGAATTCCTCCTTTTGTTGTTGTTCTTCTTCTTTTGATAGTTGTAGTTCTTCAGTTTTCTGGGGTTCTGGTAGGGCAAGCATGGTTAGTTAGTCTTGCAGGAGAGGTAGAGCAGTGTTAAAGGGAGCAGGTTCAGAGTAGGTGTGGACCAACATTGCTAGAGTAGTGGCAACCACTCCTTCTTCAGAAGCACTATCCAAGGACATATCTTTTGCTTCTTCTGCAGGAGCTTCCACTGTATTATCAACATCAATGTCCATATTGGCCACTTCATTTTCTTCTTCTAAGTCCTTATGCATCTGTGAGCCAACTTCTTGCTCACCAAAGCTTGCAGAGGATTTTAGTTCACTTTCTTCATAGGTGAATGGGCTTGGAGGTGCAGGGCAAGAGTATTCAGCCTTCTCTTTTTCAGCATCATCATTCTTTGGCATTTTACTTGGACCAGCAGCTATAGAAGATGCAGCTACCTCCTTTGGAACCTCTTTTCTTTTTCTGAAAAAGGTTTGAAGTTCCTGCCGCTTCTTCTTAGTCCTTGGAGCACAAGGTTCTTCTGTGCTTTTCTCTTCCTCACTGTTGTTGCTGGAGAAGAAGTGAGATGGGATTGGTTTCTCAATGTGCATTTTACTCACATTGCTTTTGTCAAAATAGGTAAAGGATTCCATATACTCTTCTCCATCCAAGTTAACATGATGATGTCTGAAGATTCTTGTAAGTACCATTCCATAGGGAAGGCTGGCATAAGCCCTTTGAGGATTGGCTGCATAAATCATCCCTCTTAAAATAAGGTAGGATAAGGACAAAGGAATACCTTGCAGAAGATGGTAGATGACAAGAAGGTCTCGGTCGGTGACCCTTTTCAAAGTGCCAGCTCTAGGAAAGATGGAATAGCAGCACATCTTATAAAACATCCTACAGATAGGAATGAGCTGACTGGATAGGAGTCTTGATTCAGGATTGGGAACAACCTTTCTAATGACTTCTTCTCTGGATACACCAGCAAAAGCAAAAAAGGAAAAGGAAATATAGTTGTTGATGCTCTTTCTAGGAGACATGTCTTTCTTGCTATGCTTGAAGCTAAATTGTATGGACTTGAATCTTTGAAAAGCATGTATTGTGATGATATGGATTTTGCTTATTTGTATATGGCATGTATAAAAAAATCAGAAAATGGATTTTATAGGCATAATGACTTTTTGTTTAAAGGAAATAAATTATGTGTGCCTAAAAGTTCCATAAGAGAAATGCTTGTGAGGGAGTCACATGAAGGGGGACTAAAGGGACATTTTGGAGTGCAAAAGACTTTGGAACTTTTGCAAGATAATTTTTATTGGCCTAATATGAAACGTGATGTTCATAAATTATGTGACCAATGTATTGTTTGCAAAAAGGCTAAGTCTAAAGTTAAACCTCATGGTTTATATACTCCTTTACTTGTTCCTGATTTTCCTTGGACTGATATTTCCATGGACTTTGTCTTGGGACTTCCAAGAACAAAGAATGGAAAAGACTCTGTTTTTGTTGTGGTTGACAGGTTTTCAAAAATGGCTCACTTCATACCTTGCAAGAAAGTGGATGATGCTTGTCATGTAGCAGATTTATTTTCTAAAGAAATATTCAGGTTGCATGGAATGCCAAGGAGCATAGTGAGTGATAGGGACTCAAAATTTTTGGGTCATTTTTGGAGGACCTTGTGGGGAAAGCTTGGAACTAAGTTGTTATTTTCTACTACTTGACATCCTCAAACTGATGGTCAAACAGAAGTAGTTAATAGGACACTAGGTACCTTGCGTAGGACCATTTTGAACAAAAACATTAATTCTTGGGAGGATTGTTTGCCTCATGTTGAATTTGCTTATAATAGGGTTGTTCATAGTACTACCAATTGCTCACCTTTTGAGGTAGTATATGGATTTAACCCTTTAACTCCTCTTGATATATTACCTTTGCCTAATATTTCTGTGTTTAAGCATAAGGAAGCGCATGCTAAGGCTGAATTTGTCAAGAAAATGCATGAAAAGGTTAAGGCTCAAATTGAAAAGAAAAATGAGAGCTATGCCAAGCAAGCAAACAAGGGAAGGAAGAAAATGGTGTTCCAACCAGGGGATTGGGTATGGGTACACATGAGAAAAGAAAGGTTCCCAGAACAAAGGAAGTCTAAGCTTCACCCAAGGGGAGATGGACCTTTCCAAGTGCTTGAAAGGATCAATGATAACGCCTACAAAATAGACTTGCCTGGTGAGTATAATGTTAGTGCAACCTTTAATGTTGTTGACTTAAATCTTTTTGATGTAGGTGAGGACCCTTCAGATTTGAGGACAAATCCTTTTCAAGAATGGGGCGTGATGTGGACATCAGTCAAACAGTCAAGAGGTTAGGTGGGTCTTTGACAAGGGCGCAAGCTAGGAAGGCTAAGGAGGCACTACAACTTGTCATCAAAGAAGTCCAACCTCCAGATATGAAGAGCATTAATGGAAGTACTCAGTTCATTAATTGCATTCAGGTTGAAGAGGATAGAGCCATTAATGAAGAGACAGTTGTATTTAATGCAACTACCAGTTGAAGCACTCCTAAGCATTTGAAGTGGCATTGTGGGCGGCCACATTGGACAATTGTGGGTGGCCATGTGTGCTATTTTTGCTGAATTATTGTTGTTTATTTCTTTTCAATAAAGATGATGGTGGTTACAAACTTGGAGATTAATTTTCTGGTGGTTACAAGACATGGTCATAATAGCATTAAAACCTTGTCTACTAGCCGTTATGAAATGTGAGTTTCTGGTGCAAGAACCTGGACCTTTTTCAAGCTACAAGGAGACCTTCCAATAAGCAATTGTGGGCGGCCAACATGTGACTAAATGGCCGAGTTATATGCCATCAAATGGGGCGGCCAACATGTGCTTCTTTAGGAGAGTTAAGTGCCAACAAGCATGTGCCAACAAGTGAGTAATTGGCTGAGCAATATGCCATTACTTGGGCGGCCAGCATGTGCTAAAATAGGCTAAATAAAGTGACTTCAAAGAGGGTTATGAAGGGTGTAAATGGCTGATTCCTTTGCCATCAAAGTTGCGGCCACATTCATGAAGAAGAGGTTGCAAATTGAAGGCACTCTTGATAGTTTTGGGCTGTTTTGGAGCGTCCACTTCAATGGCTGGTTCAATGGCCTTTTTAATCCATTTTGGGAGGTTACAAATCAAGGAATCAACCAGTCACATGTACCAAAATTCTGGTTGAAAGTTGCGGCTACTTAAGCTTGCCTAGGTTAGGTTTTAGTAGCTAATTTTGCTCCTTTAATTTATTTAATTTTTAGTAATGTAATTAGGGTTGCATGGGAAGTGTGTAAGGGGTATTTTGGGGCATATTTGGGCGTGTACATGCAGCTGGTTGCATGGCCCTAATTCACCTTGTAAACACTATAAATACATGCTTCATGCATGCAAGAAAGTTCAGAATGTTTATGCTGAAATTTCCTTTACTTTGGGAGTGTTTCTCTAAGTTTCTTGCTAGTCAAGAGTGAAGATTATCAAGGGTTCTTTACCTTTGTATGTGTATCTTCAAGGACTTATCTTTCAAGTCTTGAAAGTTTGACGTCCACCATTTATTTCTTCTTCTTCTATGTTTTCTATTTTGATCAAAAAAACCTATTTTTCCTATACGTAATACTTGAATTATATGTGAATTATTCTTCAAGTTTTTCTAAGGGTTGAATTTCCTTTTGGCAAAGGTTTTCACTATTTTTCCATCTATTTAATTTTATTTGGTGATAGAAAGTCAAAGAAAGAAAAAAGAAAAGAAAAGAGAAAAAGAAAGAATATAGCAAAAGAAAAGAAAAGAAAAATATTGCAAAGATTAGAAAGAAAAAGTGCTTGTCAAGAAAAGTGTTCTTTTATTCATAATTTTCTAAGATCCATGCAAAATAGAACCTTAAGGTTCATATCAGATCCTCATGGTTCCGTGAGACAGAAAAATATGAAAAAACAGAGTATGATCAGCTGAGAGGTTTCTGATTGAGGAGAAGGTGAGGAATAGCTTAGAAATGCTGAGAGGGGCTTCCTATATAGCAGATAGTGTCCCTAAGAGTCTTCTCCCAACTAGCCGTTTGAACATGGAAAGTTTAATGAGAGAGAAATGTGCGTTGTTTTTTAGAATGGGTTAGTTGCACAAAACGGTCACTTTCTTAATTGCCCAATTTGTGAAATGATTATCCTTTTAATGTTAAGGGACAAAAAGGAGCTTTTTCACAATTAATCATTTAGAGATGCATAGGTGAGCTGCGCAGGGTACAGGGCAAGTCGGTTTTGACTTTTGAACTAATTTTTTAATCAGTTTTTCGCTAAGCTGAAAGTGACATTTCCTAGTTCCTAGGTTTGGGAAACATAGCAGCAAAATGTTTTAGATTTTCGAGCAGAGTAGCTGACATATTTAATTGACTATTTTGAATACACAATTCTGCAAACAAAATTTTGTAGAAGATGTGCCCAGGCATATGTATTCATGTCCAGAAGATAGCATATCTTCTGTTTTGCAGAAGATGCAAATTTTTAAGGCTATAGCTTCTGCAGAAGATATAAATATCTTCTGTGAACATAACAGAATCAGAATTTCAATCAAGGATAACACAATCAATCATTGCATTCAAGAGCATTTAATTTAATAATCTGCTCATGTTTGATTTCTCTCTAATAAACACAAACCTATCTTCTACAAGTGGTTTGGTGAAAATGTCAATAACTTGAAGCATAGTTTCTATGAATTTAAGTTCAATTTCATTTTTCTGAATATGATCCCTAATAAAATGATGCTTTATATCAATATGTTTAGACCTAGAGTGTTGTATAGGATTCTTGGACAAGTTTATGGCACTTGTATTGTCACAGAATATAGGGATTTTTGTGTACCTTAAGCAATAGTCCTCCATTTGATGCTTTATCCATAACATTTGAGAACAGCAGCTTGCAGCAGATACATATTCTGCTTCTGCAGTAGATAAAGCTTTAGAAGAAGAATAAGTGAAAAAGTTGAAAAACTCTTTTTAGAAACTCTCTCCAAGAAAGCTTATCATGTCCAGAAATTCTGCAAAATTCTGAAGAACTCTCAAGTCAAGGTGTTATTGTTCTAAACTTAGTTTTCTTTAATTGTTTTTTATTTTTATTATCTCTTGAATAGGGTATTCATAGAGAATTGTATTGTGTGATATCTCAAGAACGGGGAATTCATTGAGATTGTTTGTGAAATCTTGTGATGGGGTGTCATAAGTAAGGTTGATGTTCGTATGACGGGGTGTCATTAATGAACATGCTCTTGTGGGGTGCAAGAGTCAACCCATTGTTTGTTTAGAAAGTCTTTCTTTAGGATTGAATGTGCATGGTGTTTGTAATCAATTCTATAGTGAAAGCAGATTTAGTGGTGTGCTAGATCTAAACTGGATGTAGGCCCCTTTTGTGGCTGAACAGTATAAATCATTGTGTAATCTTCTCTATCCCTATTCTAATTTGAATTAAGTTTCTTGGCATAAAAACTTGAATCTTGATCTACATAATTTCTGTGAAATGTTAAGAGTAATTGATTGCTACTGTAATATTGAATTGAATATCGGAAATTGAATCATAAACCTTGAGTAATCAATCTTGGTAATCAATTATTCACTGTTTCCAAATTTGGTAATCAATTACACTCTGTATCATAATTAGTAATCAATTACCTTCTGCAATTTCTTTGATCTGTTGCTCACAACATTTGATTTTAAACTCTGAAAATTGATCTTTTGAAAACCCAATTTGAAAGAATCTTGAAGGCAAATTAGAAAGGGGAAAACAATTTTTGATTTCAGAAAAAGGAAAAAGTTTTTGTGAATCTATTCAACCCCCCTTCTAGGTTCCCTCTGGGACCAACATAGTTTGCAAATTAGTTATTCCTATGTGTGAGAGTGTGAGACCACATGGTCCGTATGGGGCACGGGTCACAGTGTCTTTGATACTGCAGCAATAATGGACGGGTTAGTGATTTCTACCTTATCATGAAAACTACTCTTTCAAATTGGATTGAACATATGAATTATATGCCTTTAGCTACTTTCACTAGTGCAAAAAAGGCATACAACGACACCCTTTTAACGACGGTTAAAAGGGGACCGTCGTTGAAAACTGCACGGTGGCATTTTTGAAATTTTAGCAAAGTTTTCAACGACGGTTCATTTTTAACCGTAGTGAAAAAGTACAACAACAACGGTTCTGCAGAGAACCGTTGTTGATTGGGCTGGGCAAAAGAGAAACAACGACGGTCCCCTTTAGAACCGTCATTGAAAGTTCCAACAACGACGGTTCTAAAGGGAACCGTCGTTGTTTCCCTTTTAAACCAATCCCTAAAACCCTTTTTTCCCATTTTGTGAGCGTCGTCCCATTCTTCTCCCCTTTCTCTCACTCCCTTTCTTTCACTTCCTCTCCGTCCCTCTCCCCCCACCGTGCGCGCCCCCCTCCCTCATCGTCCCTTCTTCCCCTTACGACATATAAGAACCATTTTTCACTCATCTCCTTTCAAACTTTCACCCGTTTTCCTGCGAGCCCTAAGTGCAGCAACTATCGCCCTCAACCGCACTAGCCACTGCCCTCCTAACCAGCCACGTGCGCGCGTGGCAAGAGGAGAACACCAAAATGCGTGCGCGGCGAGACACCATGAGCAGTGTTGTGCGAGCTTCACCGTGAAGCATCGGGACAACTTGCGTTCTCCTCCCCTGCCGTGAGCCCTAAGTTTTGCGAGCTCTCCCTAGACAAAGACACAGGTACCAAATGCATTTGTTATACATTCAATCTGTATTGTGATTTTATTTGAAAAATCTGCATTAATTTTTAGAATCAAGGTTAAGACTTGAGGTAATTTCTGAAGCATTCACTGTTTGACAAGATGTCGATTTCAAACAAAACAACGCTACAGATTTGGGTGGTTCAGTATGAGGCTGAAGTTGGTAGGAGGTGACTCTGCTGGTGTTGTGACAACTTATTGTAAGTGTATAAACCATTTAAATATAGTAAAGTTCTTTTTTCTGAGTTCTTCTGTTAAGAGTGGGGATTTGTTGTAGATGTGCATGGAAAATGGTGTAGGGCCAGATAAAGATGAGCTTGATTTTGAGTTTTTGGGAAACAGAATAGGGCAGCCTTATTTGATTCAATCAAACATGTACAAGAATGGGATTGGTGGGCGTGAGATGAGGCACATGCTATGGTTTGACCCCACTGAGGACTACCACACCTATTCCATCCTCTGAAAACAACCACCAGATAATGTAAGTTTAATCTTATACTACTGCTCATAATATGTGTTTTAGCAAAAAAAATATTGCTCGAACCACCTGGAGGATGGGGAAACAAATCAAAACCACCTTTATGGCTCAATTGTAATTTTGAGTACTGCTCAATTGATAGGTAAGTGTGAGACAATCCTAGGATTAGAGCACCAAAATGAACAAGAAACGATCCAAACAATATGTAGACAATGGTCAAGGATAAGATTCTAGGATTGAAAGCTCCTTCGATGTAATTCAAGAGTAGAGTGATGAGCTATATATTGTTCTTGTCAAACCAGAAATGTGTTATTTTCCTCATTATCAAACCTGTAAAAACACAGCTTGGATGGTAATTGAAAAGCATAAGGAAACTTAAAATACAATAAGTGTCAGCTTTTTCTTTAAAACATTGAATCTTTGCTTGAAAATAGTCCTTTTGGTGCATGGATGCAATTGACCGAACCCCTTCAGCTCACAATTTATCAAGCATTCTGTTTGAAATAGCTTCTTTTGGACAAGATATTGAAATTGCAGCAAATGAAAGCCGAAAGGAAAAAAGGCCAAAACTCTAACAGGAACCTATAGACAGACTTTAACTACTCAATATGGGACTTGTTATTCTTTGGGGAGACACCATGGCCTCAAAGGACAAAGTCATAATTGAGGTGAAATTGGTGGAGAATTAAGCTTTGCTCTTGAAGGATCCAAGACCCTTGATGGCTGCTGTTCTTAGAATGTATTGGTGGTAGATTGAAGCCGCTAAAGCCCTAACAAATGGTAACGTACTAATGTAACGTACTCAATGCAATTAAATATTGATTAATTATACAGGGAATAGCACATGCAATTTCCTACCTGCACAATGATTGCTCCCCACCAATTGTGCATAGAGATGTAACACTGAATAACACACTAATGGACTCAGAATTTGAACCACATATTGCAGATTTTGGCACAATAAAGTGCTAAGCTCCAACACTTCAACCTGGACATCAGTTGCTGGATCCTATGGCTACATGGCTCCAGGTACATAATGCAACCAATTTAAATTCTAGATTTCTACATGATACAGCTTCTGATCCAGTTGTAGTGGAAATATACAACACCATTTAGATTAAAACACAAAAATAATCATAATTTTCTTATTAGAATTGAAAAAAATAAATATTACTAGTTTTGAATATAAAACATGGATTTTTAATTTGGGCACCCAAATTAAATATGATCAACCTAGCTATCCATCAATTTAGTATGCTAAAACCATTCATATTCCTTTCAATACTTCAATTAACGATAAAACAGATATGGAGAAAGAACATTTTGTTTTCTTCACATGATTGAAGTCAATTTTGATGAAAGAATGAATAAATTTGATTGATTCAAAGTAATTTGATTGATTCAAAGGTTTCAAAGACTCTGATTGATTCAAAGGTGCCTTTGATTGCAGAAATTCCACATTGGCCATCACTGTTCATGTCCCCTGTCCTTCAACTCTCTGCCTTTCTTTCTAAGAAAAGGTGATTGCTATTTTCTCTTCCTTTCCTTTTTTTTCTAATTTCAATTATTCATAGGGCCTGAGGTTTCTATAATGAATAACATTTTGATATTATATTTTCATGGTTTTTTTTTAATTGTATGCATTTATGCTATTGCTAGATCTTTTCTTTTATAATGGAGTAGTTGTCTTTATTTTTCTTCTCTTTAACATTAAGAAAAACTATCCATGTTTGGATATCAAAACATTATGTGATCCTTTTCATTTAATTATTTTATGAATGTTAAAGGCATGCTTTGTCCTTTTCATATATCAGAACATATTGAAGGTGCCATTGTTTATTCATCTGCTGAATCTACAGAGAGGCGCCTGAATCTAGCTATTTGCAGTTTAGAAATCATGTGTGAACTTGACGTGGTAAGTAGTAGTTTCATATTTTGCCCAAGTTGTCTTTCAATTCTTACAGTAACCTACCAAGATTTGATTATAATTTTATTAAAAGGATAACACTTGTTTATTAAAAAATTTGAGGATATTGTTGTTTTCCTGTTTTTGAAAAAGATTATATCCAATATTTATTTCTGATCTAAGTGTTGGAATTTTACTTCATGGATACTTTTCTAGCCAAAGTCTGTAGCAATTATTTGCTAAATATGTTATGCCAATTGTTATGGATAATGATAGAACTGTGCAGGAGATAGATGACTCAGTTATGGCATGATTGAAAATGGCAAAGTTATCAATATTTTCTTCCCTTTTATAATTTTTCTATTTGTTAAAAATATTTTATTCTTTGACCTTGTAATCATTCCAAACTCACCAGTGGAATGGGATCAAAGACCATGAGACCTGTCTCAAAGGCAGCAAAAAGCCATAATTGAGGTAATGCAAAAAAGTTATTCTATCTAGTAAAATTGGATCTATTTTATGTATATTAAATAACGACATAAATGTCTATATCAATTTACTAAACTTTTAAATGATGTGTTAGATGAATAGATGATGATTGGTTTAGTCTACACAACTTGTTTAGACTAAGTTTGATGTTTGTGTAGACCACTGCTTGTAAATTTAATTCTCAATTATTTAAATTAAAGATGTTGGACCACCAAGGATCAATTTGATTGGTTATTACTATTTTTTTGCTGGCTATTGTGAATTGGCTTATATTGCAAGGCATTAATGAGTTAGTTGAATAAATATTCATGAACTTCTACACTAATTAAGTATCTTCTGTTTATGGATCATAAACACTCTTTATTTCTACCATATCATAAGTAATGGGAATATTTATCTCATAAGTACCTTAAAAATATCCCCCCTTAGCAAGGACGGGAATATATTTCATTTTCTGAATTTTCTTGTTTTATTTCTATCATATTTGTTCCCCAGGATTTCTTTATTTTTTTTATGTTTGTTTTAACTTATCTTTTTGAACATTTCTAGTTCTAGTTTTTCATTATGTACATATATATATATATATATATATACACACACACTTACTGTTTCCATTTGTTCCATTATAGTTTTAAGTATAGAAGATAAAAATATTATAATTATGCTTTCCCCTGTTAGCTACGGATTAGCTACAAAATTCTGGGATATACTCAGGGCATACAACGATGGTTAAAACTGGAACCGTCGTTGTATGTCCAGGAAACAACGACGGTTCACACAGCAACCGTCGTTGTTTCCTGGACATACAACGACGGTTCCAGTTTTAACCGCCGTTGTTTCTGACATACAACGACGGTTCATGTGTTAACCGTCGTTGTTTCTTGGACATACAACGACGGTTCCAACTTTAACCGTCGTTGTTTCTAACTTATAACGACGGTTGACAGACGTCGTTGAAAACCCACTTTTTAACGACGCCTGGATCAACGACGGGTCAACAACCATCGTTAAAAGTCTTTTTTAACCGTCGTTAAAAGCCCAATTTGCAGTAGTGTTTATATGTAAATTCTATCTAATGAGTTTCTTAGAACTCTATATGCCTTTAGCTTATTCTGAAAAATGAAGAGAAAATATATTTTAATCCTATCTTGCACAGAATAAGATATGACCTTTGCATGATTTCAGCAGCCTCCACATAAGCCTATAAAGTAATCCTTATTAGCTTAAGGATAAACTTCAACATGCCAAATGTTATTTATTTACCAGGCAATAGAACACTTAACTTCCAAAATAAGTAGATTGATGTCTTAGTAATGCAAAAAAGTGAAACATACCTTGAGACTAGATATTCCAATTTCTTCTGCAGTAGGGAAGCAACATCACTAGGTGACCCATTAAAATCATCTTAATTGGACACCTCCACAACTAAGGAGAGCATTGTTGTAATAGAAATAGCAGGTGCTCCTCAGACCACCATATTCGTTATGGCATTCCTAAAAAAGATCATGAATATTAAGATATTTCAAAATTAAATAAGGAGGGAAGGATAAAATAAATAAGAAATTAAAATGATTCATGATTGGTTCCCCAAGAAATTTAGTTGTTGATCTAAATGAGATAGGTGGAAAACACGAAGTTGGAAGAGTTAACCTTGTTGAAGATAGGATTGTTGGCATGAAGAGCCGTGGAGTATATGAAACACCCGGTGGCACAATCCTCTTCACAGCACTGCGTGATTTGGAGTGTTTGACACTTGATAGAGAAACACTTCAAATAAAGATCCATTAGACCTTAAATATGCAGAGTTAATGTGTGCTGGTAGGTGGTTTGATCCACATGACACATGCAATGTTGTCTGATATGGCAAGGAGGAGTAAAATACAAGAACAGAGTAGAAAATTTTGGGCCATAATTTGTGTGCTACGAGTGCACATGATGTAGCAGTCTGCAAAATATAGGTGTCAGTGTGTGTGTATATAATTTGCATCCATAAGTTGTCTACTACTGAATCTTTTCTGCCATTTCACAGGACGAGGTAGAAAAAGGGAGAGGCTAAAGCATATGATATTTTGAAACAAGGAAATGAAAATAACAAAAGCATGCAAAACATTTTATCCTAATTCAAAAGTATGACAAGAGCACACATTGCACTGAAACAAAACACTCAATCAATTATGATACAAATTGCAAATAAGGTATGTAAATTAAAATAGCTCTCCCAACATTTGTGATCACATTCTTACATTAGAATATAACAAATTGCAAATAAGGTATGTAAATTAAAATAGCTCTCCCAAGATTGGGAATTTTTCTTCTTTTCATCATTAAGTATTGAAATAATGGTACAAGATTTTTTTTCCATTTCGTTACACTTCCCTTCCATCCACCACCAATAAGATTTTATTGGGGGTTGTTTTCACCAAAGTTCTAAAGCTTGCTCATACTCTAAATGCAAAAGGAATGGGTAAACAAAAGGTAAAAGATATATATTTTCAACATCACACTAAAAGGATACTTTATAGGAAAGGTAAGAAATTTCTTCAAGTAAAACTATGAGAATTCACTATTTTAGAACCAAAGAACCAATAAAACAGAGCATGGTTCCAAAAGAACCACTATTTCACATAGAGCTTGGTTCCAAACAGATGGATAAAATGGACAGAAATGGAAGGTTTACCCATCTAACATGGCGCCATCAATAGAGACCAAAATTAAAATGGTGAAGTGAATGAACAACTCTGTTTTTACTTTTCCATAATTTTGGGGATGATTTGTGCTTGTCTACTAACTTCAAACACCATAATCACAATCTCCAAATTTACAATAGTATGAAATGAAACCCGGTGACTTAAAGCAAACTAAAATCATAACAATCTAAAATACTGAAAATGAGGCACTTCAATATATACCCAGCAAGTAAATATAGTTGTTCTAATTCTAGTAGTTGCTAAAATATAGTTATCATTTAAAAACAACCAAAGAAGCTCAAGCTCCTTCAAATAGTGGTTAATAAGCCCGGTTCTATTGTTGAGATCTTGGCAAGCGTACCAATATCATATCAGTATAATAGTAAGACAAAGGGGTTGTAATATCCACAGGGCACAGTACAATTCAAATTCTTAGTGATCACACTTATCAAGTAAAGACAGATTTGAAAGTTTGTTTACGAAAATTGCAATTTAAATTTAAATAAAAGATAAGAGAGAGAATGGAGATAAGGTTGAGCAAATTTAAGAAACTAGGATTGAACTTCATCGATCGCACCCCTCTTGTATTTGGAACCCAATGATATTCATGAATTTATAATCATAATATTGAAGCACAAATAAATGTTATTTCACAAAGGTCTCCACAAATATGAAATACTCAGAGACAATTTACCCTGGTCTCCACAATCGTAAATTGATCCGGTTTAAAGATCAATTTGTTAAAGCTATCAATTCACCTTGGTCTCCACAGTCGTGAATTGAGTGTTTTCATCAATCAGATCTGGAAAATCGTTTCTCAACATGTTTAAGAAATCGCATCATAACTCTGACACAAAGGCGGAAGTTAAGCATTAAGAATAGAATAAAAACACCAATATTATAAAAATAGGGATTCATAAATAACAAAGAGGATCCAACATACAATTGGGGATTGAATCGACTACATTCAATCCTAAAGGAGAGTTTAGCTACTCATGGTAGCCATTACAAACCAATAGAGAGACTGTCACACTTTTCTCTAGCTTTAGATCTGCTCAATGGCTCCGTATTGTCTTCTCCCCCTCCATCTCAATCCCTAAAAGGTCCTTTTATAACTGTTCTAGTGGGCTTTTGAGACTCTGATTGCAGCCCAATAAAAATTTGGTTACGTTTCCTGCGCTCAGCGCAGGTGAAGCGCAAGAAACAGTGTTGAAATTCCATTTCTGCGCTTCACTTGCGCTCAACGCAGGTGGAGCGCAGATCTCCGTATCTGCTTTCCTGATTTTCCTCTTTTTGAGCTTGTTTTGTCCTGTTCCTATCCTTATCTGCTGCTATCTTTATCCTGTATTTGAAATTTAGCCTTTTATCTGCAAAAATTAATAGAATCTTTATCAGAATAGCATCAAATTCAAATTTGATTTAAATAATTACAGAAATCACACTTTAAGCCAAAAAGGGATAAATTGGGGTATAAATTTATCATTTTGCCCTTAATAAGTGTCATAATTAAATATGATTTTTACATTCGTTTAACACTTATCAAATTCCCCCCAACTTAGCTTCTTGCTTGTCCCCAAGTAAGAAAATCTCCTACAGATAGTTGACTTCAATCCCCAGTTATGGTCCTGACTAATAAGGAAACAAATTCAATATCTCTTGCCAGACAGCTATCACTTTCTAAATTTTAGATTGATAATCAGAATTAAGTGGTGACTCCATTCCTCAATCAGATAAAGATAAAAATGCATTCAAACTTTTCAAAAGCAGTAATCAAAACAATAAGTGATAAATCAAGGAATTTTCTCTCATTCTCACGGGTAAGTGTTTCTCTCAAATTTTTCACTGCAGTTGAACAACTAAAATTGATAGTCGTTTCCCGTTAATAATCATGCACATGGTCAACATGGATCAAAAGGTCTTTTTCAGGTTGTAATGAGGCTTGGCTATCAAGAAATCATGGTTTTTCAGGATAATTCAAAATACACTTCTTTCAGAAAAGAGAACATATCTACATCTAAACCAGTGTTCTGGGTCACTCTCAATTTACCAGATCATTCTTGACTTTGATCATTCATACTCAATTGGCCTCTTTTTTGTAATTCACTCCCTTTTATTTGAATTTCAAAATTAAACATACACTTTTTTTTATGTAATAGGGAGTGAATTCAAATTCTCAGTATGCCTTTTTGTTGCAATTTCATTCGGCCAACTCATACCCATTCTTATTGTATAAATTGCACCTATGCTCTCTATCCTTAAGTGTATAAGGGACAGGATATTGATATCAATATGGCTGGGGTGCAAAAAGAAACATTAAAGCTCAAATGGGTTACAAAAAAAAATTGGAATTTTTTTTTCATGGGTTGGCTTTTTGGCACTGAGCAATTATTTCATAAATACAAGTTGCCTTAATCACTTCCATGTTTTTCATGTGCAGAATAAAATCCAGAAACTCAAGCAATAACAATTGACAAGCAGCGGTGAAAACTCTCATAGTGTTTAGTCTCACAACTCACTGGCTTTTTGGCTAATTTTCCTTGATAAAGTCACTATTGAAATTAATTAACTACCTTAATACATTCTCCTGCACAATATCCTAATCCTAACTGATTATGGATTCAATCACAAAATTCTTTTTTCTTTCCTGGTTCAGTTGGTTAGGTTGCCTAGTTTTAAGATTTGAAATTGAATTCCTTAAATCATAATTCCTAAATCCTAAAAAATGAAAAATAAAACAAAAATCCTAATTAACTAAAATAACACCAAAAAAAAATGATCCTAAAAATCCATATTGCATAGGAATGATGTCATGTCTCAGTGATATGTCAAATACAGTACAGACCAAATGAAAAGAAAAGAAAAATAAAAAATGAGAAAATAAAATGAAAAAGAAAAAGAAAAGAAAAACACCGAGATCAATCCTCATCATGTGCATCTCCATCACCAGCTGTTGGTGGTCCACCTCCTGGGTAAATAGGGTTGTCCCCAGGCCACTGCAAGAATGTCCGAAACTCATCAGGCAACATGCCTGGGTATGGGTCTGGCCGGGTCTGGTACAAATACTCCTGAAGGTGGGAAATCCCTCTGTGGATGCTGGAGTTCTGTCTGCAGATGTGCTCCATGTAAGCTCGGAGTGGGATGTCAGCTGGTGGTGGTGGCTGTGGCTGCTGTGACTGTTGTGGTTGATGATCTCCCTAGGGCTCTGGAGGTGGCTCTAACTCCTCATCAGGTAGGCAGTATGCATCCATATAACCTCTGGTAATGGCAGCCTTGACGGGAGCAGTAGCCTAAGTAGCAATTCCCTAAAAACGGCATAGTGCGGTGATCAGAGAAGGAAAGCCTAAAAGGATCTTGGAGCGTGCACCAAGACGCCCCACTGCAGTCACGGTAGAATGAATCTTCGTCGATAATACTTGAGCGAGGTCAACATCCTGACCGGACAAGACACAGTAAATGAAATGTGTCGTCTCGATGATGATGTCGGAGACATGGTTGGTGGTGTGGGCCTGATGTTGGCCAACACCAAAACTGTCCACATCTGGGAAATGCTCCTCAAGTCCTTCTTGAGGATTCTTCCCGGTACTGGTTGGTGTCATAGGTGCGGCCAGGTAAACATAGCAATGTGGTCGTCCTCATATCCAGCTCCTCATTCCCATATATCCCAATACTCTGTACCAGCTCATGGTATTGGCAAGGGAAATCATCCTCATCATCTGGGGCTGGGCAACCCAGATAGTTGTTGATCGCATCGCGATCATACGTCACCAATCTACCCCTCACATAAGATCCCATCTCTCCTCTATCACCAGGCTCTCCAACTGCGTTGGCGTAGAATTCCCGGACCAGCTCCTGGTCGAATAATCTATCAGGATCAGCTATCCTACGCCATCCGCGTCAGGTAATCTCCATGTTGAACTCCTCATACTCCCCTGGTTTGAGGTCAATTGGTCTCTCAAGCGCAAAATTGCAAGGTTTGAGAGCCTCATGCTTCGCAGCAGCCTATCTGCTCTTGAATCTCATGGGGTCGTAATGCGGTTCATCTCGAACCCTTTTTCCCCTGCCTTCTCCTCGTGAGCTAGAGCCACGGGAAAGGCCAGCAGTGTATTTGTTACTAGGTATCTCAAAAATCAAACAAAAATAGTTAGTTTAAAGAAACATAGTCAATTCAAGGATGCCTTATTGCAAACAATAATTCATGCAGAACATGGAAGCATATAATTAACCAAATTGCATGCAAAATTCAAAATACATTATACAAAAGAATCAGTCAATTCACAGCAAAATTTCAGTTGCAATTGGTAATGGCTTCATATAAACAGAATATACCCAATTGTTTTGTAAGCATTCAACTAATCTATGGAATGTGAAAGTTTAAATTTTTCAAGAAACAGAGCATAACACTTTCAAACTCAAAAACTCATAAAACAACTAGTATTCCAACAAACAGTTTGTTCTTCATATTCCACTCAGCCAAAATCTTATCCAAGATAGAAATAATCAGCAATATCTACATTTACAATCCTAAGGTCTTTATCCTAAAGTTCAAATCATAAAAACAGAGGAAATGAAAATTTCAATCGGTTAAAACTGTTCAAAAACACGAAAACATACCTTAAAACTTGAAATATTCAAGATTGATGGAGGAAGAACGAATGACTTCCCCTGTTTTTAGTTTAATTTAAGCATCAACGCCTACCTGCGCTCCACTTGCGCTCAGCGAGAGTGGAGCGTAGGTTTCAGTTTTGAAATTCCATACCACTGCGCGCTTCGCCTGCGTTGAGCGCAGGTGAAGCGTAGAAAACAGTGACTAAAAATGCATTTATGCACTTTACATGCGCTCAGCGCAGGTGAAGCGCAGAAAACAGAATGAAATTTTGCAATTTTCAGTCAAGTTTTCTGCTACTTCCAACTGTTTAAAATTTTATTTTTCCACAAACTCATTACAATCAATTTTGAAAATTTCCTAAATCCTAAAAATTAAAAATCCTAATTTACGAAAAACAAAAACAAAATTGAAAACTATTGAAATTAAAAATTTAAAAATCTCTGGGTTGCCTCCCAGGAAGCGCTCGTTTTACGTCATATAGCTTGACGCCTGTTCTATCAAGGTGGATGATACTGGAATCCTTTGGCCAGCCTTTGTTTTGTTCCCTTGATTCCTTCTGGCAGTGACCCTACACATATTCTTGCCTCGGACCAATTGTGAATGAGATTTGAATGTAACCATTTAGTCTTGTGTCTGGAGTTAGACCATGTTGCTGACTCCTTTGGCCTGACTTTTCTTTTCTTCGGAGTCTTGTGTTGAGTTGCATGATTCTTCTCCTCCTGAAGCTTGTAAAATTCACAGCAGTTGTTAGATCTTACTCTTGTTGCTTCACATGGGTCCTTGGTATGGAATATGCCTGACCACTTTGTCTTCAATCTGGCTTTAGGCCCTGAATTTGATTCTCTTGGCCGGAGTCTTCTTCTCTTTGATCTGCTTATTTCAGTGTATTCACATGTCTTTCTCTTGTGGAGCTTGGAAGTTTTAACACTTGCATACTGCCTTTCTTGATCTTCCTCTGGAGGGCTTTCTAAATAGGGAAGGGTCTTCAGTCTTGGGACCATTTCCCCTCCTTTCTCTGGCCTTTTCTCGCTATCTCCCTTTTCACTCTTTTTCTCAGTTACACTCTCACATTTAGTGTCTTCTTCCTCCCTTTCACAAAAACTTTCTTTTGTTCCACCGGTATCTCTATCAGCAACGGAGGCTAGTTTTTGTTTCCTTCTTCTGAAGATGGATCCACAAGTGATTTCAGTGGCGACTTTCTTCTTCTTTTCAACTTCTTATTGAGAACTCTTATCTTTTTCTGCCGCAGCTTGTGAATGCTTTGATGATCAGCTTCCTCCCTCTTGACCCCTTGCAGTGGAGGTTCAGTGTTAGCATATGAGACTCCTTCAGTAGAGTCTATCTGCAGGCAATCTGGTGGTTCTTTCTGTTGTGGAATTATCCTGAGCACATTGAATGCCACCTCATCATCCTGCGTGCTAACTGTGAATTTTCCTCTGTCAACATCAACTATGATCTTAGCTATTAAATCTTCTTCTTTCTCTTCTTCTACTTCTGCTTCTTCTTTTTCTTTTGCTTCTTCTAATTCCTCTTCTTCAGCTTCCTCTTCTTCATCTTCTTTTTCAAGTTCCTCTTTTTCAGCTTCCCCTTCTTCATCAATCAGATTGTCATTGGTTCCCTCCCCTATCAGCTGAACATTTATGGTGGTCATGTCGTCACACTGTTCTTCGGGGTTGGGTTGAGCCTTTACTGAGATCGGTTCTGACTGATATTTAGCTAAATTTTCTACTATCTGTGCTATCAGGGGGTCAATAGGTCGTCCTGCTTCTTTTCTATCTTTCTGCAATGACACAAAGGATTACAAGTAATCTTCAAGAAGAGCATCCAATCTTGATCCTCCTTGTTGAACTGAAGAGTAACTTTGCTGATGTTGGAAAGAAGGTTGCATGTTGGAAGGCCATGCATCTTGGCTCCAACCAGAATTATTGTTATGGTTATTTCTCCAAACTTGTGAATGTTTGCAAAGTTATTGCTGATGGAGAAGTTGCCTGGTCTTCCTTGATTTCCTATGTAATCAACTTGCTCTTCTTGAGTGGCTTGATAAGAGCAGTAACCATTGGGATGGTCACCTCCACAAAAATCACAAATTAATTGTGGGGACCGGCTAGGATAGGATTGCACTGCCTGTAATTGCTGAGGAAGCTTAGCCATCTGCTTGGTGAATGCGTCTAATCGCTGGATGATAATATTGTTTCGAGCCACGGTCTCATCTGCAGAAGTTTGCATGTGGAATGAAACAGCATCTTGTTGCCACCCAAAGCTCTGATTCTGGTTACTTCCCCAATCCTGCGAAAAATTGTTAGAATAATAGTTGTAATTAGAGAAGTTACCATGAATCAGTGTGCTGGAAAAATATTTTGGTTCTTGCTGTGGAACATAATCTCCAAGTGTCCTTCTTGGTGGATTTTGCCATTCTTGCTGCATGACATAATCTCCAAGTGTTCTTCTTGGTGAATTTTCACATACACCAGCCATGATTGGTGCAGCTTTTACTTCATTTCGGGTGGTTGAACAGAGAGTGTTGAGATTGTATCTTTGAATTCGTCCTTTGGATGTCTTTTCAATTTCAGGGTCAAATTCCAATAGCGCTCTTGGTACCTGACCTTTCAAAAGTATAAATCACAAGGACTAGAACAAGGGTTAGTTAGAGAGGAAAAATAAAAATAGAAGAGTAAATTAATTACAGAAAAATAAAAATAAAAAAAGAAAAATAAGAAAAAATAATTACAAAAGATTAAAAAGAAGAATACAAATAAAAATTTACAAATATTCACAACTCAATAAGATAGACTACCCAAGAATTTAAATTGAGACACCGTTCCCCGGCAACGGCGCCAAAAATACTTGGTGAGATCTTGGCAGTGTTAGAACCACAGGAAACCACTAGAAGGGGGGTTGAATAGTGTTTCAAGCTTTTTGATTGGTTTTGGAAATCTTTAATTTAAATCATAAAGATGAACAATGTTCAAAACAAGTCTTAAGATCAGAGATAATTAAAATGTGCGGAAGATAAGAAAAATAGAGTTTCTTCTAAAGCTTAAGATTGTTTTAAACAGAGGCTTCTCAAAGTATCTTCTGAAGATTATTACAAAGAGTATTTTCAGAACAGTTTCTGAAATACTTCAGATGACTAGAGGTTGTCTGAAGTCTGTTTCTGATTTCTGAACTGAGCTATTTCCAGACTCACTTCAGATAATTATTTCAGAAGTTCTTCAAGGTACATTCTTTGTAATGCTTCAAATGATATGAGAGACATTTCATGTTTTGTTCATATGAAAGATCATTTTATTGAAATAGTTGTGTTAAGTTTATTATGAAAAATACTTTTCAATCCCCAACATAAATATGAAAACTGAAAATAAAGAGATTAAGGGAAAGAGAACTAAGGCACAAAATTTATCCTGGTTCACCCACAAACCCGTGAGCTACATCCAGTCCCAGAGGCAAACCACCACTGGATTTTCCACTATCTGAATCCACAGATACAAGTATTATTCACAGCCTCTTCAGGCCAATACAAGTATTACTTTGTTTTCAACTGCCTCTCCAGACAACTCATTGCAGTATTCTTTTACAGACAAGCTCTCCAGGCTCAACAAGTATTCTTTCTTACCAAGCCTCTCCAGGCTCTAAACCAAGTATTCTTTGTCAACCAAGCCTCTCCAGGCTCAACAAGTATTCTTTCTTCTACCAAGCCTCTCCAGGCTCTCAGACACTTAACCAAGTGTAGAGTATTCTTTTCTTCCACCAAGTCTCTCCAGGCTCTCAGACACTTAAAGTGTTTACAAATTAAACTAAGTTTAAGTTTCCACGAAACATAAACTTAATCTTTTCCTGTACTAGAGGTTAACTGAGTATTACTCAGGATACAATGAATGAATTCTAAGTACAAGGGTAAGACAGTGATACAAGTATATAAGTTTAAGTACAATCACTGTCTCTGATGTGAGGAATACCATCCTCTGAGAATGGGCTAAGTAGATTCTGAATTTGAGCTTCGACCTTATTCTCCAACCATTGGTTTCCATAGGCTACATTCTCACCCGTATCATTGGAAAAACCAAGGCATACTTGCGGCTTCAAACCATTCTTGGTTCATTTGAGATTAAGCACAACCTGGTTGGTTGTTCAACTGAACAACTACAACTTTGACTAACTGATCAATAGATCGGCAGCATGGTTGATTCTTAATCAACATCTTCAAATTCAATCTTGAGGCTATTTATATGTTCTGTTGGAATATAGTCGTTTGAAGATGATTCATAATACCGTTGAGATGTTGATGATGTGGCTCATATAGCCGTTATGTAATAGTGTCTCAAACGGTTGCTTCTTCCTTAAGCAAATAAGTGTTCAGACAGTCCTGTTCTGACACTTCTGTTGATGAGCTTTTTAGAGAGATTTTCTTGATATTATTTTGCATGTTCTCTCTCTTGATTTCCTTTTGCTTTTCTTCAGTTGTCTTCTGATTTCTTCTGCTTTTCTTAACTGACTTATGATTTCTTCTGCTTTTCTTAGCGGACTTCTTTTTTTTTTTTTTCTTAGATGACTTCTGATTTCTTCTGCTTTTCGTATATGAGGAGGTATCCGTTGGATTTGTTCTTTTGCTCATTTTGTATATACTCCTTTTTTGTTTGCTCCTGACACCATTTCTTCTTTCTTCTTTGAGTGAGGTGTCTAGTTCTCCAGGTGTTGTTGCAGTTTCTTCTTTGAATAAAGACATATGATATTATAGTCGTTGAATCATATAGTCTTAGCTTCTGTATTGATTTCTTCAATGTTGAAATTTGTTCCATGCACTTAGAGAGTTTATATGTTCAGACAATTGATTTCTTCACATATACTCAAATGCTTGTATTTATCACATCGTGATTTACTTCAACTTGTGCTCATCATATTAATTCAGGCTTTTCTCAATTCTTTAGCTTGAATATTATATCATATTAATTCCAGCTTTTCTTCTACTTCAGCTGATTGCTATCCTGTTCTTCTTTGCAACTTCTTCTTCTTCTGAGATGTAGATGAATAAAGATGTTGAATCAATTGTATTTTATTCAGACATCTTTCTGGTTGCTTTTTCTCAGTCTTCTGATCACCTCTGTATGGCAGCAGTCGCAGGTGCAGTAGGTCTGCGCACACAGATCCCTTATGTTGCAGGTGCAGCATGCGTTGCCGAAAGTCTTTGCCGAGTTTCCTTATTTGTGAAAGACTTTGGTCGAGGTATAAAAGTATGTTTAGCTTTTATACTGAAATAAGTGTACTCCATTTTGGTAGAGTGTGCTTTACACTTTAGCAACGTCTTCAAGAGATCAATTCTTGATTCTGTTTGTAGACTTCTTCAGATAGTCTTCACGTCTTCAGACGGTCTTCATGTCTTCAGACGGGTTGTGCACTTCAGACAGCTTCAACACTTCAGACGGGTTGCGTTCTTCAGACAGCTTCAGTACTTCAGACGAGTTGCGTTCTTCAGACAGCTTCAACACTTCAGACAGCTTCTTCGCTTCAGACAGCCTTTATATTAAATCTTGCATTTGTTCTTCTGATCCTGATCTTCTGATTCTGATTTTGTTCATCAAATCTTCTTCTTCTTCTAATGAATATTTCAACCTGAAACACAATCAACTAACCAATACCTTTCTCAGTAAAACCTGTTTATATAATATTATTTGTTAATATTATGTTCTTATATAATCTTATTTGTTAATCATTAAAACTAAAGGATATCAAGTCTTTGAGTCAGGTTTGAATGTTCAAACTGATTAATAGACTTCACAGGCAGGCGTACCAATATCACAACAGTATAATAGTAAGAGAAACGGGTTGTCGTATCCACAGGGAACGATACAATTCAAATTCTTAATGCTCTCGGGTAAGTGTTTCCCTCAATTTCTCACCGCAGTTGAACAACTAAGATTGATAGTTGTTTCTGATCATTAGACATGCACATGATTAACATGGATCAAAAGGTCTTTCTTTGGTTGTAATGAGGCTGGGCTATCAAGAATTCATGGTTTTTCTGGATGTGCAAAGAAACACTAGAATAGAGAGCAATTTTGAATTTTTCCTTGTTCTTTTGAGCCTTCTCTCAATTTTCCATTGCATTCTTGACTTGCATTTGTTCAGCTGGCCTCTTCTTTTGTTTGATGGTCCACTCCCCCCAACTTGTTCACTTTTATTCACTTTTTCTTTTTGATTTTTTTGGGGGAATGATCTTCTTTTGCTTTCTTGTGCCTGCCCTTTGTAATTCTTTAAGTGAATCAATTCACTTTTCAAGTCACCAACCAATTTTCCCATTTTATCCAATTTCACATTTTCTCTCTATCCCAAGTGTGTAGGGACATGATATAACATTAACTTTGGCTAAGGTGCATAAGAAAAGAAACATTAAAGCTCAAATGGGTTACCAAAAAAATTGGAAAAAATTTTCATGGGTTGGCTTTTTGGCACTGAGCAAATAGTTAAACCACAAAGTTTTGCCTTTATCACTTCTATATTTTCCAAGTGCAGAATAAAATCCAAAAACTCAAGCAATAACAGTTGACAAGCAGCGGTGAAAACTCTCATATCAGTGTTTGGTCTCACAACTCACCGACTTTTTGGCTAATTTTCCTTGACGAAATCACTTATTGAAAATAATTAACTATCCTGATATATTTTCCTGCAGAATATCCTAATCCTAACTGATTATGGATTCAATCACAAAATTCCTATTTCTTTCCTAATTTGGTTAGTTAGACTGCCTAGCTTTGAGATTTTTAAATTAATTCCTTAAATCCCTTTTTCCTAAAATCCTAATAAAAAAATGAAAAATAAAACAAAAATCCTAATTAAATAAAAAAATAATCCTATAAAAATATAAAAAATGAAAAGAAAGAAAAACACCAGTATCAATCTTCATCCTCTGTATCCTGTAAGTCCTTGTCATGCTGCTCCACCTCCCCCTTGATGAATAGGCCTGTCCCCAGGTCACAGCAAGAATATCCGAAACTCTTCAAGCAACATGCATGGGTATGAGTCTCTTACAGATACTTCTGAAGGTGGGAAGTGCAGCCTTGGCACTCTTGAATCACATGGGATCATAGTGGAATTCATCTCTGGCTCTCTTCCCCATGTCTTTCCTTCGTGAGCTAGAGCCACGAGAAAGGTCAGTAGTGTATTTGATCCTAAGCATCTGAAAAATCAATCAGTTAGTTGCTAAAAACACATTGATGTCTTATTGCAAACACTAATTTATGAAGAACATGGAAGCCTATCATTAACCAATTTGCATGCATAATTCAAAGAATTAATCTCTTCACAACAAAAGTTCAGTGCACTTGGTAATGGCTTCCTAAAAACAAAACATACCCAATTATTTTGCAAGCATTCAATTAATCCATGGAAAGTGAAAGTTCAAAATTTTTGAAAGAAACAGAGCATAACACTTTCAAATTCAATAACTCACAAAACAAGGAGCATTTCGTAGAAAACTTGTTCTTCATATTCATATAGCCAAAATCACATTCAAGATAGCAATAATCAACAATATTCACAATCCTAAGGTTGCTATCCTAAAGTGTAAATCATAAAAATAGAGTAAATGAAGATTTCAATTGGTAAAATTTTAAGAAAACATACATGAAACTTGAAAGTTTCAAAATTGATGGAGGTTTATGAGTGGAAAGAGTGAAAAGAAGAGCTTAGGAAGTAGAGAAACAATACATAAGAAAACAGAAGATTTTTAAAATTTCGTACTGCTGCGCTTCACCTACGCTCAGCGCAGAAAACAGTGACTAAAATTGTACTTCTGCGCTTTACCTGGTGAAGCACAAAAAACAGAATGAAATTTCTGCAATTTTTAGTCAAGTTTTCTGCTACTTCCTATTGTTTAAAAATTTTATTTTCCATAAACTTATTCCGATCAATTTTGAAAATTTCCTAAATCCTAAAAAAAAAGAAAAATCCTAATTATCAAACAAAAACAAAATAAAACTGAAAACAATTAAAAACTTAAAAATCTCTGGGTTGCCTCCTAAGAAGCGCTTGTTTAATGTCTTCTAGCTCGTCGCCTGTTCTCTCAAGGTGGTTGAAACTGGAATCTTTTGGTGAGCTTGTGTGCTGTACCTTTCCTTTCTCTGGCCCATAAACCTCCCCATAATCCTGCCTTGGAACAATCTGCAGTGTGATATGACTTTGACCATTTGGGCTTCTTTCTACAATTAGACCATGCTTCTGACTCCCTTGGCTTGGCTTTCCTTTTCTTTATTATCTTGCTCTCATGTGCATGAGTCTTCTTTTCCTGAAGCTTGGATGATTCATAGTTGATTGTTCTCAATTTCTTTGCTTCATAGGGGTCTTTGATATGAAACACACCTTGCCACTTTGTCTTCAACCTGGCTCTAGGCTCTGAACGTGATGTCAGCTTGACTTTTCTTCTCTTCGCCCTGTTCTGGTCAGTGTGATTGCAGGCCTTTCTTTTGTGAGGTCTGGAAGGTTTAACACTTGCACCATGTCTTTCTTGATCTTCCTTTGGAGAGCTTATTGAATAAGGCAAGGTCTTTGGTCTTGGTACCACTTCCCTTCCTTTCTCGGGCTTTGAGTCACTATCTCCCTGTTCACTCTTTTTCTCATTTTCTTGATCTTTTTCATCATGTACACCCTCATATGTTTTGTTCTCTACATCCCTTTCAAAGTCAATCTCTTCTTTAAGCACAATCTTTTCTGTTTCATCCTCTCCTTTTTCTTATTCTACTTCTGCTTCACCTTCTTCTTTTTCTTCTTCTTTTGCTTCTTCCGGTTCCTCTTTTTCAGTTTTCTCTTCTTCATCAGCCAGATTGTCATTGATTTCTTCCCTTATCCGTTGAACAATGTCGTCACATAGCTCTTCAGGGTTGGGTAGTGCATTTGCTGAGATCTGTTCTGACTGTTGGCTGACTCTTGTTTCTGCTATCTGCTTCAATAAAGCGTCAATATATCTTCTTGCTTCTTCTCTCTCCTTCTGAAATCGTATATTATCTTGATCGAGTTCTTCAAGACGCTCATAGAATTTTGAGTCCCTTTGTTGATCTGAAGAGTAACTTTGTTGTTGTTGGAAAGAAGGCTGCATGGGGAAGGAAACATCATCTTGGTGTCACCCAAAGTTCTGATTCTGGCTATTTCTCCATCCTTGTGAAGTGTTTGCAAAGTTGTTGCTGTTGGAGAAGTTTGTTGGTCTACCTTGATTGCCCATGTAATTAACTTGCTCTTCTTGAGTGCATGAATAAGAGCAGTAACCATTGGGATGGTCACCTCCACAATAATCACAAATTAAATGTGGGGACTGGCTAGGATAGGATTGCCTTGCCTGCAAGTGCTGAGGAAGGTTAGCTAACTGCTTGTTCAGTGCTTCTATTTGCTGCCTTATAATCTTATAATCTGCCCTGATTTCATCTACAGAAGTTTGCACGTGGGACGAAACAGCATCTTGTCACCACCCAAAATTTTGATTATGGTAACTTCCCCAATCCTGCGAAAAATTTTCAAAATAATTATTGTAGGTAGAGAAGTTACCATAAATCGGTCTGTTGGAAAAGTATTCATATTCTCCAAGTGTTCTTCTTTTCCATTCACTAGCCATGATTGATGCAGCTTTTACTTCATCTGGGGTGGTTGGACAGAGAGTGTTGAGATTGTCTCCTTATTTTTGGGTTCTTCCTCGCTTCTTCTTCGTCTCCTCTTGTTTCTACTTCTGTTTTTCCTTGATGTCCTTTCTATTTCTGGATCAAATTGTAACTGATTTGGGGACACCTGGCCTCTCAAAAGCATAAATAAGAAAACTTGAAAAGGGTAAGTCTGGAAGAGAATTTTAATTTTTTTTTAAAAAAATTAAAATTAAAATTTAAAAATTAAAAAATTCTTAAAAATTCAAAAAAAATAAAAAATAAAAAATAAAAAATAAAAAATAAAAATCCTAAGATAAAATATATACAACTTAATAGTATAGACCTCTCAAGTCTTTGCAAATTGATACACCGTTCCCCGGCAACGGCACCAAAAATACTTGATGAGATTCTGGCAAGCGTACCAAAATTCCAGCAATATAATAGTAAGTAAGAGTATCGTATCCATAGGGAATGATTCAATTTATAAAGATTAGTGGTCACAATTATCAAGTGAGAATACGGTTGTTGGTTGTTGAATTGCGAAAGTAAATAAAAACAGAAAATAAATTGAGATAGGTAGAGATAATTACTTGGACTAGGATTGAACTTCGTTTCATCGCACCCCTTTCATATGTGAACCTCAATAATATTTATGAATATATTATTATGATATCCTAGCCAAGCTATGTTATTTTACTCTGGTCTCCATAGTGATAAAATACTCAGAAATAATTCATGCGGGTTCTCCCAAGCGACAAATTACCCCGGCTTGATTGCTCTACTTTTCCGTTCGTTAATACTATCAATTCACCGTATATTCCTATATGGACTACTATGAAGAGGCTGTCACATTCCAATTCTTCAATCATCGATTCTCCCTATATTCCTATAGCGACTACTATGAGTACTTTTACCAATCAGAGTTCAAGTTTCCTTTGGCCCAGGCTCCCCCAAACTCGCTGTTAATCCAGAAATCTCTATCACATACTATCCTAGAATTAACCTATAACTCCGGCACACAGGCGGAAGCTACGCATTAAGCAAAGTATAAAAATACCGATATCATAAAAATAGGGATTTATAAATAGTAAAGAGAATTCACATACAATCGGGGATTGAATCAACTACATTCAATCCTACTGGAGAGTTTAGCTACGCATGGTAGCCATTACAAACAAACGAAGAAACTGTCACTTTCTCCAGTCCTTGCTCTGCTATACCGTATCTCCTCGGCCTCTGGTCTCCAAAAGCTCCCGCCTTTAGTCTCCTCCAAAAGCTTTTTTTCGATCTTTGCAAAAGGTCCTATTTATAGACCAAGGAAAACTATCTTAAATCTGGAAGGAATCTATTTTGAAAACAGATCTAAAAACAAATTCGCGCAGCTGCGCTTCACCTGCGCTCAGCACAAGTGAAGCGCAGGTTACAGAATTATGCGCTCCAATCTGCGCTAACCGCAGATGGAGCGTGGAGCGCGTAACAAATTATTCTGTTTCCTCTTTTAACAGCTTGATTTCTTCCTGATCTTATCCTTATCTTCTTGGCTTCCCTTGTTTCCCTCTTTTTGAATTGATTTTGTGTTTATCTTGACTTTGAATTTAAATTGGGGAAGTTATCCGCAGAATCCTTGTTTAAATGGCTGTTGATCTTATCTTTATTTGCTCTCATTTAAACTTCAAATCTGCAGATCCTATCCTCAAATAGTGCTATCTTCTTTTCTCATTTAAATCTCACTCATAAATCTGCAAAATTAACAGATTTTATATTAAAATAGCATCAAATTCAAATTCAAATAAAATAAACACAATTATTACAATTATTAATAAAAAGGGATTATTTTGGGGCATAAATTACTATTTTACCCTTGATAAGTGCAGTAAAAATACAAGAATATATCATATAATTTGCACTTATCAATGTCTGATACCCCTACTTCTTTACAGTGGCAATCGAGTTGTCTACTAGATGTTGAGGCTTGGGAGTTTCCATATTATGAGAGAATGGCTGCATTTAGTGCATTATTTACTGACATAGAGACCCAACATATACCTACTATCATTGATTTATTGTAAATTGACGTTAACTCGATAATGAAGGAACGAGTAAACTAACATAACACTTTTAAATATCCGTACATAATGCAACAAGGTTTATCAAACCATACAAAATACATATATAATCAACGCAACATCTAATATGTTAGTGTCAGTAAGAAGCATCATCTACGAGGTGGACCCATCTCTGCCCCTCTTCTTCCGCTGGTAGGTGTGTGTGATCCTTGTGCATTGAGACTACAGGCCTAACTGCGCCATCCTCAAAGCCTTATGGGTCAGCATCTCACCATCAGACCCTACTGTGACCATGTCTGTACTCAATAATGCTTGAAGTCTCTCCATAATTCCCGCAAAAAAGAACCTACATCAAAACATTCATGTAATTAATTAACTGCTAAAATTTAAACGTTAAAATTGTCGTATGGACCAAGAACTATACCTGATGAGAACTATCGTCTTCGGTCCCACTAGATATATTCTGAGTCCCACCAAACGTTCCCTATATATCGAATGCTGGCACTCTACGAGGTAATGGATCATGAACTCTATCCTCATGGGTATAAGATATGGATGTGAAACCATCCGAAACCACTCCAAATATCCATCACTGCACTCCCCTGCATAAGTGATAACAGGACCTCTCCTACTCTCATCCAACAAGTAGTCCTGATAGTGAAGGAACTAAGCATGAACATCAGTAATGGGAGGTACAGGCAACTGAACATGTGGTGAAGGGGGGATGCTCTGTATATGCCCATATTGTTGCAGTGCACGATCTGGAAGATGAGGTAAAGGTGAACCACTAGATGTGATGTATCCATAATACCAACAAACATCATGGAAAGGACGATATGCTCTGCGTGTGATATATGTTGTCCTCTTGCTGTAAGCGATCTAAGTATTGCCGTATGGACACCACGTCACCTACTTGACGATGATTCCTGAACCTCCTACACAAGGGCATGCCCTCTTCATAATCAAAGCTCCTCTCAATAGCAGTAATGTGTGGAAAGTGCTCCAAGATCCAAGCCTGTTAAACAGTTTAATTAACATCAAAACTATACAGGCAATGCTGTATAAAATTAAGACAAGTAAAACCATTTATTACACTATACCTGAAGTAGTGTAGAGTAACCAGCTAGCTGACAAGTCTGATGTAAACTGGCCTCATTGAGCTGCTCATAGAGGTAAGCCAATGCAACTGAACCCCAAGCAATCTGGCTCATTGATGCCAACACTCTGAACAACTCTAAGTAATGTACCCAGACACTCGTCGCACTCTTATAAGCAAATATGGTACATCCAACTAGGTGGAGCATTGACAAAAGATAAAAACTAGGTGGAGTAGATATGCTCTAGTAGCGTACATCAAATGGTTCTGCTCCAACTTGTTCTCATAAACGCTACGAAGCCAACTGAGCCTAACATTATGACCCCTAATGTAATTTGTCCCTGCAACTACATCACTATATGATACCCCAAGTAATGTGACCAACAACTTGTTGGCATCATTCTTACCCATGGATGACAAGAAGAAGAACCTACCATGTACTAGTATATGCAGTAAACTGTTCACATCATCTAGTGTGATGGTCATCTCACCCATTGGTAGATGGAAGCTTGATGTGTCTTTATGCCATCTCTCAGTAAACGCAAACAACATACTCCTGTCAACAAGAGAGTGGGTCCCTTCTACAAGTGGTCCCAAGCCAGAGTCATCCACAATGTCTCTCACATAATCATTCTCTAGCCTTTTCAACTTCCTCCCATTAATGTCCCCCTATCTCGTAACAAAATATAAAAAATAATTATTTTACTTTCTATATAAATTAAAAGACATTTACACATAACTTATTAATTATAAATTTACTTACCTCGCTCGACCACAAACGGCGTGCAATGTACTCACATGACCTCTCAACAAAGAGGTATCCCGAGGACCTCCCTTGTAAACAACCTATTGCGACACATAGGGGTGGGAATAGGCCAGCCGACCTGTCAGGGGCCTGCGGCCTGGCCTGTTTATGGCCTGGCCTGACCTGGCTCGTTTATTAAAAAGGCCAGGCTAAGGCTTCTTAAAAGGCTTGTTTAGTTAAATAGGCCAGACTTCAGGCCTATAAAAAAGCCTATTAGGCTTAACAGGCCGGCCTGTTTAATATAATAATATATAATATATTAAATTAATTATATAAATAACTATAAATATAATTAAAAAAATTATAATATAGTAAAAATTAGAATATATTAAATTAATTATATAAAAAAGCCTACTTAAAAGGGCTGCTAGCCTGCATAGGCTTATAGGTCTGTTGGCCTGTTGGTAGGTCTTGTTATAAAACAGGCTTCTAAACAGGCTTACAGGCCAGGCCAAGCCTTACAAAAAGGCATGTAACAGGTAACAGGCCAGACTCAGGCTTAAGAATTATGACTCAGGCCAGCCAAGGCCTGAGCCTGGCCTGGCCTGTTTCCACGCCTAGCGACACATCCTTTGTGGGTGCTGGGTCATTCTGCTACACAGGTTGCTCAAGTTTTCGCGCTCTACGTTGTCGGGCAGATGCAGTAGGTGAACCACTACCTCTTCCACCTCTACTTTTCACCATACTGTAAATAAATAACAAATAAATAAAAAGAACCAAAAATTAAATAAAAACAAATAAAAAATTGATTTATTCATACGGATACATATACTGACACATATGTATGTATAGTTTTCTAATAATCATACGCATAAGTCCATCATACTTATGGACACAGAAGTCCGTAACTCATCCCTTTCACTTCTGGACGGCCATGTCCGTGCATATGTCCGGACACGAGGGTCCGTATGAACCTCCGAACACATGGGTCCGATTTTTAAGAAAATGGGTCCGAACACCCTTGTCCGGACAACTTTCTCTTGTCCGTAAAACCCCTTTCTCCTCCCCTCGCATCCATCAGCCACCGTAAATCCACAAAAACACAACAAGAAAGGGTGAGATGCATACCTGGTTGATTATCACAATAAAAATTCCTCAAGCTCCAAGCCTCCTTCAATGGCGGGCACGCGAACGGATGAAAGCGTAAGGGTTCTGCACACGGTGTGCCTAAGGGTGAGCAGAGTCGAGTAAAATGTGAAAGAGGGAGGAAGGAGCTTCTTATTTTTAAATTATTTACTAGCGGGGTATTTTTGGGATTTACATTTTTGCAACAAAAATTGGGGGGTGTGAATAGCAATAAAATAAGTGAGAAAAGCAATGACCTGAAGACTTTGGGCCGAACAAGTCCAATGACCACCGGTGTTGTTGACGCGGGAAAATAAAGCATAATTTTCGTGCCTACTCCTACAAAGCAAAACTGGAAAACTGGAAGTGTGAGAAGTAGAGGAAGATTGATGCAGTAAGAAGAAACAGGAAAAAACCCTACAGTAATTCCAAATGCCTCCGAGGAAGAAGCCCAACACTACCTCATCTTCTTCTTCGGCCTCTTCTAAGAAGCCCCATCCACAACCTTCCAAGTATGGAATCCAGCACTTCTTTGACCGTCACACCCTTCTCGCCTCTCAGAAGCAGCAAGCCAACAATGCAAGCCCCAACATTGTTGGAATTCCCACTTCTCATGCTGTTTACGGGTCCTCCGTTCCTCTCCCACCTCCCGGAAAACCCAACGCCGGCGAGGGTCCGTCTGAGAATTCGGTGTTACCAGTGACTAATGCCGCAGAAACTCTCTCTGAGTCTGAGGTGTCTCCGGAGATGTCCAAGTCCGTGTCGCTTAAGCGCTTCAAATTCTCACCTGGAATGGTAACTTTTTTTTTTATGATTTAATTTTTTCTAATGTGTCGTTTTGGTTCTGGTTTTCTGACTCGGGTGGGGTTTTTGTTTTAGGATTTATTCCCTTTTTCGTGCTTTTTTATTGACCCACAAATTGGAATGAAAATGAATGACGTCTGCAACTTCCGTTTTGTCTAAAAGTATTGTATCTTGAGCAAATTTTTCTTAGATACCGTTGAAGCCAGGTCGATTAGGATGAGTGTACACTATTCAGAGCACAGATTTGGGCCATTTACATATTTTCTGGCATAATTGGGATGGGTTTAATTTTCCCATGCCTGTTCTTAAACTACTTGTTTTTATAAAATCATTATTTTAAGTATATTTTTTATTCAAAATTTGGTAATTGTTTATTAAAGTAATTCATTTATCCATAAAATCCAAATATTAGTCTCTTTTCTAGCAAGTATTGAGTGAGTGTGTTTGGTTACTGCATTTTTTATACAAGTACTTGATGAGTATGGATGGTTGCTTCTTCTTCTCTCGCATGTTTCTGAAATTGCCATTGTTGACAAATATCTTGAGCATAGTTTATCAAGCAGAGCCAGGATGATGGGGTTGATGAGGTTACATGGAAGATATCTCCAGTGAATGAAAGGCTCCAAGCAGTTTCAAAACACATGCCTGAGATAATTAAAGCTTTGGCTGACTCCTCGAGGATCAATTTGTTGCCAATTCGCAACTGCTCAGAAGATAAGGCAAGCTTATGAGGAGCATTTTCTTTAAATTTGATACTTATCAGGGTCAGTGATTGAGATTGTGGTTTAATCATGGCACAGAATTCCCTGGATAAAGATGGAAAGGTTGAAAAGTTGCTTACTAATACTTCACCAACTCCCAATCCTTCTGCAAAAGCTCTGGTGCCAGTGAGTAAATTAGGCTTGAAAAGGATAAACCCTGACCAAAACGTGGAGTTTAATGTCAATGCAACTACTGTCAGTAATTCTGCAGTACCTGGTGGACAAAGCCCCTTCAGAACTCCACCATCATTGTCTTATTGCCAGGATAAGGTGATTTATCTTCTAGTTTATACCACTATGTGACCTTTGGATAGGTTGAGTTTCTTCTTTGTTTTATGTTGCATTTATATGTGCAGCTTGCCAAGGATGTTGAACACAGTGGACCATCTGACCAGCTTTTTTTAAGACAGCACAAAAAGGTTAAGTCTCCCAATTGAACTACTCTGAGGTCCACCATAATTAGTATACATCTAATTGCTAATATGCTACAACTTCGGGATGCAAGGACAGACGACTTGTCATATACCATTTAATAAAGTAGATAATTGGATTGAGAAGAAGAAGAAAATGATTTTACTTTGGATTAGAGATGATTTAGCATGACTGCATGAGTGAAACCTAAGTCAAAAGGATGGCATCCCAAACCATAAGGCATAATACAGACTGTGCTTAGAGATGAAATTGGAACCTAAAAGTACGGAAATGTACTGTAACAAACACCCAGAATTAATTATTTTAGCACATGTTGGTGCATTATGATACATAAACTTGTCAATGTTTCTAAAGTTTTATTTTATGTATGTTTTCCTTACAGCTTCACAAAAGACCCTTCTGAAATCTGAGCCATCTTAGCACTTTCCTTTTTTTTTTTTGTTTCATAAACGAGACTTGTGAGTTATTACTTGTCATCATTCTATAAAATGCCACATATTTATATGAATGTTTATTTCTGTAGGCATTGCTTGAACTGTTGGATCAAGTTGAAGATGCCATCGCTGTTGACAATGCTGCAGTTTGGAATAAAAGCACTTATTCCTTTAAATCTCAAGATGGAATAGCTAATCAGCTACCTGTCAGAGCTAACCGGGCAGTAGAAAGGACAAAATCACATATACCTAAGGAAACTGTTGGTGTTTTCTCCAACTCTAATTATTTGGTTTTGGAGGTATGTTTTTGGAACCAAGATCTGTTTTACTGGTTCTGAGGTTCAAAAAAAGTGAATTCTCATAGGTTCTTTGTTATATACTTTCTACTTTAGGTATCTGAAAAACGCAGGCCTGCTGATTCATCTGCTTCTCAATGCCCATACAAGGTCTACTAATGCTCAATTCTACTATCATTTACTGCATCTAAGTAATCTAATAAATGACACAGTTGATCTACTGCTTTCTAGGTGCTTCGTTTACTAAATGAAAAAACTGGAGAAGAGCGGGTTGTAAACTTGTGGGATGAGTGGTAAGCTGCCAAGCTCTAGTTTATTTGAGCCTATATTGATGTTTCTATCCTATATTTGTGGCATTTCAACCATATATATTTGGAATTGCAATATTTTTTTCTGTTGTTGTAATAGTAACTGTCATAGTTATTGTTCCCTAAACCTTATACCATAAACTGTACTACTTATACTACAGGTTATACTCAGCCTCCTTTTAATAATGCAAGGTGCTACATAGTACACACTTAAGTCCAATTCAACGTAATTGGGCTTCTCTCTTGATTCTTTTTCTATCTATATTTACATATATCCATTGCTATGGGGAGGAAATCCTAACTGCCTGATGTGACTCTCGCCAGTGGAGATTTTGTTTCACTGCTTTCCACAATATCATGTTTGTTTCTGTTCTCTTGGACGTTCCTCTATCCATCCCACAATTCAGTCTTCTTCGATCATCATATGCATTGGCTTTGGAGTGTCTTGACCTGTCGTACGTGGTTTTATTTTCTCCAGCCTCTGCACATGCACCCATGTTTCTGCCATCTGCCATTGCTTTGTCCCTAGTGATATGTGTGTTAGAATGAATCACATGTTGCTTTTAATTAGCAACAACTAATTGTTCAATCCCTAATTAGTTGCTAATAAGGACTAGATTTCGCAATCATATTCATTTGTATTGAGTTTGAATTTCTGTGTGTCTTACTCAAACCATACATACTGTATTTATAATATGTATGCAATAAATACATAAGAATATGATTGCTAAATCTAATCCTAATTAGCAACTAATTAGGGATTATACAACTAATTAGGGATTATACAACTAATTATTATTTAGCTGTTACTAATTTAAAACATGTGACTAATTCTAACACTCCCCCTCAAGCTAAAACTTACTAAGCTTTAAGCTTGTTACAAATATACCCATATTAACAAAAGTGAAGATAATAAATCGCGGGCCCAGATTGAATATACTGGAAAGCCGTGGAGCCAGGTAAATTGCACTAGGAAGCCGTGGGGCCAGGTAGATTGCACTGGGAAAGCCATGGGCCAGGAAGATTGCTCTGGGATAGCCACGGGGCCAGGAAGATTGCTCTGGGTAGCATCAAGATACATTTCTAGGTTTTGAAAAATCATGGGTAACAACAAATAGGAGAGAAAATGCATTCAAAATAGAAAGGACCCAAGTACCGGACATGAACCAGACAAACGATGCCCAGATCGGGATGGATGAGCTAAGCGTTGATGCTTAAGAGCTTGAGACGCAGTGGAGATACAAGCAACTGATTGTGACAGATAGTATAATCCTCGAGACTCATGTCCTTCTTCAATCGTCTGTCCGATACGCCGATCTTGCACTAGAACAAAATTATTAGCAAAAAGAACAGAGTAATTTTGGGTGCGGTTGAGCTTGCTTATGGAGATTAAATTAAAAGGACACCCGGGAATATAAAGCACAGAATCTAGGGTAAGATTAGAAGAGAGTCGTGTTTGACCAATGCCATGGTAACAAAGGGTAAAGAATCCAAATAACACAGATGAAAGAAAAGGGACTTGTTACCAGACATATGATCAGAGGCACCAGAGTCAAGAATCCAAGGTCCAAAGGAGGAGGATTGAGAAACAAAGGCTACCGGATTACCAGACTGAGTAGCAACAGCGACAGGTTGTGTATGTATGCTGCATGGCTGCCTTATATTGGAGAAATTCATTGTAGGCATCAACTGAAATTGAAACCTCATCAGATGCTTATGGAGAAATGACCTGATCAATATTAGCTGTCTTGGGTTGTTGTCGTGCCTTTGTACGACATTCTGCCGCAGTATGGCCATACCATTGACAAAAATTGCAACAAGGGCCCGAAAAGATATCGCCGCCAGTTAGGCAGACTCAACTATCTCACCATCACTAGACCCGACATCAGTTTCGCGGTTAGTGTGGTAAGCCAGTTTCTAAATGCCCCTTGTGATAGCCATTGGGATGCTATGACACGTATTCTTCGATAAATAAAAATGCTCTGGGACGAGGATTATTGTATGAAGACAAAGGCAACACTGATCGGAATCGTTGTCGTCTCCAGCGGCGGCAGCGGCTGAAGATAGCGGAAAAACGTCCGGAAAATGTCGAAAAAGCACCGGAAAAGACTACATGGCGGAGGAGAGCGACTGATGGCACTAGACAATGGTGTCAACTACTGAAAAGGGTTTGAACCTGAACAAAGTAGCATACTTGGGAACTCGGCAACAAAAAAAGTTATGAAACGGGTCACGGTGGATGGTACCGCCCTGATATCATGTTGAATTTGAAATTTCTGTGTCTTACTCAGACCACACTTACTGTATTTATAATATGTATGAAATAAATACATAAGAATATGATTGCTAAATCTAATCCTAATTAGCAACTAATTAGGGATTGTACAACTAATTATTATTTAGCTGTTACTAATTTAAAACATGTGACTAATTCTAACAGTGACAATCAAGCTGCACTTCACATTGCATCAAACCCGGTCTTCCATGAAAGAACCAAACACATAGAGATTGATTGTGACTTTGTGAGAGAAAAGGTGCTCTCTGGAGAAATCACTACTGATTTTGTCAATTCTAACTATCAGCTAGCTGACATGTTCACCAAGTCCCTTAGAGGCCCTCGGGTTGAGTACATTTGTAACAAGCTTGGTGCATATGACATATATGCTCCAGCTTGAGGGGGAGTGTTAGAATGTATTGAATTTGAATTTCTGTGTGTCTAAACCAGACCACTCACCATTGTATTTATAATATATGCACATTAATTACAAATGAATGTAATTTCTAAATCTAAGGCTAATTAGCACCTAATCTGGGATTTGTACATAAATCAGACATGTGACTAATTCTAACACTCCCCCTCAAGCTGGAGCATATATATCATATGCACCAAGCTTGTTACAAATATATTCAACCCGAGGACTAGGGCTGTGCAAAAAATCCATAAAAACTGAACTGCACTGTAATCCATACTGAACCGGTCCACAAATATCTGAACCGTTGGCTAAAATCTGAACCATTTGAACCGTTTTTTAAAACATGTTTTAAACTGGACCGTGAATTAACTCAGTTCAGATCATAACCAAAAATCCATCTACTACGAATCCAGACTCATATGCATTACGCTACGACAGTGCGACGCATGCTCATCTCAATTCTCAACTCTTCTCTTCATTCAGAATCATTCTTCAACCTATAAACTCTAAATCCCTAAATCCCCAAATCACCAATCGCAATCCCAAATCGATTGAATCCCAAATCACAAGCAATCACAAATCGCAAATCTCGATTCGATTCAAACACTGTTCCAACTCGGGATTGCTCGTGCTTCTGGTTCGTCAAAGGCGCAAGGTGAGTCTTCTCTTTTGCTGTACCCACAGTTCGAGCTTGTTGGACGCCATTTCTCCTCATCTTTGAAAACCTATTCTTTCCTTTTCGTGCAGATCAATAGCTGCTTGTTGGACGCTCAATAGCTGCTTCTGCTGCCTACTGGTTTGAACTATCTTTATTCTTCATATTGTCTGGTTTAGTTTTGCCCCTGTTGTTGGTAGGATCATGAGAATTGAATGGGTATGTGCTATCATGAGCTAATATGAGAAAATATATTCATCAATAGTAGTTGTCTACTTACAATGTACTCACAGAGTCACAGCTGAACTAAGTTCTTCAAGAGAGATATATTGGATGTAATGGGTCCCTCTAATCCACTTGCATGCATTTCTCTTAATAGATTTATATTGATAAGAGTATGGAATTTGAAATTAATATATAGGATTTAATATTGTAATATTCAAAACAGAAACAAATTAGAAACTCACAGTCTTTGGAGAAGTTGCCAGTTCTGTATGAAATTTGGTATAGTTCCAGCAAAATTGTTATTTCACTGAATACCGGTTTTTTCACTGAAAACCGGTTTAGATCCAAGATCCAGTTCAAAACCGGTTTAGATCCATGAACCGTTTCAAAACCGGTTTGGAATCCATGAACCGGTTCAAAACCGGTTTGAAATCCATGAACCGGTTCGGTTAAGTCTAAACAGGTTCCATCATTAAAAAAGTGGATTGGTTTTTTTAATCTTATCCATACATTTGGTTGGGGTTTGGTTTTGGTTCAATTTTAGCAAATTTTGATCCATGCACAGCCCTACCGAGGACCCCTAAGAGACTTAGTAAACATATCAGCCAATTGATCATTAGAACCAACAAAATCAGTAGTGATTTCTCCTGAAAGAACCTTCTCTCTTACAAAATGGCAGTCAATCTCTATATGCTTTGTCCTTTCATGGAAAACCGGGTTGGAAGCAATATGCAACGCAGCTTGATTATCACAAATCAATTTCATCTCCTTGTCATCTCCCAATTTTAGTTGTTGGAGTAATTGTTTTAGCCAAGTAAGTTCACATGCTGCTACTGCCATAGCCCGATATCCTGCTTCTGCACTTGACCTAACAACTATGTTTTGCTTCTTGCTCCTCCATGAGATTAGATTACCTCCCATAAGAACACAATATCCTAAAGTTGATCTTCTATCTGATGGTGAACCTGCCCAATCAACATCAGAATAGCCGACAATTTTGGTGTTACCTTTGTTCTCATAAAGTAATCCTTTACCTGGTGCATTCTTGATATACCTCAGGATACGAACAACGGCGTTCCAATGACTATCACAAGGAGCATTCAGGAATTGACTCACTACACTTACAGCAAAAGTAATGTCAGGTCTGGTTACTGTAAGGTAGTTCAATTTGCCAACTAGACGTCGATATCTACCCGGGTCTTTCAGTGGCTCCCCCTGACCCGATAGTAGCTTGACATTGGGATCCATAGGAGTATCACTTGGTCGACAATCCAGCATGCCTGTTTCCTCAAGTATATCTAGAGCATATTTGCGTTGGGTGATCGCAACACCTGTCTTGGATTGTGCAACCTCAATCCCCAGAAAATATTTTACAGGACCCAAGTCTTTAGTCTGTAAGTGAGTGGACAAGTATTGTTTGAGCTTCTGAATGCCAGGTTGATCATTACCGGTGATGATGATATCATCGACATAAACAAGCAGGTAGATACATAAGGTTGGCAAGGAGTGCAAAAGGAAGACAGAGTAGTCGGCTTCACATCTGGTCATACCAAACTGTTGTAGAACAGTGCTAAACCTCCCAAACCAAGCACGGGGAGACTGCTTCAAACCGTAGAGAGAGCGGCGTAATCGACAAACCACGTGTGAAGCACCACTAGCAATGAAACCGGGTGGTTGTTCCATATACACCTCCTCCTGTAACTCACCATGTAAGAAGGCATTTTTTATGTCGAGTTGATGGAGCGACCATTGATGAATAGCAGCCAAAGCGAGAAATAGTCTAACAGAGGCAATCTTCGCTACTGGGGAAAAGGTATCGCCATTGTCAAGCCCAAAAATTTGTGTGTAGCCTTTGGCTACTAGGCGGGCTTTTAAACGGTCAACCTTTCCATCAGGGCCAATCTTGACAGTATAAACCCATCGACAACCAACTGTTGTTTTTCCATCAGGCAAGGGAACCAAGTCCCAAGTTCCACTGGAGTGTAAGGCAGCCATTTCATCCACCATAGCTTGTCCCCAGCCCGGATCAGACATAACTTCACCTGTAGTTTTGGGAATAGACACAGAATCCAAAGAAAACACAAAGGCAGAATAGGAAGGAGATAATCTATTATAATTCAAATGACAGGCATAAACAGGGTTAGGATTTCGAGAGGACCTGATACCTTTGCGTAATGCAAGAGGAAGTTCCGGTGCAGGATGCGGAGCAGGAGAGTCCGGTGGAGCAGTAAATGAGTCTGGAGGAGGATGACCATCTGGAGCAATTGGTTGTGGCGAGGTCTCCTTTGATAAATGTGAAGAGGAGGGACAAAAACAGGGGTGGGAATAGGAGAAGGTTGAGAAAGAAGTTCATTACCCTGAACATGTGACTCAACAGGAGTAGAAAAGAAAGGACGAGTCTCAAAAAAAGTTACATTTGCCGAGACAATGTACCGACCAAGGTCAGGAGAGTAGCAGCGGTAACCTTTTTGCATCCGTGAGTAGCCGTGGAACACACACTTGAGTGACTTGGCAGCAAGCTTATCTTTCCCTGGAGTGAGGTCATGGACAAAACATGTGCATCCGAAGATGCGGGGAGGAAGGGAATAAAGATCTCGTGTAGGAAACAATATAGCTTGTGGTATCTGGTTGTTTAGGACAGAGGAAGGCATTCGATTGATTAAGTGGCAAGCAGTGAGAATGTGCAGACTTGGGAAGGCCAGGATGTCCCAAATGTTGATGAATGAGATGTGCAGACTCAACTGTTGAACATGCAATGGGAGGATTTGAAAGATGATATAATCCTCGAGACTCATGTCCTACTCCAATCGTCTGTCCAGTACTCTGATCCTGCACAAGAACGGAATTATTAACAAAGGTAACAGAGTAAGGTAATGTACGAGTGAGTTTACTAATGGAGATCAAATTAAAAGGACATCCAGGAACATAAAGAACAGAATCCAATGAAAGTGTAGGAAGTGGGTTAGTCTGGCCAATGCCCTGTACGGGAGTTTGGGAACCATTAGCTAAGGTAACATTTGGACGTGAGTTCATATAAGTAAGGTGAGAAAACATGGATTTGTTACCGGACATATGATAAGAAGCGCCTGAGTCGAGGATCCAAGGTCCAAGGGATGAGGACTGAGAGACAAAGGCAACAAGATTACCAGTATGAGCAACAGAAGCGACATGTGTAGTGGGTTGCATAGCTGCCTTGAGTCGGATGTACTCATCATACTCTTCAGTGGAAAGTGAGACCTGTTCACTAGTGCCAGAAGCTGCGAATTGAGCAACATTCAAAATCTTAGGCTGCTGTTGATTTGCCTTGGTTCTACATTGCTCCTCAACATGACCAAACCTTTTGCAATAGTTACACCGAGGGCGGGTGCGATAGCCTCCACGACCTCCTCGTCCACCGCGATGATAAGAATTGGAAACCAGTGCAGTAGAATCATCGGAAACAGGAAAGGACGCAGAAGCTGATGGAGCGAAAGATTGAGGAACGGAGAGTCTCAGTAACTGTTCACAAACAGTATCATATGAAGGAATGGTGGGACTAGAGAGTATTTGATTGCGGACGGAGTCAAGGTCGTGTGGGAGACCAGCAAGGGCAAGAACCATGAAAAACTTCCCACGTTGCTTAGCATGTTCATCTGCATTGTCAGTAAATAGCAAAAGGGAATCAAAGTCAGCAATCAAACTATCAATCTTACTCAAATAGCTTTGCATGTCCATGTCCTGTTTCTTCACGAAAAATGAGATTAGAGACTACGGTGTAGAGACGATTGATGTCATTGGAGTACACCTTTGCTTTTGTCCAAACATCATAACATGTCTTAAAAGACCGATATTGCGCTTGAAGTTTGGCATCAATAGAGAACCACAGAACACTGCACAAAGATGCATCAATCTGTTTCCATCGGGATTGGTCCTTGGTGGGGATATCCTTGGTCTGTTTGACCAAATGATCTTTACGTCCTTGGCCTTCAAACCATAATTCAACAGCAGCAGCCCAGGAGGAATAATTGGCAGCACCTACGAGTTGGTCGCAGGGGATAAGTGGGACATTGGTAAAGCTGACAACAACAGCATCTGAAACAGGAGCAGTGGCAGACATCGTCGGAGGGTAAGAGTAGATGTAAGGCACACTGTAGAGAGGTAAAGGTCAAACGGAGGTAAAACGGCCTCCTACGGTGGTCGCCGGCGTGTAAAGGTGGCTGGAAATGGAAAAACGGGCTCAAAAAGGAAGCGCGTGCAGAAAACGCGCAGAAGGTTGTGACGGCGCATGCGGCGGCGGTTGGCGGCATCTGGGTCGTCGGCGGCTTCTGGGTCTGATGGTGGTGGTCGTCGGCAGTGGGTATCACCGGAAGTGGTTGAGCAGCTGGTTAGGGCACAACTGTTTGGAAAAGAAAAAGAAAAGAAAAAGAAAAAGAGAACCACTGGAAGAGAAGGCACATCCGCACAGTGATCCCTAGGATCTTTCAGCAACTGATACCATATTGAATTTGAATTTCTGTGTGTCTAAACCAGACCACACACCACTGAATTTATAATATATGCACATTAATTACAAATGAATGTAATTTCTAAATCTAAGGCTGATTAGCACCTAATTTGGGATTTGTACAGAAATCAGGCATGTGACTAATTCTAATTGAATGTAATTAGTCATTAGCCGTTACAGATTTGTAGGAAATTAACAGTTACATATTCTAGGAAATTATGATGATTGATTCGTGATTATTAGGTAGAAATTAATTGTATTTGATTCTGTAAATTAGTATAAATACATACTGTGTGGTCTGCATTAGACATACAACACATTCAGCAAATATACTTTTCTATAACTTGTTTGTTAATGAGGTGGTAAAATTACATGGTATTCCTAAGTCCATAGTCAGTGACTGAGATCCCCTCTTTCTGAGTCATTTTTGGTCTTAGCTTTTCAAATCACAAGGCACCAAACTCAGGATGAGCTCTTTTTACCATCCTGAGACAAATGACCAAACTGAAATTATTAATTAGTGCTTGGAAACTTATCTTAGGTGTTTTTATTCTGAACAACCTAAGACTTGGAGTAGCAGCTGGTTGCACTGGGCAGTGGTGGTATAACCACTTTTCATGTAGATGGTGCAGAGAATTAATCCAAAGTTGGCTGCTTGATATTATGGGCCCTACCAAGTTAAGAAGAAGATAGGGTCAATAGAATATCAGTTAAAGCTTCCTTTATGTCTACAATACAAAATTCATCCTATTTTTCATAATTCTCAACTCAAAAGGGTTGTTGGAAACTACCAAGCAACTACTGACTTACTTGCAGGTTGGAAGTGGAAATGGTTGACAATATCACCCTTGATTAGATTTTAGTAGTCGAACAAAGGCAGAGAAATGGGGCTGTTCCTTTTTGGTTGATCAAGTGGCATAGAAAACCTGTTGAGGAGGCGACTTGGGAAGACGCATTTACTATTACAAATCAATTTCCTGATGTAAGCCTTGAGGACAAGGATGTTGTTAAAGGAGCAGGCAATGTCAAGCCTCACAAATTACCTAGGCTAGTCCAACAAAGTCATGGGCCGTGGATTTGGAAGACATACAACGGAAGAAATAAAAAGAAAAGAAAAGAATAGGTGCATAGGGTCAAAAAGGGAAATTGAAAAGTGACAGTTAGTTATGCTCATGTGTAATTTCTTTTAGGGAGAGAGAAGGAATGGGGGGAGTTAGTTTTTTGAGAATTCGGTTAGTAATGGGTTAGGTGCTTTGCTCTGTGGGTATTGCAGGTCTTATCTTTGTAATACATTAATCTTTTTTTTTTTCAATAATACATCACTTTTCCTATTTATGTTTTTGGTCTTTGACAACAACCTTGTGTGGTTTCAGTTAGACACATAGGAAATTCATATTCAACATGGTACCATCCACTGTGACCTGTCTCATAACTTTCTCGTTGCCGAGTTCCAGGTATGGAACCTTGTTCAGGTTCAAACCATTTTTTTTCAGTTGTTGATACCATTGTTCAGCTGCTGCTAGTGCCATCCGTCGCCCTCCTCCCCCATATAGTCTATTCCGGCTCATTTTCGACATTTTCCGGACGTTTTCCCCTATCTTCAATGGTTGTCCTGCCGCTGGCGACGACAATGATTCCGACCAGCGACCACACCTCTGGAGTTGCCTCTCCTAAATGAGTCCAACGCCACCAGAACCGCCTTGAACAGTGCTCTGGCGTGTCCTATCTTCTCCGACGCATATTCGTGGTGCCAACCGCTGTCCAGCCACCTTTTCGGCTAATCTCTCCGCCCCCAGACTCTCCTCGCCATCCTCTTTCCTGATCTGGGCATCGTTTGTCTGGTTCTTGTCCGGTGCTTGGGGTCCTTCCTATTTTGGATGCATTTTCTCTCTCCTTTTTGCTGTTACCCATGATTTTCAAAACCTACAAATGTATCTTGCGACTAACTAGAGCAATCTACTTGGCCCCTTGGCAATCCCAGTGCAATCTACTTGGCCCCATGGCTTCCCAGTGCGATTTGCCTGGTTCCACGACTTTCCTAGTGTACTCAATTTTGGCCTGTGATTTATTATCTTCAATTTTGTTAATGGGTATATTTGTAACGAGTTTAAAGCTTTGTAAGCTTTAGCTTGAGGGGGAATGTTAGAATTAATCACATGTTTTTAATTAGTAATAGCTAAATAATAATTAATTGCTAATTAGGATTAGATTTAGCAATCATATTCATTTGTATTTATTACGTACATATTATAAATACAGCCTTCTGTGGTTTGAGTAGAAGACACAGGAAATTCAAAATCAACAATGTTAAAAAATATTGACCACGAGCTACCACTGATTTTCGCCCTAATCAGACTTGTTTTTAAGCTGTTGGGTAAGACTTTATATGCATAATGATGGTCAATGGTTCTGGTGGCACAAGCTTATTAGACAACTTCATGCTGTAACCCTTAATTGCTATGCAATTAGTGTTTGCAGTGGGGATGGGAAGCTCTTCTCTAGTACCCACCCTACTCTGCCTTGTCTGGCACAATAACAGCTGCTCCGGTCATTACTGATTATTGACTATCCTGCTAAACGCCTATGATTGTCATTTTATTCCAGAGAAGATATTGTCACAGACTTAGGATGCATTGCTACTTGTTTTGTCAATTGATTCATTTTTAATGACAAACAAAAGATGTATTTACTAATTCTCTGTCGTACTTGGGCTGGCAACCAACATTTTTGACAAGCTTGGTGAATATTTATATCCTCTAGTTGAGGAATGATGAAATAGTAGCTGTAACTAATAACTATTGTAGTTATTGTATGTAGTTGTACAGAGCAATGTTTTTATAAAGGTCCCCGTATCATAGAAATAAGGCATTACTCTAATTCACAGTATTTGTTTCTCTCTATGCATCCTATATATCTCTAATTTTGCACTTATTTACTCAAAATTGTTATAACGAAGTACTCTTAACTGCATTCTTGTACAAGAATATTCAAAAGTTTGAGTTCTCAGTTTTGTATTATTCTGCCCGTCCATTATTTTTTTTTCTAATTATCATATTTCTATCATTTCAAATTCCTTTTCTAAATTATCCCAGGTATTACAGCATTATTGCACCTGGAGATACTGTGAACATAATCGGTCACTTTTATGAAGGGGGAGATTATGATATTGATCATGATCATAATTTTTTGATAGTGCACCCAGATACTCTGGTGTCTGGAACACAGGTAATTATCTTTTTACTCTCTCAACCATATTACATATTTACATCTGCTTCCTTAATTTACTGTGGGATATTTAGGTGTTTTGTCAAAAAATTATGAGCAGTGTTTTCTTACACTATAATTATCCAACTCTATCTTGCCAAATTTTCCTTTATAATAAGTGTTGTCAATTCTACATTTCTACTATAGACCTGCTGGGAACTGTGAATGAACTTTGTGTTTATAAATTATAATTAGTCACTGATGTAGTTTAAGGTAAAATTCATGACCCATGTTCACTTTTTTTTCATGGTTGGTAAGAAATGTTAAAACTTAAAAGCTTTATTTGTTTCTTTTTTGTCTAACTTAAGGACAAGGTTGCTGTTGTTTACTGCAATTGTTTCTAGGTTTGTCCACATGTTTGAATATAACGAAGGATGTATTGTCTCATCTTCCACTCTGCACTCTCTCTTTGCTTATCTATTAGTAATTTTTGCATGCTATTGAAAGGAAAGCAGAAAATAATGTATTGTTATTTAATAAGTAATATTGAAGATTGTAGTAGTACATAGTTAAAAAGGAGTTTGTGACAAAAATGTTTACATTTAACATACATACACGCCTGCAAAATGTTGTTTAAATATTTTTTCGTACACATATACATGCTTTAAAATTGGGAATTGAAGCAGATATGTCAGGTGCAAATGCAATTCATATTTTCTTATAAAATTGCATCAATTTATTTCCTAGTTCAACATATGAAACTTTGATCTTTTGGTTTATTTTAAGTAGGCACAATCACTGCCATTCATGTCTCTGAACTGTAAGGATCTAGACTCTTTTCAGGATGAATTGTCTATGGTTAATGCCCTTATATATATATGAAGTTTAATGTATTCTATGTGATATATATTTATGTATGCATGTGTGTGCTTATTCCTAATACAATGGTATATTCCAGGTTACTTCCAGTTTTTGTTGCCCTAGGAGGTCTGTGTTAGATGAAAGGCTAAAAAAATACAATGAGTACTCAACTGCAGCATTAACTGGAACCTTGCTTCACCAAATTTTTCAGGTCTCTAAAATTCACCTACAGTGTATATATATCCATATGTTTTCTCACTCCAAGGAATCAGACATTAAGCTTCTGTTTCTTTTTCTTCATATACCTTTTTATTTGGTGGGGTGTGGTTTGGTTTGTTGGTGCAGGCTGGGCTTACAAACGAGAATCCTACAGTAAACTTATTGGAAGATTATGCAGAAGTGATAGTACAGAGAAATATTGAAAGTTTATATGCGTGTGGAGGTGTGATATTGTGCCCTTATATGTATCTTGTATTTATATGTATTTACATCCATTCAAAGTTTGAAACTTAATCAACAAAAGTTTTTCTCTGATGTAACTTATTGAGTGTTCACTGTGGGCTATTTCATTGGGGAGCATTAATTTCTTGTTGATGAGAACATTGCAGTAAATGATGAGTGTTTACTGTGGACTATTTCATTGTTGAGCCTTAATTTCTTGTTGATTTGAACATTGCAGTAAATGAAAATGATGTTCACAAAACCATGATTGATGCTATCCCAAGAATATTAAATTGGATCAAGCTGTTAAAAAATACGGAGGTGCGTCAAAATAGTATGCGCTTTCTTCTGTAACATTATTTATTATGTTTTATTAGAAATAATTCCTTTGCTGTTTCCAGATGTAGCTTTAATGTTAAAGGTCATATGTTTTTTTCTATCTTGTCTAAAATATATATTTTCATATTTTGTTGGTTAATAGCAATCTCAAAGGATGTAGTGCTTAGAAATAAATTAAATCATATATCCTAGATATCATGCTAATTAGTTTGGCTATGTTTAATGTTGGGGAAAGATTATTTATGCTATTGTTGGAATGAAAAAGGGTAGAAAGGAATTTAAGGCTGTTTTGAAACTATCTATGATAGGATCTGATCCTTAACTAACAAAAATGGGGGAATTGTATTACTAGTAAAAGAGAAGAATCATTGAAAGGGTAAGTGCAAAAGCTCCCCACTATGGAGGAGATTGCTAGCATGAGGCACAAGTTTGAGAATTAATAAAAAACCTATGATATCCTATGTGACCATATGTGACTCCATATCTTGCATGTCATATTCCCTTTCTCTTACAACTCTCCCTCTTCCCCCCTTCTCCCTTCCTAAACATTCCAAAAATCCCTTTTCTGTAGCTAGTTAGGTCCCGAAAGATTATAGTCACCACATATGTTCCTGAAAGTATGAAAATGACACCAAAGAAATAGTTAGTCACTAGTTAGGTCTTTTGAACAATCGTCATCACTAAATAAGTCCTTGAAAGTATTAAAGCGTTATCACATTAGTCCTTCAATTATCTATAACATGGACGTATTGGGTGACATTTTCATACTCTTCACTTTCAAAGATTTATTGGGTGATGATAATTTTTTAGGGACCTAACTAGTGGCATAATTACATATTTGGTGACGCTTTCATATGTTTAAGGAGTTATTTGTTGACGATAGTCTTTTAGGGACCTAATTGGTGACACAATCTTTCAAGGACTAAATTGAGGGTTTACTCATCTATTTTCTCTGTCTATAATTGTCTTTCCCTCCATTTATTTTGATCCATCCTATATGCATATGATTGATCACATGCTATTTTTAATTAGTAACAACTAAATAATAATTAGCTATACAATCCCTGATTAATTTATTGCACATATATTATAAATATAGCCTTGTATGGTCTGATTAAGACACAAATTTAAATTCAACATGGTATTAGAGCAGTACCATCCACCATGACCTATGCTGGCCCTATTCCGCTATTGAGTTCCAAAGTTTAGAACTTTTATTGCTTGTCACTCACTGACAAGTTCTAACATTCATGTTCCATTCTGTTTTCAATCTCCTTCGTCATGCATCTGTCTGCCGTCGTCGCCGGGTGATCATACCGTCAGAGTTGCCTATCCGAGACGAGTCATATGCCGCTGGAACCACCTCGAATGGAGCAGCGACGCGCCCGCTCTTCGCTGGCACATTTTTCTTCCTTTTAGTCGGCATCCACCGCTTATGGCGGCGCGTCCAGCCTCTGTTTCGGCCACTCTTGTTGCCGCCGAACTCGCCTTGTTGTCATCTATCTAGAATGGTCTTCGTTTATGTGTTTCAGGTCTGGTACTTGCGAGTCCTTCCTATTTTGGATGTGTTTTCTCTCTCCCGGTGTCGTTTTCTCTCCTGCTTGCTAGTCCCTTACCCATGATTTTCAAAACCTACAAATGTATCTTGTGACTATCCGGAGCTGTTTACCTGGCCCCTTGGCTATCCTAGTGCAATCTACCTGGCCTCGTGGCTTTCCCAGAGCAATCTACCTAGCCCCCCCCACAACTTACCTAGTTCCACGACTTTCTTAGTCTACTCAATCTGGGCCCGTGATTCATTATCTTCAATTTTTGTTAATAGGGGTGTATTTGTAATAGGCTTAAAGCTTAGTAAGCTTTAGGTTGAGGGGGAGTGTTAGAATTAATCAAATTCTATTTTTAATTAGTAACAACTAAATAATAACAACTAAATAATAATTAGCTTTACAATCCCTGTTAGTTGCTAATTAGGATTAGATTTAGCAATCATAATCATTTGTATTTATTGCACATATTATAAATATAGCCTTGTGTAAGATACAGAAATTTAAATTCAACAGGTTTAGTAACCCAATAACCAAGGTTGAAGCTGACATCCTAGTTGTGAGCATTTACACAAGCCTTCATCTCTTGTTGGGCATGTTGCAAATTGAATTCCAATTAATAGGGAGTCATATCTCTTTTGCACTACACGATAGCAAGGTAGTGTGTTATGGTTGGAAGGGGCAGCAATATGCTGCCTCAAAAGGAGTGGTTTGTATGTCGGAATGGAAAGTGTTGTGGTACCATAACTGAGACCAGGGGAACTACATGGACCAACGCTAGGGTTGCTTAGATGTAGAGCATAGCAAATAAGTCTCTAAACAATGGTTGATCTCCTTGGTATGAACGTTGGTCTAAGTGTGGTATGAATTATTCATCTTTAGGATTGTGCCTTGGAGTCAAAAGACTCAAAAACAATTCTTTCCAAAATGTTGAGGAATAAGGGATCCCTTTCACTTACCACACTCGAAAACCCTTGGAATCTAACAACCTTTACATAGTGTTCCACGATAATCTTGGAAGTTAAGGGTTGTTTAATGGGAACATAATGGGCATGTTTGGATAGATGATCTTCTACAATCATGACGACTTCAAACTCTATGTACTTTGGCAAATTGATAATAAAATCCCTTGAAACCTCTTACTAGTTTCAATTAAGAATTCAAAGTGGTCGTTGCAGATCCATAGAGCCAAATTATATGTATGCTTCTAGCAAATGTCATAGCTTTGGACATTATTTATTGTTAGAGTATTGTATAGCTTTTGCACCTAGTCTAACTCAACCCCGATAGCTAGCTTATGGGGTGAGGATTGTCCAAGGTTTATATAATCTTATTTAGTCTTATTTCTAGTTAATGTGAGACTCTCTGACAACCCTCTCATGCGTAGCCTGGAAATAGGGAGTGTGAAGTTTGTAGAACTGGACATCTATGGGTGGGGCCCAATAATGGATCTAGGATAGGCTCTGATACCATCTTAAATTTTACCCAATAGCTTAAGATTTTGGAATAGTTGGTTCATGACATGGTATTAGAGCTTCCTTACTGCCTCATTATTTCAGTAAATAAAGTTTAATTTTAGCACAAGGTAGGTGGGCTTATGCATTGTCTACGCTTCAAGCCCAAAAGGCTCTTGCGTGAGGGGGCGTCCTCCACCCAATAGCTTAAGCTTTTGGGATAGTTGGTTCATGATGGTTGGAATATCCTTGAGTTGTTTAGTGAGATGGTCAGAACGACCTTGTCCCTCAAATCAAAGCTGGACAACAACATCCCGGCAGGCTTAATTAAAAGACCTAGTAAGTTTGTCACAGGGAATGAAAGGGATGTAGGTGAAATTGATAGCGGTAGCAGCGGATAGGGTTGTAAATGAGCCGAGCCGAGTATATGAAGCTCAGGCTTGGCTTGTGAAAAAAATGGGTGGCTCAAACTTGGCTCATTTATTTAAACGAGCCAAACTTAAAGCTTGGGCTTGACTTGTTAAAGAAAAACAAAGCTTGAGCTTGACTTGTTTAACTCATTAATAACTTCATTGTTTTTGCCTTTACGAAAATTTTCTTTAAATCTTTTTTAAAGTTTATGAATTTTGTATTTAATAAATATTTTACTATTAAATGATAATGTAAAATTAAAAAATATATTCTTAATATATGATATATATATATATACATATAGTTAAAAATTAAAAAATATTATATTTTTCGAAATTCAATACATAACTTCTTGACTAATATAAGAAATATTTCAATACTTATTTTCATATATATAGTAATTATTTTACATTATTATTTTATTATTTATTTTAAAAATAAACTTATAACGGTATATGTTCTTTTTCTTTTTTTAAATAATCTTACTTCAGTTAATTATTTATATTAATTAATATATATATATATTTATATATATATAAAATAAGCGATCTATTTGCGAGCTCTTAATGTCAAGCTTATAAAGTTTGGGCTTGGCTCATTTAAATAATCGAGCCCAACTTCAAGCTTGGGCTTGTTTGTTTAATTAAACAAACGAGCTTGATCGAGTATTTAACGAGTCGAGCTCAAATAATTCATGAATAGCTCAACTCATTTACAGTTTTGGTAGCGGAATATGAGGTGGCACCTCCGGAAGACATGGCAGGTCAGGTTACCGGATGGATGGGTGTTGTCGTCTAGAGGTGGGTTAGCCATCGGAAGATTGGTTTGTCATGGCTGGAAAGAGGAGCACACTCTTGGACGTGCTGCCGTGTGAACAAAAGGCACTGGAAATGATGCTGCGCATGGTGGTGGGATGTGGTGGGGCACTGGTGGTGAGGTTGTCAGCGGGGTCTGTTTCAGATGGTGGTGGCGTCCGGAAGTTCTGGGTGTTGCTGGAAAATGGACAGGTGGTAGGCCTGGGGCCTTTACAGCCCAACTGTTATGAGAAAAGAGGAGAGAAAAAATGGACAGAGGCCACTGGAAGAGCATAATGGTAGAGAGAGAACCCTAGGATCGTTTGACTACTGATACCATATTAGGTTTAGGTAATTGTGTGTCTAATGTAGTACACACACTAGTATTTATGTTTTCGTGAATAAGATAATGCTAATTACAACTCTAATTACAAAATTACAATATAATAAACATGTTCTGAAATCCTAATTTGGAAATGTGCAACATGTGTAAAATACACTATATCTAACAATTATTAAAAGAGAACAATTACAAAAATGTTAAGCGAAGAAGCTCCAAACTATGGTGGACACTTCTAGCCCAAGTCGCAACCTTGATAATTAAGGAAAAAACCCTTTACTATGCTACATAGCCCCTTTTCCCTTTCACACATCAGATTCCCTTCCTCTCTCCCCTAACCAATTCTTGTGTCAGATTTTTTTTTCTATAACTGTCTTTCCCTTCACTGATCCTTATCGCCTCTGTCTGTTTTCTCTGTCTTAGGCCTACAATAGTATAGCTGTATGACTTTGTAATTGGGCTTAGATGAGCCATCAAGCTTCTTGTAGGATGTATTTTGGCAAGAAGTTTCAGGTTGGAGGTCCCAAGTAGTTTTGGATGGATAAGCATTTATGTAATTAGTGCTTATGTACTCAGCGATAAGATGTGTAGTTGTTGGCTGCTGCATTTTGTTTTTTGATAATATTGGTTATATAGGTTTAAGTTTTTATTTCTTAGAAAATTATTTAATCTTTACCTTTTTTTTATTTTGTTAAACATTGTGACTGATGACTTGTGGTTCTGACAGGAAGGACATGACCCTAATGTTAATTTTGGATGTGATGATGGGCTGAAGAAAGTTGGCATATCTGAGGCAAGCTCTAATATGTTCTCATGTGTTTAACTGACTGACCTTTCATGTATTATTATGAAAACATAGATATACATCTTGTAGATAAACAATTATAACTAAATAAGTTTGGTGGGGACACTACAACAATATTGGAGTGCATTTTTGGCTAAAAATATGCATATGCTTTTTCAGTTGATAATTTGGTGGATACCTTATTCTTGTTCTAGTTGGACCATTCTCTGCTCTACTTAATATAATTAATTTTATCTATTCTCAAAATTTGTGGTTGTTGAAAGTCTCACATTGACTAGTGATAAGGCCATTTAACAGTATATAAGCCTTGGGCAGTCCTCACCCTGCAAGCTAGCTTTTGGGGTTGAGTTAGGCCTGGCCCAAAGTCTAATATGGTATCAAAGCCTATCCTAGATGATCCGTTGTTATTGGGCCGCCACCCGTATAGATGTCCACGCTCCAGATGTCCAGCCCTGGGCGTGAGAGGGTGTGTTAGAGTCCCACATTACCTAGAGATAAAGCCAAATAAGAGTATATAAACATTGGGCAGTCCTCACCCTACAAGCTAGCTTTTGGGGTTGAGTTAGGCCCAGGTTCGAAATCTAATATGGTATCAGAGCCTATCCTAGATTCGTTGTTATTGAGCCCCCACCCCTTGATGTGTCCACGCTGCAGATGTCCAGCCCTGGGCGTGAGGGGGTGTGTTGGAAAGTCTCACATTGACTAGTGATAGAGTCCCACATTGCCTAGAGATAAGGCCAAATAAAAGTATATAAGCATTGGGCAGTCCTCACCCTACAAGTTAGCTTTTGGGGTTGAGTTAGGCCCAGGTCCAAATCTAATAGTTGTATTTTACTTGACCAGTCTTTGCTAATGTAGATAGTATATTGCATGTGTCCATCCAAGATATGCTTATAAATGCACATTTCATTGTCCTTGATATTGTATGTTTCAAATAAAATGAAACAATATATATTCTTTTAGAGGCATATGTGATTTATGTAGGTAATTGATATAGAAGAAATGGCATGGGCCCCAACATATGGTTTGAAAGGGATGATTGATGCTTCGGTCAGAGTAAAAGTTCAATCAAGAAAAGATGAACCAGAGGAAAAGATCATGCCGGTAGAGTTCAAAACTGGAAAAACTCCAAATAGCCAGGCAAGCTTCTGGTCCTCACTTCTAATCAACTCATTAAAAAGAAGATCAGATAGATACCCCGATGAATACATTTAAAGCACTAGTAAGATTATATTAATTATTTATCATATTCTCCACTTACAACTCTCGCATGTCATATCTGCAGTCATCCGTAGAACATAGTGCCCAAGTAATTTTGTACACTCTCCTGATGTCTGAAAGGTGCAAACTATTCATTTCTAACAGCATAGATATTGAAGAAAATTTCTGAAATATATCTTTTATTTACTTTTTCTTGATTATGTTAATAGGTACCAGAAGACTATTGATTCTGGTCTTCTGTATTATCTTCAATCAGATCAGACACAGGTAAGATTATTCTGCTTTGAATTATCAGTTTCTTTCTGTTAAGAACAGTGATATTGTTTTATTTGTTATGTACAAAGGGCATTGTGGTTCAGAGATCTGATTTAGTTGGACTAATAATGCGACGTAATGAACTAGCAAGTGATATTCTTAAGGCATTAACCTTGCAACAACTGCCACCGATGATACAGGTATGAGCTTTTCCATAATGTTACATTATGTAGTTTTAACAACTTCATTATATTGTTGCTACAAGCCTTCATTTTCTGATTGTAGAGTCCTAGCATTTGCAGAGGTTGTCGCCATCTTAATGTCTGCAGCATTTATCATAAGGTACTCCTTTGCCTCGCAAAGTGTAGAGAAATTTAGAAATGGTGGCTGTATCTGCTGATTGTTTTTATATTTCAAAATAATGATCTACTTAGGCATGTTCTAAACATATAAGACCATAGGTGACCTAAGAAAAAAATTTAGATTCAAATTTCTATAGGTAAATAAAAATTTACATCTTAGTAATCAAATTTTTACTTATAATTCCCTTCCATATCATGATTATTGGAAGTAATATTTGTGTAATCTAGTGTCATCTAGTATTGACCGATCATTATCACAAATATGTTTGGCACTATGTTATATAATAGTATGTACTATGTAATGGAGCAATAAATATATTAAAAAGCTTAGTATCTTTGTATGGAGCTTGTCACAATGTTATTGCTTAATTGGAGAAAGAATCTACTACAAAGGTAATATGTGTATAGAATTATAGAATCTGAATTTCTGTGTCTCTAAACCAGACCAAACATCACTGTGTTTATAATATATGCACATTAATTACAAATGAATGTAATTTCTAATTTAAAGGCTAATTAGCACCTAATCTAGGATTTATACAGAAATAAGACATGTGACTAATTCTAACACTCCCCCTCAAGTTGGAGCATATAATCATATGCACCAAGCTTGTTACAAATATTTTCTACCCGAGGACCCCTAATAGACTTAACATATCTGCCAATTGATCATTAGAACCAACAAAATCAGTAGTGTTTTCTCCTGAAAGAACCTTCTCTCTTACAAAATGGCAGTCAATCTCTATGTGCTCTGTCCTTTCATGGAAAACCGGGTTGGAAGCAGTATGCAACGCAACTTGATTGTTACAAATCAATTTCATCTCCTTGTCATCTCCCAATTTTAGTTGTTGGAGTAATTGTCTTTGCCAAATATGTTCACATTCTTCTGCTACCATAGCACGATATTCTGCTTTTGCACTTGACCTAACAACTATGTTTTGCTTCTTGCTCCTCCATGAGATTAGATTACCTCTAATAAGAATACAATATCCTGAAGTTGATCTTCTATCTGATGGTGAACTTGCCCAATCAGCATAAGAATAACCGACAACTTTTGTGTTACCTTTGTTACTCGGTGCATTCTTGATATACCTCAGGATGCAAACAACGTCGTTTCAATGATTATCACACGGAGCATTCAATTATTGACTTACTACACTTACAACAAAAGTAATGTTAGGTCTTGTTACTGTAAGGTAGTGGAGTTTTCCAACTAGACGTCAATATCTACCCGGGTCTTTCAGTGGCTCCCCCTGACCTGGTAGTAACTTAACATTGGGATCCATAGGAGTATCAGTCGGTCGGCAATCCAGCATGCCGGTTTCCTCAAGTATGTCTAGAGCATATTTGTGTTCGGTGATAGCAACATCTATCTTGGATTGAGCAACCTCAATCCCTAGAAAATATTTTAGAGGACCTAAGTCTTTAGTTTGAAAGTGAGTGGACAAATGTTGTTTGAGCTTCTCAATGCCAGCTTCATCATTATTGGTGATGATGATATCATCGACATAAACAAGTAGGAAGATACATGTGGTTGGCGAGGAGTGCAAAAAGAAGACAGAGTAGTCAGCTTCACATCTGGTCATACCAAACTACTGTAGAACAGTGCTAAACCTCCCAAACCAAGCACAAGGAGATTGCTTCAAACCGTAGAGAGTGCGACGTAATTGACAAACCAAGTGACAAGCAAGACTAGCAATGAAACCGGGTGGTTGTTCCATATACACACCTCTTGTAACTCACCATGTAAGAAGGCATTTTTTATGTCGAGTTGATGGAGAGGCCATTGATGAATAGCAGCCAAAGCAAGAAATAGTCTAACAGAGGCAATCTTGGCTACTGGAGTTAAAGTATCGCCATAGTCAAGGCCAAAAATTTGAGCGTAGCCTTTGGCCACTGGGCGGGCTTTTAAAACGGTCAACCTTTCCATCAGGGCCAATCTTGACAGTATATACCAATCGACAACAAACTGTTGTTTTGCCATCAGGCAAGGGAACCAAGTCCCATGTTTCACTGGAGTGCAAGGTGTAAAAAAGGTATATTTGCTGAATGTGTTGTGTGTCTAATGCAGACCACACATGTATGTATTTATACTATTTACAGAATCAATTACAATAAATGGTGAGCCTACAAATCAGTAAGCAATCATCCTAATGAATCTGTAACAGCTAATAATGAATCTGTAAAAGGCAACCATTTCATCCACCATTGCCTGTCACCAGCCCGGATCAGACATAGCTTCACCTGTAGTTTTGGGAATAGACACAGAATCCAAAGAAAAACACAAAGGCAGAATAGGGAGGAGATAATCTATTATAATTCAAATGACACATAAACAGGATTAGGATTCCAAGAGGACCTCATACATTTGCGTAATGCAAGAGGAAATTCCGGTGCAAGAGGCGAAGCAGGAGAGTCCGATGGAGCAGTAAATGAGTCTAGAGGAGGATGAGAATCTGGAGCAATTGGTTGTGCGAGGCCTCCTTTGATAAATGCGAAGAAGAGGGACAAAAACAGTGGTGGGAATAGGAGTAGGTTGAGGAAGAAGTGCATTACCTGGATCATGTTACTCAGCATGAGTAGAAAAGAAAGGACGAGTCTCAAAAAAAGTTACATTCGCCGAGAAAATGTAACTTGGCAACAAGCTTATCTTTCCCTGGAGTGAGGTCATGGACAAAACATGTGCATCCGATGATGCAGAGAGGAAGAGAATAGAGATCTCGTGTTGGAAACAATATAGATTATGGTACCTGGTTGTTTAGAACAGAGGAAGGCATTCGATTGATTAAGTATCAAGCAGTGAGAATCGCATCCCCCCAGAAACGAAGTGGTACATTGTTATGAAGAAGCAAGGTACGGGTTGTTTCAACCAAATGGCTATTTTTCCTTTCCGCGACACCATTTAGTTGTATGAGCACATGATGTATGATGGATGATACTCTGTGATGTCAAAAAGGACTGAAATGGTGTAGACAAATATTCACGAGCATTGTCACTTTGTAATATTTTAATTGGGGTTCCAAATTGTGTTTGTATTTTTGAAAAGAAAGCTTGAAAGATTGAGAAAATATGTGACTGATTTTTCATGAGGAATAACCAAGTACAATGTGAAAAATCGTCAATAAAGGTAACAAAATTATGATAACCCAAACATGAAGTAACACGACTAGGACCCCAAATATTTGAGTGAACTAAATGAAACGGAGACGCAACTCATTTATTGACTCTGTCGGGAAAAGGACTTCTGACATGTTTCCCAAACTGACACGACTTACATTCTAGGGTGGACACTTTAGACAAGCTAGGAACCATAAGACGCAACTTGGGAAGGTTAGGATGTCCCAAACGTTGATGAGTGAGATGTGCAGACTCAACTGCTTAACATGCAATGGGGGGAATTGAAAGGTGGTACAATCCTTGAGACTCATGTCCTACTCCAATCGTATGTCCAGTACTCTGATTCTGCACAAGAACCGAATTATTAACATAGGTAACGGAGTAAGGTAAGGTACGACTGAGTTTACTAATGGATATCAAATTAAAAGGACATCCAGGAACATAAAGAACATAATCCAATGAAAGTGTAGGAAGTGGGTGACTCTGGCCAATGCCCTGTACTTGGGTTTGGGAACCATTAGCTAAGGTATCATTTGGAAGTGAGTCCATATAAGTAAGGTGAGAAAACAGGGATTTGTTATCGGACATATGATCAAAAGCGCTTGAGTCGAGAATCCAAGGTCCAAGGGATGAAGACTAAGAGTCAAAGGCAACAGGATTACCGGTATGAGCAATAGAAGCGACAGGTGTAGTGGGTTGCATAGCTGTCTTGGGTCGGATGTACTCATCATACTCTGCAGTGGAAAGTGAGACTTGATCACTAGTGTCAGAAGTTGCATATTGAGCAACATTCAAAATCTTAGGCTGTTGTTGATTTGCCTTGGTTTTGCATTGCTCCTCAACATGGCCAAACCTTTTGCAATAGTTACAACGAGGACAAGTGCAATAGCCTCCACGACCTCCTCTTCCACCTCGATGATAAGAATTGGAGACCAGTGCAGTAGAGTCAACTGAAACAGGAAAGGATGCAGAAGCTGATGGAACAAAAGATTGAGGAACGAAGAGCCGTAGTTACTGTTCACAAACAGTGTCATATGAAGGAATGGTAGGACTAGAGAGTATTTGATTGCGGATGGAGTCAAGGTCGTGTGGAAGACTAGCAAGGGCAAGAACCGTGAAAAACTTCCCACGTTGCTCAGCATGTTTATCTGCATTGTTAGTAAGTGGCATAAGTGAATCAAAGTCTGCAATCAAACTGTCAAGCTTACTCAAGTAGCTTTGCATGTCCATGTCCTGTTTCTTCACGGAAATGAGATTAGAGACGACGATATAGAGACGATGAATGTCGTTGGAGAACACCTTCTTTGCTTTTGTCCAAACATCATAGCATGTCTTAAAAGGCTAGTATTGCGTTTGAAGTTTGGCATCAATAGAGAACCATAGAACACTGCAGAGAGAGGCATCAATCTGTTTCCAACGGGATTTGTCCTTGGTGGGGATATGCTTGGTCTGTTTGACCAAATGTTCTTGATGACCTTGGCCTTCAAACCACAATTCAATAGCAGCAGCCCAGGAGGAATAATTGGAAGCACCCACAAGCTTATCGCAAGGGATTAAAGGGACATTGGTAAAGCTGACAGCACTAGCATGAGAAACAGGAGCAGCGGCAGACATGATTGGAGGGTAGGAGTAGATGTAAGGCACACTGTGGAGAGTGTGTAAGGGTCAGATGAAGGTAGAACAACCTCCCATGGTGGTCGCCAGTGTGAAATGGTGGCTGGAAATGGAAAAACTAGCTTAGACATTCGACACTTGCAGAAAACGCGCAGAAGGTGGCAGCGTGTGGTGGCGTGTGCAGCGGTGGTTGGCGGTGGGCTCCGGTGTCTGGGTCGTCGGCTGCTTCTGGGTCTGGTGGTGGTGGTCGCCGAAAGTGGGTATTACCGGGGAGAGAGCAGCTGGTTAGGGCGCAGCTGTTTTGGGGAAAAAAACAGGAAAGGGGGCCACTGGAGGGGAAGGCACAATGGGATCCCTAGGATTTTACAGCAACTGATACCATATTGAATTAATAGAATCTGAATTTCTGTGTCTAAACCAGACCACACACCACTGTATTTATAATATATGCACATTAATTACAAATCAATGTAATTTCTAAATCTAAGGCTAATTAGCACCTAATCTGGGATTTGTACAAAAATAAGACATGTGACTAATTCTAACAATTTGTATTCATTTTTCTGTGGCACCTTAAACTAAAATTCTTTAGGCACATGGTGGAAGCATAGGGAGCAGTGGATTGGGAAGTTTGTTTGATTCTTATACCAGTCACCTGACTTCTGCTCATTCTAAGTTCCTTTGCCATTGGGATCATTTGATTGACTTAGAAGCTAAAGAGACTGAGGTGCAATTTTTAAAATCTGTGTTTTACATTTTCTCAAATTAATTTGTCATTATCTTTTTGTTTTTTAAATTTCTCTTCTTGTGAACTGTTTCAGCTTTTAAAGAAAGAGGTGTGGCGATCACATAGTTTAAAAGCTCCAAACAATGGTGGCCTTTCCTCTATTGTTCTTGATGCTTCACAAGGAATACCTCATCAGAAATCTCTCAAGGATAATCATTTCATTTATCGTTTTGTACAAGAAGATTCTTCTTGCATCTCTGAGGTTTCTGAGGGTGATCCTTCTAGCGCCTCTTTGAAAGGTGACTTAAATCGCACACTTCGAAGTGGAGACCATGTGGTATGAATAATTCCTTTTGATATTTTTTATTTAAGTGTATTTAGTAATGTGTTGTCTACATGCTTTAGTTAACTTTAGGAATGTAGTGTGGAGTTTAGGGTTTAAGGTTTAGGGAGAACCCAAAACTATCTTACGTCCAACGGGAAAGGGGAAATCTTAGGAAGCTTTCAGATGCAGGGAAAAAGGAGAAGAGGAAAAAGGGGGTTATGCATCACATGTTCTGCAAAAGTACAATTTAAGTGGCTTAATGAGCAGTGTTTAGTGGGGGAAGAATAATTCAAGTGAACATCCAAGTTAATGGACTTTGAAATCAAATTCAAACCAGCTTGTGATTGTTTTTTTTTTTTCATATTATAAGATATTGGTCGGGGTGGTATTTGGGCTGATGTGTCACATTAGATTTCATTGAAAGCCTCACAAAATTGAATACAATAAGAATGTAAATTAATCTAAAGCCTACAAATCAGTAACAGACACAGCAATTATACTGATTTGCTGAGAATCAGTAACTGCTAATCCTAATATTATGATGTGCTTAATTTTAACTCTCTTCCTTAGGTTGGAACATATATGTTATATGTGCCAAGCTTGTTGCAAATATACTCAACCCGAGATCCCCTAAGAGACTTGGTAAACATTTTTGCGGGCTGATCATTAGAACCAACAATATGTTTTTATATCTCCAGAAAGTAAGTTTAACTCATTTGCACATGATTAATGTATGGAGGGTATTTATATCCTCTGAACAATATTCTACTGTTAGAACATTAGGAAATATCTATATTTTATTATTGAATATCTTCAATTATCTCTTAGATTAGTTTCCTATCTTAGAGTATCTTGGAATATCTTTTTACATTAGTTAATTACCCTACAATATCTCCTAGAATTAGTTTCCTAATTTGATTAGAATTAGGAGTCTATTAATTAGTATAAATAAGGATTTCTGCCTTAGTCTTTCATATAAGATCACTGTATCAAATCATATTCATAATGAAAGTTTATTATTTAGTTCTCTTTTCTCCTTCCTTTTCTCTAAAACCCTATAACTTCAACACCTACTATTGTATTACTGGCATTCACACTTGGTATAGTTTCCAAAATAAGTGACCGAGCCCATAAGTCAGTCATGCATGCAGTATTAGAGAGGGAATATTGTTTCCTACCCATAAAATGGACATTTTGATAGTTGCCTTTGCTTAAAGGATTATGTTATGCATCTTATTTCATCACTGATTTGTACTATTAATTTTATTAGTAACTTCTTTTTCTTTGACGTTTTAGATATTGAGCAATGAATCTAGCCATCAAACTATTGCAAAAGGGGTGATCTCAGATATTAGCCAGACCCATGTTTCTGTGAGTATTATAATTATTGCTCTTCTTCTGTTTGATGCTTACCGCTTTTTTTTCCTAAAGTTAGCATTTTAGTTGCTATGCTTATCTTGACATGCACATATAGCAAGAGACAAGATAGCCTGATCCTTGGTTGGACAGTTTTGTCTTGCTGAGTTCATTTTTTAAAGTAATTGTATTTTAAAATTCTTTTAGGTTTCCTTTTCAAAGCGCTTAAGGATTCCTGGGAGATCATCCGCCACACATGATCTCCTTCAACAGGTTTGGAGAATTGACAAGGATGAATTTGTGGCTTCTTTTGCAATTATGAGGTGCTTATCTTGACTACTGTTTCCTTCAAAATTTAATTTGCAAGGTGTCTGCTGGTATTAAAAGTTATTTAATTCTATAATTACTTTCTGATGTTATTTCTGAAGGTTTAATCTTATTCAACTTTTTCTACAAAATGACCAAAGCGCTCATCTCCGTAGGATGATAGTTGACCTTGAGGTGAATTACTTGCTAAATTTCTGTATGCCTTCCTCTCCCAAAATGGTATCTTTACTATTTCCTCCGTTTATCTGTCCTGCTAATGTCATGCTGGCTGTAGGCTCCTAAATTTGACAGTGGATCTATAGCCAGTCAGGATCCAGCAATCTCCTATGTTTGGTCAGAGAAGAGTTTGAATAATGATCAACGTAGAGCGATTCTGAAGGTTCGCAATGACACTGGAATTTCATGAATCTTTTTCCTGAATGTATTCTGCAAGTTGCCTTAGTTTATCATTAAAATAATTTATCTTTGTGGTTCTTCTTTGTTACTGTTTATCAGATACTTACGGCAAAAGATTATGCGCTTATATTAGGAATGCCTGGAACAGGAAAGACGTCCACATTGGTCCATGCTGTGAAAGCTTTATTGATTAGAGGCACATCCATTTTGCTAACAGCCTATACAAATTCTGCTGTTGATAATTTACTCATAAAATTAAAAGCACAGGTATCCATGCTTGCATATTTTTAAATATAACTACACATTGTATAAGAAGCATGCATGCCATTTACTTGATTTTTCCTTTGTCAATTGTTCTTCATTGGACTGAAGAGTGAAGAAGATATGATTGCTTTGAAAAATATGAAAATAAAGAACACTAAAGGTTTTATGCAGTTTGACTTTTGGTCTAAACTGCACTCAATCTTAGTGAGTGGTTAAAATGAACTAACACAACATAAATGCAGCCAACAACTTATCTTCACAACTAATCATGCCTTTATGTCACCATAGTAGATTTCACATGAATAGGAGAAAATTTTATTATCTCTGTTAGAATTAATCACTCGTCATTTGTTTTAGTCACTTGTCTTTTTTCTGTACAAATCCGAGATTAGGTGCTATTTTGCCTTAGATTTAGAAATTACATTCATTTGTAATTAATGTGTATATATTATAAAACAGTGGTGTGTGGTCTGATTGAGACACACAAATTCAAACTCTATATGGTATAGTTGTTGTAAGATCCTAGGGAGCCCTCTCTTCTCCATTGTGCTTTCCCTTCCATTGGCCTATTTTTTTAGTTTTTTTTCCCAATCCCAAACAGTTGTGCCCTATCCAACTGCTCACTTTCTAGTGATACACACTCCCGGAAACCACCAACCATCGGACCTAGCCGCCAAAGCCCCGTCGCTTTTTTCTATGCGTTTTCTGCATGCGCTGGCCTGGCACGTCTGAGCGCGTTTCACCCTTTCCAATCACTGTTTCATGCTGGCAACCACCGTGGGAGGCCGTTCTACCTTTGTCAGACCCCAAACCTCTCTCTACAGTGTCCCTTACATATATTCCTACCTTCCAATCATGTTCGCGGCTGCTTCTGCTTCTAAAGGCACTCCTGTCAGCTTTACCAATGTCCCATTAGTCCCTTGTGACAACCTTGTTGGTGCTTCCAATTATTCCTCTTGGGATGCTACTGTTGAACTATGGTTTGAAGGCCAAGGTCGTCAAGATCATTTGGCAAAACAAGCCAAGGATATCCCCACCAAGGACTAAGCCCGTTGGAAGCAGATTGATGCCTCTCTGCAGTGTTCTATTGTTCTCTATTGATGCCAAACTTCAGACGTAATACCGGTCTTTTAAGACAGATGTCTCTACAAAAGCAAAGAAGTACTCCACTGACATCAATAGTCCATACAACATCTCTAATCTCATTTCCGTGAAGAAGCAGGACATGGACTTGCAAAGCTACTTGAGTAAGCTTGACAATTAGATTGCTGATTTTGATTGCCTTATGCCATTCACTGACAATGCAGAGAAACATGCTAAACAGTGTTGGAAGTTCTTCATGGTTCTTCTTGCCCTTGTTGGTCTCCCACATGACCTAGACTGCGGCCGCAATGAAATACTCTCGAGTCCCACACTTCCTTCAAGTGATACTGTTTGTGAGCAGTTACTGCGACTCTCAGTTCCTCAAGCTTTTGTTTGATCAACTTCTTTATCCCTGCCTATGTTCGTTGACTCTACTGCAGGCTGCAGCGGTCTCAAATTCTTACCACCGAGGTGGAAAAGGAGGTCGTAGAGGCTATTGCACTCGTCCTTATTGTAACTATTGCAAAAGGTTTGGCCATGTTGAGGAGCAATGCAGAACCAATGCCAATCAACAGTTGCCTAAGAATGTGAATGTTGCTCAAATTACATCTTCCGACACTAGTGATTAGGTCTATCTTTCCACTTCATAGTTTGATGAGTACATCCGACGCAAGGTAGCTATATAATCCCCTACACCTGTTGCTCATAGTTGTAATCCTGCTGCCTTTCTCTCCCAGTCTTCATCCCTTGGACCTTGTATTCTTGACTCAGGCGCTTCTGATCATATGTTTGGTAACAAATCCCTGTTTTCTCATCTACTTATATGGACACACTTCCAAATGTTACTTTAGCTAATGGCTCCCAAACCAAAGTATAGGGAATTGGCCGAACTAACCCTCCTCCCACACACATTCCTTGGATTCTGTTCTTTATGTACCTAGTTGTCCTTTTAATTTGATGTCCATTAGTAAACTCTCTTGTACCTTATCTTACTGTATTACCTTTGCTAATAATTCTGTTCTTGTGTAGGATCAGAGTATTGGACAAACGATTGGAGTAGGACATGAGTCTCGAGGATTGTATCACCTTTCAATTCCTCCAATTGCATGTTCAACAATTGAGTCTGCACATCTCACTCATCAACATTTGGGACATCCTAGCCTTCCCAAGTTTCGTCTTATTGTTCCTAGCTTGTCTAAAGTGTTTGACCTAGAATGTAAGTTGTGTCAATTTGTAAAACATGTCAGAAGTTCCTTTCCTGACAGGGTCAATAGACGAGTTGTGTGTTCCTTTCATTTAGTTCCTTCAGATATTTGGGGTCCTAGTCATGTTACTTCATGTTTGGGTTATCAATATTTTGTTACCTTTACTGACGATTTTTCACGTTGGTTATTCCTCATGAAAATTCAATCATATATTTTCTCAAATTTTGAAGCTTTCTTTTAAAAAATACAATCACAATTTTGCATCCAAATTAAAATATTGCAAAGTGACAATGCTGGTGAATGGATATCCATCTACACCATTTCAGTCATTTTTTTTACATCATAGGGTATCATCCCTCAGACATCATGTGCTTATACCCCTCAATAGAGTGGTGTCGCGGAAAGGAAAAACCGGCACTTGGTTGAAACAACCAGTACCTTGCTTCTTCACAACGATGTACTTCATTTCTGGGAAATGCAGTTCTCACTACTTGCTACTTAATCAGTCACATGCCTTCTTCCATTCTAGACAACCAGGTACCACAATCTTTATTGTTTCCTAAACAAGAACTTTATTCTCTTCCTCTCCACATCTTCGGGTGCACATGTTTTGTCCAAGACCTTACTCCAGGTAAAGATAAGCTTGTTGCCAAGTAACTAAGTGTGTGTTCCTCAGCTACTCATGGATGCAAAAAGGTTATCGTTGCTACTTTCGTGCCCTTGGTCGGTATATTGTCTCGGCCGAGGTAACCTTTTTTGAGAGTCGTCCTTTCTTGTCTGCTCCTCTGCCATGTCATATGATCTTTATATACTTCTTTCTGCTCAACCTTCTTTTCCTATTGCTCCCACTCCCCTCTCTGTCCCTCCTCTTTGCACTTATCAAAGGAGGCCTCGCACACAACCAATTGCTCCAAACTCTCTTCCTCCTCAAGACTCATTTCCTGCTCCATCGAACTCTCCAGCTCTGCACCTTGAACTGGAACTTCTATTGCATTGCGCAAAGGTAATAGGTCCAATCCTAATCTTGTTTATGCTTGTCTTTTGAATTTTCGTAGACCATCTCCTTCCTATTTTGCCTTTGTATTTTCTTTGGATTCTGTGTCTATTCCCAAAACTACAGGTGAACCTATGTCTGATCCGGGCTGACGACAAATGATGGTTGATAAAATGACTGCTTTACACTTCGGTGGAACTTGGGACTTAGTTCCCTTACCTGATGGCAAAACAATAATTGGTTGTCGATGGGTTTATACAGTCAAGATTGAGCTCGATGGAAAGGTTGATTGTTTAAAAGCTCGCCTAGTGGCCAAAGGCTACACACAAATTTTTGGCCTTGACTATGGCGGTGCCTTTTCTCCAGTAGCCAATATTGCCTCTGGTAGACTATTATGGGGATTGAGGTTGCTCAATCCAAGACAGGTGTTGCTATTACCTAAAAATATATGCTCTAGATATACTTGAGGAAACTAGCATGCTAGATTGCCAACTAAGTGATATTCCTATGGATCCCAATGTCAGGGGGAGCCACTGAAAGACCCTGGTAGATATCGATGCTTGGTCGACAAATTTAACTACCTTACAGTAACCAGACCTGTCATTACTTTTGTTGTAAGTGTAGTAAGTTAATTCCTAAATGCTCCTTGTGATAGTCATTGGAACACCGTAATTCGCATCCTGAGGTATATCGAGAATGCATCGTGGAAAGGATTTCTTTATGAGAACATAGGGAACACCAAAGTCGTTGACTATTTTGATGCTGATTAGGCAGGTTCCCCATCATATAGAAGATCCACTTCAAGATATTGTGTTTCGTTGGAGGTAATCTAATCTTATGGAGGAGCAAGAAGCAAAACATAGTTGCCAGGTCAAGTGTTGAAGCAGAATATCGTGCTATGGCAGCAGAAGCATGTGAATTTTCTTGGTTGAGACAATTACTGTAACAACTAAAATTTGTAGATGTCGAGGAGATGAAACTAGTTTCTGACAATCAAGTTGCGTTGCATATTGCTTTCAACCCGGTTTTCCATGAAAGGACTTATGGAAAATTAGATTAAATGAAATCTGATTTCATAGTAATAATACAAAGAGATCATACAAGATATATACAGGAGACCTATGCTATTTTAGGTAATATAATAACACTATTCTATTCTAGGATCCCTTGATTTATGGGATTGTTCCTAATTATTCAAATCTGTACAGATTACAAGGAAATATACAAATTTCCTAATTTATTCTTTCCTAAAATACTATTTGATTTCCCACACTCCCCCTCAAGCTGGTGAATAGGTGTTTTCCATTCCCAGCTTTGATACAATCTTCTCAAAATTGTGGCTGCCCAGTCCCTTGGTAAGAATGTCTGCAATTTGGTCTTGAGAGGACACATATGGAGTGCATATCAAGCCACTATCAAGCTTTTCTTTGATGAAGTGTCTGTCTACTTCAATATGCTTTGTTCTATCATGCTGCACTGGGTTGTGGGCTATGCTGATTGTTGACTTATTATCACAATAGAGCTTCATAGGTTCTTCCCATTTTATCCTCAAGTCTTCTAAGATGATTTTAAGCCATAGCAACTCACATATACCTTGTGCCATGGCTCGGAATTCCGCTTCAGCACTGGACCGAGCCACTACACCCTGCTTTTTGCTTCTCCAAGTCACAAGATTTCCTCCAAGAAAGGTGCAATATCCTGTAGTTGACCTCCTATCCACAATTGACCCTGCATAATCAGAATCGGTATAGGCTTCAAGCTTCACATTACCATTCCTTTTGAATAGAATCCCTCTTCTTGGAGTTCTCTACTGCTGGACTCTCTAACATGAGACCCCTTCTACTTTCTTCACTTCTCACAATAGCCACCACTTCATTGAAGCATGGTACCTTTTGCTTCCCCAATATTTGAATCCTAACTTGATCAAATTCAGGATTCAAACCCACAAGGAAATCATAAACTCTGTCTTGTTCGATATACTCCTTGAGAAGTGCTGAATCTTCAGTACATTTGGCTTTTATGACTCTATAATGGTCTAGCTCCATCCATAATGATTTCAGCTGATTGGCATATTCTGTAACAGTCTTGTTCCCTTGTTTTGCTGCCAAAGTTTACACCTTTACTTCATATACTTGAGCAGCATCTTTGGCTTTAGAGTAGGTTTGCTCTACAGCATCCCAAATCTCTTTTGCCGAATTAAGGAACATGCAGGTGTCGCTGATTTCTGGAATCATTGAATTCCACAGCCACGCCATGATCATTGAATCTTCCTCATCCCATGTAGTAAACTTGGGATCCTCCTGTTTAGGTCCAGACTCTGTCAGGTGACTCAACTTCCCCTTTCCCTTCAACACTGTACGAACAAGTTGGGCCCACTTCAAATAATTTCTTCCATTTAGTCTATATGCAGAATGAATATTCTGCAGTTCTCCAGGTTGCTGGGATTGGGTATTCCCTATTTCTGAGGTTGGGTTCACAACTTCCTCTTCCCTTGACATTATAGCAAGAAGATGGCTGAGTGGTGAAGAATAAAAGGAAAGGCTGTGCGATTAAGGCACAGAGAAAACAGCAGCAACATGTTTAGTTTTAGACTATATTTTCTGTTTTAATTTCTTGTTTTCACTAATAATTATAAAAGTGTCAACTTGTTTTTACTTTGATTCCTATACAAATCTTTTAACACAGAATCATGGTGAAAACAAAATGGTACTTTTTGTAATTATTTGTGAAAATGAATAATGAAGATGCACAAATTTTTCTCCAACCGAACATGTCATTATGTTTTCTGTTTTTGTTTCTTTTGATTTAGAGCATCTTTTTTAAATTTTATGCGTTTATATATATGATAAAATGGTATAGATTTTTTTAGTTCAAATCTCTGTTCTTGGTATCCAACCTTGCCTGTTTCCCCATCTTGTATCAATGTTGTATATCCAATTCCTGTATCTCTATCCCTGCTTGGGTGCTTAAACAATATGAATGTCCAGCATGGAGTACTGAATTTTCTTTGTCGTCGGATGTTTCTACATTATCCAAATGGCTATAAAAAAAAATTTATTCGTAAATTTATAATTTTTACAATTCATGTTGCATGTCATTGTAACATAAATGGACATAGGGCATTGATTTTGTACGTATTGGAAGATATGAAGCAGTGAATGAAGAGGTCAGGGGGCACTGCCTCTCAGGTTTGCCAATTTTGATTGCACTCTCCCTTTTAGGTTGTATAATATTTGAATAAAATCTTCTGACAGATGTTTCTCTCATAGCAATGAATGTACCAAGAGTTGAAGATATCAAAATGAGGTTAGAACAAGTCAAAGTTGTCGCAGTTACTTGTCTTGGCATTTCTAGTCCCTTGCTTACCAACATGAGATTTGATGTATGCATTATGGATGAAGCTGGACAGACAACTCTACCAGTATGCTTCTTATTCCTTTCATATATTTTGCAAGTCATACGTGATACTCATTGACGCTAATAAGTTTACAGATATGAATCTGATAATGAAAGCTGAGAATTTTATTGTATCATGTGGGGCTCAGTGCTATTTTAGGAATGTATCTGTCAGGATCTATATTACTTTTGTAATTTTTTTGTAATCAACAAGTAGGCTATAATTTAGACAATCCCACAAATTAAGGGATTATAGCTTAGAATGGGGAGATATTTTCTTTCCTAAATTAGTGCTAGAATTTCTGTATAAGGCATGACAATCAAACCCGAACCCGCGAGTACCGACCTGCCCCGCCCTGACTTTGACGAGAAAAACCCGCTATAACCGTGTTTTAGTAAAACCCGACCCCGCCCCACCTTTAATGGGGATGAGTTTGGGGGTTCAAAAATCCACCCCGAACCCGAACCTGCCCCAATATAATAACTAAATAATTTTAATTATACCAATAGTTAAATAATGAAGGTAAACGTATATATTTTGCTTAAAATATAATATAGTTCTTAAAAACATGTACTTAAACTATAAAAAATGAAAAATAGAGAAGGTAAAATCCTTGCGGGTTCCCAAAACCCGACGGGGACCCGCGGGGATGGGGTTGGGTTTCATAATTTTATACCCGCTCTCTTTATATCCGAACCTGAACCCGCCCCAACTTTTACGGGGGTGGGGACGAGGAGAGCAAAACCCGCCCCCGTCCCGCCCCGTTGCCATGCGTTATAACCCTTTTGGATTGGGTGTTATCCAAAATGACACACTTGAGAGATTGAGCATAAAGTTTATCAAGACTAGGGCTAAGATTATGAACTAAACAACTAGACCCAAAGACACGGGGTGTCAAGGAATGTAGGGCCTGTTTAGGAAATAATACATGATGAGGTACTTGATTATCAAGAACATAGGATGGAATCTGATTAATGAGGTGGTTGTAAGAATAGCATTCTTTGAACAACAAAAAGAAACATTTCCATGAATTGAAAGTGTTTGAGTTGTTTCAATTACGTGACAATTTTTATGTGGCATTATCATTTATATGCTTGCACATCATTGGAGTATGCACTCCAAGCTTTCTTCCAAATATTAGCTTGTGTTGTAGAAGTGAAAGTGGACTAGAAACTTTGAATTGATAGATTGCCAAACTAGTAAGATCAATTCGTAATCAACGTGCTTCCATTCAGCCCCATCCTTAATAGGAATGTCCTCATTTTCTGTCAATTGATAAGAGATTTCCCTTCCCCTACTATCATATTCCAACAGTAGCATACTGTTCCATGAAATTTTTGCTATTTAGTTTCTCTATCATTATGGTAGGTATACTAGGGAATGCAAATGACACTCAGCCCCTACTTTGAGGGTTTTGAAGTTGCGGAATAATGAAATCTTATTTCATTGATTCAAAACTGATACAATGGGCTGAATAAATAGAAAGAAAAGAATCAATTTATACACTAATTCTAGGTCTAAAAATCTGGAGATATTACCTTTCTATAATGACTGCAACTAAAAAGGGAAAGAACATATAATGCACTTGAGCCTAGTTGTACAAATCAGAATAGCGTGATTCTGTTTGATTCTAACTACCCAACACAATCACCAATACTCCCCCTCAATCTACATGATAGATATCTGTGAAAATAGAGGGTGAAAGGAGGTGAAAAAGAAGGAAGGTGAAAAGTGGAGAATGAACTTCAATAACTGTAAAGATATATATCTAAAAACTACATATGGGCTTATGGGCCTAATATACTAATATACATTAATACTCTCCCTCAAGTTGGAGCATATAGATTATATATGTTGAGATGAAGAGAAAGTGAGAGACTTGTGATAGAATCCGTGTGTTTAGAATACACAACATAAAATAATATTTATACATAAGTGTATTTACAAATACACATAGTGATAGACCTAAACCCATATCTAACATATAATACACTAACAATCTAACACTCCCCTCTAGTTGGATCATATAAATCATATGCACTGAGCTTGTTTCATATATAATCAGTTCTAAGACCCCTCAATGATTTGGTGAATACAGATGCCAACTGATCATTGGAATTAATAAACTGAGTAGTATTGTCTCCAGATAAAATCTTTTCCTTGATGAATTGACAATCTATCTCAATATGTTTGGTCCCCTCATGGAATACTGGATTAGAGGCAATGTGAAGGGCAGCTTGGTTATCACAAATGAGAGATATCTGTGTAACCTCCCCAAATCTCAGTTCTTCAAGCAACTGTTTGAGCCAAATAAGCTCACAAGTAGCTGAAGCCTTAGCTCTGTACTTTGCTTCTGCACTGGATCTCGCCACCACACTTTGCTTCTTGCTTTTCCAGGAAATCAAGTTGTCACCAATAAAGACACAATATCCGTAAGTGGATCTCCTATCAGTAGGAGAGCTTGCCCAATCTGCATCTGAGTATCCCACAACTCGAGTAGAAGTGCGAAGTTGATAAAGACCATAAGACTAACATCCTGCGCCAAACATCTGTCTTGAACTCTGGTCCTGTAAGAAAATAGTCTTAAGTAAAAGAAATGACACAATCAAGAGAAAGAGTGAGACGACTAATGAAAAATAAATTAAACGGAGACCCAGGGACATAATGGACATTGTCAATGGAGAGAGAAGGAAGAGGATGGACACTACCAACACCATGGGATGGGGCCTGGGAGCCATTAGCCATAGTCACAGACGATAAGTAACCTAAAGTGGAATGAGTAGAGAAAAGGGACTTATTACTAGTAATATGATCGATGAGACTAGAATAAAAAACCCAAGGGCCAGGGGAGGTGGAGTGAGTGAGACCAGCAAAGGAATTACCTGTGTGCGCAACAAAAGCATGGAACTGGAGGCTTGACATTCCTCATACCATTTTAGGAAGTCGTTGAAGATAGCCGGTGGTATTGGATGATCAGATGAGGTGGCTTCAAAATCAGAAGGCACAAAGGGATGAACCCGGGCAATATTAGCAGACCCAGGAGGGCGACCATTCAATACAAAACACCTTTCAATAGTGTGGCCCAATTTATGACAATGATCGCACCTGTAATGACCCTTGCCTGGCTTGCGCGAGCGGCTAGAGTCATCACATTGAGATACTAAGGCAGAGGAGTCAACAAGGATGATAGAAGAAGGTATGACAGAGGATGACTTGGGCGGCACATAAAACAGGGTTGATCAAGTGGAGGTCAAAGTGGGCTCAGTCGGAGACTCCAAAATCTGATCACGGACCAAGGATTACTCGTCCCATACAATGCCATCAACATAAAGAAAGTTTGGCATTGCTCCAGTTCCTGGGCTGGAGTGGAAGCGAGGGGCAAGAGTTCATTGAAGTCATGTAAAAGACCATCAACTTTGCCCATGTACTTAGCCATGGATCCATCAAAACGTCTAGGGGCAATGATACTCGAGATTTTGGTAAACACCAGAGGCGTTGAGTATCATTGGTGTAAAGCATCCTAGCCTGCTCCCAAAACCCAACACATGCCTCATGGGCTCGAAATATCTGCTTTTGGGAAGGATGAATAGTCGAATTAAGAACACTGCAAATCTGGGCATCAACTTTGGATAAGCGAGGACGATCTTTTTCAACGATGGAATCAACCTTCTGAATAAAATGACCAACATAATTATGTCCCTTGAGCCAGAGCTTGATATCAAAGGAACAAGTATCATAATTATTGCCATCTAACATGTCAATAGATAGTGGGACATTGACATAGTTAATGAAGATGGGAGTCTCAGACTTAGTAGCAACAGAAGTTGCCATGGGTCAACCGTAGGAGAGAGAAACTTTGACAGGAGAGAGAAAAACGTCCAAAATATGAAGGACCCGTGAGTACCAGACTTGAAACACAAGCAAAAGACAAGACCCAGATAGAGGACACCGAGGAGATTTCGCCGGCGGCGAGGTCGCCTGGAGCGGCGGCCGGACACGCCTCCACACATGGCGGCGAAGGAGAAACGCGCCGGAGAAGAAATTGGCGTGAGAGCGCGTCCCTGCTCCGATGGAATGATTCTGGCGGTGTTGGGCTTGGCTGGACAACGCGAGTCTGATGGTGTGGTCGCCCATCGGAGTCGCGACGAGGGGCGGCTGGAAAGGTGGAAAAGTAGCCGAAAAAACAACACGACAACACAAGAAGACAGGAAACCAGAATGAGACACGATTTCCGGAAAAAAAAAATTGACACCAATGGATAGTGGGTCCACCGGGAAGACACAAATTAGGGTTACCTCTCATTAGGCTCTGATACCATGTTGGGATGAAGAGAAAGCGAGAGACGTGATGGGATCCGTGTGTTTAGAATACACAGCGGAGAATAATATATATACATAAGTGTATTCACAAATATACATAGTGATAGGCCGAAGCACATATCTAAAGTAAGGTAGCGTGCGAGTGAGTTTGCTAACTGAAATTAAATTAAAGGGACAACCAGGGACATAAAGTACAGAATCCAAAGTAAGGTTAGGTAGGGGATGTGTTTGACCAATGCCTTGAACTTTAATTTGAGAGCCATCGGCTAAGGTAACATAAGGCAAAGAATCCAGATAAGCCAGATTAGAGAAGCAAGATTTGTTACTAGACATATGATCTAATGCAACGGAGTCAAGAATCCAAGGCCCAAGGGAGGAAGACTGAGAAACAAAGGCTACAGGATTACTAGTCTGAGCAACGGTGGTGACTGGTGTGGTGGGCTGCATGGCTGCCTTGAATTGGAGATATTCCTAGTAATCAGTTGCTGAAATAGAAAGATCGTTGACACTAGCGATATTAGCATGTTTAGGCTGTCGAGCCTTGGTGCGACATTTAGCTTCAATGTGACCATAGTGCTGGCAATAAGTGCAGCGAGGGCGCTGTCGGTGACTGCCACGGCCTCCACTTCGACCACCACGATGAGAGAAATGAGAGACAAGGGCAGAGGAATCAACTGAAGGTGAAAGAGACATGGAGGAATGCCCAAAAACATGAGTGGAGAAACGTAGCAGCTGTTCACTAACCATGTCATATGAAGGAACAGTAGAGCCAGACAGTATTTGATTACATGTGGAGTCAAACTCAGGTGGGAGGCCTGCCAGTGTAAGGACCCTGAAAAACTTGCTACGTTTTTCAGCATGTTGATCTGCATCATTAGTGAAAGGCATTAGAGTAGCAAAATGAACAATTAAACGGTCAAGTTTACCAAGATAGGCCTGCACATCCATGTTTTCCAGCCCCACCGAAATAAGGCTGGAAACCACTGTAGAGATGGTGAACATCATTTGAAAAAACCTTCTTGGCCTTGGTCCAGACATCGTAACAAGTTTTAAAAGCGTGGTATTGAGGCTGCAATTTAGGATCAATAGAAAACTGAATGTTGTGTGTCTAATGCAGACCACACAGGTATATATACTATGTACATGATCATTTACAATAAATGGCGATTCCTATAAATTAGTAATCAATCATACTAATTTACCTATGAATCTGCAACAACTAATTTTCATTTAACATTTGAATAATTATTATTCTAACAAAATAAAATAGAATCTATCCTAAAATAAAATATTTACCAACATAATTAAAATATATTTTCAATATATTACAACAGTCTGCTCACCATGGTGATTAGTGATTTGACAAGTTTTACATTGGTCGCTAGCTACTTAACAAAGCCTTCTGTATTTATCCAGACTTGGGGACTGGCTTTATAAAGTATGGTAACAAATCATGACATAGGAAGATTCAATAAAATAAAGCAAACAAATGTTCATGTGTCTGTAATTATATTAGAAATATTGCCTTTGCAGGTGTCCTTGGGCCCTCTAACTTTTGCTTCGATGTTTGTTCTTGTTGGGGATCATTATCAACTGCCACCACTTGTCCAGGTATGTGCCTTAACTATACATATGTCCCGTGTACAAAATTAACTGATATAACACTATTTGAATTCTTTTCTCTATTAATTCTTAGAGTACAGAGGCTCGGGAGAATGGCATGGGGATTAGTTTGTTTTGTAGGTTGTCAGAAGCACATCCACAGGCAATATCAGCTTTGCAGAGTCAGGTATGCTGTAGCCATCACACATTAGATTACAAACCTTTATTTGGTTGTTTTTGCTTCATTCTCTTTCGGCTTCACTTACTAAGTAAAAATATATGCAGTATCGTATGAGTCAGGGCATTATGGATCTGTCAAATGCCTTGATATATGGTGATAGATTGAGGTGTGGTTCATCTGTGATAGCTAATGCAAAACTTGAATTTGCTGGCTTAAACTGTGGTTTGCCCTGGCTAGAAGATGTAAGGCTATTCTCTTCCAAATTCTCATTATATTATTTGTGGGGTATTTGCATTTATTTCTGAATTTATCTATGTATAGGACCTTCCCATTCGATGGGAATAATCTTGGTTTCTTTTATATAACACTTTTCTTTTGGTTCTTCTCACTTTTTTATCTTTGGGATAGTGAGGTTGCAGATCCTCGAAATTCTGTAGTGCTATTCTGTAACCAAGGGAGATTTTACCTATTTCATTCTAATAAAAGATCAGTTTCTTACAGCATTTATGTAGGTTAGGAATCAGTTGTAATTTCCCTATTTAATTCCTAAAGTTAAGGTGTTCAATTTTGTATTAATGTAAATATAAATTCAATGGCTTAGAGATAATCTCCCAAGCATTCAGTTCAACCCAAATCAATTTTTCACATGTACACTCAAGTGCTAATCCAAACACAGTTAAATAAGCCTATAAATCTACATATTCTAACATAAGTATATGCTTGTCTCTGGATGCAGATCTTTAACTTTCTTTCTCTATAGGGATAACACTAGATGCACGGTTATATGCAGTAGGTTTTCATTATGGTAATATGAACTTGATAGTAACTGATACTTAGAGTCTTAGGCACTTTAGCTAGAGAATTATTGCTGAACCTGTATTCGCCAAGCTTGTTATAGATACTGGATAGTTTTGCTCAATAATAAAATAAAATTATATCTTAAGTAAAATTGAATCTTTTTTCTTTCTGTATGAACATATGCAGGTTTTGAATCCAGGAAGGCCGGTGATATTTATTGATACTGGTTTGTAAATATCATTTTCCTTTTCCATCCTTTATATCCTAATGGGCATAGTGAATGGATTGCTTATATAAATATTTATTTTTCCCACGTAGACATGTTGCCTGCTTTAGAGACAAGAGATCAGAAGATTGTGAATAACCCTATTGAAGCTCACATAATTGCTGAGGTATGTAATCTTAAAGATGATACATTTTCTGTATGAAGAATACTAAGCCTTGGACCGTGGATATTGTGAAGGATTATTTTCTTCCAAAACTGTCCCTCCTTACTAATTGATCGTTTGGATTAACCAAAATATTTATTATTACTTTATATTATGGCAATTGACATTTTCTCAGTGTAATGATAGCATAGTATAATCAATAGTTAACCATTGATACTAATACTAGAGAGAACAATGAATAAACACATTTTATACAATCTTAAGTATGGGGCATGCATTCATAAACTTATAAGTGTCTCTCTAGAAGTATCAGTGACCTATTATGTTTTCATATTTGGTTAAATTTTCCTTGCTAAATATGTTGGTGACCATCTGTTTATGGAAATAGGTTGGCATCCAAGCCCCAACTCCAAAACTTTTTGTGGGTTGACCGGCATGATCCTTTTTCTTTTTCTGATTAATTCATGCCTTTTGACCATCACACGCCCTAAACCAAGTTTTATTTGATTTTATGAATGCAGGTTGCAAAGGAATTGGTAAAAAATGGAATTGAAGGAGAACACATTGGCATTATTACTCCCTATAATTCACAGGCAAACCTCATCCGGCAAGCTGCTTGCATAACTTCTTTGGAGATACATACCATTGACAAATACCAGGCAAGGCTGAAGCAAAATATAAAAAATTTTGTTAATAATTAGGCTTTTGGACTTGTGAGCCTGCATTGCAAAAATTTAATCATCTTATACAATCGAATAGTGATTTAGCATTTTCGACCAAAAAAAAAAGAATAATGATTTAGCATTTCACTAACATTTAGGGCATAACTTAGTGTTTCTGTGTTTTTATTATAATTACATTTTATTTTATTTGAAAACATTATCACATAGATAATGATCCTCATAAACCGTTCATCTGTTTGTCCAGGGTAGAGATAAGGATTGTATATTAGTTTCTTTTGTAAGGTCTTGTGAAAACTCAACGAGTTGCGTTGCTTCTCTGCTTGGAGACTGGCACAGGATAAATGTGGCTCTTACTCGTGCTAAGGTAGTCCTGTTGTCCTTTGAGCTTTAAACAATTTTTCAGTTTCTCTCTAACATTTATCGCAACCCTCAATTCTCTTCTGCACAGAGAAAGTTGATCATGGTGGGGTCTTGTAGAACTCTAATGAAGGTTCCATTACTGAAGCTTCTCATTAAGAAGGTTGAGGAGCAATGTGGAATTTTAAGTGTGTCTAAGAAGGATATCTATGGGAAGGGTGAGCTCAAGCGATGTTCTCAAATGAGATGAGTGAAAATTCTTTCCCAATTTTTGATGGGCTGGGTAATTATTGTATCATAATCCAAACACATTGTATGAGTGTTTTGTGATTGATTTATAAATGTAGATATTTACTATATAATTTCTCAATTTTGGTGTTTAATTTGTTTTTAAAAAATTACTATTATTTGTTACTCATTCAATAATGAGAAGAAAAGTTGTAAAAAACATTTTATTAATCAATTAAGATATTAACATAATAATACTATTGTAATTTTTTAATATATTTATAGTTGTCTTCAAATACCAACATTTATGTCGACCAAAAAAAATATGAACATTTAATGGTCCTAGTGGAAGGGGCTCGGGTCCATGTGGTCCTCGGTTCAATCATGGGATCCATGTGGAAAAAAATACACTTGAGAAGTGTCCTCGCTTTGCGTCTAACAATACCTCAAGAGATTAGTCTTTCACCTATCGGGTGGGAGGATACTCTAGGAAACCAAAAACAAAAAATTATTAACGTTGTTATATTACTCAATTCATTGTAAATATTCCAAATTAATCGTATGAACATTGTCAACCCAGCTTTGCCCATTCACAACCCAACTTCTCTTTAAATCATCATCTTCTACTTTCACATCTCCAGGGTCCCTGACCTCCTTGACAAGAGATGGTTCATTGTTGGTATAAGAGACTCCCTCAATAGAGTCTATCTTCAAGCAATCTGGTTGTTCTTTCTGTTGTGGAGCTGCTTTGAACATTGAAGATTACTTCATCATCCTGTGTGTTGACCTTGAGTTTTCCTTTATCAACATCAACTACCACTTTTGCCGTCTTCATGAACGGTCGACCCAAAATCAGTGGGACATCAGTGTCCTCTTCCATGTCCATGATGATGAAATCCACAGGAACCACAAACTTGTCCACCCTTACTAATACGTCTTCAGTTATCCCATATGGGTGTGTGATGGACCTATCTGCCAGTTGCAGAGTCATCTTTGTAGGTTTCACCTTCAAATCACCAATCCTTTTGAGCATGGATAAAGGCATCAAATTTATGCTAGCTCCAAGATCTAGCATTGCCTTTTTCACTGTTAAGTTGCCAATGGTGACTAGAATTGTGAAACTGCCAGGGTCTTGTGTCTTATGTGGTAGAGGCTTCTAAATAATGGCACTGCATCCCGCCTCTAACTTCACTGTCTCTTCATTAGATATCTTTCTCCTTTTGATTAGGTCTTTCATAAACCTTGCATAACTAGGTATTTGCTCCAATGCCTCAAGAAAAGGAATACTAATTTGTAATCCTTTAAATAATTTCATGAATTGAGCAAACATCCTGTCCTTATCTTTCTTGGAGGGATTTTTAAGGTAGGGTAGGCTCTTCAGTTGAGGTACCCGTATCTCTCCCTTCTCCCTCTTTTTATTTTTACACTCTTTTTCTTTTTCATTATTTTTTTCTATATTTACAGACTCATTATTTTTTTTGTTCCTCTTCTCGCTCACTCTCAATTTTTCTTCACTACTCTCTTTCTGTTCTTTACCCTTCTCTTTTTCCGGCAGCACTTGCTTCTCAACTGTTAAGTTGTCTCCCATACCATTTCCCACTGATGCACCACTCCTTGTGATGATTGCATTGCATTGCTCCTTAGGATTAGTTTGGGTGTTAGCTGTGAACTTCCCTTTCTGGTGCTCTGCTATGTCCTTTGCTAACTTCCCAACTTGTGTTTCTAAGCTTCTGATGGCTTCTTCTGTATTTTTCTGACTAGCCATAGAAGACTGCATGAACTTGTCCAGTGTATCCTCCAGCCTTGATTGTCTGTCATGTATCGAAGGGTAACCTTATTGTTGTTGTTGTTGGAAAGGAGGTGGCCAATTAGAAGGCCTTGCATCTTGTCTCCAACCAGAATTATTATTCTGGTTATTTCTCCAACCATGTGAGTAATTGTTTGAAATTTGGTTGTTGTTGGAGAAATTGGCTGGTCTTCCTTGATTTCCCATGTAGTTAACTTGCTTTTCTTGAGTGATTTGGTAAGAGCAATGACCATTGGGATGGTCACCTCCACAAAAATCACAAGTTAATTATGGTGACTGGCCAGGAGTAGATTGCACTGCATGCAATTGCTGAGGAAGCTTAGACATCTGCTTGGTGAGTGCTTCTATTTGCTGAGTAAGGATCTTATTTTGGGCTAAGATTGCATCAGTAGTGCTCAGCTCTAATACTCCTTTCCTCTCAACTTGTCTTCCATGCTGAGCTTGCTGATCAGTCAATGCTAAGGCATCTATAATTCTAGTGGCTTGCTCTACATCTACTGACATCATTGTGCCTCCTGCTGCAACATCTATAATCATCTTGGTGTCCGGTTTGAGTCCATTGCAGAAGATATTCAATTGAGCAATATCCTCAAAACCGTGGTTAGGACACCTTCTCAGTAATGACTTGAATCTATCCCAGGCTTCACAAAATGGCTCCTCTGATCCCTGCCTGAATGTGTAGATATCTGACTTGGCCTTGATATAGCGAGATGGTGGGAAGAATCTGTTCAAGAACTTCTCTTCCACATTGCTCCAGCTAGTCTGACTCTGATTTGGATGAGACTTCAGCCATTCCTTAGCTTTACCTATCAAATAGAAAGGAAATAAACGCAAGTAAACTGATTCCAAATCACCTTCCTCAAAACCCATTGTACCAATCAATTCATAAAAGGTAAAGAGATGAGTGTAAGGATCTACATGATCCATTCCCGTGAATTGATGAGCACTAATGAGACTAGGGAATGTTGGCTTCATCTCCAGAGATTTTGCAGTAGCAGGTATGTCTATGCTTGAGAAATAGCGTGGTCCTTGTTGTATAGCATATTCTCCAGTGTTCTTCTTGGTGGAGGAGGATTTACTTGCTCCTCAGCCATATCTTCAGCTTTTATTTCACTTAGGGTGGTTGAATAGAGAGTGTTGAGATTGTCTCATTGAGCTCGTTCGTGTCTTTTCTTTTTGTTCTTGCTCCGGTTCCTTTTAGATGTCCTTTCGATCTTAGGATCAAATTCCAGTTGGTCTTGAGACACCTGACCTCGCAAAAGCATAAATCAAAAAGCTAAAACAAGGGTTAGCTCAGAAGAGAGGAATAAAAATAAAAGAACCTAAAGAAAAATAAAAATAAAAACAAAAATATTCACACCTCAATAAGATGATCTAAGAATTTAAATTGATCACCGTTCCCCGGCAACGGCACCAAAAATACTTGTTGAGATCTTCACAAGTGTACTAATATCGTAGCAGTATAATAGTTTAAAAGTAGGGTTGACTTACCCACCAGGAACAATGCAAAATAAATTCTCAAGACTCACTTATTGAGTAAGAATGATTTCAAATTGTTGACATTGTTGGTGAAAAACTGAATTTAAAGATGCAATTAAAAAGAATTGAGATAAAGAGAAACTTGGATGAAATTGAGCAATAAAGAGAAACTAGGATTGAACTTCGTCTATCGCACCCTTCTTATATTTTGGAAATCAATGATATCTAGGAATTTATAATTATCAATACTAAAGCACAAATAAATTTCATTCACATTGATCCCTCAAGTATGAAATTCTTAGAACAATTCCCTAAACACCAATCCCTTGGATGTTTAACAAATTGTTTAGCTTTAAGATCAGTTGTTAAAAACTATCAATAAATTGAACCCTATCCCTAGGTATTCAACCTATTGAGTGTTTTTACCCAAATCGGATTTAGAAAATTGCTTCCCATCATATTCAATAAATCAGATCATAACTCTGTTACAAGAAGGAAGTTAAGCATTAAGAATAGAAATAAAAACACCAGTTTATTGATAAAATAGGGATTCCTAAATAACAAAGATCCAAAATACAATTAGGGATTGAATCGACTACATTCAATCCTAAGAAAATATTTAGCTACTCAGGGTAGCCATTACAACCCACTGAATTAAGAAGAAGATTAGAAGCAAAGCCTTCCAGCTCTGTTATAGTCTCCCTTTTGCTCCAGAATGGTATCTCGAGACTGTCACACTTTTCTCTCAAAAACTCCGTATCATCCAAAACTCTAAATCTCCAAAAGTCTCCTAAAAAATTATCTGACAACTCTTAAATGCTAGGGTCATGTTTCCTGCGCTTTGCCTGCGCTCAGCGCAGGTGAAGCGTATGAATCAGTAACTGAATGGTCATTCCTGCGCTTTACCTGCGCTCAACGCAGGAATCCGTGATGAATTCCCAGTTTGCCTTACCTTTTAGTCTTGCTCTACACAGCTTCTGTCTCTTTTACATGATGCTTCACTTGTACCTTAGCTTCTTACCTGTAAAAATCAACATTTTCTTCATCAAAATAGCATCAAATTCAATTGAGACTCCATTAATTTCATTTATCACAAATTAAGCAAGGAAGGGTGGTTTTGGATTATAAATTCTATAATTCATAGTCAATAAGTGTTGTAATTACATAGAAATTTACTTAATTCTAACACTTATCACATATCCATCCCATCAAAGATCAAATTCTGTCGCTTCTGAGTCTTCTGGATTTCCTTTTGAGTTTTTTTAAGTTCTTCCTCAATGTTGTCAAACCTCTTGTGAAAGGCTTGTAGAAGATCTTGGTCATCCTCCTTTCCAAGAGGGGTCTTCTCCTCTTCTAGTTGCTCCAGGAAGGTACCAATAGACCCATATGGATCTTTTGGTAGGTCAGACTGGGAGGATGACATCACAGGGATAGACTTATCAAACAATGGTGATTTAAGAAGGGAGGCAGCAAATGTATTGGGAGCCATTGGAAGTGAGGATCTGAGAGGAGAGGAGGGAGGTGTTCTTACATTAAGCTCAGTGTAAGTTGATGCTTCTAAGGTTGATCCAGGACAGGCGTGGGAACAACTTCAGGCTCCCCCTAGGATAGTTCCTTTCCCTCTTCTTCAGAAACCTTTACTGGAGAAACATGCATTTCCAGAGTAGCCTCTGCTTTAGGTGTAGTTTCCTCTTTTTTTGGTGAAACAAGGTCAGGTGAGGCTTTCAACTCAGAGAGAACTTGAGCAACAAGAGTGTCAGGATCTCCAAAGGACAATTGCTCCTCTTCTTCTTCTTGCATCTTTTCTTCTTCTTCTCTTCATCCTTCTTTTGTTTTTCATCTGCAGGAGTTTCTTGTGGAGTAGAGACTTCTATCACTTCTTTCTCTACAACAGGAGTCTCTTCTTCTTCAATTCATTACTTTTCCTTTTCTTCTTTCTTCTTCTTCTTTTCTTCCTTCTTCTTTTTCTTTTCCTCTTTCTTCTTTTCCTCTTCTTCTTTTCCAGCTTCCTTGCTCTTTTGAGCATCCTCTTCTTCTTCTCTTTCTTATGTTCTTCAGCTGCATCTGTCCCTACAACCCTTTTCTTCCTTTTCTTTTCAGAGTGCATATGAGATGCACTTGGTTCTAATGGTGATTGAGGTTGAGTAGGAGATGAGGATGGATGAATTGGTGATGATGGGTGTTGGCAGAAGTGATTGGGGTACAGGTGGAGATGATCCACTAATATTCACAGTAGAGATGGACTTGGCAGAAAGAAACTTTCTGGATTCTGCGAAGACCTCTTCCCCATCCAAGGGAATCTTGAAATGTTAAAAGACCTTGGTCAGAATCAGGGGATAGACCAGGGATGATTGTAGGTTAGTCTCTAGAGAATGAGCCTTGTGGGAAAGTATGATGTGAGGCAAATTTATCTTCCTACCAACAACCATGTGGAAAGTGAGGAGTAAGACAGAAGGATACAACTTCTCAAAAGACCCAGCACTTGGAAAAAGGGTCTTAGAGACGAGGTTGAATAGAAGCTTTGCCAAATCTGATGAGAACAAAGGGAGCCAAGGAAAGCTTTACAACAAGTGTTGGCAACTCTTACTAAAATAAATAGAGCCAAGCCTTGAAGAATTGAAGTTCAAGTTGATCAATGGCCTCATGGAGTCATAAATTCAACTCACCTTTTGGAGGCTTATTTTTAGCTGATTGTGGGCGGCTAACTTGGTGGATAAATGGCTGATTTGCTGAGGCAAATAAATTATTAATGTGGTTGTTACAAAATGTTTTAATTTACGGCCAGATTGATTTAGAATTGTAGGCTGAAACATTATTATTTTGGGGTTGTTTCAATTATGCAATTATTAGTTTTAAGTTGATTTTTATTAGGGGTTTATTTGTAACCTTTGGCTCAATGTAAAGGGGCAAGTGAAATGCACATAGGCTCAATGCTTCAAGCCTTATATATTCTACGCATTAGGTTCATAGGAAAACAAATTTTCATTGTTAAGAAAACTCAGTTTTGTAGAAGCGATTTCTCTTGGGTTCTTGTGAATCCAACAATTGAGATTTATCAAAGGTTCTTCCACCCCTTTGTGTGTTTAATCTCCTGGACATATCTTCCATCCTTGGGAGTGTGGCGTTCTCTCAATTTCCACTCCATTTCTTTCCTTTCCATACGCATAATTCTATTGTTCTTTGTCTCAAATTTTCCAAGGTAGCAAGCCTAGATGTCCTATTCAGAATCCTAAACCAACCAAAAGGATTCAATCATTTGGTATCGGAGATCCGGTTCTAGGAATTGCAAGGCTGCACTCTGGGTATATTCTTTCCTTGATTTTTTTATCATCCTTTATATTACATTATTGTTATCTCTTTGAAGTTGAACCATTGCAAAAGTTAGTCCTTGAAAAGAATAGAGAATTCTGAAAAAAAATAGAATAGAAACAAAAGAAAAGAAAGCTTTTTTAAAAAAAAAATAGGCTGAATGGTGCATTCCTTAAGGTAATATTGTGGTTGATTGAAGGAAGAAATATTGCACCTTGTTAGTTTGAATTTCTGAATTCTTGGCTGCACTTGTTGGCTGCAATTTGCGCACAAATTCTATCTGTTTGGCTGCACCTTTGTTGATTCATATCTGCACATAAATTCTGTTTGTTGGCTGCACCTTGTTGGTTCAATTTTTTTGCGCAAATTTTGAGTTTTTGTGGCTGCACCTTGAGTTAATTCTTGCGCCAGTTTTGGCTTGTTTTTGTTGCACCTATTGGTTTCATTTTGAGTGAAATTCTTTTCCTTTTTTGTGTCAAAAGAAAAAATTGGTTGCTGTCCTTGTGTTTGATTCTTTCTTTTGTTCATCAATTGAGTCATTTTTGTTAGCTTTTCTTGTGTTTACTTGGGTGCACACAGATTTGTGAAATTACTTTGTATTTTCTCTTCTTGGTTTGATAAGAATTCAAGGAGGAATAGAGGGGGAAAAAGGGCAAGAGTGATCATTATAGTAAAAGACAAATTGTGTGTGCAAACACTTGAGTGTGGTAAGGATAACAAACAGCAACTACATGTTATGTTGTTACTTTAATTTGTTTGATTTACAATGGCAGATTCTAAAAAGAAGATCTTCCATACAAGGTGTTCAGTGGAAGGTCATGTGTGTTTGATTGTATTCGATTACGGAAGCTACAACAATGTTGTGAGTCAAAGAATGGTGAAGAAACTCAACTTACCAACACATCTTCATCCTAGGCAAACAAAATTTGAATTCACTATTGGGAAATACGTAGATGAAGTTTCATGTGAAATCGCTCCCATGGAATCATGTCATTTTCTCTTAGGATGGTCTTGGCTGCGAAATAAAAAGCTCGATCCTGATAAACTTTCACTTTCTTTGCGTCATGAGGGACGTAAGCTTAAGTTGAAATTTTTAATAGCAAGCCAAGTCTGTGAGGATCAATGAAAGCTAAAGGAGAAAATAGAAAAAGAAAGAGAAGAAAAGAGGAGAGAAGAAATAGAAAAGGTAAGAGAAGAAAAAGGGAGGGAAGAAATAGAAAAGGAAAGAGAGAAAATGAGCAAGGAAATTTTAAATTCTAAAGTTAATTCTTCTCTTGTTTGTGATGTTATCTTACAGGGGCAAGAGGATGTAATTTCTAATGAAGCACACCAAAAGCTGCCATGTTTGAGAAAGAAGTATGTTGATATCATTCCTACTGCCCCATTATACGTTCAACCCACTTTTGGAAGCCAAACTCATGACAAAATTGAGAACAAGCACATGGAGTCTTATGGTTTGTCATATAATGTTACATGTTATAATAATTGTGTGGTTAAAATCATAAAGGAAAATCATAAGCATATTGGGGCTAACTTGTTACGTGACGAAAATGTTTTTCGGAAAAATCATTTGAGTACTCTTGATTTGATGCTTATTGAAAATATTCATGGATATCTCCCTTTGGTTTTATTTGATTTGTCGATTATGACTAACATGCATAAGGATAAAACCAAAGAGGAATACAAGAGAATTGTCTATGACCCTGGCGTTTGGGCTTGGACACTAAAAAAGAAAGCTTCCTTAATGTATAAGGAAGAAAAGACAAAATCTGAATTTGTACAAGTTGTGTTTGATCCAAGAGGATGTATTGGTTTCAATCATGTGATGATGACATAGGGGGAATATCAATATAAGTGTTATTTTCAAAGTGTCTGATTTAAACTCTTTTTTGATGTAGATGTTGATGTTTCTGATTTGAGGACAAATCCTCTTCAAGAGGGGGGGAATGATGAGAACAAGGGGAGCAAGGGAAAGCTTTACAACAAGTGTTGGAAACTCTTCTAAAATAAATAGTGCCAAGCTTTGAAGAATTGAAGTTCAAGTTGATCAATGGCCTCATGGAGTCATAAATTCAACTCACCTTTTGGAGTCTTATTTTTAGCTGATTGTGTTGAGTCTCAAAAATATCATAAGGAAGATTATGATGATTTAAGACAACTCAATCTCTAAGTTTTAATGTTTAACAAATTTGGTTAAAAGAATTATCATGGATACATATGTTTTTAATGTTTTATCTATGATTTCAGCAAGCCACTTTAATCTTAATAAAGACTGTCTAAAGGTTCAACCTGTCTGAAGTGTTGAAGTGTTCTGAAGGTTCAACCTGTCTGAAGTGTTGAAGTCGTCTGAAGGTTCAACCCGTCTGAAGTGTTAAAGCCGTATGAAGTCGTATTTTATGACGTGGCACATCTTGCTGAAGTTGTGAGAAGACTTGTCTGAAGTTCTGAAGAGTCAAATCTCTCTCTGCTGCACGCAACTTTTCAAAGCTTATTTTGGCAAAGACACAGAGACCTTTCTTGGGTTGTTTGAATTTCATACACCATTTGGGAAATCTCTGCAGCGCAGTTTTTGCAGCAACAGCTGTGGCAGCTTTTGTCAGCAGCAACCTTGGACGTTGTCAGAAAAGTTTCAGAACGCACAGAATGCTCAGGAGCATGTCGCACAGAATGCTCTGTAAAACATACTCTGATAAAAATTCTTTGTACATCATTTCATATATTCTGAGTATACCTCAGTTATTTGTACATTGTAACAGTTTAAGCTTCAAACTGGTTTAGTTTTAGAGCTTAAACAATCTTTTCACTGTAAAACTGTTTTTGAGCCTGGAGAGGCTTGTTGTATAAAGAATACTTGTTGTAAGAGCCTGGAGAGGCTTGGTGTCAAAAGAATACTTGTTTGTAAGAGCCTGGAGAGGTTTGACTGAAAAAGAATACTTGGTTGTAGAGCTTGAAGAGGCTTGACTGTAAAAGAATACTTGTAATCTGGTTAAGAATAAGAGAAAATCCAAGTGCTTGTTGGCATTGGGACTGGACATAGCTCACAGTGGTAGTGAGTGAACCAAGATAAATTTTGTGGCTAAGTTTTCTTACCCTTATCTCTTGTCAAAATCGTTTATTCTAATCAAAGATTGTTGAAAAACTGTTCTGATAATTTATAAAAACAAGAAACGTTTTTAAAAACATATTTTCAGAACCCGTCTTAAGAAACTTCAGACAACCCCTTTAACCTGTCTGAAATTTCATTATAAAAGCTGTTTGCGAAAAGATTTCATAAGTTATTTAAGAAATACTATTCAACCCCCCTTCTAGTGTTTCCCTGTGTTTCTACAGTTGGTACCAGAGCTTAACTCAGGGTTGAGCACCTAAAAAATGTTGAGGTTTAAAGATCCAGATGGAAGCACAACTAAACACCAGCCACTACATCACAGAAGGAGCCTCTGTGACAAGGCCTCCAACTTTTAATGGTGTAGACTACCATTACTGGAGAGATCGCATGAAGTTGTTCATTGAAAGCAGCAATATCAGTCTCTGGGATATAGTAACTGAAGGTGACTATATTCCCATGCGTGGTAATGAACCCATTCCTAGGTCTGAATGGTCCATGGAGCAGAGAGCTCAGGTTCAATTAAATGCTAAGGAAAAACTCTACCTGGTATGTTCATTGAACAAAGTAGAGTATGAGAAAGTTCATGGATGCTCCTCTGCCAAGGAAATCTGGGATACATTGGCATCAGCCCATGAGGGAACTGATAATGTCAAACAATCCAAGATAAGCATGCTTGTTCATCAATATGAGATGTTCAAGATGCATGAGTCTGAAACTATTGACCAAATGTTTGGTAGGTTTCAGACAATAACAAATGGACTGAGATCTTTGGGTAGATCTTATGAATCTGGAGATAATAATCGAAAGATTCTGAGAAGCCTTCCCAAGGCTTGGAGACCCAAGGTTACTGCCATTCAAGAGGCTAAAGATTTAAACACCTTGAAAATGGAGGAACTATTGGGCTCTCTCAAAGTCCATGAGTTAGAACTTGGAGAGGATGAATCCAAAACTAAATCTCTGACATTGAACACCAGGACCAGACAGACTAGGCATGGGAACATAAAAGCCATGCAAGCTGAGGAAACTTCAGAAGTAGATGAAGACTCTGAAGATAGCTCAGAAGAAGATGATGATCTTGCTCTTCTCAGCAGAAAGATCAAGAGGATGCTGCAGAACAGAGGAAAGTTTAGAAAGAACCAATCCTCTACCTCTAAATCAGGTAAATCAGGTAAGGATTTACACAATGAAAAAATTATATGTTTTGAGTGTAAACAACCAGGTCACATGAAGGCAGAATGCCCAAGACTAAAGAAGAATAACTTCAAGGAGAAGAAGTTCTTAAAAAAGAAGAAGGGTCTGATGGCAACATGGGAGGATCTTGATGAGTCTACCTCAGAAGAAGAGGAAGACACTTCAGAAGAGGCCAATCTATGTCTTATGGCCAGTCTGCCCTCATCAGACAGCTCAGAATCTGAGGTATTTCCTTTAACCCTTCAAGAGATGTATGATGACCTGAAGGAAAGTTCCAAGGAACTCTTCAAAAAGTATAAGAATCTGTCCAAAGCCCACACAGAAATGTGTAGTAAATATGAGGCTCTTGAGATAGAAAATATTATGCTCAAGGAGAAGATCCTTGTATCTGAAAACAGTAGTTCACAAACTGTGTCTGAAGAAAATCAAAAACTTCAGAAACAGGTTGAGGAACTAACAAGAGACTTAGCCAAATTTTTCAAAGGAACAAAAATCTTAATATAATGCTTGGAAATCAAAGGCATTCCCTTGACAAAAGTGGTTTAGGCTTTTGTGATCACAACATCTCTGAATCTCCTACTGTCTTAAATTTTACTAAAGGCAAAAAGAAGGTTATTGGGTGTTCTCACTGTGGCAAGCCTGGACACAATGTGGCTCAGTGCAAACACAAGAGAAAAGCAAGGCTCAAAGCTAACAAGAAAGGACCCAAAAGAATATGGGAACCTAAAAACTTGATCATTCCTGTTGGAGATGTGTTTAACAGGGGACAAAAGAAACCCCACAAATGGTACCTGGACAGTGGATGCTCGCGACACATGACAGGAGAAAGGTCTTTGTTCCAAAACCTTAGGCCCAGAGCAGGAGGTGTGGTCACCTTTGGTGGAAACCAGCAAGGGAAGATCACAGGAATAGGGACTGTAGGTATGTCTCCTCTCTCCCTCATTAAGAATGTTCTTCTGGTAGAGGGACTGCAACACAATTTACTGAGCATAAGTCAATTATGTGACAGTGGATATGTGGGTCTCCTTTACTAAAGAAGGATGCATAGTCAAAGACTCTGTTGATCAAATCCTTTTTACTGCTAAAAGACACAATAATGTGTGCAAAATTGATCTAGAGGAGCTAGCAAGTCAAAATGTAAAATGTTTTATCTCTGTTGAAGATGAAAAACAGATTTGGCATCAAAGACTTTGGCATACCAGCTTGAGATAATCTCAAAGTTAGCAAAACACAACCTTGTTAAAGGACTGCCTAAGCTTTCTTACAAATCTGACATTTTATGTGAAAGTTGTCTGAAAGGGAAACAAACAAGACACTTTTTTCTGAGTAAGAATGTAGTTTCCACTAGCAGACCTTTAGAACTATTACATATTGACTTGTTTGGTCCTATTAGAACAGAAAGCATTAGTGGTAAGAAATATGGTTTGGTCATTGTTGAT